>OX336390.1:542364249-543564249 GCA_946902985.2 Meconema thalassinum
CCGAAGAGTGTCGCATATGCCTTCAACCAGACAATCGTCGGAGACGTGTTTGGAGGCACCCTGGTCAGGCTGAACGTCTTAGACACACTGTCCAGCGAGTGCAGCAAGGTGGTGGTTCCCTGATGTTTTGGGGTGGCATTATGTGGGGCCGACGTACGCCACTGGTGGTCATGGAAGGCTCCGAAACGGCTTTACGATACCTGAATGACATCCTCCGACCCATAGTGCAACCATATCGGCAGAATATTGGAGAGGCATTTGTCTTCATGGACGACAATTCTCGACCTCATCGTGCACATCTTGTGAATGCGTTCCTTCAAGATAACGACATCGCTCGACTACAGTGGCCAGCATGTTCGCCAGACATGAACCCTATCGAACATGCCTGGGATATGTTGAAAAGGGCTGTTTATGGACGTCTTGACCCACCAACCACTCTGAGAGATTTACGCCGAATTGTCGTTGAGGAGTGGGACAATTTGGACCAACAGTGTCTTGATGAACTTGTGGATAGTATGCCACGGCGAATACAGGCATGCATCAATGCAAGAGGACGTGCTACTGGGTATTAGAGGTAGTGGTGTGTACTGCAATCTGGACCACAAATGCTGAAAGTCTAGCTGTATGATGGTACAACATGCAATGTGTGGGTCTCATGAGCAATAAAACGAGCTGAAATGTTGTTTGTGTTGATCTCTATTCCCTTTGTATTTAACGGTTCCGGAACTCTTGGAACCGAGGTGATGCAAAACTTTTTTTGATGTGTGTATATTAGTCACCTTATAATGGTCTTTCCATGAGATAATAAGATATGAATATGTGAATCTAAACAAGTAGTTTTAATTTAAATGAATATTTGTACAGTAGTAAATGAAAATTTAATTTAACATTTTATGATTTTTACAACGACAACAAAAATTGTATTATGATGATTTTTCCTTTCCAGTTTCGGACAACAGATGGATATCCATTACTGCTGAATCAAAGAAAGGGTCCTATCCATGCTACGTTCTGAAGTTGAACCAATCACCATCAGGTACATAACTGATCATATTGGTTTCTGAGCCAGAGCCGAACATTTTCCAGTCGTGCAATGATCACACAAACATCATGAGTCATTCAGTAGACAATAGAGATATGTGAATAATGAACTGTGATGTTAAACAATATAATATTACATTATATTATGAAACAAACTGGTAATGTATATACAGTAGGTACAAATGAAATGGTCAAACATATTTGATGTATAGTGGTTTTAATCTTAATGGAAAAAGAAATGAATATAAGTGGTACTGAATAAAAGCTTTGTACAGATCTGTTTTTGAAAAGTTTGATTTATTTCAATCGAACAAACCCACTAACACACCCACTAGTGTTTTGTCAGATTATAACAGACACATTGGGGAGCTATAATTTCCAGAAAATATCAAACAGTGCTGGCTGGCAGGGGCATCTCTAGAGTGTATTTCCTTTTTATGTTCATTTCTTTTTATTTGGCATATTCCAAATACTGGATGCATTTCCCAATCCCTCTCATAAAATTACTACAATCATTTAGAAGATCTATGTCCAATTTTCTAAGAAATATATTCCATTATTGTACAGTTTAATATTGCCACATTGACCCAAATCACAAATACACTGCAGCAATAGCTATGTGTGACCAGATTTTCAAAGCCAAAGAGGGACATTTTGAATTTTTCCTGACAAAAAAAAGTGCAAAATTGTGTTTTATTTATTTACCGTACGGTATGGCTTTTAGTGCCGGGACTGTCCGAGGACATATTCGGCTCGCCAGAGGCTGTAGCTGCTTCAATGCGGACACCGATGGGGTGAGCTACAAGTTCCATTCAATTTCAAGTAGTTCCAACTTTCGCTACCAGATGTCACTGACTCCTAGTGGTGAATGTTGGAACTTTGATAGAGCATTTCAACGAAATCAAACCTACAAATTTTAGCTTCATACAAGTTTAATTAGTGGAGGGTTCTTTTACATGCCATAAATCTACGACAAGGGTCCGCCGGCTTTACTTCCCCTTTACTGAAGGATTTTAACGCTCTTAAAAAATCCGACGACTTCGGCCGGGTTTGAACCCGCGATCTTGGGCACAGGAGCTCAGCATGCTACCGACTACTCCAGCGAATGTATGTATATTTCAACAAGCTATCATACACTCTGAATATATTGATGATGATGATGATGATGATGATGATGATGATGATTGTTGTTGTTGGATTAAGGGGTGGAACATCGAGATCATCTGCTCCTCTGAATATATTACTCAAGTGTAGGGTGCTTAGGGAAGTATCAACATATTCATTAAATTTAATTTTAGTGGTATTTATTTATTTATTTATCGTATGGCTTTTAGTGCCGGGAGTGTCCGAGGACATGTTCGGCTCGCCTGAGTCTGTAGCTGCTTCCAGCGGACACCCTAAAGGGTGAGCTACAAGTTCCGTTCAATTTCAAGTAGTTCCAACTTTCGCCACCAGATATCAATGATACCTAGTGGTGAACGTTGGAACTTTGATAGAGCGTTCTGACGAAATCTAACCTAACAATTTTGCTTTACACAAGTTTAGTCTGTGAAAGGATCTTTTACATGCCATAAATCTATGACATGGGACCGCCGGCTTTACTTCCCCTCCGAAGGAAGGCATACTGAAGGATTTTTAACGCTCTTAAAAAATCCGACGGCTTTGGCCGGGTTTGAACCCGCTATCTTGGGCATAGCAGTTCAGCATGCTACCGACTATGAATGTGTTTAACTCTCTTTTTAACAACTGTAACATCAGAGATGTCAGGGTGATGGAATCTTGCTATACCAGTAAATCTACTAAAAATGAAGTTGTTGCAAATACCCTTAAATGCCACAGGACTGAACCGTGGTCATAGCTGCTATCCTTGTTTGTGGAGTCCAACACTTAACTAACTGCACCCCTCACCCCAATTTTCATTACATTTATATGAAGAAATGAATTCAAACAACAACTGGTTAGTTCATATGGGTAAAGGCAGCGTACCAGTGAAAGGTGTAGGTACTGTGAGAGTAGAGCTGACACAAAAATGTGGTGAAGTTTTCTAGAACTTCATGATACTTTGTATGTCCCTGACTTCAGTTTATTATAATCTAATATCTTGTTTTAGATTGGTTAAGAAAGGAATATCTGTTGAGACTGTTGAGGGATTTGCAGTGAGGCGACTGAGGGGCAAAGATATGTAAAGGTCTAGAGAAAAATGGACTTTATGTATTAGAATCAATGTCAACCAAATCTAAGGCTATGATATCAGTTGCAAATGTTGAGGCAGAAAGTGATGATAGTAGTAATACCCATAATGCAGTTGCATTGAGGAGTGCAGTGGAGTGGCACAACAGGCTTGGGCCATTGGCATCATGAAAGAATAAAAAAGGTTCCTGTGATTGAGGTGAAAGGTAAAGTAGATTATGATGTGTGTGCCTTAGGCAAGACTACTAAACAGGGTTTCCCTAAGAAAAGTGAAAGGCAATCAAGTCAACCGTTGGAACTAATACATAGTGATGTCATGGGGAAATGTGTAATGTCTGTGAGAGGATCCCAATATGCTTTAACCTGTGTAGACACTCGAGATACCTGAGTCTGTATTTTCTAATATGGAAATCAGAAGTGTTTAAGTGTTTCAAGGACTTTAAAGCATTGGTAGAAAACAACAATGAAGGGAGAAAGATAATGGCAATTCAGACAGACGGAGATGGAGAAAACGTAACGAATTCAATGATCTTTTGAGGGAGAATGGAATCCATCGTAGGAAAACTGTCAAAGAATCACCGGAACAGAACAGAATAGCTGAGAGGGTTAACTTGACTTTAGCTAATGGTGTGAGATGTATGTTGATACAGTCGCCTACCAGTAAGTTTCTGGGCAGAAGCCATGAATTATATGTGTATGGTAAAAAATGTATGTCCTTCCAGGTCAATCGACAATTTCATTCCCTTGGCTTTGTGGGAAGGAAGAGATACATCTATCAGTGACTATGAGATGTTAAAAAACTTTTGGATGTAAAGGTATTACGTATGAGAAAAGTGGAGGCAAATTTGAGGCCAGAGGAATTGATTGCATTTTTGTAGGTTTTGAAAATGGAGTCAAAGGTTATAAGGTCTGGATTCCGACAAAAGGAGTGTTTGCTACTGTCCATAATGTTAAATTTAATGAACAATGTTTTCCAAATGCTGAAGGGGTACAAATAAAGAATGTCATTGAACCCAACATCCCTAACATTACAGTAAATGCTGAGACAAATGTTAAATTTGTAGATGGAGGAGACAAAGAAAGTGTACTAGGAAGTGAAACTGGTATGCTAATTGCAAATGAGATGTCAAATTCTATTTTTCAGAAGAGAGTGATTAGAGTTGGTTTAGAGGCTGGGATGAGGAGGAGATAGCTGATCATTATGTGCAATTGATTCATGATTTAAATGATGAGGATATTGAAAGCAGGGCCGGATTCACCCAAAGTTACGCTAAAGGCACCTCTCCATTGAGCGCCCCTCCTCACTTGAGCCCCCCCGATTTTTATGATAAGGCATAGCCACTTCATGAGGTAAGGTTCAGAAAAAAGGAATAAACATATATATGGCTGACAGCATAAGTTTATGCTTGAATTTTTACGCAGGGAAAACATAGTCAATTCAATTAAAAAACAGCTTGGAGTAAAACTACATGAAACAGTTTAACTTTTATGCAACCAAAACACATTATGAATACCCTTTCCAAAAATAATTCTAGCCTTAATTCATACAACAAAAAAGAAGAGTAGCTTCAAAAATAAAAACATTATTTACTGCTGTAACTGAATGAACTGTAGTAGCACGAAATATAGTAAAAAAAATAGTAGAACACGCACTAATTTTAAAAAGCATGAAGAGCAGTGGTATAAACGACATTTTAAATTGAACAAAGCGCCTCTAAAATACAAATAAGGCCAACTGCATATCTTCCTGCAATACCTTTTAGAGAAATTAAAGTGCAGCTTAAAAACATGAATGAAAACATAACAGGGCCTGCCTCAAGCACAACGAGAACTACTTCAAAAGTTTCCTTCTTGCCTTCTTTTCGGCAAATTCATTAATTATGGCATCGCAGTTCAAGTTTTTAGTCATATCTTTTTCAATCGTTAGGAGTGCAATAGAGTTTAACCTTTCTTCTTTAGTGACTGACCGCAAATAGTTCTTGACGCGATTCAGTACCGAAAATGATCTTTCTCCACAACAATTGGTCACTGGGATGGTGAGAAGTATCCGTAAAGTAATGTTTACGTTCGGGTACATATCGTGTAAATCTTTTTCATGAAGGAAAGTGCTGAGCTCAGAGGCTGACTTGCCTTTAAAATCTGCAATTTTTAAATGTTCCTTTAAATGCAAGCACTCGTCAGCCAGTGCACTTTCTAAGTCATCCACATACATTTCTGAGAGATCGTCAGCGAATTTTTTTATCATTGGTCCATCTAGGTCTAACAGGTTTTCTAGAAAATAAAATCTCTTATGGAGGACTTTGTAAGCCTCACTTCGCCTCTTAAGCTCAGCACTTAGTACATCCAGAATTACATAAAATACATTGACGCGAAAATTTTCTGAGCCCTCTGACGGTACATATACCCCTTGCTTTGTCTCATCATTCCTAGTCTTTCGTTCCGGTCTTCTCTTTAGGTCGTAGGAATACTGAGCAATACCGCTTATATCTTTGGCTTCTTTCTCATAGACATCGAAATTATCTCTTAAACTTTGCACAAATTCCGCTAACGAAGCGTAACATTCTACCACAGTGCTCAAATTAGTGCTAACTTTTTGGAGCTTCTGGCTGACAGTATTAAATCTTTTTAGAATGGAACTCCAGAAAACAACTAGGAAAGCAGTTTCTAATTGTAGGATATTGCTTAAGATGCCTTTGGCTTCACTTCGAGTGTTTGCCTTTTGATTTCTGTCTTCGTGTATACTCTCAAGAGCTGCCACGACGCCACACCAGCCTTCCCTCAGAGCTTGACAAGCGTCATATCGTGCCAACCACCGAGTCACTGACAGGCTTTTTAGTACGCGCGCAATAAAGTCCTTTAAAATTTCCCATCGGTAGGTCGAAGCAGTAAAAAAGTTGTACAGTTCTTGAGCTATTAAAAAATACCTTACAGATTCTGAACAAGATTCAGCGGCATGAGTTCCAACCAAATTTAGTGAATGGGGTGAGCATGGTGCATAGAGAGCTAAGGGATTCAAGGCCGCTATTCAAGCTTGCAACCCGGAATATTCGCCGGACATATTACTTGCGTTATCGTAAGATTGGTCTCGAATATCCTCCACTTTCAAATCCAGATCTTCCAACTTAGCCTTTACTGCATCAAAAAGCTGCTCTGACTTGTGCCCGATGCTCGCCATAAAACCTAGAAACCTTTCTTTTGGTTCACCATTGGCTGTAACATATCTAATGATAAAAGTCAACTGATCGGTGTGGGAGAAATCGGGCGTCGAGTCAACACTTATTCCAAAATACTTAGCCTGCTTTATTTCTCCAACAATAGCCTTTTGAATTTCGGCCCCCATGACTGTGATAATTTCAAACGTTGTTTTCGACAAGTAAGATGTACTTCCACTTCCCTTTTCACTATACTTTTCCATGTGTGCAGCTAAAAACAGGTCAAACTTTGCCAACAGTTCAAGTGTAGCTAAAACATTGCCATTGGAATCGCTGCCAAAATGTTCGTTGCCTCCTCGAAATGCAAGCCCTCTTATTGCCAATGATTTGATAACCTCACAGATACGACGTAAGACCTCCCTCCAATAGTAAGTTTCAGACTCGAGCTGTTTAACTAATGCCATATCTACACGACTCGATGCGCCTTTCCTGTTCTTAAAACTTGCAACGCAGTCCTTATGTGAGACTGAGTTTTCATGAGCCTCTAAGCGACAGTGAGCATTTTTCCAATCATTAAATCCTTGAGTTAATGATGACTCCTTCGACGAGGAAGCCACGCAAAACACACAGCCTGTACTTTGTGAGTAAACAAGCCACCACCGATCTTGAGTCTCTCCATTTTTCATTGTACGAACAAACATGTTTTTTGTCAGATACCTAGTTTTGTCGCTAAAAACTCTCATAGAAGCACCAAAATCATTGTTGATGTTCTGCTGAACTCCATGAGTTGCTACATGATCACGCATCTCTTCACTGATCGTCCACGTCGCAGGATCGGTGGAGTGCAAGTGCACAACGAGACCGTCAGCTGATGTTTTGTTGGGCGACACTGGTCGTACCTCAGATATTGGACACTGCAACAAAATAATGTTTCGAATAAATCAATATTTTCTTTATCCCAGGAGTCTACCGTACTACATTTACATTCTTTTAAAAATCATAATAAATGAATGTTTTTTTTTAGTAGTTCGGGTGTTATTGAGAGGGTTACGAGGCCATGAGGCCATGATTGCAGTGGCCTGCATGTTTGGTTATTTGTAACTGTATTTTTTATGGTAAAATTATTTTTTTATTTATGTCATTACGATAGGTTTGCTCGAGCTTTTGTCTGCGTTAGAAAGGATTGGAAGAAAAATAGTGACTTAGTTTCCTTAATAATCAAAGAAACAAAACGTGTTCACCAATATTTAAACCAACTTATGCGAGAAACATTTTGGTCTGGAACCTCCGCGCCCACATCACAAAGAAGCGCTACTGCATCACAGTTACTGTATTGTATTGTATATATTGTTCAAAAGTTGGCAACATAAACGCGCCACCATGGAGGAAACTCCATGCGCGCCACAGCAGTGCAAGAAAAATTTAAAAAAAAAAATGGCGCACAGGCTTAGGCCTGTTGCCCTCCCAACCATTGTTGAGTGTTGATAATATCGAACTCACCTCTACTTCATTGTTGTCACCGTCACCGGTTCCTTCAACCATGTCATCACCATGTGAGGGTGCTTGGTGAGTGGTGTTTGTCCGCTGAGGCAAATTAAAATTTTTGTTGCTTTCTTCCCCTAAGGTGTCATTTGAATTAAATGTTGAATTTTCATTCTCTTTTCCATCAATTTTGGCTTGTTGGAGCTGAAAGGAAAAATCCCATATTAATTAGAGCACTTCAAACATAGTAAATTTAAAAGGAACAACTTTTAATATACTCTGCAGGCACGGTACGGTTTCGAGGCCAGTCTGAGTCACTTTGTGCAACAGTGTATCAGGGAATCGCCTATTGGGAAAGGCCTACTTTTTCGTAAAGTAATTCGTGTACGGTAGCTTATCTCAAGTTGCTGAACACCATCGCAGTCAATGTCGTGAACCGCAGAGCAAGAATTGTTATTGTTATCCGAGTTTGTCGTTGGAGGTGTAGGATTCACACGCGCACTAAACATCTCATTTATTTTCCGACATTTTGATAGTGTAACCTCGGATTTCTTGTCCTCTTCAGCTTTGCGGACACGGTTTTGGTAACCAGACAACTTTTTGCTGCCCATACTTTAAAACATTTACTTGCAGATCACAACACAACAAAACAACACAACGCAAGCTCGAACTCGCACACAGGACAGGCAACGGGGGTGGGGCGCGGGGCACTTCGATGCTACTACAATACAAGCAAACCCAGCTACCGCAACAATAGCGCGCAGCACAGCTCCGCTCGCCCTTCTCCCCGCCCCTCTCACACTTGTCGGGACGAGAGGGCGTCGAGCGGCATAACGAAGAGCGAAGTGGAAGGGCCTGGACGGGCGTGCGACAAAGACACGATATTATTTCTAAATGTCTGCTCATTTCCCAATATTTATTTTAGCATGTATACTGCTATAATCATAACTTAGCACATTTAAAAGCCCTAGCAAAGAGGACGCCTTACGGCGGTGCCCTTCGAGGCGCCTCCAGTACAGATCATTGCCGGTTGCCTAACCGAAGGGGCGCCGCAAGGCGCCCCTTGGACGGTGGCGCCCCTAGGCACGTGCCTATTTTGCCTTACGGTAAATCCGGCCTTGATTGAAAGTAGTGTTGATGAAAATGTTAATAAATTGAAATTACAGGTGGAAGTGAGGAGGAGTGAAAGATTGCATAAGAACACAGTGTGTAGATATTGTCAGTTATCAATGTTTATCAATGAGTGTGACTGTCTAGATTTAATGGAGCAAAGACTGCAACTGAAGCTTTAATGAGCATCCTTGTAATTGGTTAGCAGCCATGCAAAATGAGATAGATCAGTTATCAAAGAAAGATGCTTTCCTGTTAGTTGATAGACCAAAAAATGAGTTGGTGATTGGGACGAAATGGGTTTTCAAAATCAAACAGAGATTCGATGGTTCTATCGAGCAATTCAGAGCTAGATTAGTAGCTAGGGGATTTGCTCAAATCAAGGGATCAACTTGGACAAGACATTTTCTCCAGTGGTAAAAAGGAAAACTGTGAGATTACTATGTGCATTGACAGTAATCAACGGTTGGGTAATTCACCATGTACATGTACTAACAGCATATCTAAACAGTAAACTGGAGGAAACAATTTATGTTGAACATCCTGAGTGTTTTTTGGAAGGGAATAGAGACAAAGTGTGGAAACTTAAAAAGAGTCTCTATGGTTTGAAACAGAGTGCTAGGGAATGGTACAAAATGTAGGAGACTTGAATGGAGACTGTATAAAGATAGATGTGTTTATGTGTATAAGAATGGAGGACTTGTCTCTCTGTATGTTGATGATCTGGGAGTCATCATCATCATCTTGCACAGTTTCCAGCCACTGGCCGGGTCCGTTTTGAACACAAGCTCTCCAACGTCTTCTGTCTTCCCACCATCTCTCAGCCTCCACCCTTGTCCAGTCTTCTTCTCTCTTCTTCATGCTTTCTTCCACCACCTTCAGCCACCTGTCTCTCGGTCTCTTTCCTTCCCACTTCGTCTCGTGTATCCTCCTGGGTATCCTCTTCTCCTCCATTCGTTTTACATGTCCATACCATCTATGTTTAGATTTCTCTTGTAATGGTTCCTCTTTCATTAATTCTCTGGTCCTCTCATTTCTTAATCTGTCCATCTTTGTAGCTCCAATACTGCTTCTCAAGAACCTCATCTCACTGGCCTGTATTTTGCTCTTCTCCCTTCCTTTCATAACCCAGGTCTCCGAGGCATACGTCAGGATAGGGACATAGTACGTCCGATATTTGATCTTTTTGCTGTTCTGAGGGACATCCTTGCTCCAAACATGCTTCTCATCACACTCCTCCGGAATACTTCTGCCTGTCTCCCCCGCTCATTTATTTCTCTATTGTTTCTTCCATCATCTTGTATCAGGCTCCCAGATACTTGAAATTGTCCACTTTCTTCAGCTGTTCCCCACCTATCTTATTCCCGTTGTGGTTCTTTCCTTCTTCCTTGTTGTGATCACCATCTCACTCTTATTTATGCTAAATTTCATCCCTTATCCTTGTATTATTCCTTCCCACATGTCCAACTGTTCCAGTACCTCCTCCTCCTTGTTTCCCCAAATCATCAAATCATCTGCAAACACCATTGCTTTCATCTTTCCTTCCCCAATTACTTGTGTCACTCGGGTCATTATGTCATCCATCACCACAATGAAAACTAACGGTGACAGTGCACTTCCTTGTTTCAGGCCGTTTCTCTGTTCCAACCAGTCCGATCTCTCTCCTCCCACTTTCACACAGCTCACGCCTCCTTTGAACATCTCCTTTATCCTCCATAGAGTACATTTTTCTACTCCTCTGTCCTCCAGGGACTTGCATACTTTGTTTCGGCATACACTGTTATATGCTCAGTGTCCAGGAAGGCCATCAGTAGATCTGTTCCATACTCATAGTGCTGTTCTTGTAACTGCCTTACAGCAAAATCAAATCCACTGTGGACCTTCCTGCTCTTAAGCCATGTTGTTCTTCCCTCATCCCTCCTTCTATCCTTGTCCTAATTCTCCTTTCCAAAACTTTCTCAAACATCTTTGCACAATGACTCATCAGTATTATTCCCCGATAGTTTCTGTATTCTGTTCTACTACCTTTCTTGAAGATCGGGACAATTATTCCCTTTTTCCAGTCCTCTGGGGTCTTCCTTTCCTTCCATGCTGTCTTCATCACTCGGTACAACCATTGTATCCCCACCTCTCCTGCTGCTCTCACCATCTCCACACTCAACTCATCCACACCCGGTGCCTTCCCTCCTTTCATCTTCCTCACTGCATCTTCCACTTCTTTCCATGTTAAGACCTTTTCTGTTTTCAGTCCATCTTCCTCTTCCCCGATTTCTTACTCCTTGCCGTGGTTTCCATTTGGGTTCAGAAGTTCTTCAAAATATTCTTTCCACATTTTCTTCAGTTCTTCCCTATTTTCTATGTCTTGTCCCCTTTTGTTCGCCATTTTAACATAATCCGTAGGATCCTTCCGCCTCTTATTTTTTACCATCCCATACAGGACTTTTTTGTACCTTCACTATCCTCCTTCATCATCTTTGTCCACTCTTCCATCCACTTTCTTCTCTCCTCAGCCACTACTCTCTTTGCCTCCTTCTTTCTTTCCTGGTACTCTTCCCTTGTCTCTACCATCCTATTTTGATACTACCTCCTAAAGGCTCTATTCTTTTCCCTTACTATATCTTTTGTCTTCTCATTCCACCATGGTGTTTCCTTCCACCTCTTCTTACTACTTGTCCTCCCACATACTGCTTCTGCTGCATCTACTAGTGTCTTCTTAAATCTAGACCATTCCTCTTCCACCCCTCTTTCTTCATCTGTTGGAATTCCTTCCTTTACCATTTTGAGGTACTCGACCCTTCTATCTCCTACTTTCAGTTTCCATATCCTTATACGTCTTTCCAGGTTCTCAGTCCCTTTCTTCTCCTTAGTCCCTCTCAGGTTCATTACCAGCAATCGATGGTCGCTATCCAAGTTCTCCGATGGTATAACCTTGATGTCCGTGATGTTCTTATTTAATTAAAGCAGTTTATTCCCTTCCCTTACTTACCCATACAGCAGATCTAGTTCGAATCTCAGGAATCCCCCTTCTAGAAACCTGTATAAAAGTATCTGCTTCTCTGTTCATACATAAAAGTGGAAAACTCTCGTATAAAGGCACAATAAAGTTTCCTCGACAAGGACAAAACTATGAGTATAACACCAGAAATTCCAAGAACCTTGCAATTCCCAGGGTCTACACCTCTAAATACGGCACCAAAAGCATATTTAACCAGGCTATAAAGGATTATAATACTCTCCCAGCACATATAAAGTCAATAAATCCTGTCTTAAAATTCAAAAAAGCCTGCAAACAATTCTTCACAACTACACTCTGATACTTCCTAATTTATAAAATTAATAAAACCTTGAATAGTAACTTACTGTCATTATAAAATACTCTGTAACTTTGTTTTTGTATGTTAAATAATATTTAATATTCCTTATTATATAACAATGTATAGTCCTACTATAGGGCCTTGCCCTCAAGGACATCCTCTGTATGAAAAAAAAAAAAAATCCTTCTCAAACAGCATATAATCGACCACCGACTTCCTGGTCAAGTCATCACTGTACCATGAGATTGTGTGGCTCTCTTTTTTCTTGAACCAGGAGTTCCCAACTAGCAGGCTGTTCCTTTGACAGAATTCCAACAGTCTCTTTCCTTCTTCATTTCTTCTGCCCCAACCCTCTGGTCCAAGCACATGGGCATTTAGATCTCCCATAACAATCATATTCCTTCCTCCCAGCTGCTTCTGCAATTCCTCTTCAAACTCCTCCTTCTCTTCAGGGGCGCAGCCTACTTGTGAACCACACACTTGCACTATTTCTAATGTCTCTCCCCTCAGTGCTACTTTCACTTTCATCATCCTATCACTTATTCTCTTCACTTCTTCTTTTAAACCATCTCGTACTACTACTCCCAGTCCATTCCTCTTTCCCTCTTCATTCCCACTCCAGTAGAGTCTATAGCCTTTTCTTAGTTCTCTCCTTCCTTCCCCTTTCCACTTTGTTTCTGCCAATCCCAATAATTCCAACTTCCTTCTTTCCATCATATCCACTATCTCCTCCACCTTCCCCGTCAGCGTTCTTATGTTTAAAGTTCCAAATCTTAGTCCATGAACACAGCTAGGTCGTCGTCCATTGTATCCGTCTTGTCCGAGGCCTGTTCTCTTCTTGAAAGCAAAGGTCTTAACCACTACTGGCTTGCTGGGTCTATCGTAGCTTCACCAGAGCCCCGTTAGCCGTCACTTTTCAGGGTTCCTGTAGGACCTTCACAGCTACCGTAACGGTCCCGGGGCACATGAAGTCCCCACTGTACTTCGCCCCTACAGGCAATCCCCTACTTTGTGCAGTTGCCCGTCTCCCACGACGTGGACGAGGGGTTGGACTTAATTGTAACCTAATGAGGTTACATGTTCTTAGAAGTAATTTTAGATTAAGAGCATGGTTACCTATTACTGCTGAACTGTTGTAGGCCTTAGTGCAGAGCTTGTATATTCCTTGCAATAGTTCAGTAGTAAAAGTGTGAGGAGGCCATGCTCATCGAAGTTAGATTTTTTTATATATTCCTTTTATGATGCTTTTTTTTTTTTTTTTTTATATATAGTTTTGATATTCTTAGACTTAAATAGGGTACTGTTCATAGTTGGGAGAGTAAAAGAAAACAGGTGAAAGAGGCATGTGGATTATTGAAGGAAGAAAATTGTATGAGAAGAAATAAAGAGGAAGTACTGTAACGGTTTGACTGCCCCTAACTGTTGGGAGATAAATGTAACTGTTTACCTTAGCCTAAGCTATGTTGTTTTAATGGGCGCCAAGACCTCAACGCAATGTTGAAATCTAAATTTGTATTTAACAACGTCTAGCTCTTGCAGAACACATTCAAGACTCTATTCACTCAGATCGTGGTATGATTTGATCATTAACCCAACAAACAATTGTATCAGGAGAAGGAATTGGTCTATATCTAATGCTACCTACTGAAAGCAAAGATTGCATTGTAAAAGAAATGAATTTATTATATAAAACAAGTATAGCAAATTTAATAATAATAATAAGTTTAAAATTTAAATTGGAGCGTTGTGATTTGAATATTACCGATAGAAAATTACGTGAAAACGGAGTCTGATAAATTATTGATTTTACTCTTATTCCCAAGCTATGAAGTTACTGAAATATGAAATATAAAACAAAGAGAAATGAGAGATTGCGTATTTCTGCGTCATTCGCGCTTACCACGGGAAATGGCCGAAGCCTTTCCCTCGTACTGGATGATGCTGTGAGCTTCCCACAGTCTCCTGGACGTCGTCATCTTTGTCGATATTTGATGATATTCTGGTAGATTAGATAATTCTATGGTCCGTACATCGGATCCAAACACTCGTACAACCACACTGGTTAAGTTTTACAAAAGTTAGTCCTCCACTCCACAGAACATCGGAGCGACTCCCGCGTACAACCGTACTCGTTAAGTCCCAACGGCGCGCTGAACGATATATCCACACGTCGCATCCCCACTCTTCATCCGACTTCTAGCTTACGTGGTCTCCACTGATTGGCTGCACCCCACGCGCTATACTCCCCTCCTCTGGCTCATTACACTCGGCGGGAGGGTTCCGTTCCAACTATCCGCCTTTTCTCGGCGCTGCAACGCAGGATTGCTTAATACTTCCCGACAAGATTAAGCGTGTACTTGAATTCCCAGTGAGTCACGCATCTCGATATACCCTAACTGACGAAACTCCGTTACATTCCGTAATCACATAACTTTCTATGATATTGTCGTTCGTAATAATTTGCTTGATAGCGTTTTCTAAGACATAGAAAACCTATCTGTATGCTTATAATTTTTATAAAATGCTCCGAAAATATCTTAATAATAATTATAATAAATTAATAATAATAATAAATTAACTTGAAAAATTCTCTTGGCTGAACAATTTGCCGCGTAAATAAATATAGAATGGCTTCCTACTGACTTATGCCAGTTGCATAAAAAACCCTCGAAAAACACGTTACATATTCGCCTCGGATCATCGGATGATTTACCGTGACGACGGTCCATTACCCGATTATCCCAGACACGTTAATAAACCCCATCCAAAATACATATTACATAAATGAGATCACCCTAAATTACAGATATATACACTCATAATTTTTCTTCACGCACTTTGCGTCAAAGTTTGTTGTCACTATGGATTGCACTTTGCAACCAGTCCAATGTTTTACATATAGAATAGTGTTCCACGGATATTTCCGCCTCTCAAATCTCTCTATGTTGGAGAAATAGACATAATTAATGTGTGAGCACTATGTATTTATGATGTCATATCACACGCATTGAAGATGTTCTGATATATTTATATCTCCATAGAACTTCCTAATTTCACTGGAGGTCCCTTCCTTATGGTGAAATTTAATCTCACTTATCACTGAGCACACGATCACACTATTGTGGCAGCGCCTCGTGACCATAATACTTAATCTCTCTTTAAAGTAGATTAAATTAATATTGACTTCTGAAAAAAAAACAGTAAATGCGCATTACATATAACACCAAATATTTCTGTGCCGTAATCACCCTGTCTTGTTAAGTTCCCGTAGACCATATTCTACTTAATACTAGTTCTCAACACAGACCAGTTCTCCTCCCACAAATAATACCTTTGTACAAATTACCTTAAATTACACACTTACAAATCTTACATGGCGAGGCCGTAAACAGAAATCACGTGTGCTGATATGTATGAGTTTCATGAAGGACTGTCTCGCCTTCTGATGGCCCATCTTTTGCCTCGTGGACGCCTAAAGCAAAAATACCCTGTTCAAGCGCTCACCCATCTCTAGGAGGCAAATGGGAATTCACCAGCGCTACCAAATTCTGGCCTTGGTGTATCGAGACATTTTAGTGCTCAAGAGCATCCGACAATCCCGTCATATTTCCCTGTACCTTAAAAACTCTCATTTACTTACATACTACCCCCCTGTGTGACTTCTGATACGCTTGCCTTGAAGACCATCTCCTCCCACGCACCAAATACCACACTTACTCATTTGATAGGCTGGCTCGCCAGCTAAACATCCTCACTTTATGACACATACTTTCGGAGACTATGTATATTATACGTCCCGTATAATCTGTTTCCCTCACTATTCTCCAGCACATATGCTGTTTTCCCAATACGTTTGGAAACTATAAATGTTTCTGCGTCACCTGCTTCCAACCTTGCAAGTGGCTCCCTTAAATGAACGTCATCACGTTGCTCTACCTAGCATATTTCTCAGTGTCTGTAACGATGCCCTGTTGCTACTGTCCACACATGCACATATTAAAATACCGTCCTCTGCTTTAACCACAGGATAATCCCTACATAAATTAGTGTCCCTCGATAGCATGTCTGCAAGAATGTTATCTTTACCTTTAATATATTTTACTGTGAATTCGTATTCCTGCAGAGCAAGAATCCACCTACTAACTCTGTTAGAACTGAGTTTACAAGTTCTCATATACAGTAATGCATGGTGATCTGTGTGGATCTCAAATTTCCCCCCTACTAATTACATTCTACATTTCCCTAAACTGAAAACAATACCTAAAAGCTCTAACTCAGTAATCGTGTATCTTTTCTCTGCTGCTGTCAGTCCTCGCGAGGCTAAAGATACAATGCACAGATTACCCTCATCATCTTTCTGACATAATACTCCAGCAATGCCTATATGTGAAGCATCTGTCATAACCACATATTCCTTATCTTTTAACGGATATTTCAGCACTACAGCTTTCTCAAAACCTTCCTTCAGCGCTCTAAAAGCCTGATCATGCTTGGACTCCCATCTCCACCGAGTCCCACTTTTAAGCAATTCCCTGAATGGTTCTACCAACCCTGAGTATTTAAGAACGAACCTCCTGAAAAAGTTGCAAATTCCCAGGTAAGTTTTTAACTGTTTAACATTCTGTGGCACCTCTGCGTTAAGTATCTTATTAACCCTACTTTCTTCTGGTGTTACACCTCTACTCAACACTCTATGACCTAAAAATGTCACTTCTGACTGACAGAATGACGACTTAGACAGCTTCAAAGTGAACCCTGCCTGATCTAACTTCTGAAAAACTATATCTAAATGACATAGATGCTCCTCAAAACTGCGTGAACTAATTACCATATCATCTATGTAAATGGTTACAAACTCTCCTGTGTCATCCCCTAATGCGATGTTTAAAGCCCTAATTAAAGCTGCTGAACTACTCTTTAACCCATAAGGTGTTCTACAAAATTGATAAAGGTTATATTTATGACTAAAAGCTGTAAATGGTCTATCTTCGTACATAAGTGGCACTTGCCAAAAACTAGAACTCAAATCTACACAAGTGAAATACTTCTTCCCCTCAAATGTTTGCATTAATTCCTCTATTGACATAGATTTCAGCTGATCTGAACTAATTCTACTGTTAACCAAACGAGCGTCTAAACAAATACGAACCGTGCCGTCGGTTTTGGGTACCGTGATCAAAGAATTAACATACGGACTGTTAGAGTGCTCAATAATCCCATCTTCAAGCATCTGGTTAATTTGTGCCTCAACTGCACTCTGATAAGCGAAAGGTACAGGATATCTATGTCCTGTGAATACTGACCTATCAATAACGTTCAATGAATGTGTATAGCAATTAGCCATACCAATGCGATCCTCAAAAACTCTCCTATTACACAATAACACATCATAGAGCCGAACACATTGTTCCACCTCTATATTTCCCTGAAATGCAGCATCACGTAACGAGTCCTTTAGACTACCGTTCGTAATCACACTGCCCACAAAACATGGAGAACCCCGCTCTACGGCTGGCGATATCTCATTTAAAGTACAAATCACACCTACAATACTACTCCTCTGAATATGGTCATTGAACGCTACTTCTACTTCAGAATCTCCCCATTTAAATTTCAAACTCCCTACATCATAACATAAGTTACCAGACACTCTACTTAGCCACTCTGAACCCAAGATAACACTGAATACTAAATTTGGAATTACAAGGCAAATCTGCTTCTCTACATGATTATTAATTTTAATGTCTACTAAAACTTGCTTAGAAATTACTTTAGACCTCTTCCCAACAGCTGTGATAACAAAAGTGCCTTTAATTGGCATATCCTCAAAATTTACTCCAGTTCCTTTCATTTTATCATAAAATGCACTACTTATGCAACTCTTCATACAACCACTATCAATTAAAACATCTGTGTACGCCTCGGACACGTTAAATTTAACTATGGGGCTCTTACTAACCACTTCCTGAATAATACCTTCATCCTTTAGTTCATGTAATAATTCAATTCTTACATTTAGGTCATAGGGTTCCTGTATAATTGTATGGACAGGGCATGCTACAGACTGAGATTCTGACCTTACTTCTCAGCCTGGTTCGCGTTTAAAGAACCGCTACAGCTGGCCGTAGTACTACTAACTACTGAACTGGTTTGGTTGTCCTGGGCTGTGTTGTCATTGTTTGGCTGTATATTACTACCACTAGGCAGTCCTCTTCCTAGACCCCTATTCTGGTTGTAATTATTGTCATTATAATTTCTCCCTTGATTTCCCCTGAAATCATTGTTTCTCCCTTGATTTCCCCTGTAATCATTGTTCCTCCCTTGATTTCCCCTGAAATCATTGTTCCTCCCTTGATACTGATTACCATAGCCATTTCCTCTGTTCTGATTTAGCTGATTATTATTATTTCTATTTTGAGCGTTGGCTCCTTCGCCACCGTTCCCTTGAACTTCCTGATGCCTGGCTTCATTAGGCCTATTATTATTATTACCCTGGTTCCTATTGAAATTGTCCTCATAACCCCCTCTCCCTAGTGCATCAAATGTGCTTAACAAATTTTCTACTTGTGATATAGTCTTTACATTCTGGATACAAGCAGCCTCCTTGATCCTATAGGGAAAGTGCCTAAGTAGCAACCTCACCACATCACTTTCCTCCTTCAAGCCATCCAGATATTTACACACTAATACCTGCCCTAAAAAGTATTCGGTCATGGTGGAGCTTCCTTTAGGGTTATATTTACCACACACTACTCCCTCACGATGCTGCGACTGAATAACCTCATTCCAGAACTTTTCACAGAATTTCATTTTAAAATCATTGATATCAGTAAACTTGTCTCTGTAGACAGCAAACCAATTCCTCGTTTCCCCCACAAACACTTGTTCTAAAATTTCAACTTACTGGCACCACTCAATACTACCATTTTCCAACCTCTCCCCGAATTTATTTTCTATAGTGTTCATGAACTCCATTGGGCACCCCTGTCGATTGCTGAACTTACCCAGTTCTACCTCCCTGTGTGTGCTATTCACAAAAACTGGCCTATTCTGACTATTTTCTTGCCTGATCCTAGCTTTTAATTTTAACTCTAATTCTGCGATTTTCTCCTCAGCTTTCCTCTCAATACTGTGTAACGTGTTATTCGAGGGGTTTTATGCAACTGGCATAAGTCAGTAGGAAGCCATTCTATATTTATTTACGCGGCAAATTGTTCAGCCAAGAGAATTTTCATGTTAATTTATTATTATTATTAATTTATTATAATTATTATTAAGGTATTTTCGGAGCATTTTATAAAAATTATTAGCATTCAGATAGGTTTTCTATGTCTTAGAAAACGCTAACAAGCAAATTATTACGAACGACGATATCATAGAAAATTATCTGATTACGGAATTTTACGGAGTTTTGTCAGTTAGGGTATTTGAGAGACATGACTCACTGGGAATTCTAATACAAGCTGATTCCTGTCGAGAAGCGTGACGCAATCCTGGGTCGCAAGGTCTAGAAGAGGCGAATTGTTGAAACGGAAAACGACTTCTCCCTCTCGCCCGCGGAGTGTAATGAACCGGAGGAGGGGAAGTGGCGGCGTGCTCAGCCAATCAGGGGAGACGACGTAAGCTAGTTGGGACTGAAGAGTGGGGAGCCGGCGTGTGGTTATATCGTTCGACGCGCCGTGAAACAAGGACTATCTGTGAAATACTTGCGGAGTATGGTTATACGCGGGGGACGCTCCGATGTTCCGTGGAACGGACTATCTGTGAAATACTTGACGAGTATGGATGCGAGTGCGTGTCGCTCCGATGTTCAGTGGAGTTAGCGACGAACTTTTGTAAAACTTGGTTGTACGAGTGTTTGGGTCCGAGGTACGGACCACAGAATTATCTAATCTACCAGAATATCATCAAATTCCGACGGAGATGACGACGTCCAGGAGACTGTGGGAAGCTCACAACATCATCAAGAACGAGGGAAATGCTTTGGCAATTTCCAGTGGTAAGCGCAAATGACGCGGAAATACGCAATCTCTCGTTTTTCTTTGTTTTACATTTCATATTTCAGTAACTTCATAGCTTGGAAATAAGAGTAAAATCAATTTATCAGACTCCGTTTTCACGTAATTTTCTATCGGTAATATTCAAATCACAGCGCTCCAATTTAAATTTGGTACTTATTATTATTATTATTAATTTTGCTATACTTGTTTTATATAATAAATTCATTTCTGTTACAATGCAATCTTTGCTTTCAGTAGGTAGCATTAGATATAGACCAATTCCTTCTCCTGATACAATTGTTTGTTGGGTTAATGATCAAATCATACCACGATCTGAGTGAATAGAGTCTTGAAGGTGTTCTGCCAGAGCTAGACGTTGTTAAATACAAATTTAGATTTCAACATTGCATTGAGGTCTTGGCGCCCATTAAAACAACATAGCTTAGGCAAAGGTAAACAGTTACATTTATCTCCCAACAGTGTGGGCTAGCGAAAACCATTACATTTGTCGCCGACAACTTGGGGCTGAAAACCTAATAACATTTGTGGAAGGAGAAGGGTATATATTTCTGTGCCTGTATTTTGGGGGTTATTTGTCTTTATCAGTGTATATCATTATGGGGGATGAGAAAGAAAGACAGATGAGGTTACGAAGTGGTCATCAACTGGAGAATGATGATACGAGCAGTATGTCGAGTGATGGTAGTACCGGGGTAGCGGAGGTAAATCCCGATACTGAAACAGGGAGTGTAGGCGGCCAACCAGAATTAAAAACTTTACTTCTCGAGTTCATGTATCAGAACAAAGTTAGTAGTGATGCTTTAAATGCAAAATTAGAACAGAATAATGCAAAATTAGAACAGAATAATGCAAAATTAGAACAAAACAGTAGGGAAAATAGAGAGAGTAATGAAACTTTAAACGCCAGATTAGAACAAAACAGTAAGGAAAATAGAGAGAGTACTGAAACTTTAAATGCTAAATTAGAACAAAACAGTAGGGAAATGAGTGACAAATTCGAACTGATTAGAGGTGAGATCAGGGGGGTGATGGAAGAAAAGGCTAAAGAGATTATTGCAGATGTAGACAGAAAATTAGGAAAAGTACAGGAGGAGTTGGAAATTAGAATCAGTACACAGGCTGAAAATTTAAAAGAACTAGTGCAACTGGAAACACAGCAGGTCAAAAAGCAATTGGGGGGAGAAATTGACAAAATTCAGGTAGCTACTAAAGAGGTTAAGGAACAGCTGGGGGGTAGAATTGAGAAAGTCCACTCACAAATATTGCAGAAGTAAATGATTTAAGAGAGAGTAATAGGGAAAGCATTAGCAAGATTGAGGAGAAACAAGCAAAGCTATATGATAAAGTAGAAGAATCAGAAGGAAACATTAAATTAACAGTAAACAGTATTGAGAGGAAGGCTGAGGAGAAAATCGCAGAATTAGAATTAAAATTAAAAGCTAGGATCAGGCAAGAAAATAGTCAGAATAGGCCAGTTTTTGTGAATAGCACACACAGGGAGGTAGAACTGGGTAAGTTCAGCAATCGACAGGGGTGCCCAATGGAGTTCATGAACACTATAGAAAATAAATTCGGGGAGAGGTTGGAAAATGGTAGTATTGAGTGGTGCCAGGTAGTTGAAATTTTAGAACAAGTGTTTGTGGGGGAAACGAGGAATTGGTTTGCTGTCTACAGAGACAAGTTTACTGATATCAATGATTTTAAAATGAAATTCTGTGAAAAGTTCTGGAATGAGGTTATTCAGTCGCAGCATCGTGAGGGAGTAGTGTGTGGTAAATATAACCCTAAAGGAAGCTCCACCATGACCGAATACTTTTTAGGGCAGGTATTAGTGTGTAAATATCTGGATGGCTTGAAGGAGGAAAGTGATGTGGTAAGGTTGCTACTTAGGCACTTTCCCTATAGGATCAAGGAGGCTGCTTGTATCCAGAATGTAAAGACTATATCACAAGTAGAAAATTTGTTAAGCACATTTGATGCACTAGGGAGAGGGGGTTATGATGACAATTTCAATCGGAACCAGGGTAATAATAATAATAGACCTAATGAAGCCAGGCATCAAGAAGTTCAAGGGAACGGTGGCGAAGGGGCCAACGCTCAAAATAGAAATAATAATAATCAGCTAAATCAGAACAGAGGAAATGGCTATGGTAATCAGTATCAAGGGAGGAACAATGATTTCAGGGGAAATCAAGGGAGGAACAATGATTACAGGGGAAATCAAGGGAGAAACAATGATTTCAGGGGAAATCAAGGGAGAAATTATAATGACAATAATTACAACCAGAATAGGGGTCAAGGAAGAGGACAGCCTAGTGGTAGTAATATACAGCCAAACAATGACAACACAGCCCAGGACAACCAAACCAGTTCAGTAGTTAGTAGTACTACGGCCAGCTGTAGCGGTTCTTTAAACGCGAACCAGGCTGAGAAGTAAGGTCAGAATCTCAGTCTGTAGCATGCCCTGTCCATACAATTATACAGGAACCCTATGACCTAAATGTAAGAATTGAATTATTACATGAACTAAAGGATGAAGGTATTATTCAGGAAGTGGTTAGTAAGAGCCCCATAGTTAAATTTAACGTGTCCGAGGCGTACACAGATGTTTTAATTGATAGTGGTTGTATGAAGAGTTGCATAAGTAGTGCATTTTATGATAAAATGAAAGGAACTGGAGTAAATTTTGAGGATATGCCAATTAAAGGCACTTTTGTTATCACAGCTGTTGGGAAGAGGTCTAAAGTAATTTCTAAGCAAGTTTTAGTAGACATTAAAATTAATAATCATGTAGAGAAGCAGATTTGCCTTGTAATTCCAAATTTAGTATTCAGTGTTATCTTGGGTTCAGAGTGGCTAAGTAGAGTGTCTGGTAACTTATGTTATGATGTAGGGAGTTTGAAATTTAAATGGGGAGATTCTGAAGTAGAAGTAGCGTTCAATGACCATATTCAGAGGAGTAGTATTGTAGGTGTGATTTGTACTTTAAATGAGATATCGCCAGCCGTAGAGCGGGGTTCTCCAGGTTTTGTGGGCAGTGTGATTACGAACGGAAGTCTAGAGGACTCGTTACGTGAGGCTGCATTTCAGGGAAATATAGAGGATGAACAGTGTGTTCGGCTCTATGATGTGTTATGGTGTAATAGGAGAGTTTTTGAGGATCGCATTGGTATGACCAATTGCTATACACATTCATTGAACGTTATTGATAGGTCAGTATTCACAGGACATAGATATCCTGTACCTTTCGCTTATCAGAGTGCAGTTGAGGCACAAATTAATCAGATGCTTGAAGATGGGATTATTGAGCACTCGAACAGTCCATATGTTAATTCTTTGATCACGGTACCCAAGACCGACGGCACTGTTCGTATTTGTTTAGACGCTCGTTTGGTTAACAGTAGAATTAGTTCAGATCAGCTGAAATCTATGTCAATAGAGGAATTAATGCAAACATTTGAGGGGAAGAAGTATTTCACTTGTGTAGATTTGAGTTCCAGTTTTTGGCAAGTGCCACTTATGTACGAAGATAGACCATTTACAGCTTTTAGTCATAAATATAACCTTTATCAATTTTGTAGAACACCTTATGGGTTAAAGAGTAGTTCAGCAGCTTTAATTAGGGCTTTAAACATCGCATTAGGGGATGACACAGGAGAGTTTGTAACCATTTACATAGATGATATGGTAATTAGTTCACGCAGTTTTGAGGAGCATCTACGTCATTTAAATATAGTTTTTCAGAAGTTAGATCAGGCAGGGTTCACTTTGAAGCTGTCTAAGTCGTCATTCTGTCAGTCAGAAGTGACATTTTTAGGTCATAGAGTGTCGAGTAGAGGTGTGACACCATAGGAAGGTAGGGTTAGCATGTGTGGACAGTAGCAACAGGGCATCGTTACAGAAACTGAGTAATATGCTAGTAGAGCAACGTGATGACGTTCATTTAAGGGAGCCACTTGCAAGGTTGGAAGCAGGTGACGCAGTAACATTTATAGTTTCCAAACGTATTGGCAAAACAGCATATGTGCTGGAGAATAGTGAGGGAAACAGATTATACGGAACGTATAATATACATAGTCTACGAAAATATGTGTCATAAAGTGAGTGTGTTTAGCTGGCGAGCCAGCCTATCAAATGAGTAAGTGTGGTGTCTGGTGCGTGGGAGGATCTGGTCTTAAGGCAGGCGTATCAGAAGTCACACAGGGGGGTAGTATGTAAGTAAATGAGAGTTTTTAAGGTACAGGGAAATATGACGGGATTGTCGGATGCTGTTGAGCACTAAATTGTCTCGATGCACCAAGGCCATTTTGGCAGCGCTGATGGGTTCCCATTTATCTCCAAGAGATGGGGGAGCGCTTGAATAGGGCTTGTTAGCTTAAGGCGTCCACGAGATAAAAGATGGGCCATCAGAATGCGAGACAGTCCTTCATGAAACTCATACATATCAGCACACGTGATTTCTGTTTACGGCCTCGCCATGTAAGATTTGTAAGTGTGTAATTTAAGATAATTTGTACAATGGTATTATTTGTGTGAGGAGAAATGGTCTGTGTTGAGAACTAGTATTAAGTAGAATATGGTTAACGGGAACTTAACAAGACAGGGCGATTACGGCACAGAAATATTTGGTGATATGTGCAATGCGCATTTACTGTTTTTTTTTTTCAGAAGTCAATATTAATTTAATCTACTTAAAAGAGAGATTAAGTATTATGGTCACGAGGCGCTGCCACAATAGTGTGATCGTGTGCCCAGTGATAAGTGGAATTAAATGTCACCATAAGGAGGGGACCTCCAGTGAAATTAGGAAGTTCTATGGTGATATAAATATATCAGAACACCTTCAATGCGTGTGATATGACATCATAAATACATAGTGCTCACACATTAATTATGTCTATTTCTCCAACATAGAGAAATTTGAGAGGCGGAAATATCCGTGGAACACTATTCCATATGTAAAACATGGGACTGGTTGCAAAGTGCAATCCATAGTGACAACAAACTTTGACGCAAAGTGCGTGATGAAAAAATATGAGTGTATATATCTGTAATTTAGGGTGATTTCATTTATGTAATATGTATTTTGGATGGGGTTTATTAACGTGTCTGGGATAATCGGATAATGGACCGTCGTCACGGTAAATCATCCGATGATCCGAGGCGAATATGTAACGTGTTTTTCGAGGGGTTTTATGCAACTGGCATAAGTCAGTAGGAAGCCATTCTATATTTATTTACGCGGCAAATTGTTCAGCCAAGAGAATTTTCATGTTAATTTATTATTATTATTAATTTATTATAATTATTATTAAGGTATTTTCGGAGCATTTTATAAAAATTATTAGCATTCAGATAGGTTTTCTATGTCTTAGAAAACGCTAACAAGCAAATTATTACGAACGACGATATCATAGAAAATTATCTGATTACGGAATTTTACGGAGTTTTGTCAGTTAGGGTATTTGAGAGACATGACTCACTGGGAATTCTAATACAAGCTGATTCCTGTCGAGAAGCGTGACGCAATCCTGGGTCGCAAGGTCTAGAAGAGGCGAATTGTTGAAACGGAAAACGACTTCTCCCTCTCGCCCGCGGAGTGTAATGAACCGGAGGAGGGGAAGTGGCGGCGTGCTCAGCCAATCAGGGGAGACGACGTAAGCTAGTTGGGACTGAAGAGTGGGGAGCCGGCGTGTGGTTATATCGTTCGACGCGCCGTGAAACAAGGACTATCTGTGAAATACTTGCGGAGTATGGTTATACGCGGGGGACGCTCCGATGTTCCGTGGAACGGACTATCTGTGAAATACTTGACGAGTATGGATGCGAGTGCGTGTCGCTCCGATGTTCAGTGGAGTTAGCGACGAACTTTTGTAAAACTTGGTTGTACGAGTGTTTGGGTCCGAGGTACGGACCATAGAATTATCTAATCTACCAGAATATCATCAAATTCCGACGGAGATGACGACGTCCAGGAGACTGTGGGAAGCTCACAACATCATCAAGAACGAGGGAAATGCTTTGGCAATTTCCAGTGGTAAGCGCAAATGACGCGGAAATACGCAATCTCTCGTTTTTCTTTGTTTTACATTTCATATTTCAGTAACTTCATAGCTTGGAAATAAGAGTAAAATCAATTTATCAGACTCCGTTTTCACGTAATTTTCTATCGGTAATATTCAAATCACAGCGCTCCAATTTAAATTTGGTACTTATTATTATTATTATTAATTTTGCTATACTTGTTTTATATAATAAATTCATTTCTGTTACAATGCAATCTTTGCTTTCAGTAGGTAGCATTAGATATAGACCAATTCCTTCTCCTGATACAATTGTTTGTTGGGTTAATGATCAAATCATACCACGATCTGAGTGAATAGAGTCTTGAAGGTGTTCTGCCAGAGCTAGACGTTGTTAAATACAAATTTAGATTTCAACATTGCATTGAGGTCTTGGCGCCCATTAAAACAACATAGCTTAGGCAAAGGTAAACAGTTACATTTATCTCCCAACAGTGTGGGCTAGCGAAAACCATTACAACTGTTTACTGTTAATTTAATGTTTCCTTCTGATTCTTCTACTTTATCATATAGCTTTGCTTGTTTCTCCTCAATCTTGCTAATGCTCTCTCTATTACTCTCTTAAATCATTTACTTCTGCAACTATTTGTGAGTGGACTTTCTCAATTCTACCCCCCAGCTGTTCCTTAACCTCTTTAGTTGCTACCTGAATTTTGTCAATTTCTCCCCCCAATTGCTTTTTGACCTGCTGTGTTTCCAGTTGCACTAGTTCTTTTAAATTTTCAGCCTGTGTACTGATTCTAATTTCTAACTCCTCCTGTACTTTTCCTAATTTCTTGTCTACACCTGCAATGATCTATTAACCTTCTCTTCCATTACTCCTCGGATTTCTCCTCTAATCTGCTCCATTTTCACACTAATTTCCTTGTTGTTCTTATCTAATTTTGCATTATTCTGTTCTAATTTTTTATTTAAAGCTTCTGTACTTTCTTTATTTCCCTACTGTTTTGTTCTAATTTTGCATTATTCTGTTCTAATTTTGCATTTAAAGCTTCTGTACTTTCTTTATTTTCCCTACTGTTTTGTTCTAATTTTGCATTATTCTGTTCTAATTTTGCATTATTCTGTTCTAATTTTGCATTTAAGGCTTCTGTACTTTCTTTATTTTCCCTACTGTTTTGTTCTAATTTTGCATTCAAGGCATCACTACTAACTTTGTTCTGATACATGAACTCGAGAAGTAAAGTTTTTAATTCTGGTTGGCCGCCTACACTCCCTGTTTCAGTATCGGGATTTACCTCCGCTACCCCGGTACTACCATCACTCGACATACTGCTCGTATCATCACTCTCCAGTTGATGACCACTACGTAACCTCATCTGTCTTTCTTTCTCATCCCCCATGTTCGCTTTGCGAATGTTTTTTTGTTGGCTATGTTTCCCTTGCGGTGTGAAACACACGTTCAATTTTTCTGCCCCATTATTTTTAATTTCGTGAATTGCAGTCTGAACGCGGTGTTCTGATTTGTTTAATATTGGTGTTTCAGTTTAATTGCTTTTCTGTATTATTCATGTCAACTCACCTTTTTTCTGTAGTGTCTTTCTAGACGTACCATACTGTCACATTTTCTCACGAGTACTGAGCTCTCTCCAGCGGTAACGCTCGCAATGTGCATGGGGCTGTGCTGTGATTGGCTGCTCTCTCGCCACACCTTCATGCTAGAAGCTTCGGCGCGCTGACGTCACTACCGCTATATAGCCTTAGGTCTCCCGGCCTACAGTGTCTACTCTTGTCCACTCTTCTCCACTGATCACACCTGCTCACGACATACCTGCCGGGGTTACAGCCCTCTCGGGGTACCTCTTGCTGCCGGAGTCTCTTCTCCGCCGGCATAATCTCTCTTCTGGATCTGGCTGCCTGCCCGGGCAGTCTAAACTCATCAGCCTTCACTTCAACCAAATCTTCAACACGGATCTACTCTGCAAATCTTGATTCTAAGGACATAACTTCACCAGCCGCGGGAGGTACTACCAAGAGCCTCTCTATGCTGGTCGCCAAAGGAGAATCTACCATCATCAACTCTGGTTCCGAACCCGGAACCCTGGAGTATGCCTGACTGACCTCGCACAAGCCCGAGCGGGCGCACTAAATTACCGCCGGCTACTGATGACCTCCGGCAGCCGGCCTACCTTCGGAAGATGGTTAAGGAGATCTGATACTTCCTGTATCACACAACAGAAGAGGTGGTAACCCTTTCACTTCATACACTCTGCCCGGATTCTTTCCGTCAGAAGAGTATTTTGTTTTAAATCTACTCTGGGATGAATTTAAATTATTACGCTTCTTTTATTCAGTAATTTTATATTTAATCCTTTAAAGTTAGTCACAGCTCAAGTTACGTTTCCTGGAGAAACGAGTATTGTTAATTGTTACTGTTTTTTATTGTCAATTTTAAAGTAATTTCCTTGAAAGTATTCATTCCTTGCAATATATTTGCTTTATATTAAATAAATATCATTTGAATCTAAGTTTTAACATTTTGGTCTTTTCCCGCACTGTCCTTCATTATCACCTCTCGTGCCTTAAAACCTCATTCTCTCGAAATCCCTTAGGATGTACCACATCCATTAGGTACACCCTTTTCCATGGTGCCGAAACCCGGGATCGAACCCAGAACCTTCAGTCTGAGACCACAAATTCAATTCAAAAAAAAACTGGTGCAATCTAATATTTGTTTTATACATTTCAGTATATCGTGGCTAGCGCGGGAGATCTGCGGGAAGGCGGAAACAATCCCAGCATATTATACAACTGGTTTCTTTCCGGAGAGCAGGTCTTTCTGGTGCCACAAGCAGCTTTGGTGAGTGAGTTGTTCCAACTTTTCCAGCCATGCCACCAATAATTGATGATAAACTGTTAAACTCTCGGGCGGCCTACAAAGGTCAACTCACCCGGTTTCAAAAATATTTAGCTACTCTACCGAAAGAGGAACAAAACCTTGACATTATATCTCAGCGTTTAAAAGCTTTTGAACAGGCGTACGAGAAATATGATCTCGTGCAACTTGAAATTGAAATCAAAAGTCCAGAACATCAATCAGATAGGGAAGAAGTAGAGAGTAATTACTTTGATACACATGCTCAGGCCGTGGCATTAGTTAGAACTTTGACCCTGGCGTTGAAGGTAGAGGAAACTCAAGGAAGAATTAGCGACCATGGGAATGGTATCAAACCATTGCTACCTAAAATTGAAATTCCGCATTTTTCAGGAAAGGAAGAGATGTGGCAATCATTCTTTGAATTGTTCAGTTCATTAGTACATAATAATGCCACACTTCCAGAAATTCAGAAATTTCATTACTTAAAATCCATTTTGCAGGGACCACCCCTTCAACTTATAAGAGAACTTCCCTTAACAGGAGAAAACTATAACATTGCTATAGAGCTTCTTAAAGGCCGTTATGGCAATGAAAAATTATGTTTACAAAGGCATATTCAAGCCTTATTTAGCCTGCCCACCTTGCGAGCTGAAAGCTTGTCAACACTGCGAGCCTTAAGTGACACGGTCCAACTACATGTCAGAGCATTGGCACGGTTGAATCAACCGGTCGAGCATTGGGATCTATTCTTAATTCACTTGGTTACTTCTAAATTTGATTCATCAACCTTAAAGGCATGGGAGAGGGAACTAACAAATGACACGTCATATACCTATGATTCGTTGCTTACGTTTATGAATAATAGATGTCAGGTTTTGTCAGCTGTAGCCTGTCATATGTCAGGAAGTGCAGATAACAAATCTAATGTTGTAAAACCAGTCGGTGCTAAAATAAACAAATCTGCTGTCTTTACTGTTCAACATAATTCAACGGATTGTATTCTCTGTAAAGCACCTCACAGGTTATATTCCTGCGTTGCCTTTAAAGCCCTTTCTGCCGACGAAAGACGCAAATTAATAGCTCAAAAAAGATATTGCTACAACTGTTTGTCAACTAGGCATATGGTGCCTGATTGCTTATCTAAAAATACTTGCTCCCATTGCAAGGCTCAACATCATACCTTGCTTCATAGGTTTGAAAAGCCACGTCAGGCTCCTTCCCCTGGATGTTCTAAAGATGCATCCCCAGGAGCTAATGCGCAATCTTATACTCAGAGCTCTAGCTCAATTCGTAGTTCCCAGGTGCTACTATCAACCGTGTTATTAAAAGTTCAAGATTCCTCTGGTAGATGGCTTGAAGCACGTGCCTTATTGGACAATGCCGCCACCCATGACTTCATAAGTGAGCGTCTCATTAAGAAACTTGGTCTTCCCAAGCAACCTACATTAATTCAGGTTACCGGTATTAACAATAGCAATGTTAAATCTTTGCATTTTGTTCGTGTTCACATCAAAGATGCTGTGAATTGTAACACAACATTGCAGTTGAATTGCCTTGCCATTGATACTATTGGCAGTAACACCCCTAGTAATTCTTTTGAAATTAGAAAGTGGCAATTTCCTCATAACATTCAGTTGGCAGATCCAACATTTAATACGAGCGCTCCGGTAGACATACTTCTCAGTGCCCAAGTATTTTGGCAATGTCTCCTTAGCTCTAAGGTTAAAATATCACCAGGAGTGTTTGTTCATCATACCAAGCTAGGTTGGTTAGTAACGGGTCAAGTCCCTCGTAAGTCATTTCAAAATTTCTCTCAATGTCATTTTGTCAACACAAGTCTCGATTACAACTTAGAAAGATTTTGGAAAATCGAAACTATAGATTCAGTTTCACCTTCCTCGGTTGAAAATGAAATGTGTGAAAAACTGTTTCGCGAAACGACCAAACGCAATTCAGAGGGTAGATTTGTCGTAACAATGCCCCGAGTGGATAATCCACCTCTTTTATTTGAAACACACCCTAGGGCTCTTAGAGCACTCTATGCTGTGGAAAGCAAATTTAAACGTGACCCTGTTGTTAAAACTCAATACTCCACATTTATGGAGGAATATGAGGCACTTGATCACATGGAGGTTGTTACCAAGAAAGATGATGCTTCTTATACCCCATCTGAAGTCATTTACCTCAATCATCATCCAGTTTGGAAGAATGAGATTTTAAAGGAAAACATAAGAGTGGTCTTTAATGGCTCTGCATTGGATGCCAATGGAACTTCTCTGAATGACACATTATTATCAGGCCCTCCTATTCAATCTGACATTTCTTCTGTCTTGATGAATTTTCGCTTGTTCCCTATCGCAGTGATATCTGATATCAAGCAAATGTATAGGCAGATTTTGGTCAATCAACAACAGCGCGACCTTCAGAGAATTCTTTGGCGCGACGAGCCTACTAAACCTGTCAAGATTTTTCGGCTAAAAACATTAACCTATGGACTAAAGCCCTCTGCTTTTTAGCCATACGTACGTTGAAATTACTTGCTGAACAGGATGGCCCGTTGTATTCTCCTAAGGCTTCTGAAGTGTTAAAATCATCATTTTACGTTGACGATTTTCTTCATTCATTTGAGTCAGTATCTGAAGCACTGCAGGTCTCTAAAGATCTGACAGCTTTGCCTTTGGGAGGCGGATTTTCCTTGTGCAAGTGGAACTCTAATTCGGAAGAATTTCTTTCTAAATTTCCATTAACTTCAGTCTATAACGACTCAGTAGAGCTTCTTCAAGAAAGTAATTCTATCAAAACTCTAGGCATCTATTGGAGTCCTCAAAAGGATTTTTTCTTTTTCAAAATTACTCTCAGTGACATCAAACCGCAAACTAAGCGGCAAATTTTGTCTGAGATTGCAAAGATATTTGATCCTCTCCAATTTTTGGCGCCAATTATTGTCACAGCAAAGCTTTTCATGCAGGACCTTTGGTCCTTGAAAACTGGTTGGGATGAACCAGTTCCTTCAGAGTTGCAAAAAAATTGGATTTCTTATAGAAATAGTTTGGAAGATCTCTCCAATGTTATTATCCCGCGAGTGATTATTCCCTTTCCCTCCTGTGGAGGATATGAACTTCACATCTTTGCCGATAGCTCATTGAAAGCTTATGGGTGTTGTGCGTATATTGTTTGCCGCAATTTTGACCAGTCATATTTCTTTTCCAATTTAATTTGCGCTAAGTTAAAGGTGGCCCCTCTTAAATATTTATCCTTGCCACGACTGGAACTTTGTGCTGCTCTTCTGGCGGTTGAATTATCGGTCAAAATCCGCCAATGTTTGAAAATCCGATTTATCAAAACTTACTTTTGGAGTGACTCAGCCATCACGTTGGCATGGATTGCCAAACCTCCCTCGCATTGGCAGGTGTTTGTAGCTAATAGAGTGTCCAAAATTCAACAATTGTCTAACTTTGAACAATGGCATCATGTATCTGGCAAGGAGAACCCTGCAGATGTCATTTCTCGGGGATGTTCCCCTCTTATGTTGGCTAACCTGACATTATACTGGCACGGTCCCCCTTGGCTTCTGCAAGAACCTTCCGCTTGGCCAAATTTTCCTCTTCCGGAGTTATCAGACTTGCCGGATGCTGGTAAGATTACTGGATCTTCTCTTCTCGTTTCTGACTCTCCCCTTCTCTTGCAGCGATATTCCTCTTTCCATAAATTGGTGAGGGTTATGGCTTATCTCCTTCGTTGGAAATATTTTGTGGTAGAACAACCCCTTTTTCCTAAGCCATATTTAACCCTTTCTGAATTAGGTTTAGCCACTACAAAAATCTTATGGCTTACTCAACAAGAAATATTCTCTGAAGAATGCCAGGTGTTGTCCCAAGGTCAATCCCTTAAGAATTCGAGTAGGCTTTCCTCACTCGCCCCTTTTTTGGATACTGATGGTTTACTAAGAGTTGGAGGACGTTTATCTTTGGCCGATCTTTCCGAGGATAAAAAACACCCAATTATTCTTCCTTCAAAGCATCATGTCACTTCCCTAATCATTCGTCAGTATCATTACCAGCATCTTCATGCTGGAACTCGTACATTACTTTCTGTCATTCGTGAAAGGTATTGGCCCATAAACGGAGTCCATGAAGTTACCTCTGTTATCCGGAAGTGCATTCCATGTTTTAAATCCAACCCTAAAATTACCACTCAGCTCATGGGTGATCTTCCCAACTTTAGATCTGCGCCTGCTAGACCTTTTGCCTTTACGGGGGTGGATTATTCCGGGCCTTTTGTTTACAGAAAAAATTCTCCTGAGGCCAAAAAATGTATTTTTGGAAAACTCTATATTTCGCTGTTTGTATGTATGGTCACCGGAGCAGTTCCCTTAGAACTAGTTACCAACGCCTCTACTGCTTATTTTTTGGCAGCTTTTGCCAGATTTTCTGCTCGCCGAGGTCTTCCTTCAGAAGTATTCTCAGACAATGCTAAAAATTTTATCGGAGCTTCTGAGCAAATTAAGAGAGCTCTTACTCAAAATTCAGCGCTGGAAAGGATTACTGATTATGCTCACCAGAGAAATTTCAAGTGGCACTTCATCCCCCCTTATGCACCTCATCAAGGTGGACGGTGGGAGTCTTGTGTGAAACTCACCAAGAAGCACCTTAGACGTGTTTGTGGCCACACCCCCCTTTTTCATGAAGAGTTTAATTCCTTAATTATTTTTATTGAGGGCATAATTAATTCTCGTCCTTTATCACCCTTATCTAATGACCCTTCAGATCTTCTACCATTAACGCCGGGCCATTTTCTTATCGGTGGTCCATTGACTGCCTCCCCACCTTTGTTATATTCTAATTCTCAATCTTCTTTAGCCATTTCTTGGCGCAAAATTGAAAGTTTGCGCAATAATTTTTGGCGCCGCTGGAGGTTGGGATACCTCGGTTTGCTTCAGCAGCGTGGTAAATGGCTTGTTTCCTGCCCTAACCTTCAGGTGGGGGACTTGGTGCTTTTGAAAGACCCTAGTCCTCCTCTTGTTTGGAATTTGGGTAGGGTTGTTGAGTGCTTTCCTGGCAGAGATGGTAGGGTTCGCGTGGTAAAACTGCAGACTTCTGCTGGTCATTTTCTTAGGCCCATCACCATGATTGCTCCTTTGCCACGCGAGGCCTAACTTCTGCGCTTTCTTACTGCAATTTTTTCTCGCCCCTCCCAGCATGTTCGCTTTGCGAATGTTTTTTTGTTGGCTATGTTTCCCTTGCGGTGTGAAACACACGTTCAATTTTTCTGCCCCATTATTTTTAATTTCGTGAATTGCAGTCTGAACGCGGTGTTCTGATTTGTTTAATATTGGTGTTTCAGTTTAATTGCTTTTCTGTATTATTCATGTCAACTCACCTTTTTTCTGTAGTGTCTTTCTAGACGTACCATACTGTCACATTTTCTCACGAGTACTGAGCTCTCTCCAGCGGTAACGCTCGCAATGTGCATGGGGCTGTGCTGTGATTGGCTGCTTTCTCGCCACACCTTCATGCTAGAAGCTTCGGCGCGCTGACGTCACTACCGCTATATAGCCTTAGGTCTCCCGGCCTACAGTGTCTACTCTTGTCCACTCTTCTCCACTGATCACACCTGCTCACGACATACCTGCCGGGGTTACAGCCCTCTCGGGGTACCTCTTGCTGCCGGAGTCTCTTCTCCGCCGGCATAATCTCTCTTCTGGATCTGGCTGCCTGCCCGGGCAGTCTAAACTCATCAGCCTTCACTTCAACCAAATCTTCAACACGGATCTACTCTGCAAATCTTGATTCTAAGGACATAACTTCACCAGCCGCGGGAGGTACTACCAAGAGCCTCTCTATGCTGGTCGCCAAAGGAGAATCTACCATCATCAACTCTGGTTCCGAACCCGGAACCCTGGAGTATGCCTGACTGACCTCGCACAAGCCCGAGCGGGCGCACTAAATTACCGCCGGCTACTGATGACCTCCGGCAGCCGGCCTACCTTCGGAAGATGGTTAAGGAGATCTGATACTTCCTGTATCACACAACAGAAGAGGTGGTAACCCTTTCACTTCATACACTCTGCCCGGATTCTTTCCGTCAGAAGAGTATTTTGTTTTAAATCTACTCTGGGATGAATTTAAATTATTACGCTTCTTTTATTCAGTAATTTTATATTTAATCCTTTAAAGTTAGTCACAGCTCAAGTTACGTTTCCTGGAGAAACGAGTATTGTTAATTGTTACTGTTTTTTATTGTCAATTTTAAAGTAATTTCCTTGAAAGTATTCATTCCTTGCAATATATTTGCTTTATATTAAATAAATATCATTTGAATCTAAGTTTTAACATTTTGGTCTTTTCCCGCACTGTCCTTCATTATCACCTCTCGTGCCTTAAAACCTCATTCTCTCGAAATCCCTTAGGATGTACCACATCCATTAGGTACACCCTTTTCCACCCCATAATGATATACACTGATAAAGACAAATAATCCCCAAAATACAGGCACAGAAATATATACCCTTCTCCTTCCACAAATGTTATTAGGCTTTCAGCCCCAAGTTGTCGGCGACAAGTGTAGCAGTCTTGCTAGCCCACACGTTGAGCGACAAATGTAGCAGGTTTCCTTGCCCACACTTTGAGCGACAAGTGTAGCGGTTATTAATGCCCCATGTTGGTAGCGACTATTGTAACGGTTTGACTGCCCCTAACTGTTGGGAGATAAATGTAACTGTTTACCTTTGCCTAAGCTATGTTGTTTTAATGGGCGCCAAGACCTCAACGCAATGTTGAAATCTAAATTTGTATTTAACAACGTCTAGCTCTTGCAGAACACATTCAAGACTCTATTCACTCAGATCGTGGTATGATTTGATCATTAACCCAACAAACAATTGTATCAGGAGAAGGAATTTGTCTATATCTAATGCTACCTACTGAAAGCAAAGATTGCATTGTAAAAGAAATGAATTTATTATATAAAACAAGTATAGCAAATTTAATAATAATAATAAGTTTAAAATTTAAATTGGAGCGTTGTGATTTGAATATTACCGATAGAAAATTACGTGAAAACGGAGTCTGATAAATTATTGATTTTACTCTTATTCCCAAGCTATGAAGTTACTGAAATATGAAATATAAAACAAAGAGAAATGAGAGATTGCGTATTTCTGCGTCATTCGCGCTTACCACTGGAAATGGCCGAAGCCTTTCCCTCGTACTGGATGATGCTGTGAGCTTCCCACAGTCTCCTGGACGTCGTCATCTTTGTCGATATTTGATGATATTCTGGTAGATTAGATAATTCTATGGTCCGTACATCGGACCCAAACACTCGTACAACCACACTGGTTAAGTTTTACAAAAGTTAGTCCTCCACTCCACGGAACTTCGGAGCGACTCCCGCGTACAACCGTACTCGTTAAGTTCTATCCAGATAGTCCCCGTTCCACGGAACACCGGAGCGACTCCCGCGTGCAAACATACTCGGCAAGTTCTACACAGATTGTCCTCGTTCCACGGCGCGCTGAACGATATATCCACACGTCGCATCCCCACTCTTCATCCGACTTCTAGCTTACGTGGTCTCCACTGATTGGCTGCACCCCACGCGCTATACTCCCCTCCTCTGGCTCATTACACTCGGCGGGAGGGTTCCGTTCCAACTATCCGCCTTTTCTTGACGCTGCAACGCAGGATTGCGTAATACTTCCCGACAAGATTAAGCGTGTACTTGAATTCCCAGTGAGTCACGTCTCTCGATATACCCTAACTGACGAAACTCCGTTACGTTCCGTAATCACATAACTTTCTATGATATTGTCGTTCGTAATAATTTGCTTGATAACGTTTTCTAAGACATAGAAAACCTATCTGTATGCTTATAATTTTTATAAAATGCTCCGAAAATATCTTAATAATAATTATAATAAATTAATAATAATAATAAATTAACATGAAAAATTCTCTTGGCTGAACAATTTGCCGCGTAAATAAATATAGAATGGCTTCCTACTGACTTATGCCAGTTGCATAAAAACCCCTCGAAAAACACGTTACAGTACTTTTTAGAAAGATGAGGCAGATATTCGATTGGAGAATTGGAATGACATTAGAGAAAGAGAGCTTGATGTGGAGTGTAGAAAAAAGGTGAGAGTATGTGTTTGGAAGTGCCATATGTTAACGAAATCTCCTTAAAAGCCCGTATCACACGACACTCGCTAGCATGGAAGCTGCTACGAGTACGGGTATACACGCTGGTATAGCCGCGTCTAGCACCGTGTGATTTCTACCTTCTATGCTAGATTCTGCCTTCTATGACAGCCTTCATGGCAACTCAGTAACTGGTCCGGTGCTATTTTCGCTGGAAGATTGTATGGAGGGTTCAGCACCTGAGCCAATCAGAATGCCCTTGCTGAGATCCTAGCGGTAGCGTCTCCAAGTAATCATGGTTAATCGTTTTCTCGAAAGCAACGTATTTCTACACAAGATGTCACGACCTTGGGCAAATGAGGTTATTTCTTCGCTTATTGAAATGTACGAAAGTAATCCATGTCTTTATAACACTAAACTGCCGTTGTATCATAACAAAATTATGCGCCAAATGCCCTGGAAAAAATAGCACAAGAAATCAGGTAGAAATAGTGCTATTCATTGCTACAAAAATTGTTCAGTTATGTCCGTTAATAATTGCAAAACACAATATTATTAAAAGGTAGGATTTTTAGGCTCCTTTTATTTTTATTTTTGCATGGAATGATAACGGCATTAACAAGAATAAACCGGTTTTTTTTAGTTTAAAATTTCCTACAAAATGTATATCTATGGATAAAATAGAGAGATTTTTCTAACCCAATACATTACTGTACAACACTTCGCTTTAAATTTTATTGTTTTATGCCAGATATTTGTAATATCTCCATTAATTGACCTATTTGGAAACTAGTTAAAGAAAGAAGCTGCCTTTAAACCACAGACGTTTTACCCAATTCACTTTGTTGGTATTATAATGCTACCGATGCTGTATATAATGTGGCAGTTTAAACCGGTCAATATGCACAGAGCTTCTGGTTCTGGTTGTCTGCATATTGCCAATTATTAGTGTAGCGGCACCGAGAATCAATCTCCTACGTTCCTCCATATTTGAACAGATGTTTCTGCTATGGAACCTTCCATGTGCTCAGGTACATTTATTTAACGTGTGATACATTTCAGCCACACAAGGAGGCATGCCGGCGAGCATGGAAGGAAACTTATGCCAGGTGATGTCAGCTGTCGTAGCAGCTTCCATGCTAGCGAGTGTCGTGTGATACGGGCTTAGTGTGAATTCACACTCGCCCCAACCAAATACCCCATATCGTATGGTTACAAATTGCGCCTCAACGTGGAGCACGATAAAGGAGAATACGGTAACTTGAAGGGCAGTGAAGTACAGCCTTATCATGAACAACAGCACAAATAGTCTGCTCCAAATGCTGCTTAGCAAAATCACAAGTATGCAAGAGTCAGTAAGCCAAGAAATAGTGAAAGAGTGTATGAGCACAGTATAGATATCAATACAGTAAGGACACATCAGGCCTTTACCATGTAATTTTTTTTTCGTCATGGTTTTGAATCGGCCGGTTCAGGAAGCACCGCACGCACGCACGCATGGCGGCGACGGTTCACCATGTATCCGCGAGAGAGCAGTCTACCCGTATTCATTGAGTGCGGCCTGTCGATTTTGTCTGAAGAAAACATTGTTTGCAATTATTAAAATCAACTCAGAAATATAATTTTGCATTTTAACCAATGGCAGAAATGTGGGAAACCAACATCTGTGCGGTAATTTTTTGCGCAGTTCTTGTCACACTGGACATAACAGCATTCCGGTTTCCTCGTGCATTGGAGCGGTAAATACAAATATCACACGTTTCATCGAATAATTCTGGTTTTAATACCCATGAGATGTCAGTCCCTCAAACACCTATCCATTAATTCACAAATTCCTCATTCCTAATCCAGATATAATGACTGGATAAAGGCCTGTAATCAGGAGGATTTACTGGCATACGTGGCAAATCTACACGTCGATATATAGGGTATGTAGCCTTTATTTCTCAAAGGAAGTGTTTTAAACCACAATAAGGGCAGTGCTAGGCTGAGATTTGGTAATAATGCCCAACAAACATTAAATCTCCACCCTAGAGAAGCTATTGTCTCATTTTAAGTGTCCGTTTTCTAACCCCACTTAGCCTAGGAGGCAAATGGTTTCCTGACTGAAGTTAGTTGATGTGTTTTATTAAATGTAATTTGTTAAACTGCAGCCCCTTACAGTGAATTAAGTGCTTTAATTACAAGCTACAATGCAAATCAGATTTAACATTTGCTCCCTCACCTATGGGACTTTGTGCTATTCCTGAAGAGTTCTGGATTGTCGTGCACCCAAAGCTACAATCCCATGATTGTTGAAAATGACTGAAGGTACTCCAGTCCCTCAGAATTGTAAATAGTGTTGCTTTCAGAGACAAACTATTGAGGTTAGCAACCCCCTCACTATGCTCGGCATGGCATTAAGGCTGTGTGACTTAAAAACCTCATAGACATATCACATATCACAATGCCCTTAATTTTATTTAATTCTGTGAGACCACTAAAAGTTTGCCCACCCATGTAAATGATAAGCCCACCCAATTTCTTCTCAAGTGATACCTCCCTCTCATTCCACACACGCCCAAATACACGGGGATATATGACCACGATGTCTCAGCCCTTAAAATAAGCGACAACAACTGTATCTTCGATACACACTAATCAAATTCCTGGATACTTCTATACTTTCAGCAACGATCCTAGGGATGATTTTTCTTCACTATGTCACATGCAGAACATGGTGCCACTAAAGCAATACCGTATAGGTCCATGTTATTTGAAAATGAATACATAATAACCATACAAGAGTGGAGCCTTGCATAAGTGAGGAGATGTAACACCAAACTCTGGGTGTCAACAAGCCGTACACTATCACTCGGGAATTGAGAAATTGGGTGGGCATATTGTGTGATAACCTGTGTTACTGTGGTGGCTGTGTGTGTATTTGTAAATTGGGGATAGGATTGGGAAGGAGGTGGCTGTGTCCTTAAGTTAACAACCATCCCAGCATTTGCCTTGAGTAGGGAAACCACTTCCAGGATGGCTGAGGTGGGAATCGAACTCTCCTCTTCCTAGTTTTGCCTCACGAGGCTGTCTGTACCCCATTCCAGCCCTAAGGCCAGAATCAAAATTTCTTGGCAAAGCCGGGAGTCAAACCCAGACCTACGGGGGTGACAGCCAAGAAAGCTATCTGCTGCACCACGAGATGGTCTCGCGAAAATGTAATGTATTGGTCATAAATATAGGCTGTATAAATCTACATGAAAATATCCAAACATTTTCATAAATTTGAGTTTCATATACCATTTTAAAGCTCAATGGTTTTAAAATTTACAGTTATCTTAAGTCATAGCATCAGATTTCAATGTTTACATTAAGCCACATTGTTCAAACCTGTTCAGGGATGTCGGAAATTCCTCAGATAATGTCAAGCTGCACCTCACATCCTATTCTGTTGTTGGGCAAGGACTTGATTCTCATCATTGCAGAAATAATCTGTTTAATACTAGCTGCAAACATGGCCAAGGTTTCATGTGATACAAGCTGAAGGTGTAGAATTTGGTATAAATGTTTACCACAAGTATCCAGTACCAGTACCTCTATGTCAATGTTACATAGGCATTGTGCTTGCTACACTTGTCATAGTATGTGGTACGGTATAAATTTCAGAATGTGCATCAATTGGTTGTAGTATATATCCCGAGTCCCGGGGTTTAGTGAGCTTTTGGTGATCTCAATGACGTCACCTATGACGTGGTAAATGTACTTACCTGATTGGTGAGTTGAAATTCATTGTCTCGATTGTGATTGGCCAGAACATGTCCTACTATTTGCACATTATTTATTCATTTAAGGGTTGATTAGGCAGAAAGATTTACAGAAGATTACAATTCAAGAAATATTATACTCATCAGAGTTAATTAGAGATGAATGAAACTGGGCAAGGTACTGGAAAAGCCTGTGACCTATTAAAAGGAAAGGTCCCAGCAGATTTCCCCTATATTGTTCAACCAGCCACATCTGGTTACAACCATTATATTCTTCCTGAAGTAACTCCACAGAGAGAATGAAAAGTGTCAAGAACAAACTTCTGCTTGCAATTGCACATTTTTTCTGCATTACAATATTACTTACTTGTTTACATGGTTTATGTAGAAACAACTCGTACAAATATTACAGTGAATTCTTCTAGGTATTATGCCATGTCTGTGCCCCATCATATCCATAGTACCGTACCTAGAAGAATTTGCAGTAATTTATTTTCTGGCCATGAAAGCCTAAACATTCCAACTCAAACAGGCATATTTTTCTGCAAATGTTTGGGTATTCTGATATATTTTCATGGAAACATTTGACTTTTTTTTTAAGAAACATTATTTTTTCCTGTTTTCAATTTTCAGAGGTGAAGCTCACCAATTTTGTGACTATATCCTGAAGTGGCTTGGCCTAGAAGCCTACAGTATATAAAATATGGCAGCGAGTGTTTAATCGTAAAGAGGTTTTCTCAATAGTGATTTTTAATGCCCTGGCATTGTCATTGAGGAGCAAATTTAACTTCCTAAATAGTAACATTTAAGTTGGTCTAACACGAAAGAAATTTAATAATACTATACCTGCAAGGTTTTAGCTACCTACTAAGAAAAGTAAGTGCAATTTTTGAGTGGAGCTACCTAGGCAAATCTTTACACCAAAAACCAACATATTGTTTATCGCTACCTTTTAGTAGAGAAACTAGAATTCATGTCAGATAACCTGCAGCTTCTGTGACTGATAACTATAGTTTTGTCTCGTTGTCAACAAATGTGATAGACAGGTCTGAAGCAGTTCATTATTTCAAAAACTGACTCTCTCTATCAGAAATCAAATCAGTGATCTGAGATCATGGCGATATCAGGAATGTTTGTTTATTGCATTACAACAAAGGATTTGGAAGTAATCTCATAAAGCAATAACTTCTAAATCAAAATAACTTATAATTTTATTGTTGGACAGCCAAAGGACTTAACTAATCCTCCATGGTTTTAGACAGGTGCAACGATCCATTAGTTCTGGGTTATCCCATCCCGTTAGATAATGGAAGGATTGGGGTTTGAGACCTAAGGATGTTGTACAACATTAACTGCAAATCACATCACCACACTGAAGACCTGGTTTGTGAAATAAGTTGGTTCATGTCCCTTCACCTGTCATTTCAAGTTAGCTTCCTTGTTTCTCATCTCAAAATGCTGAGATGGTGGCTTTCCCATAGACCACAGTCACTTCCCCATTCCTTTCTTAGCCTCTTCTACTTTCCATCTACGTTGAGGCTGCATGGATGATCCTTTTCTCTAGAATGAAAGGGCTCCATGACACTGTCAATTAGGATGGAAAAGACTTTGGGAGTGAAGTAAGGGGATAAAAGAAATATTCATATCCAAGAAATAAAAATAGCCCAACATATAAGTCCATTGTTTCCACAGCTACTGCCATGGTCTAGAAGTAAGCATAGCTGCCTTCTAACTGGTTGGCCCAGTTTTGAATCCTGGTTTTGCCAAGGAGAATTTAAATTTTGGCCCGTAGTCATGTGTACTTGGATGTGTGTATCATTTGTCTCATAAACTGCCTTATAGTGATGGCTGTATTAGTGTGTGCATTTATAATTTTAGGTGAGGATAGGGAAGGAGACGACTATGGCCTTACATTAGGGGTAGCCTACCGTCTCGGCATTTACCTGCAGTAGAAGTGGGAAACCAAGGAAAGCCACTTACAAGATGGCCGAGATGGGAATCAAAATCACCTCTTCTCAGTTTTGCCTCACAAAGCTGAGTGTACCCCGTTCCAGCCCTCATACCAGAATGCTAGTTGCTACACCACGAGGTAATCTAAGTGAAAAGGGATGGATTCTAATCCACCTCTTGGTCCTAATAGAAGTGAATTTCTACGGTTTCTAATTCCCCTTCCCCCCTCCCAGAATGCTCCATGCACCAAACATTTTATCTTCAAATTATTTTGCATGCCCAATTAAATGGAGTAATATAGCTCGGGTGGTGTTGGGGTAGCGCGCCTGCCTCGCACCAGGAGACCTCGGGTTCGATTCCAGGTTCCGAAGGGATTTCAGAAACCGGCGTGAGGGCTGGAACTGGGTGTACACAGCCTCGCAAGGACAATTGAATAGCTGTCTGACAATGAGGCAGCGCCACGCTCATGGAGACCAAGATTAACGGCCGAGGGGATCCGAGGCGCTCACCACGCGTCACCACATAATCTGCAGGCCAAATGGCTGGGTGGCAGTCGCTTGGTAGGCCTAGACCCTTCATGGACTGTAGTGCCACGGGGTTTGTTTGTTTCGTTTTAATGGTAGTTCGGAGACTACGGTTTCAATAGTCTTCTTAGAATGTACAATATATGGGTGTAACTTTAAAAATACCCGCACGAGTCTCTCTGGAGGACTCTCACATTATTACTAATACGTAAACATATCATGCATAAGAATCATGGCCCTACTAATATAGTTCATCGTATCTTGGTTAGAAAAATACTGTACCTGTATGTGCATTTGCTCAAAGAACTTTTTCTTTTCTGAATTTTTATTCCATACATATAATTTTTGTTTGTTTTATTAATATTAGGCATCCACCTATACATTTTAACTCAACTAAAATTTGTATTATGTTGTGTTAAGAGGGACAGATGACCTTGCTGTTCCGCCCCTTAAACAACAATAACTATCCATACTATGTGTGATGTTAATGGGCAATTCTGAGAATATTTACAGCAGATCCAGGTTGCAGTCATGGACCACCTTGTGGCATAGTGACTACCATTCTTGGCTGTTGCCCCAGAGGTCTGGGTTTGATTCCCAGCTCTGCCAAGAAATGTAATTCTGGTCTGAGGGCTGCAACAGGGCACACTCAGTCTCGTGAGGCACAACTGAGAAGAGGAGGGTTTGATTCCCACCTCAGCCATCTTGGAAGTGGTCTTCCGAGATTTCCCACTTCTACTGCAGGCAAATGCTGTGATGGTTCCTAAGTTAAAGCCAATGCCGCCTCCTTACCAATCCTCACCGGAATTGCAAATACACATACTAAGACAGGCATCACAATAACACAGGTTATCAGTCAAAATTCCACACTCGCCCAAGTACACGGGGCTAAATGACCACGATGTCCAGGCCCCTGAAATGAAACAACAGATTGCAGTCGATGTACAGAAGTTGTCTAACATGGTGGCCAGATTGCTCCTTAGTGCCTCTTGGTCTATTGGAATGGCTGTAACATCCGGTGCATTATCATACCATAGTCAAACTGTTCCTCTATTGGAGCACGAAGATTGGGATTCTCTGCCGTCACTGTCTCATGAAGCCATAGCCAGGTGACTATGCTAATGCTTGTTGTTTCATGTAGGAGGTTGTACATCACGGTCGTCAGCCCTGTGTAATTGGGCGTGAGAAGAAACCCATACAACAGGAGCATACGAGCGTGGCAACGGGTGGGTGAGAGATTTCACAAGCTCTTCATCCAGGAACGCCTCCAACAGCAAGGAAATTCAGTCATGTTTTGTGGTGGGATCATGTTTGATCGACGTACGCCTCTAATTCCTATCCACGGTAACATGACCGGTCTGGTATACAGAGACAACATCCTCAAACCTGTCATTACAGGATTCGCTGCCACAATGGGTGAGGGCTTTACACTAGTGGACAATAATGCCCATCGAGCTAGGGTCGTCAATCAGTTCCTTCAGATGCAAGGCATACGAAGAATGGAGTGGCCTGCATATTCTGCGGACATGAACAGTATCGAACATGCATGGGAAAAGATTAAGAGTGCAGTTTCGCACTGTCCCAATTCTCTAACTAACTAACAAACAAACAAACATTCAGCAACTGATTGAAGCTGCTTTCCAAGAGTGGGATAATCTGCCCCAAACCAGGTTGGTTCGTTGGTTCTCAGTACGGTATGCCTCTTTGTCGGCAAGCATGCCTTAGGGCTCGTGGTGGCCATACATGGTATTGATATGCCCCAACATGAAAAAGATTGCCACTTTTATTATGCTTTTAGTGTTTGTCTCTTTTGCACAGCATATTGCGTGTTGTTTTTCTTTGTATGTCAATACATACTACCTTACCAGGGAATTGTTACTGCTAGACGTGGAGCACGGCTGTTGTGTATACATTACGTCAGCTCGCCTCGTTATGGCTGCCGCGAGCGGTTGCTGGGCAAGAGGGGGAACGTATGCACAGTCGTACAATGAGAACACACCGCACAGCGCACGACCCAGCACGAATCAAGCACACAAATGACATGCGATGAGGTTTCGCTGGCGACAACTGCACGTCTATCGCAGGCGTGTGGCTGGGCGGAGCGCATTAGTTCCGATTTCCGCCACCGGTAACAATTCGCTGGTAGGATAGTACACATAGCAAAACACTAAATCGCAATATGCAAAACCTTTTTTTGAGTACTGTTCAAGTCACAAACACTGCTAGTCACCACAACACTCTAGGGGCAGATGACTTCGAAGTTCCGCCCCTTAAAAACAACAATTACATTACATTCACCACAACACTGATTATCAAATACCATGCACACACAAGTACACGGGTCATAGACCAAAGAGGTCCTAATTGGAACTATAATAATATATACAGTACCGGTATGTCAAAAAATATGGTTATATAAATGACTCCAGATTATAGCTTACCAAGAGGCATACATACTTTGAACTGGCCTTGGTGGCCGAGAGCGCTAATGTGCTACCTCGTGCCTCGGGAGAGCTTGGGTTCGAATCCCACCTCTACCGTCCTGAATATGGTTTTGGTGGTTTCCCATTTTCACTACCAGGCAAATGCCGGGACGGTTCCTTTCAATAAATCCACGGCCAATTTCCCTTCCCTGACCTGTTCTGAAAAGAAACGAACTGTACATGGCCATTGGCTGCATTAATAAAATTATACATACTTTGAAACTTTAGTGTTTAAAATAAGACTGCTGTTACGACTTGAAACTGAATCCCAGCACTCTGCGCAGAGTGTGAACTGATTACACCACGATAGCCCTTTGTTAACTCTTGACGTAGGCCTAGTAACTGAAGCTATGGCATATAGTTAGGCCTCCTAATGACCAGTATTAATTCCACTATGATGTACATGTCGCTTACAGGTACCAACTGGAAAGACCTGCTCCAGGCCTCTCCAAAAGCAACACAGCATTATGAGCCTAACACTTCTCTCATCCAGGTGTAAAAACCATCCATCGCATGGAAAACTCATCCTACATTATCTCCAATTCCGCAGAATGGGAAGAATAAGGAGTTGACATACCACTGACAAGTAAAAAGTGCGGTGCGGATAGATGGCAACTTATTAGTCGTGACGAGGTTAAAGTTAGGTCCGATTGGTGTTAAGCTATGGTTAGAGCAAGTTTAGGACTGAGCGTTTTACTTGATTGATTGGCGACAACATTGCACATAGTGTAATTTACCAGTTTTTTTTTCGTGTGGCCTCCTGAGAGGCCGAGTGCAGGTCTTTCTATTCGACGCCCGTGGGCGACCTGCGTGTCGGAATGAGAGATGGAGTAGATGAAGATGAATGAAATGGGGCAAGGATGTGGAAGGAATCGGCCGTGGCCTATCAGAAGGTACCGTCCCAGCATTTGCCTGGTGTTGAAAATGGGGAAACCACGGAAAACCATTTCAAGGACGGCTGACGGTGGGCTCGAACCCACGCATCTACCGAGTCAGCAGAGAGCTTGGTCCCATGGTCTAACGCTGCGCTTTAGCCAGCTGAGCCAATGCTAATATATTACTCTATTACATTCACTAGCGACAGAAAGCAAAGCAAACTTGTAGCTTCACGTGGCTCTCGTGATCATAAGCCACAGAACCTTTCTTTTTTATATTTGGAATTTGAACCACTGGATGCAACTCTGAAATTCTAACATGCATTAACCAAGAATCAAAACCCAGTCCAAAACTATAATATGATGACTTTAGGATCTCCGAATGGAGATCTGGGTGTGACCTTGGCTTCTAGGATTAAAGAAGCAGGCCTCTGTACGAAGGGTGGTTGGCCGGTTTACTTACTGTAAGCCCTGAGCTTGTATTTCAGCTTTACTTTACTTATTTTTAGGCCATCTGTAGGCTAAACAAAACAATCTACCAGTAAATGTATAGTCTATTTGTTGAATCTGAAAGCTACTTGTTGCTCCTATAATAGCCACACAAAGACGTGGAACTAATAAAGGTAATGAAAAGAGATTCCTTAGCACATGACTTACTACCGGTATTGAATTCTTCTTGGAACACAAGATAATGAACGGAAGTGTGAGTAGGCTAAGAAATGAGGAGTAAGAAGTAGCCTAGGCATATCATGAAATGTGAAAATAACACTGCATAATAAGGCTGTCCCCACCCATCAACATGACTTTTTTATTGACTAAATAAATTCCCGGGTATTTATGTTATAGGAAGCTAAGAACATTAAAAATTAACACCTTACAGTTACTGTAGAAAACTTGTTGCATTATCTCAGACTACACAAGTTTAAGAAACAAAATCCACATTTCCCCCACACTTTTCAATATATTGGGTGTTAATTTAATCATTAAAAACATATCATAACCTTTCAACGTTACGATGCAATCACCACAGGACTGGAGGAATGTGGTGTTAAACATTGAATTCCACACTTCTTAGATTTAAAACACAGTAGTATTAACACTTTCTATTTTCTTGTTATTTATTTTCATAAAATATCTGATTATAAAGAGAGCTAGTGTGTTGAAATAGAGTTAAATAAATAAAAGAAAATATGCATTCATCAATCAGCTGTTTATCATGTGTTTGTCCATAAGTGGTGCTACCTAGCGGCTTACAGGTGTATTGGTGCTCCCCCTTATCAATTGTTTCTTTGAAAATCCGTTCTTCCGGTTTTGCCGAAGTGTCCATACTGTATTGGTATCTATACTGTGGTATGAGTAAGGAGATAAGAGAAGTTCGGCAGCAAAGAGAGTCTATGAAAGCGCAAATAGAATCTATAGGTAAGCAGGTAAAATCTGTGAAGGTGTACGTAAACGAAGAAATAAAGAAGCAGGCTGAAGCAACTAATGTTAAAATTGAGGAGGAGAGGTGTGAAGTACGTGATACTGGGGAGCGTGTAGAAGATGGTAATGGAGAGGAAGAAGAAGTGAAAGATGGACAAGATATTGAGGAAGAGATGTGTGAAGTACGAGATGTGTAGAAGATGGTAATGGAGAGGAAGAAGGAATGAAAGATGGTCAAGATATCGAGGAGATGTGTGAAGTATGTGATGGTAGGAGGCGTAAGGAAGAAAATGGTTAAGAGAAAGAACAAGAGGAAGGAGGATGTCAAATGGAGGAGGAGAACGAAACTGAGGACAAGGAAGAAGATGAGATAGAAAGCAAGGTAGAAGAGAAAGGAGAAACAGATAACGGAGAAGGTGAAATGGAAGAAACTGAAGAAGAGAAAGGAGAATCAGATGAGGTTGGTCATGAAGACAGTAGCAATCAAGAAAAAGAGGCTAAAGAGGAGGGTAAAAATACAAGAGTGAGTCATGGAGAAGACAACATACTGGAAAAAGATAAGGTGAAGAAGCGTTGGAGAAGGAAGATGGGGATGAAAAGGATGAGATGTAAGACGAAGAGAAAGGAAGTGTTGAATAGTATGAGACAGACAAGAAAGAACAGGAGAAAAATGAGGAAGGGAAGGAGAGAGGAACGTTGGAGATGGAAGATGAGGAGTTCGAGGTATGGGATGACATGGCAAATGAAGAAAAAGACGAGATGGAAGGCAGAGGAAGAAAGAAGAATGGAGAAGGAGGAGGAACAGATGAATAGGAAGAACGAGAAGTGGAAGAATGAGAAAGGGGAAGGGAGTGATTTTGAAGATGAAGATAAAGTTCTTAGTAGTGATAACATCATGATTTTGGATTCTGTTAGTGATGGAGAACCAGTTTGCAACCAGTATCACAATAGGGATGTAGCCGGAGTAAGTTCGCACCAGATAGTGCTCGTGTAGTACTGGGTAAGCGCAAGGCAATCGTCGTATGTTTCTCCCAGTCAGCTGTGAGGAATGTAGAGATTTTGACCGAGATTTCTAAGCTTAAGTAAATTATGTCTTCTCTAATTTTACTCCAAGACTATATTAATTAATTCTATAGGTATGTACCCTAATATATTATGGACAATTTTCAGCGTTTAAGCGTTAAACATCTGTAAAATGAGCTACGGACTAGAGGCACTAAAACTAGCGGGGGAAGTAAGAATTAATACAGCGGCAATAACCAAATTCTAACACGCTTTATTATTCAGCATGCTTTCTCGTAAATATTACAATTATTTGAGTATTGTAGGCCTATATTGATAAGTATATCTCCATAAGACTTAAATCATAAATAGAGATTTAAATATTCACTTGCTCCCCTTGCTTATAGACTTCGATTCATGTCTTTTCTTAGGTTGATAGCTTACATGAAACTGTCATGTTTTAAGGTAAACATAACCAAAGAAAGTTGATACTGGTACTGTATACCACGAAAATCCATTGCAACGTTTGGTTCTTATGTCATTTTGTTAATTTCTCAATAAGAATCGTTCCCGTACCCCTTGGAAACGACTTAGGGGTAAAATTTTGATAATCCCTGCTTTAGGGCCACGAACGTTTCCAATCATCTGACTACCCATATGTCTCAAGAATGTAGAAGTCAGTCGCTACCACATTCTCAGTCGGAAAGATGGGAGTTGACGATTAAGCCAATATACCATCTTTTTGGAAGCCTTCATAGGGAGGTTAAGGCTGCTTGAGCTCTTAGTTCTCGCAGTCAAGGAGTGCAGTTGCACTCTATATAAAGGGAGGTATCGCGCAGTTCGATACTCCTGTGGGGGTCCGGGCAGGGACACCAAGAGCCCGCCGATGAGCCTAGCTTGGTGTCCTAGGCGAAACCCCACACAAGACACGGCACAAACCTAGAAGAATTGCTGAGTTTTAATTCACCGGCCGTGAAAGCCAATATACCATCTTTTTGGAAGCCTTCATAGGGAGGTTAAGGCTGCTTGAGCTCTTAGTTCTCGCAGTCAAGGAGTGCAGTTGCACTCTATATAAAGGGAGGTATCGCGCAGTTCGATACTCCTGTGGGGGTCCGGGCAGGGACACCAAGAGCCCGCCGATGAGCCTAGCTTGGTGTCCTAGGCGAAACCCCACACAAGACACGGCACAAACCTAGAAGAATTGCTGAGTTTCAACTATAGTACGTTTAACTTAATGTTGCGACATTTATTCTTGAAGTATTTGTCCGAGTATTTATGTCTTTGAAAACGGGAGTCACAAATGTTACATTCACTTCTTCGTGTATATTGACGATTTCTTCCCGTACTTCAATGGAGATGTTTTCTGCAGATTACGATATTGTACGTTCATCGTGGAAATCCGGCAATTTTCTTGTGTATGGCCTCTTCATTTTTTTTTATTTTTGTAGTGTTCGTGATTCGCGGAAAAAGCGATGGAACAGCGCCCGGTTTTAATCTTGCTCTCTCACCTTCAAATAAAAACTTATAAATTCACTGGTTGTTATCGAAATGTCTAATCAGTTTATAGGTACAAAATAGGAACGATTTTCCTTTGTAGGCCTACATCACACTTATCCAACACAGTTTTCGTGAAGTCATCGGGTTGAAAATGATCGGTGCACACTTTAATATTTTCGGTCAGATTTTTCCCACCGAAATTTTTCCTTCTAATAGCATGTAACCATTTCTTCCTCATTTCTTTATTTTGTGGAAATTAGTAAACGAAAACGGGCTTCTCTGATTTTTGCAAAGAGGAACACTGCAATAGCTCGGCATAGTCACGAAAATTTAAACAACTTAAATTCGTGGATATTAGCGGCTTGAGAATACAGGAGACAACTGAAGAGCGCCTTGCACTTACCCAGTACAACAGCAGTGCGCTCTATTGGTGCTAGTTCTATACATCCCTATACATTTGATAATGAAGTTAACAACTATGGGTATTACCGGTATGTTGTGAATGATATGGTTGAAGTTTCACGAGAGCCTTCGTGTGTTCCGAGTGTGAGTTGTGTGGAAGGTGCAGATCCGACAGCTGATGATATCAGTGATGGGTGGAAGGTGATTGATCTGGATGTTGATGGAAACGATTATTTATGCATTCGAGATAGTAAAGGCATTGAAGGTAGCAGTTCGGATGATGAAAGGTGTGAAGATGGAATGTCTTTTTCAAAGGAAATCATTTTTCTAGTGCTTCGAGAATTAATATTGGAAAGTGGATTGCAGCTTGGTGATGGGTTAAAGAAGCTGATAAAGAAAAAGAAGGGAAAGGGGAAGGGGAAGAAGGAGAAACAGAAGAAGTTAGAACTCATAGGATGAGAGGTTTGGAAGACAGGAGACGGGGAGGCAGGAGGCATCGTAGAAGATGACGAGGCGGAAGGCGTAGGAGAAACAAGAGTTGCAGACGATGGCGCAGGCGTGGAGACAGGAGAGGCAGGAGACGATATAGAAGAAATGGAAGCACGTTTTAAAATAGTAAAAGCACAGAGGGAAGCTGTCATGTAAGGGAGTGTGCAGTTTATTGTCAATGTCTTGTGGGAGACTGCAATTGATCCCAATGAAGGCAATGGGATATCCTGGTTCCAAGCGGTTGGGGTACTGACATGTCATGGACTTAAGCTACAAGATTCCTAAGAGACTGTGCAGTTATATGTTGACGTCACAGATGAACTTTATGCCAAAGAAGAATAGGAGATAATAGCAAGTTACAATGATCTAAGAGACTTAATAGTAACATCTGATTACTGTGAACATATAGTGTATGTTATAGGTGTAATACTTTCATTTATGTAGTGTGGTTTTTTTAACGAATGTGATCCTCACGTGAGAAACACATTAGGGGGCGAATTGTAACCTAATGAGGTTACATGTTCTTAGAAGTAATTTTAGATTAAGAGCATGGTTACCTATTACTGCTGAACTGTTGTATGCCTTAGTGCAAAGCTTGTATATTCCTTGCAATAGTTCAATAGTAAAAGTGTGAGGAGGCCATGCTCATCTAAGTTAGATGTTTTTATATATTCCTTTTATGATGCTTTATATATATATATAGTTTTGATATTCTTAGACTTAAATAGGGTATTGTTCATAGTTGGGAGAGTAAGAGAAAACAGGTGAAAGAGGCATGTGGATTATTGAAGGAAGAAAATTGTATGAGAAGAAATAAAGAGGAAGTACTTTTTAGAAAGATGAGGCAGATATTCGATTGGAGAATTGGATTGACATTAGAGAAAGAGAGCTTGATGTGGAGTGTAGAACAAGGTGAGAGTATGTGTTTGGAAGTGCCATATGTTAACGAAATCTCCTTAGTGTGAATACACACTCGCCCCAACCAAATACCCCATATCTTACGGTTACAACCTTCACAGCTACCGTAACGGTCCCGGGGCACATGAAGTCCCCACTGTATTTCGCCCCTACAGGCAATCCCCTACTTTGTGCCGTTGCCCGTCTCCCACGACGTGGACGAGGGGTTGGACTTATGGGAGACGATCTGGGAGTATGGGGCGAAAAAGAGAAAGTTGAACTATTGAAATTAAAATTGAGTTCAAAGCTAGAAATAAGAGATCTTGCGAAAAAGAGAAAGTTGAACTATTCAAATTAAAATTGAGTTCAAAGCTAGAAATAAGAGATCTTGCAAGTATGACATATTTTTTGGGTATGCAAGTGACTCAAGAGAAAGGAAATGGACATAGTGATCAAAGAAAGTAAATTGATGAGATAATTACTAAGTTTAATTTCATGAAAGCTATTCCCAGATCTGCTCCATTGCCAATACATAGTAATGATAGGACTGAGTCAGTCAATCAACCATTTCATTTAATAATGAGAAATATCAAGCAGCAGTGGGTAAACTTATGTACTTGTCTACATCTACCAGACCTGACATTAGTTATGCACCGAGTGTAGTAAGTCAATTCAATAAAGTCCCAAAGATTAGAAACTGGAACAATGTTACTCATATTGTGAGAAATCTGAAGGGTACTAAAGATCTGAAAATTATGTACCAAAGTAGTGAACCGAAGATTGAGGCGTATTGCGATGCTGACAATAAAGTGGAAGGAGAGAGATTGTCTAGGTCTGGCTATGTTGTTAAACTGACAGGTGGACCAGTTCTTGGTTTACCAAAAAAAAACTGTGATGGCTTTGTCTACTGCCGAAGAAGAATATTATGCAATGTGTGAGGTAGCAAAAGAAGTGCTATGGCTGAGAATGTTTCTAAAGGAACTAAAATTGTTTGAACTTGTAGAAGGTCCTACAGTAATTTATAGCGATAACCAAAGTGCCATAATGTTTGCAGAAAATGGCCTTGATTCAGAAAATTCTAAACACATAGACATAAGATTTTGCTTTGTTGAACAGCTTGTTAAGAGAAAAAAAGTTGTGTTCATGTATGTTAAGTCGGCAGATAACATTGCAGATGTATTTACCAAACCATTGGGAGCTATTAAGCAAACGGAGGTGTAAGAAAGTGGTAGGAGAAGAAAAGAAGAAAAGTTGGGAAGAATTTACACGAAGAATGGAAACAGATGTAAGTGGCAGTAAAAGGATGCTGTATAGGCTTCTAAGAAGTAAGAGGAAAGAAAGAGTTACCACAAAGCTGGTGAAAAAGGAAGATGGAGAGTTGTTAACACACCCAGAAGAGATAAAGGGACGATGGAAGGAGTATTTCGATAAGCTATTGAATGTGAGCAATTGTACTGGTGAGATGGAAGTGACACAACCTGACGACTCTCTAACAGAAGATGATATAACAATGCTGGAGGTGGAATTAGCAGTACAGAAAATGAAGATGGGAAAAGCAACAGGGATGGATGAAATCAGTGTAGAAATGATAAAGACTGCTGGACCTGTTGGTATGCAATGGTTGTATCGACCGCTAAAGTGTGTGTGGAAACGGAAATGTGTACCAGAAGACTGGGAGAAAGGGCTAATAATACCAGTGTTTAAGAAGGGGGACAAGAAGGTGTGTGATAACTATAGAGGGATCACCCTCATATCACAGATAGTAAAAATACTGGAAAGGATATTAGAAAGAAGAATGAGAAGAAAGGTGGAAGGATAGTTGCAAGAGGAACAGTATGGCTTCAGGAGTGGAAGATCCACAGTGGACCCAATCTTTAGCTTGAGGCAGGTGATGGAAAAGTACTGGGAATATGGAGAGGATTTGATCTTGACTTTCATAGATCTAGAAAAGGCATATGATAGTGTCCCCAGAGAGAAGGTATGGGAAACCATGGTTAAGAAGAGACTGGGAAGAGAAATGTTGGAAATGGTGCAAGCAATGTACAACAACTGTGTTAGCAGGGTACTGACCCCAGTTGGAAAGACAGATTGGTTTAGGAACAAGACTGGACTAAGACAGGGGAGTGTGCTGTCACCTCTCTTGTTCATAATGGCGATGGATAAAATTGTAAATGAAACAAAGGAAGCATATGGACATAAAGAAATGAAGTTACTGTTATTTGCAGATGATATTGTGGTCTGGGGAAGGAACACCGAAGAAGTGCAAAAACAACTAGATGCACTGAACGAAAATATTCAGAAGTACGGCCTGAAAATCAGTATAGAGAAAAGCAAGACCATGGTGATGACAAGAGGGGAAAGACAAGGAAAGGGCACTGTGAAAATTGGAAGTCAGAGTTTGGAAATTGTGGACACGTTCAAATACCTAGGAAGTGAATTGATGCAAACTGGTAGGTTGGACATGAAGATTGGCAGGAGGGTACAGCAGAGCAATGCATTCTATCAAAGAGTAAGAAAACTTGTTTGGGATAAGGAAGTACCAAGGAAAAGCAAGGAGGTAATGTATAAAGTGTACTATGTTCCCATATTAACTTATGCAGCTGAGACTTGGACCCTGACAAGCAGGCAAGAGAGTAGAATCCAAGCCAGTGAAATGAAATTCCCAAGAAGTATGATAGGAAAGACAGAGTGAGGAATGAAGATGTTAGGAAGGAAGTTGGGATGGGAAAACTAAACTAGAGAATTGAGAAGAATAAACTAAGGTGGTTTGGACATGTGAAGAGGATGGAGGAAAATAGAATACCAAGACAGATGCTGGAGTCGAAGTACAAGGGTAAGAGAGCAAGAGGAAGACCTATAACAAGGTGGATTGATTCAGAGAAGAACAGCGTAAGAAAAAGAAATCTGGACTGGGACAAGATCGTGGAAGAAGAATGGTGGAAGGAAAGAGGAAAGTGGAGAAGTGCCATAAATACCCCGACCCGGCAGGAGCTGGATAAGGGAAAATGATGATGAAGATGATGATGATGGGAGGTATTAAGGCAACTACCTTCGTGGGTAAAATGGGGTTGGTTTACAGTAAAAAGAAATGTGAAGGTTTTTTTTGTTAAGGAGGAGTGTTAAAGTGTTTATGACTCTAGTAGTAGTAACTAAACAATTTTGACTTGCGTAGTACTAGCACTATATAACGCTTTGTTCAAGGTAACTAGAACTCTGCTTTGTGTGTGATGGAGTGCCATGTCTGTGAGAGAGTGCTATGTGTGTAATTGTGTTGAGTTCGATAATAAGCTAGCCTAAAACGTAGATGTATTGTGTTATACTTATTTGTATATGTATTATATAATACAAGCAACTCTGAATGAAATATCCCTACTTGCAATTGTTACATAATAAACTTTAGATTTCACTGTTACTAAGAGAATGGCTTATGATTTTACAACTCTGAATCAACAAAACAGTATATGGGAAAACAATAATTTGGTGTTCTTAATCACTTTTAACTAATTTAAATGGCTAATGTACCAGTACTGCCACAAAGTGTGGCATTAATGTCAGATTTCAACCCAACACAAAGCCATTATTATTATTACAGTGTGCATGTATCTGACCTCAGAACCTTTAACACTCTCACACAAATCACAAAAAGAGCTATATCCATATTTATTAACAAACCATTTTGGAATTAAAGTAGAGAAAATTCCTACCAGAGCTTCAAAAAAGTCCTCTCGGCACGCCGGAAGGCGGAGGTAGATTTCATCGGGCAAACTTGGGGATAGGCGAAAATGGCAGAATATGCACGTTTTCGTAGAAGGGTCAGACCTCATTTATTGTGAGAAAGTATTTTATAATTGGAGCTTAATTAACTTTGTTTTTCATCATTTTATGCATATTTTAAACCTTTCATTGTCTTATGGGGACGGTAACCTTCTTGTCATTTGGGGTACATTTTTATACTTGTGGTCACACTGTCCTTATGCAAGGTTTCGACACTGATGTGAAACTATGTAATGGTCTGTTATTTCTTCACGCAAAATTATATCTCCCGCAGATATTTTGGTTGGTTCCTCAGTTTAGGGACTGCGACAACGTGGTCATGTAGCCCCGTGTACTTTGGGTGAGTGTAGAATCTGTATGATAAACAGTGTGAATTGTGATGGTTGTATTAGTCTATAATTCAGGTAAGGACTGCAGACGGTCAATTTCAACCAGTAGTTCCTAATGTTGCTACCAGATACTACAGTCAACGACACCTAGCTGGCTACGAGATGCCACCGCAACCAGCAACTCGCAACGAACGTTGGATCTTCTCCTCCAAAGGAAAGCATACTGAGGGATTTTTAGCGCTCTTAGAAAATCCGACGACTTCGGCCGGCTTTGAACCCACGAACTTGGGCATAGAAGTTCAGCATACTACCAGTTACGTCACCAAGGCAGCTTCTCACTTAGTCAAATGGAAAACTGAATGTGATCGCGTGCAAGTGCGTTGTCATGGCAACGTCTGATGGCTCATCCCTCATCAATTTAGTAGTGTTGTCATGGCAACCTTTGATAGCTCTTGGCATTTTCTTATAATTCCGAAATCATTTTTCTCATCCCTTGGCGTAATGGTGGGTCATATCAAAAATTCTTTCAGACAAAAGTTTTAGGTAATTATTAGGGGAATATTGTCCATTTTGTACAGTTTTGATATTGTGCCTATTAAGAGAGATATGATTAATGTTTCCCGAAAAACCCACTTTTTCCCACCCCTTTGGTCAATGGTTGGTGCTATCAAAAAACTCTTCAAACATAAATTTTTGGGCCTTATTCGACACATAGTATGAACTTTGAATGGATTCGATATTTCAAATATTAAGAGAGTTATAGCGATATTTCACTTTTTCGAAAAAAAGACCCCCATTTTCACCCCCCCGTCGACCGATTGTGCCCATTAATGAACTCGACCGAGATTTTATAGGGATACATATTATGTAAAAAAATCAAATTAATTGTTTCAAAATTGCGGTAGTTATCGTGTCCACAAGAATGTGATATATACATAAATTATATATAAACTTTTTAACTGACGGTGGTTTTGGGGTCTAGGGGATGTGAAACGTGAAGATATGTCGAAATTTTCCGGAAGTTGAAACATGGTACCCATTGCAATAGTTAGCTTTCTAATGAAATCTACCTAAGAGGAGACAAAATAGAACCACAGTTAATATAAGGTGTCAAACTAGTGTCCTGTTTGCATTTAATCGGAACAATGGGACGAGTCTGAAGAAAAGAAAATTCTCATTAAAAATGGAGGCTCTGATCTTTCTACAAGAAGAATACCCTTTCATGGAATTTTCGTAGGTCTGAATTTTGTGTGTTTGTTAACATATTTCCTTCCAAAATGGCCATCATAATGGAATCAAATGGGACTAAAAAGCCATAAACATATAGTTAGTGGCCTAATTTATTGTTTCACTTTCTTGCCTTGAAAGATACCTAAACCTCCCATGACCATGCAGAAGCAAAACATAGGTGGGTAGATCATACACAAAACTAAAGACCCTGCAAAAGGTTCAAATTATCTACTGAACTATAGTACCGTAATTTGGTACTGTGGCAGCTTCAGTGGCGTGGTGTGCTTTTATGCCCAAGATCGTCGGTTCAAACCCGGCTGAAGTTGTCAGATTTTTTTAAGAGCATTAAAAATCCCTCAGTATGCCTCCTTTGGAGGGGAAGTAAAGCCGGCGGGCCCATGTCATAGATTAATGGCATGTAAAAGGACCTTCCACTAACTACAATTGTGTGAAGCCAAATTTTTAGGTTAGATTTGATTAACGCTCAATGGGTTCCAACGTTCGCCGACAGGTGCTGGTTGCGGTGGCATCTAGTAGCCAAGTTCGCAGCTAGGTTTTGTTGATGGTAGCATTTGGTAGCAAAAGTAGGAACTCCTTGAAATTGATCATCTGCAGTCCTCACCTGAATTACAGATAACACACACTAATACAGTCATCACAATTAATACCGGTTATCAGACAGATTCTACACACACCCAAAGTACACGGGGCTACATGACCGCGTTGTCGCAGCCCCTAAACTGAGGAACCAACCAATTTGGTACTGTACTTTAAGGTCATAACTTACAGCAACTCAGAACTTGGGCACATAATGTCCTCTAACCACAACCTTACCCCCAGAGCATACAGTATCCATGTATGTTAAATTGCACACAACGACCCTGATGGGCAGCTGCAGCAAGTCCGGAGATCGGAGGTTTGAAACCCAGTGCTGACAGTAGTTATCCTGGGTATAGATAATATCTAGTTTCAAGTCCTGGGGCACCTACCTCTTTCCTGGCCCTAATAATACAGTTTTATAGTTGCATACACTATTACAGTCACCACAGAAACACAAGTGATCTGTCAAATTGAATACATGCCCAAGTACACAGGGATGTTGACCAAGATGTCATAACCCTCAAACGAATAAACTACAACCTTTAGCCTTCAAACATGTAAACCCTTTTAAACTTTGTAATGCTTCCTCTTCTTTTTCCTTTTTCTTTCTTTTTTTCAGTTATCTACCTTCACTTAAATCTTTTTCTTCCTTTCTTTTTTCAGTCATTCATCTTCACTTAAATCTTCTTCTTTTTTTCCCACCTACTAGCAACCCTTTCTCATATTATTGTAATTTCTTTGCTAACCCTGGATTATGTTCTTGAAATAGCCTATTGTGCCACCTTCAGCATATACAAACCCTCTAACAACAAAAGATATCTACTGGGACCTTACTTGACAGTTTCCATCACAAATCTAAGTTGTTGCTAATAAATATAGATCCCATAATATACATCAAAATATCTGGAACACTTTTCCTTTCCAGTTTTTGGATCACATTTCCCTGAACAAGTAACAATATATTTGATAGAGTACAATAAAAACAGTAGCCTACCATAAAATTTTGTACAATTGTAATTTGATTTTTTATTTGATTTTTCATTCAGATATGTATGACACTTTTACATTAAGAACTTAAGGACTTATGGATTACATCACACAGGAAAGTCACAGTATAAATATTACTTGATAGAGTGCTAATTATCCAATGATCATTGTTTATTTAATGAGGTCTTTCCTTTTATACAAGTACAGTAAATATTCAAACACTTGTTCAGTATGTTTTACAAGACAACTTAAAACACTTACAGTTGAGCTGATACAACTATGGCATTAACAAAGTTGTCTTGACATTTGCATGTATTTTGTTCTTTCATCAAATTTTACCTGAATCAAATTTTTCCTTCCAGCAAAGTTATATTCAAATTCAGTACACAAGTACGGTAATAGTAATTTTTTTTAAACTTCAAAACCTCTTAGTGAAAATAACCAAAAAGAATTTTGTACTTTTGTTAATAGTAGTAGCCTAATGCTATGATACAAAACAAATACCGGTAATTATTATTTAAAAATAAATATTTATACAACAGGCCTTTAGATCACCAGGCTGGAAATCGCAACATTGGTTATACCTAGGTAAATGGCATAAGGAAGCATCAAAAGAAAAGGTAAACTAACACTTTGCAAAGAAAGGTATCGAAATGGTAGAACTATGAACAACTACAAACAAAAGGATACTACTGCACTTTTAAGATCTGCATACCATTCCAAGACTTGGAAAAAATACAGACGTCAGACAGCTGGCCCACTGTAGTACTTATAAAATGGTGTAGCTTTTGTAAATACACACTAGATGACGCTCGATTCGAAGTTGCTGAGAGTCAAAGAAACCAAATCAGCAATCAAGCTGTTACGCCATGAACGACATAAAGAACCTCCTGCATCTATCTCTGGTGACAGCTATGCCAGCTATTCCAATAAAAGATCTCCCCTATCATCACATATGATCTACATTGGTATGGGATTACCGGACACCAAGAGTTAGCTAGTTATTGTTGTTTTAAGGGGTGGAACTATGTGGTCATCTGCCCCTCTTAACACAGATTAAAGTATACAAATTTGGAATGGAATTTAAAATTTAGAGGTGGAAACCTAAATTTGAAAAGACCGAAAGTTAATAAAACAAAAAATTAAATAAAACTAATAATTATATAAATAAACAAAAATTACGGAAAAACAAAAATTCATCATTCAAAAACGAACAAGTCATTGAGTCAATGGACACTAAGAGCCCGCTGATGAGCCAGCTTGGTGTCCTAGGGGAAACTACACATAAGACACAGCACAAACCTAGAAAAATTGCTGAGTTTTAATTCGCTGGCCGTGAAAGCCAATATACCAACTTTATGTAAATAATGTTTGTAATATCAATGTTGGGAGTAGAATCAGAAGCAGCTGATTTATGAATATGCATAAAAGAAAAATAATTATCAGAAATTAGATAGGGATATCACAGTAGTACAATGTATAAGGTAAAAATTGACAAATTGTTTAGATTTGATAGAAGCTAAGAATTAAGAAGCTGTTAGGGTATTTTCAATTTATTTTTTGCTCTGATACAGCACGAAGCGAGTGTGTAGGACGACTTAGATGTTGGTTCATTTTGTTTGAATGATGATATCAATGATTTATGGAAGGGAAATATATTTTATCTGTATTCGTCTTAGAGTTAATAAATTTGTTTTGTACTTTAAAGAAAGGAAGGCATAGTGATTTATATTAATTTTACGTTAGATTGTGTTATGGAAATCGGTGCGGGACTCTATTGCCTTTTCCCACCCATTGCCTCGAGAACGTTGTAGTTAGATATTTTTCCCAGTAGAATAGTCAATAACACAATCGAATAGGAAGTGTCCCCATCATGTGGTACTTGTCGGTAGGATTTAGAGGTTTTTCTAGCCGGGGGCTTTTCAGATTCTATGATCCAGCTGTTCCATCAGATTCGACAAGTGCAGATTCATGATTATACGGGTACAGTACAGACCATCAAGCAAAGAATTTTTAAAGAGATAAATAGTTTGAATTGAACAGAATAACTTTGTGGGGGAAAAAAGAAAAAAGAAGACAATCCTTCCATAAGACATAATATTTTTCCGCAATGACCAAAATATTGAATTTTATCTCCAAACTGCAGCCTTAAAAATGACTAGCAAAAAATGAGACCCCTAAACCAGTTTCAGCTTGAAAAGACCTTCACGAATAAGTAAAATGATTTCAAAATCCGAGTTATCTTGTCAGACCAGTTGATGGCAAATTAACTCTTTGCTGTCATGAAGGGAAAATTCAACACCTTTAAAAAAAATTATATTAAGGCCATTAATTGGAAGTACCTCACATTCACTGAATATACATTTCAATGGCACTCTCTGTACCCTTCAATGGGGACCAAAATAACAGATATTTTAGAATCCACACACAGACATATCACCCAACATCTCATATGTATCCTGAGGGTGGGTACACCAGAGTATGACCGGCTGTGTGTGATTTGATTAATCTGAGACCAATAACATCAACAGTAAATGTGAATAAGCTGTGTGTAAGATGTAAGAAACCATAGAGAAAACAATGCGAGGAATAATTGGGCTTGGTTTAGAACCAAACCTAAAGAACACCTAAAAATATGTTTTGTAGTCAGTGAGAGGTGAGAATGAAACAGTTCTGACAAAAAATGCTGTTCATAAAAAAATATTTAATATTTTCTTAATTTGAAACCCAAATTTTACACACAGTCAAACTATTTTAGACAAATGGATATCATATGGGTCATCAACTCAAACTCCGAAACATACAGTAAGTGTGAATAATCACTGTTGAATTTTCAACAGGCCTAATGCTAATTTTATTATAAAATATATTTTTATAAATATTAACAACAAACCAAAGCAGGTAGTCCAAAAAAAACTGTGGTAAATAGCAACAGCTCCAAAAATAGTATTTAAATCGACAATCACTCTCTCCTCATTCCTCAGCAATCTCATGCTCAACTGTAAAGCTGAAGATTACCCGAGTATCTCATTTGGTTTAACTTGAAGTACGGTATTTAGTAACAACGTTTAAGCAACAAGATATATAAAATAGAAAAGAAAGAAAAAAGTTGTGATGCACAGGTTAGACCTAGACAGTTATTAAGAAAAGAAAAATAATAACGCAATGTCACTCTCTGGGAACAAACCATTCACGTTACAGTACAAAGTTCAACATTTAAGCTCATATTTATATCTCAGTCTACTTAGTCTCTATTGTCCAAGTAACCATCACCTGCTGTACCGTATATTATAAAAGATAGAATCACAGTTGCATACTGCATGGGCCCATATAGCACATTAGTGCTCCTTGAATGAAAGTAATACTGGCTGATCAGGTTTATTGGGAAAATATCTGCAGTCCAGATCTCCACCACACCAGCCAATTCTGAAGTGACGAACAAGCTGTAAAAACATAGAGAAAAATGAAGAAGTATAACAAAGTAAACAAATCACACCAATACTATTAAAACAGTATGGTAGTTATGACTGAGGGTTTGGTGGAATTGCACTAAAATACGTCTTGTACTTCCCACCCTGGGAAACTGATACATAACGCAGTTTCAAAAAAGTAAAGAGCTCTCATGGGTGACATATTCCCTCTCGAATTTGAATATTCTGTCAGAGCTGAAACCAGAGGCCACATGCAGATGTTACATCAGATTCTCGCAATATCAATTGAAACATGGACAAAATTGGAGGTGTGTAGTGTGATCTGGTTCTTGGATATCACAACAGGAGATAAAACATGTGTTCCTATTAAAAATAAAGAATTATCATACTGATGAAATAACTTTACTAAACCCCATAAGTACATCACGTGACACGAGAAATGAAGTTCGTATCCATGCCATGGAAATACACTCCTGCCAATCTCGCATGAAAGTCTGAATATCTATGATACGATCTATTGAGACCACAGAAGCATGCTTCAGGTTAATTTCCTCACCATGAGAACAACAGTGAGTGCTGCCAGTGACTGTGACGAACTTACCACACACGTGCTTCTTCAACATGGTTTCAGCAACTGAAATGCAGATTTCTTCTATGCTGGCATGGATGCCTTATTGCACTGTTGGAACAAGTGCTTGGACAAGAATAGTGACTACGTTAAGTAGTAATATGCATCAGTACCCTACCACTGTGTATCATATTATCTGCCTGCAAAATAAAGTTTCTCCTTGTAAGCTATTGTTACCTTATTTTTCGAAGCACCTTCGTATACAATCATGAAAAGGATAAAAACTAACCCAAACCCTGTGGCACCACAGCCCATAAAGCGCCTTGGTCTACCCAGCAACCGTTGCCCAGCTATTTGGTCTACTGATTGTAGATGACGCGTGGTCAGCGCGTCGGGTCTCCTCGGCCTTTAATCTTGGTTTACGTTACTGGGGCACTGCATCACTGTGAGACGGCTACTTAATTGCCCTCACGAGGATGAGTGCACCTCGTTCCAGCCCTCACATCAGTTTCTAAAATCCCTGATGAAGCTGGAAATCGAACCCAGGGCCTCCGGGTGATAAGCTACCCCAACACCACAGGGCTGGCAAAAATAGATGAAAGATACAGATCAAAATTCTGATTCTTGTTGTTCACATCAAGGACACCAAACTCTGACTGCAGAGGTCACATATGTTGTGTATGGACAGGGAGTAAAGAATACAGGGAACTTCCCAAAAGTATAGAAATAGAAGTCAACATTTTATTAACTAAACAAAAATTTGGTGCTTTTCAGTCGGTCAACACGAATTTACCCAAAAGAGTTGGGTTATACCCTAATCCTGTAAAAAATTACATGAGATAAATAAATACACTAGGATGACCAGTTTCGATCGTCAAGCGATCATCATCAGATCCATTACACTTAGGCTATAAAATCTATGTTTGAAAATACGGGTGAAGATATTATCAATATGTACACTTATAAATAAAATATAATAAAATATAAATATTTATAAGTGTACATATTGTAAATATCTTCACCCATACGGGTCGTGGTGGCTCAGCGGTCTAGCTGTATGCCTCTCACCAAGGCAGTCCGGGTTCGATTCCCGGTCAATGCATGTGAGATTTTCGAAGTGAAATACCATGCCCTGTGGTTCGGATTCCACGTAAAAAAAAAGGAGGTCCCGTGGCTCATAATCACAAGATTCACGGTCACGTAAAACTACAATCTTCCTTTTTTTTCTTCACCCATATTTTCAAACATTAGATTTTATAGCCTAAGTGTAATGGATCTGATGATGATCGCTTGATGATCGAAACTGGTCATCCTAGAGTATTTATTAATCTCATGTAATTTTTTTCAGGATTAGGGTATAACCCAACTCTTTTGGGTAAATTTGTGTTGACTGACTGAAAAGCACCAAACTTTTGTTTACTAAGGCAACACTGAAAAAATGGCTTCAAACCCCATAATTTTATTAACTACAAAAGGGGCATAATCGTGGTCAATGATTTGAGGTTAGTGTTGCACTTATGATTGTGAAATTATCTTTATTAGTTTCATATAAGATTTTATAATAAATGTTATATCAATTTTCCCAAACAATGACAAAATTATACAACTTGGTTTTTAATTTGGATGTAGCATGGTCATAGCTTCAAATGATTGCTATGGGAAGTATTGGCATAAATCTCAGTCACAGCTCATACACAAGTTCTAGATGACAGTGCAAAGAGAAAATTAACACTATAGAACAGATCACCTAAATGGCTCCATCTGAAAAGGTAGCTGAGACCATTGGATTATTTACACTATCAACATTTACTTAGGTAGTCAACATCAGTAGACACAGAAAATACAATTGATTTAGTTAAGTTATGAAAATACAGATTGAATGGACCTGGCGTCATGTCATGGGGAAAACGGAGCACTGACAAAAGTAGTAGACCAGCGAACTAAAATGGGTCCCAACAGAACCGCAAGAGAGCACGCTGGCTAAACATGAAGAATATAACATGCTGGGTGGAAGAAAGTGAGTCATGGAACAAAGTAGGAGTGCAGTAAAGGAAAGTTATGTCAAATGACTTGCGAGACAATCACGATCACACACAGAGATAAATCTTGTCGAGCAAAGGGACACAAGGGACTTTAAGAAGTGGGATTGTGGGTCTGCTAGTTTAAACTGTGGATCCACCACTTATCACTGTACATACCTTAAGGAGTAGAATCAGCATGTTTTGTTCAGCCAGTCGGCGTGCAATGCAAGTTCTAGGACCATGACCAAATGGTAGCACCAAATATGGGCTTGAGTGTTGATAAAGAGCATGGCCTTTCAGCCACCGTTCAGGAACAAATCTTTTTGCTTCAGGGAAATACTCCTCCAGCTGACAAATCACCTGATTCTGGGTTACAACAACTGTCTAGAAATTAAGCACAAAATTGAAAGACAATTAACAATATCCCCACTACTGTTACCACAAAAAGGCAATTTCACAAGTGAACCAAAACTTATTTGTACAAATTAGGCGACAAGCACATACACTCACTCAGTTTCTTCTGTGGATATTCTCACAACAATATACCATAGATGACATCCAGAGGATACCGTTTCTCCCTCTTTCCTATTGATCTGCAGGATGATTTTCATTCTAAAACTTGTACATTACAGTAGGTCGAGAATCATTGTGCAGAAGAACTCAGTATATTTAAGTTCTAGCCAGTATGGTCACCCTCCATTGGCACAGGAGTCAGATGGATTTTAATATCAGTGAAATTATATCATAAAGCATTCACGAGACCAACTGGAAGAGTAAATGTGCAAGGTAGCTTCAAAAAATAAGGTAACAAGTGCTCTATGGGTGGCATATTCTGCCTCGTGTTTAGGTATTCCTTCAAAACCAAAGCAGGAGATCACAGCTTTATCATGCAGCCATTAAGATGATGCATATGTTGTGTCAGACAATCTCAGTATCAGTTGAAAGATGGCTGCACACACAGAAATATTGTGAAATATGTATGATATGGTTTTTGCATCTGAAGTAGAAATTAATTAGCAACTTGTTGAGGTGTATGGTGCAAGTATCATGTAATGGAAACAGGCATTGGTGCACCGAGTTCTTGAACAGAAGGACAGATGTAAAAAATAAGCATAAGATCACGTGACACAATATGACCAAGTGATTTCTGATCTCCTTGGACCATTGAAGAAAAACCTGGGTGGTAAGCGATTCAATGATGTTACAGCCATTCAGCATGCCGTCATGACGTGGCTTTCGGAACTGGACGTAGATATTTTCCATGCAGGCATCAATCTTTTGATATAATATACGAACAAGTGTTCAGGCAAAAACAATCCATGTTAAATAGTAATGGTGCAGTGCGAGTGACACGTGAGTGAGTTCTCTCCAGGAATAACTGTATAATCGGAGGTGTTAAATACAGGTGATTGTGGCAATCTATTTTTAAAAGTTTTTATTAGTGGCTGGGAACTATTTGCAAAAAGAAACATTATCTTAAGTGCGACAGTTTCTCCTAAAAATTGAATTTTCGCTATGGGCGGTTCGAGCAAGAAAAAGCAGCAAGGCGCGGAGCAGCCCAGCAGTCCCAGTAGTGCCAACTCAATTGAGGAGACCGTAAGGAAGGTACTTATGGAATCACTTCAGTCTAAGGAATTCATAAACCTAATTGCCAGCAATATTGTGGACAAAATCACGGAGTGTGTGATAAAAGAGCTGGAGCAGTCCGTGAAGTTCAATAACGAACTATGCCACGATCTAGAGAGGAAATTAGAATTAAGAAAGCGTGAACTTGACGAACTGAACCAGACTATGAATGACAGACTGGAGGAAATAGAACAGTATGGACGTAGGCTCAATGTCAGACTATTTGGCATTAATGAGAATGATGCAGAGGACACGGACGACCTTGTGCTCCAAGTTGCAAGGAACATTAATGCAGACGTCAACAAGAATGACATTGATAGGAGCCACCGAGTGGGAATGAAGTCATCAAACATGCCGCGACCAATTATAGTGAGGTTTACCTCATATAGAGCTAGGAGTGAGTTCTTCAAGAAGAAAAGGCATCTCAAGGGAACGAGGACAACTATAAGGGAAGACCTCACCGCGAATCGACTTGCTGTTCTGAAGACTGCTGTGTCTCGATTTCAATTGAAGAACGTTTGGAGTCAAGATGGTGTCATTGTAAGAAACACCGACGGAAGAAAGGTCCGAGTGACGAAAATGAAGGATTTACCAGCCCAGCAGGAAACCAGATGAGTAATTGACACTTTTTAATTCCTGGAGTCCATCTCATTATAATAAAAACATTACATTTTTAATTTCTTTTTCAATTTAATTTTTAATTTATTTAAACTCACTAATTTAATACGCATTATATTTTATTAATTTCACTTCATTCATTAATTTATTGCATGATTCATTCTAATCCTTCGACTTAGTTTCAAGTATAGGTTAACATCAGCTGCTAAAAGACTTTAAGACGTATAAGTTGGTAAACACTTCAGCTTCCTTTGTCATTTGGAAACACAAGCTCACGCGAAGGTCACTAACCCCTCCCCTCCCACTTACTGCTCCCCTGTTACTGCCCCAAAGCGATCACCCCTACCTGCTACCTCGCCCTTTCACTTCTGAGGAAACATCCAATACAGTAATTAGTATACCTTACCAACAGATCTCAACAGCTGACTAATTGTAAATATACTCTTCCTGTCAAATATTTCTGTGTATGACTTTATTTAATGATGACTTTGTAAGATATCAAATTCATACAGAAGTAGGTAGAGGTATTGATCAATGTGTGTCTCAAATACTTAAATTTAAGAAGGTAAATAACTTAAGCATATTTCACACAAATATTAGAAGTCTATCTAAAAATAAAATAAATTTAGATGTCGAATTAGAAGCATATAACCATATATTTGATGTGGTTATACACACAGAAACTTGGAAATTAGGTAACTTTAATATATGCAAGCATTCCAACTATAAACATACTATAACGAAGGATGCTTTAATAAATGTGATGGAGTTGTTTTTATGGTGAAGAATTCTATTGACCATGAGGTAGAAACTGTGACTTACAATGATTTCAAACTCCTTAGGTTCAAAATAAATTATGGGAACAATAGAATTGCATTGACAGGCATATACCGTTTGTCAAAATACAATAAACTCATCATCATCATCAAAAAACAACTATTTATTAATAATCTCCATGATTATGTCCAGCAAAAATGTACACTAGAAACCGAGGTGATTCTAGGTGACACTAACATAGATCTATTTGATGAGTACGACTCTAATGAATATTTAAACTTACTGCATGAGCATAATTTTAGATCGTTGATATATGGCACCACTAGAGAAACTTCAACGAGCAAAACCTGTATTGATCATGCACTTATTCGTAGCGGTATTTCTAATGATAACATCTTACCCATTATATCACAGAGCAGAATTACAGATCACTATCCTATATTAGTTAGTATAAATCTGACTTAGAAGCAGCTCAGTGTAACATACGTGAACATAGATTTAAGTTAGATAGTGAGATGCTTAAAAATAAATTGAGCAATATTAATTGGGACACAGTATTAGGGAACAACCACTTGGATTCTAAAGTAGATAAATTTATACAAACTATCCAAAATTGCATTTAAAAAAATTCAATACAATTAAATTCAAAGCAACGAAAGAGAAAGGAGTGGATCACGCACGCGCTAATTAAGTCCATTCACACCAGAGATAGGTTGTATCAGGAATATATAGCAAATAAAGAGAACAATGCCATGAAGGAGAAATATAAGCGGTATAGAAATAAATTAAACGAATTGCTTAATAAAGCTAAAACTGACCACTATAAACAATTAATAAAGTCCAATTCTAATAATCCAAGAAAAGTATGGGGTATTGTCAATGAAATAACACAAAGAATAAGTCATAAAGAAAAAATAACAAAAATAAGATCTCAAAATCATGTTTACGATGATGATTTTACTATAGCTAATACATTCAATGATTATTTTATTAACAAAACTACTGACATGTCTAAAATTTTAAGAACAATCCAGATTTTTCCTTGAAAATCAACAGAAACACATATTCCTGTTTTTTTATTCTGATTACCGAAGCGGATTTACATAAGTACCTACACGAAATAAGCGACACTAAAGCAATGGCAATAGATAACATCTCAGCTCAAATTATTAAGCAGAATTTTAATTCTTTAAAGAGTCCTTTACTAACAATAATAAACGAGTCACTTTCAGTTGGATACTTCCCAAAGCAATTAAAAATTACAATTGTAAAACCGCTACATAGAGCAGGCAATCCTTCAGAACTAAAGAACTATCGACCGATATCGTTAACGACAATCATATCAAAATTATTTGAAAAATGTATAAAAAATCATATTTATCAGTTTTTGAAGAAACACAATCTACTATCAACTAGACAATTTGGCTTTATAAAAAATGTCAGCACCACTGATGCTATTGGGGAATTAACTAGGCGAATTTATGAAAATATGAACAGTATGAAACCGATCTTGGGCATATTTCTCGACTTAGAGAAGGCTTTTGACACCATACCTCACCATATTCTCCTTCCGAAGATGGAAAGATATGGCATCAGAGGCATAGCACTGAAATTGATAGAAAGCTATTTGACTGAAAGGATTCAATACGTTAGAATAAATGGAACTACAATTCTACCTTTAAGAGTGAAAAGAGGAATACCACAAGACACAGTGCTGGGTCCATTATTATTTTTGATTTTTATCAACGATATTGAATCATCTATACATGGAAAATGTCATATCATACGCAGATGATACGGTAGTTTGTGTTGAAGGTAGAACATGGGGAAATGTAAAACAAATTGCAACTGCTGCATTGAAAATGTTAAAGGTATGGTTAGATGGTAAAGAACTATTTTTAAATATAAATAAATCAAAGTTCGTAAGATTCAGTTTAAAAGCAGTTGAAGATGATTTTAATGAACTAAAAATACACACTTTGAACTGTAATCAGAACTGTGACTGTCCTAAAATAGCTAAAGTGGATACAGTTAAATATCTGGGATTATTTATAGATAGTGACATGAAATGGAAAAGCCAATGCAAACACCTTACAAGTAAAATAAGAAGAACAATCTATATATTTCACAATTTAAAACATATTGTCAATTACAAATTAATAAGAGGCATCTACCATGCTCTAGTCCAGTCAGTTCTTACATATGGTATTCTTGCCTGGGGAGGCGCCTATGAAAATGTACTAAAAAGTGTTCAGATAGTGCAGAATCTCATACTACGAATAATGTTGAAGAAAGATAGATTATATCCGACTATGAAGGAAGGAAGGAAGCTTGTAGTTTAACGTGACCGTTAATCTTGAGATCATGAGCCATGGGACCTCCTTTTTACGTGGAATCCGAACCACGGGACATGGCATTTCACTTCGAAAATCTCACATGCATTGACCGGGAATCGAAACCGGACCGCCTTGGTGAGAGGCATACAGCTAGACCGCTGAGCCACCACGCCCCCCCATATATCCGACTATGAGACTGTATGCTGAGACAAGGGTCTTCAACATTAAACAATTGTATGCTTTTGAAATACATAAATATATTTTTTAAAGATAGAAATAGAATTCAAGTTGTTAGCCACGGGTATGAAACCAGAAGTATTACAGAGAATCACTCTATTTTATATCAACCTAAGTTTGGTATAGCCAAACGTAACTTTCTGTATTTCTCACCAAAATTATATAACATTCTCCCAATTAAATTAAAAGAATTTAAAGGAAATCATGCAAACCTGAAGATGCATATAAAACATTTTCTCCGAGAAAACAAAATTAAAATTGAAAATATAAGTAGTTGAGCCTACAAGTTTATAAAACACAAATATTCAATTTTCCTTCTTATTCATTTTTTTTTTGTGTATACATCATTTACATAGAACGTGTTATTCGGCTAAGCCATTATACAATTTTTTGAAATAGTAATCAACGATATGCATGCCACACACAAGGTTGCACCTTTTAGTGGCAAATGTGATATCTCTTCCTGCTCTGTATGAATTTGATATCCTATTTCGACCTGTATTTGTCATATTTTAACAATATAATTTAATAATTGTAAATTTACAGGTTAATCAATGAGTAGGAAGTGTAAGGAAATTCATAAAATGTGTACAGATATTAAGAATTTTGTAAAATGTGTGTATTTGTAACAATTTAATAAATAATAATAATAAATAACAATATGTATTAGTGCCCTACTATTGTGTATCTTTATATATACCTGTAAAATAAAGTTTCTCCACGTTAGCTCTTGTTACCTTATTTATTGAAACTCCTTTATCGTCATCAGCTGCGACTTATTTCTGAACAAACACATTTCTCCCTACAAACCAAAACAAGTAGTTCCGTGACGAACTAAAGAGCCTACTTCTCTTAAAATGTATAATTCATGCCAATGATTAATCTATAGAGACCCATCTAGAATAATAACGAAATGAAGTTGGTAATACTGACAGTTCGCAATATATCTGAAATAGTGTAGCCTAATAGAGCACTCCAGTTGGTAGCCCTTGTGACTCTGAATATATTGTCAGTTCCATCTCTTAAGGTACAGAATGCACATACAAAATTTGGTTGAAGTCCAATGGATAGTATGGACGTTACATGGAGTTAGACATTGGATCTATCAGCGCGTGTAAAATCATGTTGGCAACTATGTCATGTACCGGTATGTGTTGCTCAGAATTAGTCTGAAATATTATGATATATTATTGTGCCAATTTTGGAAGAAATCCATTTATTAGTATGGAAGTTACATGTGATTAAACATTTAACATATCAGCACACGTAGAATCATGTTGGCAGCACTGACACATATCAGTTACTTCAAATTAATCTAGAATGTCAAATACTCTATGTGTGCAAAGTTCAGAGCTGTTGGCTTGCATACTTTCTGATATATTGGTATTAGGATAACAAAATAGAGAGAGCATTTATTAACAGTTGGCAGCCCTGCTGGCTCTTAAGAATACGCATAGTCATATCGAGTATGGAAATCAAAGCACATTCATTTGTTAGTTTAGCAGTTACATGCATTTAAAAATTGAACCTATCAGCAGGCTTAGGAACATGTTGGCAGCACTGAGTATATTAGTTACTCCAAATCAATCTAGAATGTCAGGTACTATGCATGTGCAAAGTTTAGAGCTGTTAGCTTGCATACCGTACTTTCTGATATATTGGTATTAGGATTAAAAAAATAGACATAGCATTTATTAACAGTTGGCAGCCCTGGTGGCTCTTAAGAATAAGCATAGTCATATCTGTTACGATATACATAGCACATACGGAATTTGGTTAAAATCCAATTGATAGTATAGAAGTTACAGGCTTTTAAAAATTGGACCTATCAGCAGGCTTAGAATCATGTTGGCAACATTGTCATGAATGGGCTCCTGAAAATTTATCTGGAATGTAATTATCTATGTATGTGCCAATATTGTTACAGTTTGCATGCACAACTTCTGAGATATCCAACATAGAGCTCAAATTTCAATTGTGATTTTTCAGCAGTTGGTAGCACTGATACCTTTTTTTAGATATGGCCGTGAGATATTCAAATATACCAAATTTGGTTTCGATATCTGCAGCTGTTTAGGAGTTGATAGACAGACACACATTTGCCCGGATCAATCTCATAAGTCTACTTTTTCCTCATTTTTACAAAATGTGAAAAATAGGCTAAAAATCAAACTAAAATCAATTGGTAGATGTCCCATTAGTGACTAAACAAGCCAATCATGGAATGAAACATGTGATCAAACAAGCTGCATCAAATGGATGGGGTGGGTGTGTTTGAGCTTGCAGGAGCTTTGTGCATATCACTTGCCTCTTCTTGTCTGAGGCATTCTCCTTCAAATTGGTCATCAACAGCAGAGATAGTGTGGTGCCAAATTGCATCTTTGGCAAATCCTTTCCACATTTGTGAATTTATACTGATCATCTTCATGGTGGTTTTGAGCTGGCCTTTATATCTTCTCAAAGAGATTCCATTGCTCTAGAACAAAGTTCAGAATGAAGAATTTGGCAAGGAAGCCTAGTATCATTCATATGGCAGACATGTCCCAAACATCTTAGTCGGTGACTCATTATGGAGACTTCTATACCACAGTAGAAATTTATGCTTTCTCAAGAACTGTGATGTTGGTGATGGAGTTCTCCCACTTAATGTTCATAAAGGATCAAAGTATTTTTTATATTATGGCAATGGAGATTCCAAGTTTCACAACCATAAAGCAGCATTGAGATTACAACAGTTTGAAATGCTATTAGTTTGGAAAATGCTGTAAGGTGCTTATTCTTGAAGACGAGATATTTTAGCTATCCACACGTTGCATGGACAACACCAATTCTCTTCTTCACATCTTGTTCACAAGTACATTGGTTAGACAAGTTGCTTTGAAGGTATGAAAAGTGATCCACTTGTTCTAGTGATGAATCCAAGACAGAGATATTGAACTCCAGATGGGATGATCCTTGGAAGGTTTTTCTTTTCTTAGTTTATTTTTTTTATCTTTTTTTTTTTGCAAATAGGTGCTGAGGACAAAACAATCTTAAACAGTTGGATTTTTCAATTCCTCAGAAATAAGAGCAGGCTCTGCAGCATCATCAGCATATTGCAATTCAGTTAATCTAAAGGCCTTTGTTTGTCCGTGAGCAAAGTCTAGCCAAATTAAAGAGTCCTCCATCAAAACAATATCATGAGTCAACAAACAAGTTGTTTGTGGATGTTTCATAGAGCACCCCCACCCCACCCCCACCCAAAATAAAGACCAAAGAGTGCTGGAGCAAGGATGAGACTGAATCAATTTCCAGGTTAACACACAAGATGATGATGATAATTGTTGTTTTAAGGGGCCTAACATCTAGGTTATCGGCCCCTAATGATCTCGGTGAGAGCGAAAATGATAATGAAATGGAAACCAGAACGAAAATTATGTGAGACGGAAAATAGATGATGATGATGATAATTGTTGTTTTAAGGGGCCTAACATCGAGGTTATCGGCCCCTAATGATCTGGGTGATAGCGAAAATGATAATGAAATGGAAACCAGAACAAAATTATCGAAGACGGAAAATACGTACAAAAAGGAACTCGCATGGAAACAACTCACAATATGGTCCTACAAAAGGGAATTTAGAACGAAAAGTTGCACAAAAAGAATAGATTGAAAAAGACCCACAAAACGTAGGCTAGATTCAAAATACGTACAAAATGCAAAGTAGCGCCAAAATACTTACAAAATGCAACTGAAATTCAAAATACTTACAAAATGCAAATGAGATCGAAATTACGTACAAAATGCAATTGAGGTTCAAAATACTTACAAAATGCAATTGAAATTGAAAATACACAATGCAATTCAGATTGAAATATCCCAGTTCCAATCCAAATTATTCACAAAGTGCAATTGAAATTCAAAATACTTACAAAATGCAATTGAAATTGAAAATGCTTACAAAATGTACGGTAGATTCAAACGACTCATGTGGATTGACAATACTTACAAAAAGCAATTTAGATTGAAAATACTTGACAAATGTAATTTAGATTCAAAATACCCACAAAATGCAATTGAGAATCAAAATATGTGCAAAATGCCCACCAAACAAAATGCAATTTAGATTCAAAATTCGTGCAAAATGCGGTTTTGGTTGAAAATACTTACAAAATGCAATTGAAATTCAAAATACTCACTAAAAGGCCCCGCAACCTGCATTGAAAGACTTACTAAAAAGCAATTTAGATTGTCAATCTTTACAAAATGCAATTGAGGTTGAAAACAATCGCGAGATGTATAACACACAAGAAAGAGAGGCTTCTGTTGCTCTTTGCATTTTTTTATGGAGTTGTATTGCACAAAAGATTATATTAGTAGTGCCTCTGGAAGAGTCAAAACCATACTGAGACTCTGGCAGTATCCTCTCAGAAATAACTTAAAGAAAATTAAGCGGAATTCTAGCAAGAACTACAACAGTTCGGTAATATACCATGATAGTTGCCACAACACCTTGATCACACATTCTTCAAGATAGTGATAATAGTGGCATTTTTCAGGTCACAGGGTACATCTCGGAATTTCCAAATTAAGACAACAAGGGTGAATAGTGGAGTCTTCAATGGTAAACCTCCATTTTATATTAATTCCAGAGGGATGTTATCTGGTCCAGAAACCTTTGTATTCTGCAGTGAATCGACCCAGTAAGTCAGTGGCAGTGGGACTGCCACCTATGGTTGTTGAGGCTGTTGAGGCATATCATGAAGAAAGTCATAGGTAGCAGCAGAGCTTTTGTTTAAAAGGGAGCAGAAATGTTCCTTCCAGCAGGACTTTCCGGCTATCTGTAAAGGTTGTACTACTGTTGGCAGTTTTCAGTGTTCCTGTTGAAGAGCAAGTTGGACCAAACAGCTACTTTATTCCCGCATAAAAGTACCTAAAGTCTCAAACAATAGAGAATCTTTGTAGTTCCTGAGCATTTTGTTACTACTGGTACCAGATGTTCTTGATTTCCCATTATTTGAGTCTGACAACTTCATTTTTGTTCCAGGTTGGGACTTAGAGGTTGGGACTTGAAGAAGGGCATTTATGAAACACAAAATCATTTCATTATTATCAAACCAGTCCTGCCTGTTCTTGTTTATAAAACCAATGGTTTCCTCTGCTTTATACCAGTATAAAAAGCCCTGAGGGAATATATAGCTGCTCCAAGTTAACTGCCATACTGTAGTGAACAAGACCAAGGATCTGACTACACTATACACTGGGTGTATCTGAATACCTTTAACAAATATAAGGACATCTCTGAAGGATTAGAAGGCTGAGCAACTACATGCCTGGGAATTACTGCATTTTGAAGTATAAGTTACGTGGTTGTAAAGGTGTTACGAAACTTCTAAAACAGAGAGTGACATATACCACAATATGCTTGCTGCTATCACAACTTCCACACTTTGCTTCACAGAAAGAATATCACAAGCCAAAGACACGTGCCTTATCTTAATCTATTGGTTATAATGGTTTGTTTACAGAAGTTTGCAACATCTGACTCATCCCTCCCAGACAGCCAGCATGCAGGGAGCTAGTCACATCACATGGTGCCACAGTATGATCACCTCAGTACCTTCATGATTAGCAAGCCCTTGATACACATTGTACTATCACAAAGCAAGCATGTTTACAGTGAACTTGAAATATGGTATTTTGGAGGAAAATATCTCTGAAATTTTGAAATATGCTCTAAAGTAATGGATCTGATAATCTGTGACCTTATTTTCTTGGCAATTAGTCTTCTCTTTGCAAAAATTTAAAAAAATATTTGTATGACATTCAGAGGTATCCATTCTGCCATTTGTTTAAAAGTATTGCAGACGAAAAGACATGAAAATGACCATCCATGTCTGTCCAAAAATCTTTATTGACAAAGTTTAATAAATTAGGAAATTAATACCGTAAGTCAATAAATTATTACTGTATTCTTAAGTACAGTGTACCAGTTTTGGTCACATTGTAACCTTCAGCAAAAAGTAGTCAATACAAATGAAGTTGCAAGGCTTACACTAAAATTTTATAAAAAGCCTTATTTCATAACTATTTATAAAAATACTATCTGAGATGTTGAAAATACACGAAAGCACTAAAAAAACAGATTTGTTACAATTTTTTATTTTGTTGAAAGATATTGGTCTCTTGAAAAAACAGCTCGAAGTGGAAAACATAAATGATGTGGACATGATGTATTGGTGCATTGAAATTTTGAGGTTGGATGATTTATGTTGTGATCATATGTAGCAACGTAATCATTTTTATTTTTTATTTTTACGTATCCATATGACCACAACATAAATCATCCCAACCTCAAAATTTCAATGTACCAATATATCATGACCACATCATTGCAATTTTACACTCTAAGCTGCTTTTTTTTCAAGAGATTTATCTTTCAACATTAATCAAAAATTGTAACAGATCTGGTTTCTTAGTCTTTTAGTACATTTTTAACATTTTAGATAGTATTTTAGAAATAGTTATGAAATCAACCTTTTTATAAAAGTTTAGTGTAAGACTTGCAACTTCATTTGTAATAACTACTTTTTGCTGAAGAAGGTCACAATGTGACCGAAACCAGTACATTGTACTTAAGAATAATAATTTATTGACTTACGGTATTAATTTCCTAATTTATTTAGTATTTCAGATATACCCTGTACAGAAACCAGCCTGACATAGTGAGAGGGAGAGTATGACCTCCCCAAACACAGGTCAAAATTAATAAAAGACTCAAACTACTTACCCCTTTTGGTACAATATAGCCTGAGAGTACAGTGTCTTGAGGCAATATGCGTCCTATGCCCACAGAGATAGGATTCAGTCGGAATGTTTCCTTGAGGACAGCTTTGGCATACTGTGCCTGGGAGAGAATAGCAGCAGTGATAGGCATGGTAGAGTCAGGAAGCAGTTGGCAACTCTCTTCATACAACTTCTGTTGGCTGCTAGGATTAGTGGCCAGATGATACAGAGCGAAACTCGATGAGAAAGACGTCTACATATTGAGCAAACAGAACAGTTAAAACACAATATGATACTAAGACATTCACATAACATCTGTCCATCCATTCATCTATCCTCCTATCCAACCAGCCATCTATCTATCTATCTACAAAATCCTGCACATAATAAGATTATGAAACAGTATACACATAATAGTCACAACTCACAAGAATGCCCATTGTCATAGATTCAAATCTAGATTGGAAATCTACTGGATGGCCTCATTAGATGCTAGATGGAGATCTGTCATGGTGCCCTGGAAAACTCGAAGTGGGTACCGTCAAATGGGGTTACTTACAACGCTTTCAAATTCAAAGCTGTGTACCATAAAAACTAAACGGGATAAGTGAGAAGTTATTTCACACACAGTTTAATAGTGGCATAGAAAAACAAGCAAACATAACAAAGAAGGAAATATTTTGCACCATTTCTTTTTTTTTTTCTGGGTGGCAAAAATTGGTGTGTTGCAAGTAACCATTTAAATTTCATACAATGTGTGAGTTTGTCAACAACTGGGGTTTCTTGCAACACTTATTGATTTTTTCTAACATTCTGAAGGTCTTAAGTTACAAGAATACCAATACAAAAATTTTGAGAAATTATTTTAATGTATTTTATTTAATAGTTATAAATTTTAAGTTAACATTGGAAACCTGCAAAAAACTCAAACTCTACTGTACGGCAACATGAAAATATTCATTGAAAGAGTGAAGTCCCCTGTTAAGTGTTGGAGACTTCAAAATGTTTACAATGTTTTCCAGTTTCACGTCCATGACGTCATCAACCAAGGGCAAAATAAAATTGTTCGCAATCTTTTTACTTCTTCTCAAAAATGAATAAGTAATGTTCTCCTTGTCTTTTACATCTTTCACCTGAGCCACGAACCACTTGAATTCCATTTTGTTTCTTCTGACTTCTTAATCTAATTTTACAAGACCAAGATTATGAAGTCACAAGAAACAAGAAGGAATTCAATGGCATTACTGCCTACTTTTCTAATGTACGCTCATGGCATGGTACTCGATTACCAGCAGATCTGCAAATGAATGCAAACGATCCATGTTACTAGTGCACAGATTACCTACTACTACAGATAGCCGACAGCCATGCTAATTCTTGGCACCTAAGACTTCAGCGCTGTCTGGTGTTTGGCCGTGGTACTAGTTGACGTGTAGCGCGGCCGTGCGTGTAGCCTACCCCACCCCTTCCCCTCGTTCCACTAAATATTCTCGTCCTAAATTCTCTATCCACTTCAATGTTCCGAAAATCACAATCTTCCCAATACTTATAGCACGTTTTTAAGTGAGGAGATAATCATATGATCAACAAGAAATAAATCACAATCAAAATACCAATAACATTTTTTTAATAATACCTAAGTGGGAAATTGTGAATTCCTGAACTCTGAAATGAACAATCACAGCATTTAGGACATGTTAGTTAGTTATTGTTGTTTAAGGGGCGGAACTACGACGTCATCTGCCCCTATTTTAGGACATGACCTCATCAATAATTTACATGTTTACATTTCTTTCAGTTGCAATTGGAGCATATTGCATTGGTGACAAGAATTAGGCTACTAAAAGGCCTGCAGCATATTACTACTCACCTTAAAAATAGGGTCCCTTCCAATTAACCACATTAGGCCTAATTAGGCCTATAACCAATCAGTTATTAGAATAAACTGCAAAGGAAAAGTACTGGGAAGGGAGAATATTCATATCTTAAAATGCTTGATGCTGTTAACAATAACAGTAAAATGTTAAGAGAGAATGCCAAGTAAACAGGTGGTGTAACCAGATCACACTAAAATTGTTAGTGCACTTAGTGCCAAATTCATTGGGAGACTGAAATTTCAGAAAAATAATTGGATATTACAAAATGTCTATACAGTAGTTCATTTCATATTCCCTTTTAAAATATATCCAGTTCACCAATTTTTACAGGGTGAAATACAGTAAGTACATCAAAAAACATCATCGCACACTAATACAGTAAATTCTATGACATCCTGTGAAGGGGAAAGGAGAAATAGGACTTTCAATGAAAAACAAGAAAAACCTCAATACTGCTAGAAATCATCATTTTATTTAAAAAGTTGTCAACGAAGAAAAATAACAGCGAGAGCCAAGATCACACTTAGCAAAAATACAGAAATCAAATCTGGTCCTCCTAAAAGTACGTGTTGAGGCATGTTCCTTTCTTCTTTCTTGCCAAGGCATAACAGTAGGCTATAGCACAGGATAATGAACCTCTTCCCTCCTTTATGCCATGGCTAACACTGATGAACAGCAAATTCCTACAACACATGCAAGTTTGTATGTTGAAGCAGTAAACTTAATAAAATATGTAATGCTTCAAATGGAGAACTTGAATTTGCTGATATGTGTATAGTTGCACCTACTATAACTACATTTTAAAAGAATCACTTATTGTAGAATCATTGTGTTGTTGATATTAATTCATTTAGCCCCATGTATTTGGAAGTATGTAGGATTTGTATGATAATCTGTGTTATTGTAGTACCTGTAGTAGTGTGTACTGCTCGGGTCTAAGCTGCGTGAACCTGAGAGAAATATGCATCGCAGTGGTGTTGACGAGTGATGAGGTTCCTTGGTCCGTGCATAGTACAGAACCAAATACATTGGTCGGTGGCTCACTCACTCATTCGTAACACCACAGTGTTTTGAGCAACAGCCCTAAGTTAGCATTATTGGAATAGAAAGGAATACCAGATATCACGGCGGGCAGTTGACAGGCCCTTCTCTTCTCGCCTGACCCTCCCCTGTTCTTTCTCCTCACCCCGCAAGTTCACAGAACATGGAAAATGAACCCGAGCAGTATAGCCTACTTTTTGTAATTCAGGTGACGAGTGGAAAGGAGGCAGCCATTGCCTTAAGTTAGGATCAATTCCAGCGTTAGCCTGGAGTGGAAGTGGGGAAACCACGGAAAACCACTTCTTGGATAGCCGAGGTGAGAATCGAACCTACCTCTTCTCAGTTCTGGCTCACGAAGCTGATTGTGAGTCGTTCCAACCCTCAGACCAGAATTAAATTACTTGGAAACTAGCCCAGGACCTTAGGAGTGGCAGCTACCACACCACAAGGTGGTATTATGGTAGCACTGAATGAAAGTAGCACGAGTGATAACATTCTCCATAAGGGGCAGATGACCTCGTAGTTCCGCCCCTTGAAAGAACAATAACTCAATACCTATAGGTGTATTTTCCAGAGTTGGAATCTGACAATTCAGCACCACTGGGCAAAAACAGTTGACGACTAAATCGCTCGCATAGCTTGTTGCCACGGAAACTATACAACGCTGCCAATTTGTGTGATGCTATTTGACCACGTGCTTGTCGCCGATCAGTCGCTTGTTTGGTTGCCTCCAGTGCACACTCACCTTGCTGCGTTTCATAATCTGTTGTTTTTATGAGTTATAATTGTTTGATTTAATTGGTTAATTACTTTTTTGTGTAGGATTTATAACTTACTTATTTATACTTTATACTTATAATTCATTAGAGATAAATTTCATACTGTTAGTTACCATGCCAATAAGAGTTTGTTATCTAGACCTCCTATACGGTTACCTAGGCAACAAATATTCATCATCTAGGCCAGGGGTTCTCAGCCTGTGGTACGCTTACCCTTTAGGGGCATGCAAAACATTTCAGGGGGTACGCAGGCCATCCTTCTACTCGATCCACATGCGCAGTGAGCTTCGTGCCATGCTACTGTGTGAGTTATTTACGGCGCGTGTATTTGACTTCCACAAAGAATTGCATATTTTCTTTACCGAGCACAATTCTAATTAATCATCAGTATTCAATGACTGGTTGGCTTTTAAAATTGGCCTATTAAGTGATATTTTTGAAAAACTGAACATTTGGAATAAGTGTATGCAAGATAGTGTTTCTGATATGTTCTATGTTGAAATGAAAACTAACGCAATGATTGCAAAAATCATCCTTTGGGAAAAGGAACTGAAAAACAACAACTATATTTCGTTTTATTAAAATATCTTTCCTTATAAAATTACAAAGGTTAAACCATACTAACTAAATACCTTTTACATTTTTAATAACCATTATTACTGCCTAAGAAAGGTTAGTAGGGGGTACGCAGGATGTTAAATTTTTTAAAGGGGTATGAAAAAGGTTGAGAACCCCTGATCTAGGCCTAAAAACATCATCTTACTCAGTGAAGCGAACGAACTTCATCTGTATTATGCCTATTATTTGGAATGTTATTCGAAGAGAAAATTCTGTTTATTAAAACTGATTGAGACGAGAACCTTCATTTGACCCTCACAACTTGGTTAATACGGATGCGTGACTATCCCCACTTTGCGTGACAAAATTCAGGGTTGCATATATGGCTATCACGCTACCTATTAATTAATTATTGTTCCAGGCCAAACCCATTGGTCTAGAGAAAGATTTATTGATGTGTGACTATTCGCACTGTGTGTGACAAGTACTTGGGTTGCATAGGCTGCACTATCTAAGTTAGTAATATTTGGTCGAGGCAAATACTTAAATGTTGTTGCATCTAGACCGTCATTGGAGTTGCGATGGACTGTGGTGAAATCGTTAACATGATAGAGGGAGAGGGATTGGGATTTCTACGTTCAATATCTGCCATTGCTAAACTATTTGCTGGCTTATTCTCGTTGTAGTTGTTCGAATAGCTTCAAAAGAAATATTTATATTCTGCACAAAGTCTTGACATGTTTATCATTTCGTGTAGTTTTAGGAATGATTCCTTGTATAAAGTTTCAATCGAATTAATGCTCTCGTGTCCGGCAGGTTTCATCTGCATCGGAGTTGAAAAATGAAATTGTTCCAACGTTAATTGTATCTTGAGAATCACCTGTTGCTGGTTGTATTACTATGTATAACGTGGTTGTGACCATTAGGTTATCTAGTAACTTATCATGTTATGTGTACTACTTACAAATGCACATTTTGGTTGTAGCATATGGACATTGTACTGTGATCAGAACGTTGTGAAATTGAATACGAGTATCTCAAAAATAAAGCACGCAAAAGTTTTCTAGTTATATCTTAATGCTACAACCAATATGTGCATTTGTAAGTGCACATATCATAAGTTCATAGATACTGGTCTCGCAACCATGTTATACATTGTAATATCACCAGCAATAGGTGATCCAGATACAATTATCGTTGGAACAATTTCATTTTTCAACTCCGATGCAGATGAAACCTGCTGGACACAAGAGAGCATAGCATTAATACGATTAAAACTTTTATACAAGGAATCGTTCATTAAACTACACAAAATGATATAGGCCTACATATTAAGTTAAGAGCTTTGTGGAGTAAATAAATATTTCTGAGCTATTTGAACAACTACAAAGAGAATAAGCCAGCAAATAATGGTTTGGCAATGGCAGATATCGAACATAGAAATCTAAATTCCTCTATCGATGTTAACAAAATCACTACAGTCCATCGCAACTCCAATGGCACAGTCTAAATGCAATAACTTCTAAGTATTTTACACTCAAATACTATGGTATATCGCTGATCCAGTTTTGAAGAATTTGCTAACACCCAAAATACGAACCAATAAGGAACTTTTAATTAAATTATTAAAGGATATCAATTTCTCTTAACACTTGGTAACCTAGTTCATAATCCATTTACGCTGATGCTGAAGAAGGTACAGTACCGGTATCAATGTATTGCCAAAACATGTAGCCTACATCGTTTAATAAATATTACATCATAGAATTGACAGGGCAGTGGTTCATCAAATGTATCACCAGCCAATATGGTTAACTATTATCACAATAAAATGGTAAATATATACGCATTATAATTCTGTATTTGTCCATAATTCACACGTAGGCTATAATGGTCGACACAGCTGGAATTTTACTATATAAGTCGTGATCTAATAAAGGGTACGGTGGGTTATAGATAGCGGAGGAGTAAACTAAGTTACCGTACATAATTTCTAGATTCAATTTGTATCATTACAGAAGGTAGTTATTTTGGCTAATATCCTTCGCAGTCTATAACCCACCCACCTTTCTCTTTTTAGATGACAACTTATATATATTCCATCTGTTTCAGCCATTATCCACGTGAATTATGCACAAGTACAGTATTGTCAACCCCACGTATATGGTACCAATAATCAATAGATAGCACGGACTGAGTTAGCCATGTATGCAACCCCGGTTTTTGTCACGCATAATCTTTTCTATTTTTTATTATTTTTTTTTTGTTAATCTTTTCTAGACCAATGGGTTTTGCCTGGACCGATAATTACTAGGTAGCGCGGGCAGCATTAGCCATACATGCACCCCTCGCTTTTGTCACACACAGTGGAATTAGTCAATCATATGACCGACCTCATGACAGGTGTATTTTGTAGGCCTATCTTACATGTTGGCAACACGAAAGTGACGTCAATGTATGCACCTAGGTAACAGTTGAAGAGACCTCATGCGCTTGAGGAACATGGCTGCCATCGTTCAATCGGCAAGAAACAAAAGTCCCCTAGATTATGAATATAAGGTATGAAAATCATGTATTATCCGTATAAACGAAGTTGAGAGTTTCAAAGAGGCAGGTTCTCATCTCATTCACTATTAATTACAAGGTAGGACCGCGTTAGCCTTATATGCTCCCCTAGTTTTTGTCACGCACAGTGGGAGAGTCACACAGGCAAAGAAAATTTGCAAATGAAGAGTTAAAAAAAATATGTTAAGTGTTATACCGGTATATTTCCACACGATACTGCAATTTTTGTAGCAAGAGTATCGTTACTTCACTTTTAATATTGCCTGCAGGACGACCTATGTTATGGGTAAGGTTTACATTTCTGGACGGGTGTCTCTGTGTCCAGTAGCTGGCTTTAACAGTAGGTCTATTTGGGTGGTGGTTTCATCTTTTGACGGGAACTGTAGAATTTGTAACAATTTGAAAAGCCACACTGAAGGATGCATGCAGGTACACGTGGAAAGTAGCAACCACGTAAGCATAAAATGCTTGTCGATAATATATTCAATGGTCACTGGCATTCATAGGTCCATGGCTTTTGCCAACTTGTGCTAAATTTCAGCATTCCACAGAGCATACGTACAGCTATTGTGAATCACCAGTTAGTCATGTTTCTCCACTTTGTTATAAATCCAATTATAAACATGCAATTTTTTAAAATAAATATAGGCCTACTGTATATATACATATATTTTGTGCACTCCTAGTTAAACTGTTTTGCCTGGAAAAAAAAAAAAAAAAAATATGCAAGCAGTTTACTTGTTTCATGTCACTGTGTTCAAAAGAGGAGGACATTAGGTTTTGAAATCAATAACATCAAGAGAAGCAAGGCATGCAACACTGGTTTAACTTAAGTTATTGGGGTACAATGGTACAGGCTAGCTCAAATTATCTTGTTTTGCCATTTTCCATACCGTACTCAACAGCAGTGAGTTCCTGAGTTTTAGCCTCATGTAAAATCTACATTATGTTGCATATTGCCATCTGCAGTAGGAGTTATTGCACTTGAATTGATAGATGCAACCCAAACATAGACTTCTTACCTGGTCATTTGTCAGGAGAGTAATTGCCACATTCCTCTGCTATTTCGAGAACAGCAATTTAGGATTTGTTCACAGAATTGGTAGACCTACCTATGGGATAAATAAGAGTGAAAGTTAATTGATATGTCAAGTAGAATATCACCTGTACACTGCTTCAAATAACAATTCAAAACTATATTTTTCACACGCAATACAGAAACACGTTTTAATTTAAATTCTTAAAATAAGCGTACTTACTTGTCGTAGCAGAAGAAGAACTGTTTACTTCTCATTACCACGAAGACAATTTGATATAAGAAAGATGAGATAGAACACAACATTAGCTTATTTAGCTTATTTGTATACGGCCAATATTATTACATACAACTCATAAACAGAGCCGCCATGGCATGGTCAGTGCCGCCAACCCAGTAGAAATAATGTTTATTTAATGATAAGTGACGTAATTATCGTCTGTGAGCAAGATAATTGCAAGGAAATGTCAATTAGGAATTATGTGTATATTTATTGACTAAATATAGTGATATGTTTGCAATTTAATTACAACGTTGTATCATGCATATGTTGGCAACACGATATACACGATATACAGCGCTCCATACGACTGGCACGTGCTACTACACCGATGGTGCCAAATGATCCCTATCTGGTTGACACCCCCTGTACTAGTGTTAGGTATAGGTACTGTACTATTTTGATAAATACAGAGCCGAATGCAAAGCTCCTAAATTAAGGACATCTATGTTGCAAGTTACCCCATACGGGCACTGCCAAAAAATAAAATAATATTTCCGTATGAAGTTTCAAAAAATGTTTAATTTCTTTAATGTCATTTTGTCAACAACTAAATGGTATAGTAGGACACTACCCAGAAAAAATATGATAAGCAATCGTTTGAGTAGGATATTCAGGTCAGTTTTATCTCTAAATCTAAAGAGCAACTTGCCAGTAGTACAAAGACACGACAGACATCCATTAAAAGCACCGACACATGGTGTAACCGGCCAACAACAATGTTTACAACTGAAGTGTAAACTTACAGGCTTGTCAGTGTGAAAAAACGAAAATGGCAGGAAAATGTTGCAATTTTGCAAGATGATTTGAGCATGTGCAGAGTGGCTGCAAAATTGGCAGTTGCATCATGACAATGCCCCAGCATATTCGTCAAAATTAGTCCGGACTTTCTTGACGACACATGCAATTCCAGTCGTTCGCCAAACTGCCTACTCTCCAGACATGTCTCCTTGAGACTTCTAGTTGTTTCCAAAACTGAAGACGCCGTTGAAAGGGTCCTGTTTTGAGAGCAGAGAAGAGGTAATGAGGAATGCAACAAAGGAGTTGAACACAATACCAAAAGAAGCCTTCCAGAAATGTTTTCAGACGTGGAAGGAGCGGTGGGCTGTGTGTGCATGCGCAAGGGGCCTACTTTGAGGGGAACTAGGGTCCCAATCCCATCTGGTAAATAATAGATTTTTCACGGCTAAAGTCGGATATTAATTAGACCGGTCTCGTATATGTTTTGAGTGCTAATAGTGGCTCTTCATCAACCTACGTTTATGAATATTGAAGTTACACAATTGACAAGAGATGGTCTCGTTAAGATTTAAAAAAAAAAAATTAAAAAAAAAAAAGGAAACACTTCAAACATGAAATAGTTATAGTGGCCACACTTCATGAACAAAAATAATTAAAAGTAGTGATTCTGTGGCTGTGAAACAATGTTAGTATAATATGTTAGTTCGTAGTTGACAGTTGAGTAGATATGAGATATAGATGGATCCATTTGTGGCATTAATAATTTCAAGTGGCTATGTGGATCAAAATGAGAAGTAGGAATTCAATAAACTTGAGAACAGATTTCATTAAGTTGAAACAATTTATAAAGAAACGGAAATTAATGATGCTTTAAAAACATGATGCGAAACTTAGAACAAGTGGAACAAAAAGAACTTACCGGAGCGAAGCTAAATATGGCGTATGACGCACCCAAATGACCTCTACACCAACATACAACCAAATTAGCTCACTTGTTAGGAATATGCGCAGAAATGGTTAAAAGGAAGTGGAGGGGTGGGGGAGCTGCTGAGCATGCTGATTGTGTTGTAATTTAATGTTATTTGTTTCTTTGATGAATTAAGTGACATAAGGATGTCATCATAATATATTAATTTATAAAGATCAAAGAGTGGGGCGCATTGTGTTGGTTTAAATATATTGTGACATCTCATCGCACATCTGACGAGCAGCTCTAAGGAGGGAGCAATGCGACATATCTACCCAGCTGACAGTCAAGAGTTTCCCGAGCTGCATACACTCTCCCGGCTGGCCTGCGGGATTGCGTCACCAAACAAAGGCCTCTGTTAGTCACGCTGGTCATTAATGAGCCAGACTGCTGGATCGTTCAGTTTCTGGAAAAAGCTGGGCGAAAGTGAGCTTTCAGACAGATTAGGACACAGTGTCGTCACCCTGTAGCTCTGGGATGGACCAGAAGCTACTAGAGGTCCCATTAGCAGATATTTAAAGACCATCGAAGCAAGGACTGGATTGAGTGTAGTGCAGTTCAGTTCAGAGAGTAAAGTTCCAACAGTGACTGATAGCTGTAAACAGTGTGTGCAGTGGAGTGCAAAGAGTAAGCCAGTACGCTTGTGTGATTAGTGTTGTGTGTGGGCACAAGCGGGCAGTGCTGAAGACCATAGGTTCAATATGGCACGTGGGCAGAGACGGCAGACTACAAAGCAGGACTCTGACAGGATCTTCGCAGCAGAGCACCACTGAGCAGAGAACTGTGAACTGTGAACTAGGCAGCCTGTTGCATGAGAATTGTGTAAATAATTGTATACAGTAGTCGTAATAAATTTAGTGACTACCCTATCGGATTTTTTACTATGGATACTCGAGTTTAGGCCTTAATTACAACCAAACCAACAGATCTATTGAAAAACGAGTTATACCAATATTGTCCTTGTTTAAATGTGCATTAGAATATATAAGCCAATTATTTTCAAGTTTATTAATTATTTATTTGTGGTTGTATGAAAAATTGTCCGTGTTTTTGACGTCTTTTCTAGGAACCGCTCACTTAAAACTATATACATGGGAAACTACTTGGCCGAGGGTAATGACATTTTTATATGTGATAGGCACAAGTATTGGTAGTGCAAATCTCAAGTTTCAAATTTTTCAACTACCCAATAAAAAGTTCTTATACTTTTTCTGACGTAACGTTTTCTTAGCCCAGGATAAACGTACAGCAGGAAACTTGGTCTCATTTTGTAGCTCTCATTCGTGATTATCGGAAACTACGACCACTGTAAACGTACAGTGTGATGACGAATTTATGAAGAGTAATATTAATGGTAGGTTTTGTGTGTTTTGGCCCGTGCGATTATTCTGTATTCTAACTTTAATTTCCACTTCTCTATGATTCTGTTCATCAATCATGACTCCTAAGAATTTGGAATCTTCAACCCGCTCAAAACTATGCATGCCAGTAAGAAGAGGTAACCGATTCCCAAACACATCAATATTCCTCTTCAATACCATGTACTGAGGTTTTTGGTCATTAATTCTAAGGCCTAATTTTGAAGCTATCTCCTCAAGTTCAACAAACAATTTCCTTATCTCAATCTCATTTCCTCCTATAAGTACAATATCATCTGCGCATGCAAGCACTTTATGATAGCGTGTACACAGATGATAAAATTGGCAAAGTGAAAGGATTTGTGGCTTTATTGGAAAAGTATTTACAATGTAACATTTTCAAATACAGTACCACAGCTTTATTCATCAAGAAATTCTCTAGACCAAAGACATTAATTTGTTCTGTGATGAACCCTGTAGTTCAATGTACTGTATAAAAAAATAAGCACATGATCAAACTCCTGAAAGAAACTTCTACTACAGGAAATTCTGCTTTATGATAATGCGTGTTGGCTGTTACAATGAACTGCATTGGGAAAGATTTTGGAAATTGAAAGATAATGTACGGTATTGAAGTTTTTAGTATAGGCAGTTAAAGGAAAACTTGATCTTCTTAGAACACATCTTTCTCAGCATGATCTTGCATATTTCCAATAAATCAAACACTAAGTTTGATGGGGTTCCAAATTTTTCTAATTATGATCAAAAAAATCCGTTTTGAAAAAGATCTTTGAAGCCAGGCTCTCAAACATTTGGAATGAAAAACAATATATTTTCCTTTTTACAAACTCCTTCGCCCTATCTGTGGAAGACATCATCTTACCGAAGTGCAGACTAAAATATTGAAACTTCAAAATAAGACAGGAATTCACAGCAAGTTCAAGGAGGTACTTGTAACCTCCAATTGAATATAGTTGTTGATGATTGTATTTAGTACCAAGGTGTTCAAGGTTTGTTTGTAAACATAACAGGTAATAGTGGCATTATTTATGATACAAAGTGTAAGTGTTTAGACATCCCTTCATGGAACAACAGGAATAATCAAATAAAACAAAACACTATACTTAATAGTGGCGGTGAAAGTGATGCTGAAAATGCCAGGAAATTGGCATTGTCAGTTCCCTACACTACAAAATACGGCCCAGCAATATTGTTGCAGATTATGATCGATATACGTATGTGAACAAACCTTTTCCATCATGAACTTGGTGAAAAGTAAGTACTACTCAGTATTCAACAATCAGCATCTCAAAAATTTGCTGGTGGTTGTTACTTCATCCGTGAATCCCAACGTTGAAGAACTAGTAAAGAGGAGAGATATCCATAGGCCATACTAAGAACTAAGCCTAAGACATAGGTAAAATATGTGTTGTTGTTTGTTATTTCTCTTTCTTTACAGTCAAATTTATGTTTTTGAATGATCATTCTGTTGTAATAATATTATTTTGTTTCCATAAATAATATTTTCCTTTCTTCCTGATTTTTAACTTGAAGTATTCATAGGTTATTACTTTCTTTATTTTTTCTGGCAATATTCATGGGGGTTAGAGTGTCACATTCCAAATTATTTACATCTAAACTGGCATGTGGTATGTCATAGGTTGGTGACCCCTGCACTAGACAATTGAACATTTACAAGGTATTCAGTAGAAGGCTGTGGCTTACAAAATGGCACTATTATTGTCGGAGTGTCTGGTGGCAGTGTTCCACATTTTGACAAGAGAAATTGCAATAGGAGCTAGGGTATAATCATTTGAAAGCTGAATAAAAAGGCAGCAATTTTATACTCACTGTATCCATGCCAGCTAGAATCATATCAACAGCCATCCCGACTACATCCTTCATGTCAATTTCAGGAGTGTTGAGGTACAACTCCAAAAGAGAAGCTTGACGCTCATCAGATTGACTTAATTTTTCCTCCATAGTTGCCTTCTTCTGGGAAACCAGCTCTATAGCAACACTGCACATAAATGTTAAAAAATAAACAAACATGCATTACTTTACTCCATCCCACATTAAACACTACAAAATGTTATCAAAATTACAAATCTATTTTAATGCAATAACTAATGTATAATTTTCATCCAGTTACTCAAGATTGACCTATTGGTTGACAGGCTGATTTACTACATGAATGAACTCCAATGGACAAGAAACTTAGTTATTGAGAAAAAAAGAATTTTCATTAGTTTTGTAACCACCAATTGAATATAGTACTTGATGTTTGAGTTTAGTACCAAGATGTTCAAGGTTTATTTGTAAACATAACAGGTAACAGTAGCATTATTTATGATACAAAGTGTAAGTGTTTAGACACCCCTTCATAGAACAACAGGAATAATGTTGCTCATTGTGGTCCGTATTGACGTAACAGGAATAATGAAATACAGTAATAGGTAATTGTGTAATCCACCTTGTCAATACTATGAAATCATACATGTTTCGATGTTAAACTATTAAACTATCAACGCTGATGAAGATATCATTGTCATAAGGAAACATGTACGTTCAGAATATTTTATTAAACATCAAACAAGGAGGAGGAGGTACAGGAACAGTTGGACGTGTGGGAAGGAATAATACAAGGATATGGGATGAAATTTAGTATAAATAAGAGTGAGATGGTGATCACAACAAGGAAGAAGGAAAGAACCACAACGGGAATAACAATTGGTGGGGAACAGCTGAAGAAAGTGGAGAGTTTCAAGTATCTGGGAAGCCTGATACAAGATAATGGAAGAAACGATAGAGAAATAAATGAGCGGGGAAGGCAGGCAGAAGCATTTCGGAGGAGTGTGAGAAGCATGTTATGGAGCAAGGATGTCCCTCAGAACAGCAAAAAGATCATATATCGGACGTACTATGTCCCTATCCTGACGTATGCCTCGGAGACTTGGGTTATGAAAGGAAGGGAGAAGAGCAAAATACAGGCCAGTGAGATGAGGTTCTTGAGAAGCAGTATTGGAGCTACAAAGATGGACAGAATAAGAAATGAGAGGACCAGAGAATTAATGAAGGAGGAACCATTACAGGATGGTATAGAGCAATCTAGACTTAGATGGTATGGACATGTAAAGCGAATGGAGAAGAGGATACCCAGGAGAGTACACGAGACGAAGTAGGAAGGAAAGAGACCAAGAGGAAGACCGAGAGACAGGTGGCTGAAGGGGGTGGAAGAAAGCGTGAAGAAGAGAGGAGAAGACTGGACAAGGGTGGAAGCTGAGAGATGGTGGGAAGACAGAAGACGTTGGAGAGGCTTGTGTTCCAAACAGACTCGGCCAGTGGCTGGAAACTGTGCAAGATGATGATGATTTCATAGTTTTGACAGGCCGGATTACACAATTACATATTACCATTAGTCAATACAGATAAAATGTTACAAATTTAAAATGGTTAATGTATATGCATTTTATAATAAAATAAAACAAAACACTACACTTAATAGTGGCAGTGAAAGTGATGCTGAAGATGATAGTAATAGAGGAGATGATTTCATCCTATTCCCAAGTGAAAAAAGTGACTCTTTTACAGTCATTTTTTATTATTACAGTATTTTCTTTGCATATTAAGGCTTTCACGGCCCGGATTATTATATAAATAATTCATGCTTTTGGGATATCAGCTAAGTGACACTTGGCTACCAGTTATTAAGGATCTAGGGAGATAGTTCCTCTCAGTCTCTCTGTTCTTCACATATTTAAAATTGTACATTTTCCCTCTAGGGCTCAGAGCCTGGATTTGATCTCCTTTGTTCGTCACTGGGGGAGTTTCCATCTGTTTTTTCGCCGTTGACTGTATGACGTTAGGTATCGTTCAGATACACTTCCCTTTTGTTTATGTTTCCCTATATATCCATCTAACCCTCCCCCCTCCCCCCCTCCTCATTCTTCGAGGAGTTTCTATATTTCCACACCGCCCCCTTTACCTTCTCGTTACTTACTAATCTGTCCGCCGTTCCACCATGGTCCATACAGTAATTTCTGGCAGCTGCTCTCTGGTGACGAACAGAGGAATTTATCTATATTTTTTGTAATCTCATTGATTTACTTTCTATGGCCACATTGTTTATTTCCATTGAAAAAGGAGGCAAGGTTTCTCCGAAACGTATGGTTCAAATTAAAAATACACACGGCATTAGCCCAAAAGCATGAATTATTTATATAGTATTTTCTTTATTATTATTCATATCCAATAAAGGCTGTTAGCAACCACATGTTGCATTCCTGTCCAATTTGTTGCTGTGTGAAGCAGACTCTAAAAATTAAAATGTCCTACTCATTGTTTCATAATGTGCACCCATGAAATTCATCTTTGTTCTTTTCCTCTTTTACCCTCAACCTTCTCTCCTATGATCAATTGCAGAAGGTGATGTTTGGTATCCTGCCTGATATGTCTCAAGTATGAAGTGTTTCTCTTTTTAACCATAACTAGTATTTCACAACTTCTCCATTAGTGATTCCTACCGTCCATAGTAAGCATCTGATTGATGATTATGTGGCTACAATTGCCAACATATGGGGAATCTGTAACATTATAAACCCTCAAGAGACCTTTCAATTGTGGCAGTCGGTGATACCCCATTTAGACGGCAGCCATGACCTGGATTGTCTTTGACCTTGTAACATTAATTATTGCCCCATGTTGGTAGCGACAAATGTAACGGTTTGGCTGCCCCTAACTGTTGGGTGATAAATGTAACTGTTTACCTTTGCCTAAGCTATGTTGTTTTAATGGGCGCCAAGACCTCAACGCAATGCTGAAATCTAAATTTGTATTTAACAACGTCTAGCGGTAGAACACCTTCAAGAATCTATTCACTCAGATCGTGGTATGATTTGATCATTAACCCAACAAACAATTGTATCAGGAGAAGGAATTGGTCTATATCTAATGCTACCTACTGAAAGCAAAGATTGCATTGTAAAAGAATTGAATTTATTATATAAAACAAGTATAGCAAAATTATTAATAATAATAATAAGTTTAAAATTTAAATTGGAGCGTTGCGATTTTAATATTACCGATAGAAAATTACGTGAAAACGGAGTCTGATAAACTATTGATTTTACTCTTATTCCCAAGCTATGAAGTTACTAAAATATTGAATATAAAACAAAGAGAAACGAGAGATTGCGTATTTCTGCGTCATTCGCGCTTACCACTGGAAATGGCCGAAGCCTTTCCCTCGTACTGGATGATGCTGTGAGCTTCCCACAGTCTCCTGGACGTCGTCATCTTTGTCGATATTTGATGATATGCTGGTAGATTAGATAATCCTATGGTCCGTACATCGGACCCAAACACTCGTACAACCACACTGGTTAAGTTTTACAAAAGTTAGTCCTCCAATCCACGGAACATCGGAGCGACTACCGCGTGCAACCGTACTCGATAAGTTCTACACAGATAGTCCTCGTTCCACGGCGCGCTGATCGATATATGCACCCGCCGCATCTCCACTCCAGTCCCGACTTCTAGCTTGCGTGGTCTCCACTGATTGGCTGAGCACGCCGCTATACTCCCCTCCTCTGGCTCCTTACACTCGGCGGGAGGGTTCCGTTCCAACTATCCACCTTTTCTTGACGCTGCAACGCAGGATTGCGTCATGCTTCCCGACAAGATTAAGCCTGTATTTGAATTTCCAGTGACTCATGTCTCTCAATATACCCTAACTGACGAAACTCCGTTAAATTCCGTAATCATATAATTTTCTATGATATTGTCGTTCGTAATAATTTGCTTGATAGTGTTTTCTAAGACATAGAAAACCTATCTGTATGCTTATAATTTTATAAAATGCTCCGAAAAAATCTTAATAATAATTATAATAAATTAATAATAATAATAAATTAACATGAAAAATTATCTTGGCTGAACAATTTGCCGCGTAAATAAATAGAGAATGGCTTCCTACTGACTTATGCCAGTGGCATAAAAACCCCTCGAAAAACACGTTACATATTCGCCTCGGATCATCGGATGATTTACCGTGACGACGGTCCATTATCCGATTATCCCAGACACGTTAATAATCCCCATCCAAAATACATATTACATAAATGAAATCACCCTAAATTACAGATATACACACTCATAATTTTTCTTTACGCACTTTGCGTCAAAGTTTGTTGTCACTATGGATTGCACTTTGCAACCAGTCCAATGTTTTTCACATAGAATAGTGTTCCACGGATATTTCCGCCTCTCAAATTTCTCTATGTTGGAGAAATAGACATAATTAATGTGTGAGAACTATGTATTTATGATGTCATATCACACGCATTGAAGGTGTTCTGATATATTTATATCACCATAGAACTTCCTAATTTCACTGGAGGTCCCTTCCTTATGGTGAAATTTAATCTCACTTATCACTGAGCACACGATCACACTATTGTGGCAGCGCCTCATGACCATAATACTTGATCTCTCTTTATAAAAGATGAAATTAATATTGACTTCTGAAAAAAAACAGTAAATGCGCATTACATATAACACCAAATATTTCTGTGCCGTAATCGCCCTGTCTTGTTAAGTTCCAGTAGACCATATTCTACTTAATACTAGTTCTCAACACAGACTAGTTCTCCTCACACAAATAATACCTTTGTACAAATTACCTTAAATTACACACTTACAAATCTTACATGGCGAGGCCGTAAACAGAAATCACGTGTGCTGATATGTATGAGTTTCATGAAGGACTGTCTCGCCTTCTGATGGCCCATCTTTTGCCTCGTGGACGCCTTAAGCAAAACAACCCTGTTCAAGCGCTCACCCATCTCTTGGAGGCAAATGGGAATTCACCAGCGCTACCAAATTCTGGCCTTGGTGTATCGAGACATTTTAGTGCTCAAGAGCATCCGACAATCCCGTCATATTTCCCTGTACCTTAAAAACTCTCATTTACTTACATACTACCCCCCTGTGCGACTTCTGATACGCCTGCCTTGAAGACCAGATCTTCCACGCACCAAACACCACACTTACTCATTTGATAGGCTGGCTCGCCAGCTAAACACACTCACTTTATGACACATATTTTCGTAGACTATGTACTGTATATTATACGTTCCGTATAATCTGTTTCCCTCACTATTCTCCAGCACATATGCTGTTTTCCCAATACGTTTGGAAACTATAAATGTTTCTGCGTCACCTGCTTCCAACCATGCAAGTGGCTCCCTTTAAATGAACGTCATCACGTTGCTCCACCTAGCATATTTCTCAGTATCTGTAACGATGCCCTGTTGCTACTGTCCACACATGCTAACCCTACTTTCCTCTGGTGTAACACCTCTACTTGACACTCTATGAAATAAAAATGTCACTTCTGACTGACAGAATGACGACTTAGACAGCTTCAAAGTGAACCCTGCCTGATCTAACTTCTGAAAAACTATATCTAAATGACGTAGATGCTCCTCAAAACTGCGTGAACTAATTACCATATCATCTATGTAAATGGTTACAAACTCTCCTGTGTCATCCCCTAATGCGATGTTTAAAGCCCTAATTAAAGCTGCTAAACTACTCTTTAACCCATAAGGTGTTCTACAAAATTGATAAAGGTTATATTTATGACTAAAAGCTGTAAATGGTCTATCTTCGTACATAAGTGGCACTTGCCAAAAACTAGAACTCAAATCTACACAAGTGAAATACTTCTTCCCCTCAAATGTTTGCATTAATTCCTCTATTGACATAGATTTCAGCTGATCTGAACTAATTCTACTGTTAACTAAACGAGCGTCTAAACAAATACGAACCGTGCCGTCGGTCTTGGGTACCGTGATCAAAGAGTTAACATATGGACTGTTAGAGTGCTCAATAATCCCATCTTCAAGCATCTGATTAATTTGTGCCTCAATTGCACTCTGATAAGCGAAAGGTACAGGATATCTATGTCCTGTGAATACTGACCTATCAATAACGTTCAATGAATGTGTATAGCAATTGACCATACCAATGCGATCCTCAAAAACTCTCCTATTACACCATAACACATCATAGAGCCGAACACACTGTTCATCCTCTATATTTCCCTGAAATGCAGCATCACGTAACGAGTCCTCTAGACTTCCGTTCGTAATCACACTGCCCACAAAACATGGAGAACCCCGCTCTACGGCTGGCGATATCTCATTTAAAGTACAAATCACACCTACAATACTACTCCTCTGAATATGGTCATTGAACGCTACTTCTACTTCAGAATCTCCCCATTTAAATTTCAAACTCCCTACATCATAACATAAGTTACCAGACACTCTACTTAGCCACTCTGAACCCAAGATAACACTGAATACTACATTTGGAATTACAAGGCAAATCTGCTTCTCTACATGATTATTAATTTTAATGTCTACTAAAACTTGCTTAGAAATTACTTTGGACCTCTTCCCAACAGCTGTGATAACAAAAGTGCTTTTAATTGGCATCTCCTCAAAATTTACTCCAGTTCCTTTCATTTTATCATAAAATGCACTACTTATGCAACTCTTCATACAACCACTATCAATTAAAACATCTGTGTACGCCTCGGACACGTTAAATTTAACTATGGGGCTCTTACTAACCACTTCCTGAATAATACCTTCATCATTTAGTTCATGTAATAATTCATTTCTTACATTTAGGTCATAGGGTTCCTGTATGGACAGGGCATGCTACAGACTGAGATTCTGACCTTACTTCGCAGCCTGGTTCGCGTTTAAAGAACCGCTACAGCTGGCCGTAGTACTACTAACTACTGAACTGGTCTGGTTGTTCTGGGCTGTGTTGTCATTGTTTGGCTGTATATTACTACCACTAGGCTGTCCTCTTCCTTGACCCCTATTCTGGTTGTAATTATTGTCATTATAATTTCTCCCTTGATTTCCCCTGAAATCATTGTTTCTCCCTTGATTTCCCCTGTAATCATTGTTCCTCCCTTGATTTCCCCTGAAATCATTGTTCCTCCCTTGATACTGATTACCATAGCCATTTCCTCTGTTCTGATTTAGCTGATTATTATTATTTCTATTTTGAGCGTTGGCCCCTTCGCCACCGTTCCCTTGAACTTCTTGATGCCTGGCTTCATTAGGTCTATTATTATTATTACCCTGGTTCCGATTGAAATTGTCCTCATAACCCCCTCTCCCTAGTGCATCAAATGTGCTTAACAAATTTTCTACTTGTGATATAGTCTTTACATTCTGGATACAAGCAGCCTCCTTGATCCTATAGGGAAAGTGCCTAAGTAGCAACCTTACCACATCACTTTCCTCCTTCAAGCCATCCAGATATTTACACACTAATACCTGCCCTAAAAAGTATTCGGTCATGGTGGAGCTTCCTTTAGGGTTATATTTACCACACACTACTCCCTCACGATGCTGCGACTGAATAACCTCATTCCAGAACTTTTCACAGAATTTCATTTTAAAATCATTGATATCAGTAAACTTGTCTCTGTAGACAGCAAACCAATTCCTCGTTTCCCCCACAAACACTTGTTCTAAAATTTCAACTACCTGGCACCACTCAATACTACCATTTTCCAACCTCTCCCCGAATTTATTTTCTATAGTGTTCATGAACTCCATTGGGCACCCCTGTCGATTGCTGAACTTACCCAGTTCTACCTCCCTGTGTGTGCTATTCACAAAAACTGGCCTATTCTGACTATTTTCTTGCCTGATCCTAGCTTTTAATTTTAATTCTAATTCAGCGATTTTCTCCTCAGCCTTCCTCTCAATACTGTTTACTGTTAATTTAATGTTTCCTTCTGATTCTTCTACTTTATCATATAGCTTTGCTTGTTTCTCCTCAATCTTGCTAATGCTCTCTCTATTACTCTCTCTTAAATCATTTACTTCTGCAACTATTTGCGAGTGGACTTTCTCAATTCTACCCCCCAGCTGTTCCTTAACCTCTTTAGTATCTACCTGAATTTTGTCAATTTCTCCCCCCAATTGCTTTTTGACCTGCAGTGTTTCCAGGTGCACTAGTTCTTTTAAATTTTCAGCCTGTGTACTGATTCTAATTTCCAACTCCTCCTGTACTTTTCCTAATTTTCTGTCTACATCTGCAATAATCTCTTTAGCCTTTTCTTCCATCACCCCCCTGATCTCACCTCTAATCAGTTCGAATTTGTCACTCATTTCCCTACTGTTTTGTTCTAATTTAGCATTTAAGGCATCTGTACTTTCTTTATTTTCCCTACTGTTTTGTTCTAGTTTAGCGTTGTTTTGTTCCAGTTTTGCATTTAAAGCGTCTGTACTTTCTTTATTTTCCCTACTGTTTTGTTCTAATCTTGCATTATTCTGTTCTAACTTTGCATTTAAGGCATCACTACTAACTTTGTTCTGATACATAAACTCGAGAAGTAAAGTTTTTAATTCTGGTTGGCCGCCTACACTCCCTGTTTCAGTATCGGGATTTACCTCCGCTACCCCGGTGCTACCATCACTCGACATACTGCTCGTATCATCACTCTCCAGTTGATGACCACTACGTAACCTCATCTGTTTTTCTTTCTCATCCCCCATAATGATATACACTGATAAAGACAAATAACCCCCAAAATACAGGCACAGAAATATATACCCTTCTCCTTCCACAAATGTTATTAGGTTTTCAGCCCCAATTTGTCGGCGACAATTGTAACATTAATTATTTCCCCATGTTGGTAGCGACAAATGTAACGGTTTGGCTGCCCCTAACTGTTGGGTGATAAATGTAACTGTTTACCTTTGCCTAAGCTATGTTGTTTTAATGGGCGCCAAGACCTCAACGCAATGCTGAAATCTAAATTTGTATTTAACAACGTCTAGCTCTGGTAGAACACCTTCAAGAATCTATTCACTCAGATCGTGGTATGATTTGATCATTAACCCAACAAACAATTGTATCAGGAGAAGGAATTGGTCTATATCTAATGCTACCTACTGAAAGCAAAGATTGCATTGTAAAAGAATTGAATTTATTATATAAAACAAGTATAGCAAAATTAATAATAATAATAAGTTTAAAATTTAAATTGGAGTGTTGAGATTTTAATATTACTGATAGAAAATTACGTGAAAACGGAGTCTGATAAATTATTGATTTTACTCTTATTCCCAAGCTATGAAGTTACTGAAATATTGAATATAAAACAAAGAGAAACGAGAGATTGCGTATTTCTGCGTCATTCGCGCTTACCACTGGAAATGGCCGAAGCCTTTCCCTCGTACTGGATGATGCTGTGAGCTTCCCACAGTCTCCTGGACGTCGTCATCTTTGTCGATATTTGATGATATGCTGGTTGTTGTTTGAATCTTCAGTCTTTTGACTGGTTTGATGCAGCTCTCCATGCCTCCCTGTCCTGAGCTAATCGTTTCATCTCTACATAGCTCCGACACCCTACATCCGAGGCAATCTGTTTAACATATTCTAACCTTGGTCTACCCCTACAGTTTTTGTCCTCGACCCTTCCTTCCATAACTAAGCTTGCTATTCCTGGGTGTCTTAGTATGTGTCCTACCAACCTATCTCTTCTCTTCATTAGCAGTCGCCAGAAACATCTCTCCTCTCCCACTCGTCTTAATACCTCTTTGTTTGTAACCCTATCTACCCATCTGATCTTCATCATTCTCCTGTAATACCACATTTCTAATGCTTCAATTCTCATCTTTTCTGCTGCACCAATAGTCCAAGTTTCACTTCCATAGAGTGCCACGCGCCAGACAAAGGCTTTCAAAAATGACTTCCTAATACCTAAATCTATATTCGATGTCAGCAGATTCCTTTTTTGTAGAAATGCTTTCTTTGCCTGAGCCAACCTACTTTTAATATCCTCTTTGCTTCGTCCATCACTGGTTATTCTGCTTCCTAAGTAACAGAAGTCTCCTACTTCCTTCAGCTTTTCACCTGCCAATTTGATCTCCATAGAGGTTTCTGATTTATCTCGGCTGCATTCCAGTATTTTTGTTTTACATTTATTTATTTTCATCATGAATTCTTTCCGTAAGACGGAGTCCATACCATTCAAAAACTCATTCAAATCCTCAGGCTTGTCGGCCAAGATGACTATGTCATCAGCAAATCTCAGAGTTGAAATTATTTCTCCTTGAATCTTCACTCCCACTTTAAATTTTTCTCTAATTTCCTTCATTGCTTGTTCAATGTAAAGATTGAAAAGTATGGGTGATAAGTTGCAGCCTTGCCTTACACCTTTCTGAATACCAGCTTCTCTCTCATCTCCTTCAACTCGAATGACTGCTGTCTGGTTTCTGTACAGATTGTATATCACCCTCCTATCCCTGTACTTTATTCCAATAGATTTCAAAATGTCAAACAATTTAGTCCAATCAACGTTATCAAAAGCCTTTTCTAAGTCTACAAAAGCATTGAACGTTCTCTTATCTTTCCTTATTCTACCTTCCAAAATCAGCCTAAGACTTAGTACAGCTTCCCTTGTTCCTACATTTCTCCTGAAACCAAACTGGTATTCACCCAACTCCGTTTCTATCTGGCTTTCAATCCTCTTGTAAATTATTCTAGACAGGATCTTTGAAGCATGAGTAATCAAGCTGATTGTACGGTAATCTTCACATCTGTCAGCTCCCACTTTCTTTGGTATAGGGATGATTACATTCTTCTTGAAATCAGGGGGTACCACACCTGTCTCATAAATCCTACACACCAAGTGAAATAACCTGATCAGACCTTCATCTCCTATGCAGCGTAGCAACTCAATCGGTATATCATCTATGCCTGGTGCTTTGTTCCTGTTTAAGTCTTCCAAAGCTCTATCAAATTCTGATCTCAATATTAAATCTCCTTTCGCATCCTCATCAATTTCCTCCTCCCTTTCCATTACATGATTCTCAATCTCCTTTCCCTTATACAAACTCTCTATGTAAGCTTTCCATCTCTCAACCTTTTCTTCCCTATCTGTTAGAGGCTTTCCATTTGTGTCCTTAATATTACAGCACTTAGTCTTCTTTTCCCCAAAAGTATTCTTAATCCTTCGATAAGCTGTGTCTACTTAATTGGTAGATTAGATAATTCTATGGTCCGTACATCGGACCCAAACACTCGTACAACCACACTGGTTAAGTTTTACAAAAGTTAGTCCTCCAATCCACGGAACAACGGAGCGACTCCCGCGTGCAACCGTACTCGTTATGTTCTACACAGATAGTCCTCGTTCCACGGCGCGCTGAACGATATATGCACCCGCCGCATCCCCACTCCAGTCCCGACTTCTATCTTGCGTGGTCTCCACTGATTGGCTGAGCACGCCGCTATACTCCCCTCCTCTGGCTCCTTACACTCGGCGGGAGGGTTCCGTTCCAACTATCCGCCTTTTCTTGACGCTGCAACGCAGGATTGCATCATGCTTCCCGACAAGATTAAGCCTGTATTTGAATTTCCAGTGACTCATGTCTCTCAATATACCCTAACTGACGAAACTCCGTTAAATTCCGTAATCATATAATTTTCTATGATATTGTCGTTCGTAATAATTTGCTTGATAGTGTTTTCTAAGACATAGAAAACCTATCTGTATGCTTATAATTTTATAAAATGCTCCGAAAAAATCTTAATAATAATTATAATAAATTAATAATAATAATAAATTAACATGAAAAATTATCTTGGCTGAACAATTTGCCGCATAAATAAATAGAGAATGGCTTCCTACTGACTTATGCCAGTGGCATAAAAACCCCTCGAAAAACACGTTACAACCTGGATAATGATGAATCGAGAACAAGGTCACTTGTCATTTGTAAGTGTTTACACACCCCTTCATGAAACACCAGGATAATCAAATAAAACAAAATACTATTGCTATGTTTCGCCAACTTTGAAATTCAAAGTGCATTGAATTAGGAAGAATAGGAGTTCACATTTCTTCCAGTTTTAGAATATTCTAGTTAATTTCTACAGAATGAAACCTATTAATGTGTGTTCTTCATTTAAAAAAGCCGCTTGAGCAGATATGCTGGTGATGCCCGCTGTTCGTATGGAAATGCATGAGCCTATATCTCTATTAAATAGGTTTCTCTTCATAACGTCATTTTGCCCTATCCAAATCCATTCTATGCCAATGACAATAAATATATTAAATTATTCATCTTCAACAACTTCCTCTGATACCGTACTAGGTATTTCTCAGTGTTGAAATATCAGTATGTTTGTCCTCTTCCCTTCATTTCCTTTGGTCTTTCACATGTCTAACATCAACCTTCATGGTGAACATTCGTCATGCTTCTTATGCTTTAGAAACCAAGAAAATTTAAAATGGCCATAATTTATACTGCCTACTTCACTCACCCAATGCAGGAGTAGAGAACACATTGATGGTTGCAAAGGCTATAAACAAGATTATCTTGTGGGTGTTAATCTAGTCAATCTACATAATGAAATCCTGTTGTATTTGCATAATACACATCCCAATCAAGATCACGAATATGCCATCCAAACGAGATATAAGACAGGAGATGGTAGAGGATGAGACTAGATCAACAACTAGCTTTGAATGCAAGGGTAGGAAATACCCCGGGCCATATTACAGTACAGGGAAATCTAGAACTCGAACTAGGTGGCCTATGGCAATAAAGTCGTTTGAGCAGATAATCCGGTAAGGTCTACCGTTCAAGTGGAAATGCATGAACCAAATGAGATTCTAGATGTTAATCCAGCGTGCACATTTTTGCAATGTTATTTTGTCACTGCTTTATTCTTAAAGGTTGAACATTACTCTGGGTAAACCATTCTATTCCCTATACCCCCTTCTCACACAATACTGTACGTTAATCTCAAATTCATGGTCATTTCTGCCTACATACCTATTCTCCATACCAATATTAAATGTAAATTCTGCAAATGTCTGCATTCCATAAATAATAGGCAAGGTCACCATACCAGAGACAGAAATTTCAGGAGAGGTTCTTACCATACCCATACCACTGTCTCTTAGAAGAAAAACAATGTTCCAAGTACACAGAGAGGATCTAGAAATATCCATCTCAGATTCAAAAGAAAAGAAAGTGGCTACCCACTTTCATAAACTATAAGGAGAGTTGTCTCCAATCTCTGTTAATGAATTACACTTCGATTTTACGTTATAAATAGTTTCATCTCCATCGCCTATTGAACTCTATTTGATGTCCCTTCAAATGAGTTACACCTCTTCCCCTCAATGTCCATCAACAAGACTTTACGAAGCATCACATCCATCTGTTCTCACTCCTACACACAGGCTTATCATAGGTCTTGTACAGATGCCTATTTCCCAATGCCATTTTCTTAAGTCATGGGAGAAGTCTCAGGTGACTTCACTGGAAAGTCATGGAATGGTATAGCATGATTCCTGATTTTTGGTGTGAGTTGACAACACTGTGCCTCACGCTGGGAAAGCCTTAGCTTGCTGCAGACATGGAATGTAAATACAGTAGAGCGTCGTTTATCCGGACTAATTGGGACCGAAAGTGTTCCGGATAACGATTTTTCCGGATAATCAAACATGCGTTTATTTCATAGGAAAAAACATGCACAGTACATTATGGTAATATCCACCAAGCTTCTCATTTAGCTGCAACGCTTTCTCACATAACAAAGGTCCAGAAACGGGATCTCCCTTACTTCTTGTCTGAATAAACCATAAGTACACCGCTTATTCCAATTTTTATCCCTAGCTGATCTCATGGTTCTAATCTTTTTAGACCCTTCTTCACTATCTAACTTCGATGCATAATTCAGAATTTCACATTTCCTTTCTTCGAATCATAATTGTGGATTTTTCAACACTAAGTTTTCATTAGACATTGCACACTCTCACCTTTATCCAGTTTATTAATGATCTCCACCTTCTTCTCAATGGATAAAACATAGCGATTTCGTTTTTCTGTTTTGTCACTCGTAGAAGCCCTTTTAAACAACGTAATGCAGTACAGTACAGACACTCACATACTGTAACACATTGATGCATTATAGAGTAAACTAACGGTAGGGGACAACAGAGACAACAATTGAAAACGAAAATCGACTCATTACGTCTTTTATTTTTATTTTATTTTTGCTCGTCTGGATCCGACTCACTACTGTATACTGTAGTGAGCGCGCGCTGCACAGTCTTTTTTTTTTTTTTTTTTTTCTCATCCGGATAATTGACGTTCCGGTTGTTTGATGTCCGGATAAACGATGTTCTACTGTATATCCTTCCGGATAGGTTTCAAAGGCGAGCCGCTCGTTAACGAGGAAGGTGAGAGAACTATAACAGGCTAAGCTTCATTTCTTATGGTTCCATATCAACTTACCATATACAATACTTTGTGATGAACCAAGAACATCATGATCCCTGCTCTATTAAGGTATTCTAAGTTCAGAACCCAGCTGATGATAGTGTTAACAGTTTTCAACGACAATCCCAACTTAATCTGTAGTGGCTCCATGTTTGGCTGAATTGTGAATTGCTGTCAGTGACAAGAGACTTGGCCTTCCTCACAACCTCTAGGATATGGCTTGTAAAAGGTCTGGATTCACTTGTTTTTTCTCTTTCAGAATCAAACCCATGCATGCCTTTCCTATCTTATTCAAGATACAACCGATCCCCTTCTTTGTCACAGTAAGATTCCACCTCATGTGCACTTCAAAAATAGCAGAACAGTTATAGTTGGCATCAGAAAGGGCTGTATTGTAGTCTTCCCAGAACTGATCAATTGGCCTCAGAATCATTGGAGCTACAAGCTTATGAATGCTACACAGACAACATCTCAACTGGTTAAGATATCCCCAAAAACACTGAGCTTGGCACACACCACATAACTCTAAAGTGGCATCTGAGAGTTGTTACCACATATCAGAAACAACTCTCCGTATGAGGTGTTACACCACTCTGACAAGCATGCAGGATGTCATAAAAATGTATACAAATGGGATTTCCCCTCCCTACTGCATTTATATTTTAGTTAAAACTTTTTTTTACAGAATTATTGAAGACCTCCAAACCGTCCCATTTTAAATATAGCCATGAGCTATACGGGAGTTCTAATAATTTTCCCTAGTTATATCCCTGATCTAGAAAGTGTCAGCTCTGATATAATGTTAGAGAGTGTCCAAAGATGAAGTCAAACTAGGAAGGTAAAAGTAAAAAAAAGAGAGTGCATGGTGTAATCAATATGAATTATATATATATATATATATATATAACCAGTGGCGGCTCGCACATATCGCAGTTGGGGGGGGGCTGCATGCACATGTATTAACTTATCTTATTTGTAGATCAGCTCCAGGCGTCAAGTCTTGACGTGACGAATTTTTCGATGTCAAGTTTATTGAAATTCGGTATGCTGTTAATCGGACCCTTCCCAATAGACAGCATTCCAAGTGTAGTAAGTCTTTCGTGTCCCATGGCATTCCTGAGGTACGTTTTGATCCTCTTGAGGCACGAGAAGCAGCGTTCTGGTTTAGCGGTAGTCATATGCATGGTGATAGTGATAAGTAACAGTTTAACGACCTCTGTAAATGACGGGCCTAAGTTTTCAGTGAGAAGGAAACTCAAAAGTTTTACAGCTCCACCGACATTTCGAAATTCTTCTCTTTGATATAATATAGTCAGTTCGGTCCTTAGTTTATCCGGCTCGAGCATCAGAAAGACACGTACGCTTGCTCGTAAGTCTCCTTCCGGAAAGAAAATCTTATTTACAGTATCACAAATTTTTCATTTGGCATAAGAAGAGAAGTTGAAGTTTGTAGTTTTACGTGACCGTTAATCTCGCGATCATGAGCCACGGGACTTCCTTTTTACGTGAAATCCGAACCACAGGACAGGGCATTTCACTTTGAAAATCTCATATGCATTGACCGGGAATCGAACCCAATCCACAGTGGTAAGAGGCCAACAGCTTGACAGCTGCACCACCACGCCCCACTTTGCAGAAGAGAAGAAAGTACTAAATGGTCAACAATTTGAAACCACGATGTCACTTGATAATTGATGACGTCACAAACTTCTCTTGCAGCAGCAATACGCGTTTGACTTCCTCCGAACTTCCGTATCTTTCTAGGATGTTCACTCTCGTCAGCGTTATTATCCAAATGGATTGAGTCCGGACTTTCAGGACTGTTTCAACAAAACTCAAAACGCAGCTACGCACTATAGCAACGTAGATCTGACGACTCTGCACTCGTTGGTACAGAATGCCCAAAAGAGGCATAATGCAATGAAATACCGGTAAACGAAGCCAGGAATTGAATTCTGGATCATCCACTGTCCGAAGAAGTGAACTAGCTTCGTTAACTGTAATATCATTCGAACAATCCGACTCGACTAGCACAGTGAAACATTCTTCTAGGGCTTCTTTTTTCTCAAACACAGTGTTCACTGTTCTAGCTCGAAAATTCCACCTGGTTGCTCCCGCAGACGGTATTCTCCTGGACACACCCGAATCTAATATTGATGTCCTGTGCGATGATCTTGAAAAGAATGCTGGAATAGCAGACAAACTGGCAAAAAATATGCAAGCTTTTGTATTTTGCTTAGCGGCTCTTTCCATAATCAAGTTCAGCTGATGGGCGTAACAGTGGATAAAAAGGCATTCTTGTATTCGTTCCTGATTCGCTTCTGCACGCCATTTATTGCGCCACTCGTCACAGATGCTCTATCGTAGCTTTGGCCAAATAACTTTCCCTTGTTGTCTTTCAATATTATGTTCAGCTGAGATATAATGCATTCATATATCAAACTTGCATCCTGACCAGCTGGTTCAAAAAATCCCCAGAATCTTTCAAGTGCTTTGCCTTCATTAGTGCAATATCGCAATACAATCCCACTGCAACTTCTCAGTGATATCGGTAGTTTCATCGGCAAGAAGAGAAAAGAAATCTACAGTACATCCTCAATTTCAGCTAAGATTTTTTCCCAACATACTTCCAGCATGCAACTAAGCAAGTCATTTTGTATGCTTTTTCGATGTTCCTTTGAATGCTGTAGAGCTTTCTAAATGACTCTGAAAACATGAATCTAATTCACTGGTGTATTGCACTAAATTAAGAAAAAAGCCCTTGCAGTCTGAATCGGCCTTCTCACAATGTCGGCGTAGCACTAACTCATTAAAGCTGCAGAACTTAATACAGTTTATTAACTTTGAAAGTATTTCCCTGTTTCTAGTTACTTCATTGTTATGACACTCAACCGACTGTTGATATGCTGAGCTTAAGCTCTTCTGTACATCCACTTTCCTAACACTGCAAAATTTATCTGTCATGTTATTTAAATGAGTTCAGGAAGATGCGTGCTTCTGAATTTTTTCGCTCAGTTTTCTAAGATCTGTCATTCCCTTTCGAGTTCAGCTACATTCTCCACCGAACAAAATGCACGGAAAACAAAATAAAGCATTCTTTACCTCGCAACGACACAGCCAAACAAATTTCTTATACACGTCATGACTCGTGAAGTGTTAAACTACTAACTTGAAGCGACTGTAAAAATTGCACAGTGTTACCCATTATTTACTTGAAACACAATCACAAGCTAATTACACAACCGTACACAAACTCCAACAACACGTGCTATGGTTGTTGACAAGAGGATAACTTCCACAGCTTGTGTAGAGCACAGGAGTAACGGGAAAATATTCTAAAACTGGTCTGAAATAAATCGGTTTTGTAAGAACAAGGAAGATTGCTAGGCATATTTAAAACAGGGTGAAATATACTGTGAAATAATATGCAAGTATTCGTTAAAATTCACGCAAGCATACTACATTAGAATCTTGATCTATAATTCACAAGACGTTGGCAAGACTGATTGTACAAGTGTTTGAAGAAAATATGCGCAAGTCATGGAGATGGTTGAATGCCTCCTTTCCACTGGCTAAACCGCTAAGGGATGGAGATGGACTTGGTTCTTCTAGTACTTACCAGATGCCGTGAGCCCTTACTTCGTGCTCCTAATCATGATTCTTACTGCCATTCAGTGCTACAAACATAGCCATGTTACAGCAAAAGCCGTTCTTATTGAAACATTTTCTTGCGATAGTATTATATGATTCTATTTATAATTTATTGCATTAGAATATTAGTCGCAAATTTTCCGAATACGAATTAGGAGCTGTTAACCGCTGCCAGTACAATATTTGAGCTGTTTGTAAACTGTATACCCGATTGTTTCCAAGGATGTGTTGGCACTTCTTGGTGTTGCTGCAAGGATTGCAGCACCCAAGGAGGCTTTCATAGGGTAACTTGGCAATGGGGGAAGTGAATTAAGGAAGTGCGATTTTAAGTTCATAAGGTGCTGCCAGGAATGCAGCAGCCATGGGGCGAAGCGGATTTACAAGCCAGCTTGGCTTTTACTGGCGGAAAATTTAAATAGCTCAGCGGAGATCTATTTAATCATACCGTTACCCTGTTACTTTCAAAGTGTAAATTGATATTGTCAAATACCCTGGGTGGAGGGAGGGGGGGCTGCAGCTCTGCAGCTCCCCTTCGCCGGCCGCCACTGTATATAACTGGAGGACATAAGGAGTACCATAGGCACAACTGAAAACACTGTACGTTATACCTCTCCATATACTGGTGAGCCTTCCTCATCTTGCGGTACAGAGGCGTCTCCATCCAACGCCACAATTGCAAACCATTGTCTAGACTGATAATGCAGCTGTTGGTGGTTTCAGCAGCCTCAATTAGTCGTGAAGCACGAGATGTGGTAGTTAGTCCAGCCTTTGACAGACCATCTAATTGAGCATCAAATGCAACAAGCCCAACTACTGCAAGAATAAAATTAACATCAATAGCAGACTAGTTAGTTATTGTTGTTTTAAGGGGTGAAACAGAGAGGTTATCTGCCTCTCAAGTAACTCTACAGGCATATGATTAACATATATCAATAAAATATATGTACTTAAAATTATATTTTGTGTGTGTGCACATGAAAAGGTACCAGCTTCTGACTAGATTAGGAGATATTCCAAATATTTTAAGTAGAAACTGACGAAGCTTTAAATGTATTTATTAAGCATAATTTGTATTCTTTTCACTCAAAAAACACAAACTAAATATGAAGGGCAAAAGCGAGCACCTACATACGAAATTAAGATATTTAAGTTGATTCTTCTAGATTTCCTTTAAGTTATAGGTTGTAAGTAATACGTGCATTTATCTAGACGATCAACTACTTCAAATATCAAAAACAAATACGGTATTAACTATTTACATACAGGTATATACAAGGGGCAGATGACCTCGCTGTTCCTCCTCCTCTTAAAACCTTCATAACTAACTAACTAACAGGTGTATACACTTTTGAAATGGTGTCAACTCAATACCAACAACTGGCCCCTTTTTATATGCATGCCAGGGATGAATCCAGAAAGGGAATTGGGGACATATTTCCCCCTCCCAGTGTCAGATTTGTCACTCACTTTTCCCTAAAAGTGGCCCTGGAGTCATCTACATAAGGCAGCTTATACTTACATCCCCTAACCCCCAAACCAAAATTATTTTTTGATTATACCCTGATATATGCACACACATTTCTGAAACATAATCCAATGACTGCCTAATACCCAAATACCATTGAACTTTGTTATAACAACATCCAAGGGGCCTTAAAAATGATGTCATTATAAACGAGTGTCGTAACAAAATTATTTTTTGATTATACCCTGATATATGCACACACATTTCTGAAACATAATCCAATGACTGCCTAATACCCAAATACCGTTGAACTTTGTTATAACAACATCCAAGGGGCCTTAAAAATGATGTCATTATAAACGAGTGTCGTAACAAAATTATTTTTTGATTATACCCTGATATATGCACACACATTTCTGAAACATAATCCAATGACTGCCTAATACCCAAATACCGTTGAACTTTGTTATAACAACATCCAAGGGGCCTTAAAAATGATGTCATTATAAACGAGTGTCGTAACAAAATTATTTTATATTTTCAATCTAGGCCTAGTGAGGTGGAAAATGAAAGAGAACAAAATTAGCCTTATTTTATTTTATATACCCACATAGCCTACAATTAAAACAGTTTGTCGAGTGCTCACCAAATTCCATCGCTCACTTTGTTAAAGTAATGTTGTGATGTTTGAATATGTCAATCTACTTCCTGCTGTACACAAATTCATCATTTTCATTTCTTGGCAAATTCTTCTGCTTTTGCCATCAAGAGAGGTTCACTAATGGTTCATTGTAGCTTCTCTGTTGCTTAAACCACCTAAGCAGAGCTTCATCCATGCCTAGCGTTCAGATTTTCAAAACTGCTTAATTTTAGATCCATTCTGTTCAAATGCAGCAACGAATTTATCCTTGCTCTTCCAAATAATTTGGTCTGTGGAATTAACTAAGCTAAATTGCCGGCACACATCAGCCTTTCTCATTCCATTCTCAATTTCATGAATCACCTGAACTTTTTCTTCCAACGTTAAAACTTTTCCTTTACTGCACTTTATATTAACTTCTATGGAAACTGACTTCAGGCGTACTGTTAAAATGAGTCATACAAGGAAATCTGTTGTTGAAATCTGGCAAATTCTTTTCCATTCCCTTATTTGTAATTGAGGTAGGATTTGAGTAGGAGGCAGACGTGGCCTTAATTTAAGTACCATCCCTGCATATTACCTTCTGTCATTAGTGCACACTGCTTCCTCCTGTGAACACAACCTGCTTCAAGGCTTCCACACACACACTTAAGTACATGGGGCTACATAACCACATTGTTGCAAAGCCCCCAAATGAATCATCATCAACAACAACAAATGGTTATAATCCTCCCCAAAGTTTCATTCATAGAGATTAACAAAGAATAAAAAATTACAGGTTTGTTGGTGGTAATGAAGGACAGAACATCAAGGTACTCTGCTTCCATCAGGTCTTTAGTTGGGCCGGTACTCACCGACTCTCAGTACCGGTAGTTATAGAATTGCCGGAGTAGAGTACCGGAAGTACTAAAACCTACAAATTTATGGCGGTATGCAGCAACTCTTAAAATACCAATCATAATAATTATATTATACTGTAGTTGTTTTAAAATGCTCTAAATTTACTGAATCGGTCAGGTAATAGAAAATGATTTCATACGATACACTTAATAATGGTAAGACGATAATATTGAAGAAAGATATATCTTTATGCCGCACATTTCAAAGGACTAGAAAGAAAAATGCACTTCAACAATTGACTTAGTTCGTCTGTCGTTAACGATTGTCGTCCGCTTGCACCAAACCAAGTTAAATGTTATCGATAATAGTCACTACAATACCTTACTGCTTAGCATTAAAACAAAGATTTAATCTACGTGTTATGTTAACGAGGCACGATGTGTCGAGAATTAGGTTACATTTGCCAGAATCTCGATTGTAATAGCAGGTATTGTGACTTGTTAAGAAACAAATGTTGTGTATGTGGCCATGAAATAAGAAGCAAAATGAGTTTACTAAAGTAGTTAAAGCAAAATAAATGTGGTAAAACTGGCGAAGGTGAAAATTGAAGAAATTTCGAATAAAGATAGTGACACTGATAGTGCTGAAAGCGAAGTGAAAAAACCCGCCACAGTGGAAAGTGCAGTAAGTACCTCTGAAAGGTCTGCAATAAATATAAATAGTTTAACGGGTTCATTGAATGACACCACGTTTTTTCCTCCTTGTTGGACCTCGGCTCAGTGGAATTACTTTAGTATGGAGAATTCATGGATAATTATTAATGAAGGTAACCTAGGATGTAAGATATGTTCAGAAGCAAATTTTATTCCTAAGAAGCCTCAGGGGTTTCACATTTCGCAGGAATGGGTGCAGGGAAAAATAAATTGCTATGGAAATGATAAGAAAGCTCAACAACAGAGTTTGAGGAAAACAATTCGTGAACATAAATTAAGTAAATCACACATATCTGCGTCAGAAATAGTAGAATTAAGCAAAAAGCAATACTTAGAACAAGGAGTTATAACAATGCAACAAGGAGAAGTTGAAACCACTGCTCGATGAAAATTGCAAAATATCAGAGACCTTATTAGATCTCCAAACTCTTAACGGGCTCAATATGGGAAGAATTCTTCACACAAATTTCTCTTGCACTAATATCACAGCTCATATAGCTAAAACTATGCGTGAAAGGATCTTGAAACATATTGTAGAAAACAAACGGAAAGTAAGTATATTCTTCTTCTTCACCTTTTGAGACCACATACGATCACTTGAACCAACCATTAGCCTGTCGACTTGTAGGAACTGTATGAGCCTTGCGGTCCTCCCAGTACTTCTTCATTTGTATTGATCGTCTTGCCCTTTCTTGGGCGGAAATTAATAGAAGAATCTACTACACGAAGCAAAAAGTAGACACTAGTTGTCTGTTTAAATTTTTCTATGGAGGACACTAACAGTTATCAAACTACTGGTATGTTTTTAGATCTGATTGAACTAGAGAGTGGAACAGCTTCTAGTATTACTACTGCCCTTCTTAAAAAACTCAACTTCTTTGGAATGAGTGAAGAATATTTAAAAGAATGTCTTATATGTTTTTCATGTGATGGTGCCTCAACAATGATAGGCAGAAAGAGTGGTGTAAGGGCAGAACTTAAGAATTAAGTGATTAGTTTATCTGTGTGATGTATTAGCGTGTTAGTGTAAATTTGTGTTTGTATCCATTTGCTTTGGTTTTTAAGGGTTGGGTGGGTGGGCTTTCTTTATTTAGGACCGAGCTGAACCTGTTCTGTCATTGGTTCGACTCCCGGCACGTTTGCCTAATGTGGCCACTCGGACCAGTTGTAATATTGGTGGCTGCTTTTATCAATTTGTTAACCAAATGGGGGTGCTTTCGGTAATTTTTGTAGGTGATAGGGGTGGGTTGTTTGGCTGCGGGGGAGTCGTCAGGACCTGAGCTAAACCGATCTATCTTCGGTTTTAACTCCGGCGCTGTTGCCAAATTTATTATGGCCACGCCGACCGGACGCCATTACCAAATTTGTATCTGGTGGGCCCCTTTTTGCCAATTTGTGTAGATGTTAAGGGAGGGTGGGTGGGTAATTTCCTTACTTGCTTGGTTTTAGCGATAGGTGGTGCGGTATCGAGTTAAACCTCTTCTGCCTATCGGTTTAACCCCGTCGCTGGGCCAGTTGTATTGGTCCTTTAAGTTGCAACGGCCTGGTACCTCCACCAAATTTGTATCTTGGTGGAGGTGCTTGAGACAATTTGCGTGAAAGTGTTAAGGGTAGGTTAGCTTGCTTTACTTGCTTGGCTAGCTAGAGAGTGGGAACCGTATTAAAACGTCCTATCTCGGTTTAATTCCCAGCTCTTGGTCAGTTGTATTGGTCAATTTTAATTGCGCTGGGCCAACCCCCACCAAATTTGTATTGCCCTGGAGGGTGGTAGCTCGAATTAGGGCGGCGTTTACTGAAAAGCGTTAAAACTTGAGTGCAGGGCGAATACGTGCGTGACTGGATTGTGAAGTGAGGAGTGAATGAGACAGGAAAGGCTGCGTGATGGCCTTGCTTAAGGAGCGGGAATGGAATGCTGACTCAGTGTTTACAAGTGTCAGACACCCGGCAAGCGTTCAAGCCTGTGTGGCGCAGCTGAGCGAATACTTGCTGGTAGCGAGCCAGGTTTTGAGCTGGTTTAAGAGGGTGTGAATGGTTAAATTCTCACAAGTGTGATGTGGAATGCGTCGCTAGCTAAGCACTGCGACGTGAAGTGTACAGAAATGAATGAGATGATTACAGCAAGCTAGGTTGGGAACAGAAAGGAATTACTGGGGAGAACCCTGAGTACACTCACCTGAACTGCAGAACGGTCGAGAAGACGACGGGCGGCAACTCGGTGGACGAAAAGATCCTTAGTCCTTGGTGTGGCTGGTATTTAAGTAAATTGCCAGTGTTTGTGTAAAGTAGTCAGCAGATTCCTGCCCCACATAGCAGGTAGCTGTATGTTTAGATTTATGATTTATGTTGGGTTTTGTGTGAAGACCTTAACGGCAGCGAAGGCGATAATTATGGCGGAGCTGGCGGAAGAGGCAACCCGTCTCTCTGGGGGTAGTCCAGAGGGAGCTCACTGCCTTGTGGGATGTGGAGGGATCCACAAAGGCTAAGGGAGTAAACCCTAAAAGAAAATCCTCTAGCAAGTCAGTATAAGAGTAAACATTCAATTGCTTTCAATGTTGAAACGAGCCTCGGAACGAATATATTAAACTGGTCAACACAGCCTCCACATCTTTCCACTGACACAAATGAACGGCGTTAAGCCCGATGCTAGACAATGCCAGGATGTGGAAAAACCTAAAAAGAGGAAAATACCCAAGATGAGAATAAGGACATTAAATATATTGTCATTAACTGGAAAAGGTGAAGAACTTGTAGATTTGATGGAAAGAAGAAAACTCGATGTGCTTGGCTTAAGTGAAACAAAATGGAAGAGATCAGGAAAGAAAATTTTGAGAAACGGGTACACCCTATATTGGAGTGGGAGATGGAAGGAGTCACTAAATGGAGTTGGCTTTATCCTGAGTAAGAGGGTGGAAGAGATTGCAGATGTCACGTATATTAATGACAGAACTATCAAAATAGAAATACCGTCTAATGGTACAATAATAACCCTTCTGCAAGTTTATGCTCCACAAACAGGATGTACATCCAAAGTAAAGCAGAGATTTTTAGAACATCGAGAGAACCAACTGGCTAAGGAGAACATCCTGATAATGGGCGACTTGAATGCCCAGCCAGGCTGTGATACGATTGGTGTGGAAACAGTGGTCGGTCCTTTTGGATACGGCAACAAGAACATAGACAGGGTGTCTACTGTAAGGATGAAGTAAAAATTAGTTACTTTTTAGGTACCTTTTAGTGAATTTTAGTTACCTTCGAATTGAAGTTAGGTCTGCGGTCTACAAGCGTAGGCGCTCATCAGGCAGTGAAGAAAAACAACAATGAACTGTTTTTAAAGATCGTATGGCTTTTAGTGCCGGGAGTGTCCGAGGACATGTTCAGCTTGTCTGAGTCTGTAGCTGCTTCCAACGGACACCCTTAGGGTGAGCTACAAGTTCCGTTCAATTTCAAGTTCCTACCAAATATCAATGATACCTAGTGGTGAACGTTGGAACTTTGATAGAGCGTTCCGACGAAATATAACCTAACAATTTAGCTTCACATAAGTTTAGTCTGTGGAAGAATCCTTTACATGCCATAAATCCATGACATGGGACCGCCGGCTTTACTTCCCCTCCGAAGGAAGGCATACTGAAGGATTTTTAACGCTTTTAAAAAATCCGACGACTTCGGACGGGTTTGAACCCGCTATATTGGGCACAGCAGTTCAGCATGCTACCAACTACACCACTGAAGCCGCTTTAAATGAAATTCACATGATGTTATAAAAATTTTAAAAATAATAAATATATACAAGAAAACACCCTTGGTGGACAGATAAATGCGACGAGTTAATACAACTTCGACAAAAAACTTGGCATAATTGGTCATGCAATAAAACTCCAGCCACTTTTCAAGAACTTCAAAATGTTAGAAAGGTTGTTACTAAATCAATAAGGAAAATTCGTAAACTGAGTGAGGATATGAAATTACATTCTATAGAAGAGGACTTTAAACAACATAATTCAAGGAACTATTATAGAACTTTCAAACAAAAGTTAACCAAATATTCTCCTCCATCACTCCATTTTGTCAATCATAAAGGAGAAATGGCTTATACCACTGATGCTAACTGCAAAATCCTCGCAGCATACTTTTCTAAATTACTTAATAGTGAAAGCCCTCTGGAAAAGTTTCAGTTCACTTCTAACCGAATTAATCAAGATTCAGCCCCACCAACAGTTCAGGAAATTAGAGAAACAATTCAATCACTAAAAAATAACAAGGCCACAGGAGAAGATCAAATAACTGCAGAACTTTGGAAAAATGCAGGGGAAAATTTCATCAAAAAACTTCACGACATTATGCTGGACATCTGGCAAACTGAAAAAATACCAAAGGATTGGAAGATGGCAATAATACACCCCATACATAAAAAAGGAAGCAGGTCTGATCCAAACAATTATAGAGGTGTTTCCCTTCTTCAAGTCACATATAAAATTCTCTCAAAAATTCTACTCAACCGTGCAGAGAGTCAACTTGACCAAAGAATTGGTGAATACCAAGGTGGATTCAGAAAGGGGAGATCCTGTGCTGAGCAAATTCTGAACCTGAAGAATACTATATCATATTTTCGGAACACAACAAACAAAAATTATGTCATCACATTTGTCGATTTCAAAAAGGCCTATGATAGTATAGATCGCATGTCACTTGTTAATGTTTTAACAGAATTTGGACTTGATAACAAAACAAGAAATATTATTAAAGATACACTAACTGAAACGAAGGCTAAAGTTAAATTTATGGGTGGTTGTAGTGATGAGTTTGAAATAAACACAGGTGTCCGTCAAGGGGATGGGCTCTCCCCTTTACTTTTCAATTGTGCTCTTGAGAAAGTTGTCAGAGAATGGAGGAAAGCAGGTGCCCCATCTCACCGCCTGGGCCCAAAGATTAAGGGTATTGACTTAGATTGTCTAGCGTTTGCTGATGATTTAGCACTAATTGCCAAAAACGTCGCTGATGCACAGAAACAGCTTGTTATACTGGAGGAGCAAGCAGCCAAAATAGGACTAAAAATCTCCTATGAAAAAACTAAATTTATGACAAATATTAAGAATGGTCCACCTGAAATTGTCATTGGTATCAATAAGATTGCAAGAGTGAAAGAATTTAAATACTTAGGTGAATGGATCACTGAAAATGGCAATGAAAATAAATCTGTAGCATCAAGAATTCAGAAAATGGAAATTGCTTTTCAACACACAAAGAATGTTTATAACAAAAAAAGCTTGTCCTGGAACAACAAAATTCGTCATTACTGTACAGTGATTAAAGCTGAAGCTCTATATGCTTCAGAAACGCTCAGTTTACATCGTAAGACCTTAAAGGAAAAATTAGAGATTAAAGAAAGGAAAATCTTAGGGCCCAGAATTGTAAATGGCATACACTACCCCAAACCCAACTCTGAAATTTATAAAAGAGTTTCTAAATTAACTGATACAATGAGATTGCGACGAATTCAGTTTCTAAGCCATTTGGAAAGAATGAATCCTACCAGACTCACTTATCGAATCCACAAATTTTTGCAAATCAAACGCACAAGACCAAAATGGTATAAACAAGTAGAGAAAGACCTTAATGAATTGGGTTCACCAAATTTACAAGATAGAAATATGATCCGGAAAATTGTTCACACAAGGGGATTTGAGGAAGATGAGAAGAAACCACAGCGACTTACCTGGTCGGAGGAACAGAAATTACAGCAATCAGTGAAAATGAAGAACTATTGGGCAAGGAGGAAAGCTCAGAAAATGTTGATTCCGCGTGCTCCTAAGTGACCCATTCGCGAAGAGGAAGAAGAAGATACTAGATATTTAATATCCAATGAGTCGTTTCAGCTAATATGTCGTCTTGTCCACAATATGTTGTTATTATTACGGTACCAAGAGGTTGCTCAGCTCTTGACCATTTGGCGAGATCCCTTCGTCGCCGCGGTAGGTCGCGAAGAAATGTATGCGATGTTACGCGATCGTCACCGAATTCTGTCTTCGCAGTCAAATGCGGAGAAATATCGAGATGTTACACGATCGGCGCTGGTCTCAGTTGTTTGGTGAGCTTCCCGTAGTTTTCACGATAGAACACGGAGAAAAATCGCGATTTAGATAATCAGCGTCACTTTAAGTCATTCGACGAGATTTCCATTGCCCTTGAGTTCGGGCACAAGAAAATATAGCATTATTACGCAATCGGCGCCACTTGCTGTCCGTTTGACAAGAATACAGTTGTCCTCGTCATTGAATGCGGAGAAATATCGCGATGTATTGCAATCGCTGCCGCTCTCGGCCTTTTACGTTGTCCTCGAGATATTATGCAATCGTCGCCGCACCCGGCCGTTCAACGATTGTCTGCCTGTCTATCTGTCCTGATAGAATGGCGGAGGCAAGCTCAAGGTTGGGCATGGTTAAAATTCACGCGTAGTTATGAACATGTTGTTCGGTCGGCGCCGTGATTCCCTTTGTCCCTATGCTGTAGTTGGGAGTTCATGAGTTCAGGGTGGATCACGAGGAGGATTTAGTATTTCGATGCTACGTAGGCTGCCATTTTTAAGTGGGTTGATGCACTTCTCGCTCCCCGCACGCTTTTAAGTATATGGTCATGGGAAAAGTGGCAAGTAGGTTTCGTGATGGGTGCCCCGTGATGGGTGCCCAATCACCGTTGACAGGATTCCCGCAGTTCTCGTGGTCACAAGTTCACGATAGGGGACGGGTTTTATGATTTTACGCAACTGACGTCGATCTCGGTCCGTTTCACGAGATTCCCGCAGGCAAGTCGTGCGGTCAGCCGGCCGTCTTGAGGATGCGATTTTGGAGGATGAACGTTCGAAGTAGGTACGGTATCGAATATTACGAATTGTTCTGAGAGGATTGCACGAATAATACGACAAGAGGGCAAGTTTTCTTTCGATTGAGAAACACGAATTATCAACAAGTTATCGAAATAATCCGTTAGATTATATATCCGATGGAACGAAAGTTCGAAGGAAAAATCGACTTATAACGGAATTTCGAATTAACCATACTGAATGTCGCAAATTTACTTGACATATTTTTTAAATAAGTTATGTGTATTTCGAAGATTTTTCGCATTTTTTTCGAAACAGTAACATTTTGCAAGATTGCGACATTAAATTGTTTCGCGTTATTTCTGGACTTCAATTTGACATAGTTTCCAAATAACAGAAATGAGAGATTTATTTTTAGTTTCGGAAGTATTCGCGAATAAACGTCTCGCGAAAAGTCAGGTTTCCTAATACAGTAACACAGAAAAATATTTCATACGAAACTTAAGACTTCTTGATGCCGAAAATATACGCTGAACCGATGTATACCGCTCAAGGTATCCTCGGTATGTATTTCCTTGAGGTCGGGCACGGAGACATATAGCTTAGTACTATGCAATAGGCATGGCGCCGCTTGCGTGAAACTCGCAATCTCTGAGCCTAGCGGCGCGAGTTTAAATGATTCAACCCGCCTTCAGTAAATGTTCGTTACCCGTTTGTAAAATTCGTTACTTTTTCGTTACTTTCGTTACCCATTTGTAAAATTCGTTACTTTTTCGTTACTTTCGTTACCGGTAGACACACTGATAGAGGGAGAGGAACTGATCGATTTATGCTGCCGAAATAACCTAAAGATTCAAAACACATGGTTTAGGAAGAGAGATAGCCACAAAATAACGAGGTACAGCTGGAATGGCATATATAAAACAATGATTGACCTTGTTATAACAACTGAGGAGGTGGGAAAACTAGTTATGGATGTCAAAGTCATTCCTAGCGAAAGTTTATGCAGTGATCATAGACTAGTCATTGCGGTGGTATCAAGTCGAGAAAAAATCCAAAATTAAGGTATGGGAACTGGAGACACCTGAAAAGCAAGATGATTATCAACAAAGAATCCGAGGAAAAGTTCCAAAAAGCAAAATCAAATGGGGTGATGATGAGTGGGAGGACTTCAAGAATGTTATTGTCAGAGAGGCCAGGGAAGTATGTGGTATGACAAGCTGTAAAGTCCGGGATAAGGAAACTGCATGGTGGAATGATGTAGTCAAGTTAGCTATACAACTGAGGAACAAGGCTAAGAGACTGCTGGACATGGAAAAACAGAAGGTTGATGCCCATAGAGATGAGAACAAAATACAATCTCCGGCGCAAGAATACAGAGAACATAAACTTCATGTTAAACGTATAATAGAGAGAGAAGAACAAAATGTGGGATGATTTTACCATGAAATTAGAACAAGATGCTAAAGGCAATAAAATGCTGTTATATAAATCAGTCAAAAATAGGAGAGGGCATCAGGAATTCGTGAAAACAATAGAGTGAAGATGGTGTGCTAATATGGAACTTAAGAGGAATCAGAGAAGAAATGGGACAGTATTTTGATCAACTGTTAAATGGCAAAGGCGTGAACGTAGACGTTGGAGATGAAACTGCACATGCTGAATTGGGTGATGCACAACAGCTAGAACCACCTTTGACAGGGTCTGAAGTAGAAGATGCTCTGAAATATATGGCGAAAGGAAAATCAAGTGGACACGATGAAGTGAATGCAGATATGATAAAAGCGGCCGGAATTCATGGGACCCAGTGGTTATACAGGGTGTTACAGGCCATTTTGAATGACAATAAGATCCCAGAGGACTGGTCTAAGGGTGTAATAATTTATTCAAAAAGGAAAACAGAAAGAAGTGTGAAAATTATCGTGGAATCACACTTCTGTCACATGGATTAAAGATTTTAGAAAAATAATCGAGAAAAGGTTACGGAGACATCTAGAAACCTTATTAGAAGAAGAACAACATGGTTTCAGACCTGGACGAAGTACTACCGATTTAATCTTTGCTGTCTGCCTCTGTTTTGTCCAGCACAGATCTCACATGGAGTGACTGGGATTTGAACCACGGACTCAGCGGTGAGAGGCCGGCGTGCTGCTGCCTAAGCCACGAAGGCTTAGTTAACAGTATGACTAAATTGAGTAAATTCAAATCTGTGTCCCTGTCAAGATCCAATAAAATACAAATCATCCATGCAGGACAGTTTTACAGGAGTCTTGCTGCCAATTTAGAATCAAGATTGTTAACTACTCAGTCTTCTCACAGTCACAGAGGAATGAATGAAGATTTGCAAAATAGTCTATCTGAATGGCCCGAGAAGCTAGATATAATGTATTGAGAAGAAAGTATAGTTCACCTATGCAATCAATTTAGAATCTCAGATAACAGTTAAATTATAAGAGCTTTCAGGGAGTACAAGGAATATAGAGATATAGAAAGGAAGCTTCATGATCTACTGCCACTGCTTTGTTTATCAGACACTATTGCCATATCAACAGCTGAGTGTGAACGTTCATTTAGCTCATGAATGAGATTGCAACCCCTTAAAGAAATGCCCTTTTGGTGGATCATGTGTCGGACTTGATGTTCATCAATTTAACTGGACCTCCTCTTTCTGAATACCACCCACTGCCTTATGTGAAATCTGGCTGCCAACTGGGAGGCGATCAGCAGAGGAACTCTCCTGCCATACCAAAAAAAAAAAAAAAAAGGACTGCAGAGCAACATCTCTTTTAGCCTGTCTGGAAAATTTTGAAGGATTCGGCGAGTACCGGAAGTTATAATTTTCCAACTAAAGCCCTGGCTCCCATTAAACTGTTTCTCCTATGAAGTATTCTTGTGACTATTAGAAATAATATATTAAAATTTCTTTGAACGAACAACTTGCGGAACACCATAATTTCAAATGGACAAAGTTCAAATAATGTATTAACCTCAAATAACTTTCACATATGAGATTTGATTGAATGAAAATCAGCTACATGTGAACTGTGCACAATGACTATCATACTAGTGGATGGGACAGATTACCTCAATGTTCTGCCCTTTAAAACAACACTCACCACCTCCATTCTTGGATGAAATTCCTAAGCAGCAATGCATGCATTGTTGTCCTCAACTAGGCTATTACATCAGTCTTCACTAAACCGTACATTATTAAATTTGCAGGGAAGTTATTACTTTTGCATGTTCAAACAATTACATGTCACTCTGAATTTCACATATAAAACAAATAGTTTCACGAAATACAAAGCGTAAACTTACATTCTAAGAATACATGAGAGAGCAGAGGCAAGAAGTCTTTGGGTGGAGATCCTAATCTCTCTCTAACAACATCAACAAACTGTTGCATGACTGCATCGGTGTCTTCAATGTACAATTTGACATTTTGTGGTCTGCTAAGAGCCTTCTGGAATAGGCTGCGAATTCGCCACCACTCTGAACCATTCCTAAAATGTTAAATAACTGATGAGACATTGATTTTGTACAAATAATGTGCACCAAATTGTTTAAATAGTTTACACGAGTCATGGCTTTCTAAGTCTTTAATCGCATTCACTAGTGCCTTATTATCTGTACCCTAAGTTATTATTACTGTTAAATAACATATGACTCATGGTGTAATGATTAACATCATTGACTGCCACCCTGTAGATCCAGGTTCAGTTCCCAACAGTAAAAATTCACACTAGGTACTCCTTTCTATAAAATTCTTTAACTACTGAAATTAACCAAATTACCTGAATTAATAGTCGGGAAAATATCTGGAGATGATGCAGTTAATAGACGTTTCCTCCTCCGCCGTCTGAGACCCACCCAGCCAACCCAAATAGGATCACAACTTATATAGCCACAATTACAGCTGTGGCCGCCATTAGTCCAAATCAATCATCGGTTGCGCTCGTGAGTATTCGGGTCTCTTCGTTAGCCCAACTGGTCCGCTGGTCTGTCATCAAAACAATACTGCCAACCTCGCCCTTACGGTACTATGTAACACAAAGAAGCGCCCAGTTCAGTCTCTAGTGCGCATCATTCGTGCGCAGCCGCCAAGGCCGCACCTACAACCGACCTTCTAACCTTCGTTTTGTCCAATCCAATGGTTTTTGGCAATGGTTACAGCCTAACGCACCCAGACCAATGGTTTGTCAACCGTGCCCCACTAACTGCGCGCGGCCAATGCCACACCTACACCCGACCTTCTAACTTTCGTTTTGTCCAATCCAATGGTTCTTGACAATGGTTACAGCCTAACGCACCCAGACCAATGGCCTGGTCCAAGGTTGCGAGGGCAGAATTGATAGAGAAGAACTGTTGGAATGCTATTGATCCTGGTTTTGAAGTAGATGAAGGAGATCTCAATGTAGACCAAGCAAGACTTAACCGCAAGGCGTTGGAATTCATATTAACCCTTACCCCTCGTTTTAAAATTCTCTTGGCTCTCCCTATAGCTCATATTTAATTTCTGAACTTTTACCTTCTATTACTTGTATTTATTTAGCCCTGCTTTAAAACTATAACTAGCTCCTAAATTACACATACTGTATGTGTCCACACTCTTCTACTTAGTCATAATTTGTCGGGGCAGAGACGACAGACGAGCTGTAGAGGACACAATTATGATGTCGGGGCTCGGCCGACACATGACTGGAACGGGAAATTTGTTATGTCAGGTCTCGCCCGACTGACGAGGGGTAAGGGTTAAAGAATGTTGCAAGGGAATACATAGAAAACATAGGAGAGTGTGTGTTAGCGAAGGAAGCCGGGACAACTTTGAAAGATGTACATACCACTTATACCTTGACGAACACACTCAAGGTCATGAGGATTATGTACAAAAACGGCTGAGAAGACGATGCATTTCTTACATGGCTGAAATACAAGGAATGAATCCGGTTATTCAAAGTGCTGCATACGGTTTAGAATTTAATGATAGACAAATAGCATGTTTGTTTTTGGCTGGACTGAATGAAGAGAAGTATAAAGTGTCAGTGGCTATTCTTGGCAGGGACAAGAATTTAACATCCCAGAAGGTGAAAGGAGTGCTACTCCAAGAAGATGGTGACCGAGGCATTCGTGACAGTGAAGACAAAGTACAAGGAGCACTGGTGTCCACCTTCATTCAGGCATCCAGTACCAACATCAAATCGAGAGGTCGCGGCAGATGAGGGAGATATTTAGGAATATTATTAATAACCATGATTAATAAATTTAGTTAAAGTTAGATTAATTGAATGTTTCATCTAGTCAATACTTGGCTTTATTTAGTGTTTGTTTACACTTGTTCAGTACCGGTACATGTTTCGGGGCATTGGGAAACTAGAGAAAAGTTTTTCCCCCTTCATCAGCTTTTGTTAAATGACCAGCTATACGAAAAGATAAAAGCTGATGAAGGGACAAAAACTTTATTCTCGTTTCCCAATGCCCCAAAACATGTACTGAACAAATGTAAGCAAACACTAAATAAAGCCAGGCATTGACTAGACGGAAACCATCAATTAATCTAACTTTAAGAGGAGGAAGAGGCGGAGGTCAACTACCCCGGTCCAACCCAAACCAAGGAGAATACGAAGAGAGAAAATGTTTCTACTGTAATAAAGTGGGACATATGGTAAGGGAATGCCCATCTAAGAAAGAAGAGAGGTGCTACAATTGTGGGGGAGTGGGGCATTATGCTCGTGATTGTGCTAGTCCCTGGAAGGAAAATTCTGAAAACCTTGATAATGATAATTCGGGAGGGAATTCTGGTTCAAATTCAAAGGGAAGGGTGTTTCTTGCATCACTGCAATAAATTTGGCAAGAATGAACCTACAAAATAACGAGTGGTTGTTAGATAGTGCCTCAACTGATTACAACTGCAATAATGAATCTATGTTTACTTCTGAAATCCCAGCAAGTGGATTTGTTAGTATGGGAAAGGGCATTCCTGTGAAAGGTATAGCAGTTGTTAGCATTAATCTAACTAACGAGTGTGGTGGCTGTACACTGGAGTTAAATGATCTTTTGTTTGTGCCAGTATTTGGATATAATTTGATTTCCTGTTCTAAGTTGTCGAAGAAGAAAATAGTTTGTGAAACACATGAAAATTATGCTTTGGGTAAGATGAATTTTTAAAGCATTCAAGAATCAGGTTAGTATATTTTGAAGTGTGTGAAAAGTAATGTTATGGTGTCAAGAGTATCAAATGAGGTTAGTGAGCTTGACAATGAAAGTGTTGTGTAGAATGCTGTGGCATTAAGGAGTGCAGTGAATTGGCATGAAAGGGCTAGGGCCACTGGCCTGAAGAGGGATTGAATTAAAAGGGATGGATAAAGAAAATTGTGATTTTCTGTATGTGTGAAGGGAAAGATAACAAAGAAAGGGTTCCCAAAGGTAAGTGAGAGAAAGTCTGTCAAACCACTACAATACACAGCGATGTAATGTGTATGTGTGTAAAAACTTTAGGAGAGTCTCAGTACATTGTAACTTTTGTTGATGATTTTTCGAGATGCCTAACTGTTTATTTCTTGAAAAGGAAATCTGAAGTGTTTGCTAAATTTAAAGAGTAGAATGCAGAAGTGCAAAACAACACTGAAAATAGAAAAATCATGACACTGCAAACAGATGGAGGGGGGGATATATATAAGTACAGAATTCAGTGAATTTCTGTAAAATAATGGTATCCTACACAGGAAGACAGTGAAGGAATGCCCAGAACAGAATGGTATTGCTGAAAGGGTTAATAGGACCTTAGCAAATAGTGTTAGGTGTATGCTATTGCAGTCAGGGCTACCTATTTACTTTTGGGCAGAGGCAATGAATTACATGGTTTCTATAAAGAATTTGTACCTGTCAAGATCTATAGTCTACCAAATACCTTTAGCAATGTGGTAGGGAAGAGATGTGAATGCAGGAGATAATGAGAGATTTAAAGTGTTTGGTTGCAAGGAGACAATGAGTGAACCCCAAGGTAGCAAATGTAATGCTAGAGGGATTGATTGTGTATTTGTGGGATTTGAAAAAGGAGTAAAGGGCTGGAAGGTGCCCCAAAAGGGACAAATTCATAACCGTACACAGTGTTGAATTCAATGAGAAAATCTTCCCTTACCGGTATGTGGAACAAGACAGGAGTTATGTTGAGGACATCCCAAATATTGTAATAAATGAGAAAATTACTGTAAAGCTCAATTATGATAAATTATTCCCAGACATTACATCTAACAGTGATTTAAACACCTATGATGAAAGCAGTGAAGAGAGTGTGTTCTTAGGATGGGATGGGGAAGGTCTGGTTGACTCTTATGTCCCTATAGGTGAGAATGAAAGTAGTGAAACCTCAACTAATGGGGGGAGGGGGGGCTGAATCTGAATTAGAAGATAACCCAAGTATAAGAAGATCACAAAGAGCAACAGTGCCAAAGACATGTAAAATTTGTAGTGAATGTTCAGTAGCTAGATTTATTACCATACTGAATGTAAATGCCTAGAATTATTTGAACCAAAGATAGTAAAGGAGGCATTGACAAGTGAAAATTCTGGTAATTGGTTGGTTGCTATGGATGAAGAAATTAGTCATTTCAAAACAAAGAATGTATTTACTGTTGTGGACAAGCCAAAGAAGGAAATGGTTAGATAACTATCGTCCTATTACCTTACCAACTGGTATTGCAAAAATTGTGGAAAAAATCATGTATAAGACATTGATAAGTTTTATAGTAATAAATAAAATACTATCAAACTCACAACATCGATTCAGAACGGAAAAATCTTCACAGGCAGCAATTTATGAGTGTAGTAATAGTATACTGAAATTAATTGACAATAAGGAACATGTAACTGGCCTATTCTTGGATTTATCGAAAGCATTTGATGGTGATGACCATAAAATCCCCCTTATAAAACTAAATCAATATGGTATTCGAGGTCTAGCTAATGAATGGATAGAGTCTTACTTAACAAGGCATAAACAAATAGTAAGCTTGAGACACAAGGATGATGAAACCAGATTACTTAATGAAACATTGTCCAATGAGGGTATTATTAAATTTGGAGTAACCCAGGGATCGGTTTTGGACCCACTACTCTTTCTTCTATATATCAATGATATAACACAGAACGTTGATTCTCATAAGGAAATTTTGTTTGCGGTTGATACAACACTTATAATAAACTCTAAAAAAACAGTGTCTCTAAATTTCCACACTATACAGAATACGAATCCTGCGAAACACAATTTAACATTAAATGATCATCAAATAGAAAATAAATCAGAAACAACGTTTTTAGGACTATGGATACAACATGACTTGAAATGGTATAAACATATACAATATCTGAATACTAAACTGAACTCGATGTGCTTTGCGTTACGTATTTTGAAAACTTGCACAAGCATGCACACATTAAGAAGTACTTATTTTGCTTATCTCCATTCATACTTGAGATATGGGGTCATATTTTGGGGTATGTCACCAGTACTAAGCACGTTTAGGATACAAAAGAGGACGATTAGAATTATGGCAAATGTATATTTTCAAATCAAATCAAAATCACTTTATTTGCAATGAGGTGTCAACCTCGGTGGCAAATGAGGTACATAATTTACAAACACTACACAATATTAAAAGAATACAGTAACTTAATGTACAAACACTACACAATATTAAAAGAATAAAGTAACAAACACCCAAAAGAATACAGTAACAAACACTACACAATATTAAAAGAATACAGTAACTTAATGTACTATTCACACATTGATTGAACTCCCCTCTCACAACTGCTGTAGGAATTACATAGCACGTATAATGTTCCTAGGAATACAGCACTAAGTTATACCACTTCTTTCTTTTCCCTGGTTTTGTCTATTCTGCTCTTGAATAACTGGACTGATTTTGGAAAGGGATCAAACACCGCCCTTGGTAAACTGTTCCATTCCTTCACACCCTTCCCAATGAATGAAAATTTACCCCAATCGCTTCTGCTAAAGTGCCGTCCAATTTTGAATTTGTGGTCTGCCCTGCCAATATAATTACTTTCCAATTGGAGCCTCTCATGGATTTCCCCCCATGCTTCCTCTCCTGTATATACTCTATATAACCCTACAAGTCTGTTTTTCTCCCTTCTCTTACTTAATGTTTCCCACCCAAGCTTCTCTAACATATCTGATACACTGCTTCTTCTCCTAAAATCCCCTATCACAAATCTTGCTGCTTTCCTTTGAACACTCTCAATTTCTTTTATTAGGTATTCCTGGTGCGGATCCCATACACTGCTTGCATATTCCAATATTGGACGAACCAAACTTAGGTAACTTTTCTCTCTTATTTCTTTGTTGCATCCTCTAAGTAGTCGCATAATGACATGCAACGATCTGTATGCTTTCCCAACAATGTCTCCAACATGACCCTTCCAGTGCAATTTACTATCAAATCTCACACCTAAGTATTTGCACTTGTCATCTTTTGGTACGATTACCCCATCCAATGTATATTGAAATTCAGTTTTTAATCTCTTGTTTGTGAATATTGTGACAGTTGATTTACCTCCGTTAACCTTCATGTGGTTCTCTTCAACCCAATGTTGGATACTGTCGAGGTCCCTTTGTAATATTTTACAATCCTCTATATTATTTATTTCCCTATAGATGATAATGTCATCTGCATACAATCTTATTTTTGATGCTATATTGTTCCCTAAATCATTTGCATATATTAGGAAAAGCAATGGACCAATTTTACTACCCTGTGGAATTCCCTTCTTAACTTTCTCTTCCTGTGATACGTAATTCCCTACTCTGACTCTCTGAACCCTTGAATTTAGAAATGTTCCTATCCAACGTACAACCCTCGAGTCCAGTCCCATTCTCAACACTTTCTTTAATAATACTCCATGTTCCACTCTGTCAAAAGCTTTGGAAAGGTCTATAGCTATGCAGTCCAACTGTCCCCCTAGATCCAACCGATCTGATATGTCCTGCTGAAATCCCACCAGTTGTGCCTCACAAGAAAATGTCTTTCTAAATCCATACTGGCTCCTCAGGAACCAATTTTTATCTTCACATACCCCTCTAATATATTTTACTATTAAACTCTCCAAGATTTTACAAACTACACTGGTCAGACTTACTGGTCTGTAGTTCTCAGGTTTACTTCTATCTCCCTTTCCTTTATAAATTGGTATTATTATAGATTCCTTCCATTCCTTTGGTATTCTACTATTGTTCATGACATAGTCGAAAAGAAACTTTAAATAAGGCACTATGTACCACTCCATTGCCTTTATTAATTCCCCAGTAATTTGATCACACCCTGCTGCTTTTCCTTGCTGAAGCAGTTTGATTTCTCTAAAAATATCCTCATTTGTAAAGGTGAAGCTTCTTGTGTCCTTATGTGTTTCACCCTCTCCAGTCTCATTTACGGTTTCCAACTCCTGACAATCTTCCACTGAATCTATGAATTCCCTACTAAATAGGTTTGCTTTCTCATTATCTGCAAATAAATGCTCACCCTCTTCTCCCTCCATTGTGGGAATGTGGATTCCGTTTCCCTTTTGGTTTTTAATATATGAATACAGCTTTTTCCATTTCCCTATGTGGTCTTTACCCTCATGAAGTATGCCATTCATGTAATTTTCCTTTGCTTCCTTTTTCAACCTATTGAGCTCCTTTATTACCTGCTTTCTGGTTTCTCTGTTTCCCCTGCCCTCTTTGATTTGACTGTTTACCATTCTACATTTCCTTTTTAATTTTCGTATGTCCTTTGTATAGTAAACAGGGTCTGAGGTTGTTTTTCCCTTCTTAATAGGTACAAATATCTTCTCACCCTCCCAAATGATTTCCTTAAAATTTGCCCAGAGTGTATCCACATTACTCCCTTCACTTATCCAAGAATTAAATTTTGATTTCAGGTAAGCTCCAAATTCATCAAATTTAGTTTTTCTGTATAATTTCTTGTCCTGTGTGACCCTCCTATTAAGCCTTTTTGGTACCAGACCAACGTCCATTATTGCAGCCTTATGGTCACCTATTCCTTCAATTACGTGGGTTTTATCAACAAGTTCCCCTGGTTTTATCAGGAATACATCCAGCAAATTGCTGAGTCTAGTTGTGCTTGCTTGCACTACTTGTGTAAATCCTCCCTCCCAAACTAATTTATTTGCCAGTTTCTGTTCATGGGCTTCTGTTGCAGCTCCATTCCAATCAACTTCTGGCAAGTTTAAATCCCCCCCAATTATTATCATGTCATTATTGTTTTTATGAGTGTAATCTATTAGTTTCTCAAATATTTCCATGTCTCTTTTCTCTCTCCCAGGCCTATATATTCCTATAATTCCCACCTCCTTCATATTGTCACAAACTAATTTTATCCCTAATATTTCATCCTTTTCGTCGGTAAACCATTCATGTGAGCAGTAAGTTTCCTTCACCAGTATAAACACCCCCCCCCCCCTCCCTTCTTATTTCCTCGGTCTCTACGATAGACTACATACCCTTCTGGGAATACTTCTCTATTTCCTACCCCTTCTCTCAGCCATGATTTCACTCCTATCGCCACATCAATTTCATATGCTTCCATTGCTGTACTGAGTTTTATTTGCTTGTTTACTACACTTTGACAGTTTACCAAGAGCAATCTTAGACCCCCCTCCCCCTTCAAATTTTGATGTTGTGGGTGTGCAATTAGTAATCCCTTGCTCCCCTGACTCGAGTCCTGTTTTTCGTGGTACTGATTTACTGTATCTTTTCCAGTGGACTCATTTACGCCCCCCCCATTTTCTGAATTAGTTTCCCGAAAGCATTTTCTTAGATATCCTATTCAGCAGTTTACCGAACTTAGAGATCCCTTTCCTATTGAGGTGTAACCCATCTGTACTAAAATCATAGTCATTAAGCCATCCATTTGCATCGACAAAAAGGACGTCTCCATTGCGACACAGCCAGTCTAGTGTGGAATTTACAGCATCCACATAGTGGTAGTCGACATCATTCCTATATAACACTCCACTGAGACAAAGCTTTGTCTCCGGAAACTTCACTTTTACTGTCGCAATAAGAGTATCAGCCTCGGCCATTATATCACTGGGTGTTGTTGAGTTTAGAATGTCGTTTATACCAACGTGGATAATTAACGTCTCGGGTGTTTCCTTTATTTTATTATTGTTCACATGTGCTGTCAGTTGTCCCACTTGCATGCCCGGATAGCAATATGTGATTCCTTCTTCAATTTCAGGCCCAACATTCCTCACCATTGAATCACCTATTATTACCGTACGGGCATGTTTACGCTTCGATAAACACTAGAGAATCATGTAGACCTCTGTTTAAAGATTTAAACATCCTCCCACTGCCCTGCATTCATATCTTTGAAAGTATTATGTTTCTTAAAAAGAATTTCTTGAATAAAGATGTTTTTCTTAAAACAAACAGTGATGTTCATAGGCATAACACAAGACAAAATCAAAACATTCCTATTTCACACATGCACACAAACATATATCAAAAAGGAACTTTTCACACAGGAGTTAAATAATACAATAAACTACCCCAGTATATAAATTTGCCCCAAAAATAAAAACTTTTGAAAGATTGTTGAAAGCTTATTTGCAGTGCCATTGTTTTAACTCTGTAGTTGAATATCTTAGCGTATAGGAGCGATGAAATCGATAATTATATTTTACTTTTCTATTTTAATTGTAATACCTGGCTGTAAGTTGTTATAGATGTAATTTCTGAATGTCCTATATCAAAATTGTATTGTATACATGTAATTGTTCAAATGGATAAATGAAAATCTAATCTAAGTACCTACTAAGTGGAATTTTGAGATCAAAATGAACCAGGATAGATACAGATCCAGACTAGCAGCCAAGGGCTTTGCACAGGTGAAAGGGATCCACTTTGAGAAAACCTATGCTCCTGTTGTGAAAAAGTAAACCGTAAGATTGTTGTGGGCAATCTCAGTACTAAAAGGGTGGGTGGGTCATCATGTAGTAACCTAGAGGAGACGTATGTTGAAGAGCCTGAAGACTATGGGACAAAAATTGGAGATAAGGTGTGGAAGTTAAATAGAAGCTTATATGGCTTGAAACAGAGTACCAGGGAATGGTTCAAAACAATCGACAAAATTGATTGGTTTTGGATTAGTAAGACTTGAGAAGGATAGGTGTGTATATGTAAGTAAGGACAAAAAGTAGGTAGAAATTTTGTATGTTGATGATGTGGCGGTATGGGGTCCTGAAGAAAAAGTTGCAAAATTTAAAAAAGATGCTTGAGCCTAAGTTAGGTGTAAGAGATCTTGGAGTAATGTCAAATTTCTTGGGCATGAGGGTAAGCCAAAGAAATGATGCCGTCCATGTTGACCAAGCCAATACATCAAAGAGATTGTAGTAGCTTTTAAATTTGAAGATGCTAATCCTAGATCTGCCCCCCTTACCTACAAGTAATGATGACTAGTCTATGTCTGGTAATTTACCTTTGGATCAAGAGAAATACACTAATGCTGTTGGTAAACTCAATGTATTTGTCAACCTGTACAAGACCAGATATTAGCTATGCTATGAGTAGACTATTGTGAGCCAGTTTATGTGTGACCCAAGGAACAAGCATGGAATGATATTCTCCATATTGTGAGATATCTTAAGGGTACTAGAGCTCACGTCAGCCCGGAAGGCGGCCGGCTCTCTGGGATTTGCGCAGAGAGAGAGATACATGTCCACTGTTGCAACAGGCCCACCAGGTCCGAGTCCCCACAACACAAGCTGCAGCCATGAGTTCCTGCTGTGTGGCAACACTACCGCTTACCTCATCGAGCCTGTCTCTTTCACGCTGCTTTAGACTTTTAAAGTATTCGTGTACTTTGTCAACTATTTCTCGGGCTTGCCTATGCACAACCTGTCGTTTACTTCCCTCTGCTTCCATAGCACTCGAAATGTACACAATCGCTTCCACTGAATCTTTAAATATAACGATATAATCACTTCGCTTTCCTGACAACACACTAGCTCAAATTCTCAAGACAGACTGTGATTGGTGGGATGGAAGTGAGGCATGACATAATTGTAGTGTTGTGTTCTGCGTACCGCTTTCCCGGCTGACTCAAGCTCTAGTAAGCTGAAATTATGATTTAAGTTAGATCCTAACTTTATTGAGGTGTTTTGTGATGCAGATTACGGAGGAGCCAAGGATGCAAGATTGTCTAGATCAAACAGTGTAATTTTTTAAAATATGAATGATTCGTGATGTGATTTTCTCATGTTTAGTGATTGGCTGTTGAGGGGAAGTATTGGAATATTGACTCTAGCTGTTGAGTGCAACAGCCAAAGGGAAGAGACTTGACTAGAGCAGTATAAGAATGTTGGTTTTAAACCATTGCACATAGTTGTTGTTCTGCTGTGTTGTCTGAATGGAGAGTACGTGTCAGCCAAATGTAAAGTGGATGTGATGAATAAACTCCAAACAGTTATATTAACTGTACCTGGAATTTAGTAAAACCTAAAATTCCTACCTAAAAATCCAAATATACCCCCTTGCAGTATGTAGACGAATATTTCCAAACAAAAACAAGCAGGAATGGAGTAATGGACACAACTACTTTCATTTTTTGCAAAAAACAAAAGTATTGTGATCATTTGAGATCATCAGTGCATACCAGCATGCACCAAGGGAGTCAGAGAATAATCTCCATTTTTACCTTAGAATTTAACCCATTATCAAAAGCAATTCTATCTGACATTGTGCTCCATGAAAATCATTTCCCTGTCATCCCTCACACTTTCTCCCTTTTATCTGACAATTTTAACCTGGATTTTCAATCATCAGTGAACAACACACCGTGCTACAGTGTATTTGTCCATCCAGCTTGTTGATGTGCAAATGCAAGTCAATCAATGTGATGTCTAGCCAATTGAAAACCTGTAGTAGGTCTTTGGACCACTGAACTTGATTCGTGTAGCCTTTTGGTATTGTTTGATGATTTAGGTTGACATTCCACAATCCCTGGCAATGATGTAGCCACTTACTGTAACTGCTGTCATGTATCAACTTTGCAAAGCAGGTACCCTAATAAATCTATCTTTCACCATTGCAGCTGCTGTACAGTGATCTGAAACCAATCTTCTGCTTCGGATATGATGTTCCTAAAACCATTGCAGAGTTCAATAGATACTACCTAATGATATACCACATTTACGACCAACATATCAAAAGCTCTGTCCACCTCAAGACTTAAGTCACTTTAATATTAAAAACAACTGTACCTACAGAAAAATCAGTAGAGATCATTCCCAGGTGATCTCTTTCGATTCTGTTCGAACAACGGTAAATATCGTAAATGATTAGAGCATTTAATCATGAAATGTGCAGGAAGATAGAAAAGCCACTTGTGGAATTTAAACTTTCAAAAAAGACTCCCGATTTTTTGTTGGGTACTGTATAACTTAGTTGTTGAATATCAAGATAACATGGAGTAAAATCCACATTTTATGGCTTCATAAGCAATTTTAGTAATGACCATTACAATGAAAATAGAAATTGTTTTGAAGTAATCCTTTCTTTTTTTTTTTTTATTTTTTTTTTTTTAATTCAGTGAGTATTTAACATACAGTGGTCTTATCAGTATGTGCTGGCTAGTGTCTTGGCGAGTACAAATGGATCAAAATGCTGGCAACTAGATTAAGATGTCTGAAAAGCCTTAATTCTTCTGAATTAATATTACAATATTACTACTCTTAATCAGGGTGTAATCATTCTAGTTTCCTTAGGGGGGGGGGGGGGGGGGAATTAAAAATTAAAGAAAAATAAGAGATATATAATTATATATTTTACATTAATTAAGTAGTTTCATAGAGACTTTATTGTGATTCTGCATGACACAGCATGGTCACCACAGCTAGACTGTTAGTTACATGTATCCTGCAATAATTCCCAAAATTTAACAGTCAATCCCATGCCTTTCTCCCCACTCATTCAGATTCTGCATATCTTTTTAAAATATAAAGGAGGAGTTATAATAATAATTCGGTAGTCACAGCATGATATGCTTACGTTGGTAACAATCCTCCAGTGTTGTAAATTTCTGGATGGTCTCCTCGGTACTTTTGTATGGCGAGATGACTCCTGCGTTCAGGGTATCGGCCTTCATTTCTGTACACCATCTCAATATCTTCAGGTGTGAAAACCCAAACCAGATTAACTCCAGGAACAATTTCCTCTCGCACCAGAGAACCATATTCACGAAGCTTGATATGTCCATTATGATGAAGTCTATCAAAACTATATTTTCCTGTATTAAACAGAGAGTTAACAGTAGGATCAGACAGAAGGATCAAAAATAACATGAGACTCGCTGATTAAACCACAGTTTGAGTACTGGTATACCACTCTTTCATGGGATCCCCACGAGGATTATCTCAATACGCAACTTGGAGGCAAACCTCAATGTAGGGCCACCACTAACAACTTGACTGGGGTAAAATGAAAATCAGCACTCCAGACAGAGAGAAAGAGAGACAAAACAATTTGGAACATTTAGTACAATGGATACACTTCTGATGATCAGAACAAATAGTGCGAAAACAAACTCAAGAGATTACTACAAAATTTTTAACAGGCAACTACAAAGATATGGACCTCCAACATTAATGTTAAAAGACAACAAGTAGTTCCATGAAGAACTATACAGCCTATTTTCTTATGTCTTACTTATTTTAAATTCCTCTATCAACATACAAAATTTCAGTTTGATTGCTATAATAGGCCTACTGTAGATTCGTAGATATTGAGAACCGTCTAAATATTTCGAATGGTCGCCATGTTGGATTTTTATATATGTAGGTCTTAGAGTTATGTACTGTTACATGAAGATTATTGTGTAGTATTCAAACTTCAATCGCATGATTAGGACACAAGAAATTAAAACCAGATTTTAAAATTTCACACAGCTGCCAGTGGATTAAAATTTGTATAAGCATTTACCGTAAGTTTTACTGCGCTCGGATGGTTAAATCGCGAGAAACGTCCATTTAAATATTTATATTTTGCGTCACCGCCATGTTGGATTCGTGCTCACCAGGTTATCGAAAGTCTCATAGGCGAACTTATGTTCATAGCCACTATCAACACACAAAATTTCAGTTTGATAGCTATCATAGATTAATAGATATTGAGAACCATCTAAATATTTAGGATGGTCGCCATGTTGGATTTTTATATTTATGTAGGCCATAGAGTTATGTACTATTAGATGACAATTTTTGTGTAGGTTCATTATTGAAATGTTCACTTCGATCGCATAATTAGTTCACAAGAAACAAAAATTAATTTTAAAATTGTGCACAGCCTCCATCTTGAAGTTATGTGAACAATTGAACTAAATTAGATACCAGTACATTATTTCACCATGCTCAAATCGTTAAATCACGAGAAAAGTCTATTAAAATGTTTCACCTTCGCTTGGCCGCCATGTTCGTTTTGTATTTTACAGGTTTTTGGAAGTCTCATATCTGAACTTCTATTAGTACCCTTTATCAGCGTACAAAATTTCAGGGTGATATCAGTAATAGTTTCGGAGATATAGAATGCCAGTGAAATATTTTGCACAGCCGCCATCTTGAGGTTATGTTAACAATTAAACTAAATTAGATGCTGATGCATCACAATGTTTATAAACATTTGCTGTACCAAGTTTCATTGTGTTTGGATGGTTAAGTCGCGAGAAAAGTCTATTTTAAAGTTTCACTTTGTTTGGCCGCCAATGTTCGTTTTGTAGTTAACAGGTTTTTAAAAGTCTCCTAGATGAACTTCTAGTAGAACCCTTTATCACCGTACAAAATTTCAGAGTGATATCAGTACGGTAATAGTTTCGGAGATATGGAATGCCGGTGAAATATTTTGCTCAGCCGCTATGTTGGATTGGTGATATGTAATAAAATTTGAAGGGCACAGTCGGGGTCAGCCAAAATAGTACTATGACGTCACCGAGTTTCATTGAAATCGCTCCAGCCGTTTAGAAGTTATTAGGGGGGGACACAGATGCACACATGTATACACACATGGACAAAAGGTGATCTCATAAGCCTATTTTTTCATAAATGAAAATAGGCTAAAAATGATAGTAATAAAAAAAATACAGAAATTTTAGCAGAAACATTTAACAAATTAGTAAATTGCGAAGATCCCCCAGAACTTCTTCAAATAAACTCCGACACCCATATTAAAACACCAGCAGAAAATATTAACCCACCCACAATCCATGAAGTCGACAACCTTTGAAAGAGCTCAAAAACTACAAAGTAAGTGGAGAAGATCAAACATTTGCGGAACTGCGGAAATATGCAGCAGTGAAAATCTGGAACAAAAAAGAACTACCATTGGACTACAGCTATAATACATCTATTACACAAGGAGAAAAATCAAATCCTGACAACTATAAAGGAATTTCCCTTTTGAATTATAAAATCATGTCAAGAATTCTATATAATTGTTGTAAAGATCAACTTGAACTGGAACTAGGTGAATACCAAGGTGGATTTAGGCCATGACGAAGCTGCCCAGAATAGATTATCACCTTAAAATTAGTAATGGATTACTATAAACGAAGACAAAAACAACAAGTCATAACCTTCGTAGACTTCAAAAAAAGCTTATGAATGTATACACAGATCCAGGGCTAGATTTGTGACGGTACGCCGTACCGAAACCTCTGATCGGGGGACAAGTTGAATCAAAATTAATAATAATGTTATTGGTTTTACGTCCCTTTTAACTACCCTGGCTTTTAGAGACGCCGGGGTGCCGGAATTTTGCCCCGAAGGGGATCTTTAACATGCCCTCGCATTTGCGCACCCTCAAATGCCAGCTGACTGCGTGAATCAAAATTAGATTTGTATTTTGTCCACTAATTAATTTTTAAAGGTGTTCAGAAAGGCGTAAAAATATCGTTTTTAGAACTCTATATTTCATAAAGAACCCACCCCCTTCCCACCACCACCACCCGGTAGTCCACAGTACCGGAACCTCTCTTTTTACAAATGAAGCACTGCACAGATCTTCATTGCTGAAAATACTATGGAATTTCGGAATTAATAAAAATGATAAAATTAACTCTAACAAACACCTAATCTAAAGTACCATAACATTCAGAGCAGTTTACGATGAAAACAAGGTTACGACAGGGAGATGGTTTAATATGAAATGAAAACTATTAATTTCCACCCAATGAATACAAAATGGTTTATCACCTTTACTCTTCTATTGGGCTTTAGAATACCTGATGAGGGAATGGTACAAGTAAAATCCTAAAAGTATAAGAATTGGAACCAAATAAGATCAAATAAACTTACATTGTTTGGGATTCGCAGACGACCTAGCATTACTAGCTAATAACATTCAGTAAGCCAGAAATCAAATAACAAGCCTACAAAATATGAAGACATACATTGCCCAGAAAGGAACCAGAGCCATAAATCTAGTCTTCTAAAGAGGAACAGACATTAAAAAAAACTCAGTCAAAAAGCACTATGGACTTCAGCCATGGCCCCAATTAGGAAACATCTACCAATCTCGACTATCTTTGAAATCTTCTGCCAAGACCAACTCCCATACCGCCAAAGAATAAAATATCCAGGAAACTAGATATAGAGAAACTAGGGCATATCAGCGAAGAAAGATAAAGCAAAACAATTAATTGAACGGCCTGAATTAACTGAAGCAGTGGAAATATGTACAAGAACCCTTCAATCATGTCAAACTCAAACTCACAACCATGGTTCAATAAAGACTGTTATAATGAACGGAAAAAGACCCTGCTAGCACTACATCGAGCGAAGAACACATCGGAACCGAATCACCTGGTACAATACGCCGAACAAAGAAGGAAATATAAATCTCTAATCAAAAAGTCGAGAACAGATTATATTGAAGAAGATGCTAGGAGACGCGCTGCAAACGCTCAAAATGACCCATTCCTAATGCTCAGGAAACCAAAATCACCAGTAACGAGCAATATCTCTATGGAAACAAGGGAAAACCATTTCAGAAGCATTCTCAATCATCAATACCAGTCAACAGCGTTTGAATTAACTCCAGTAACAATGACAGTAAATTACACCCCCATAACAAGACAGGAAATTATTGATACAATAACAACAGCAAAAAATGGAAAAGCCTCCGGTCCTGACAGCATCTGCAATGAATACCTAAAAGACTCTCTGCCTGTCATGCTAGACCACTGGGTAGAACTATTCAACACATGCATACTCACTGGGGAAATCTCAGAGCAATGGAGGTCGTCAACAATCAAAGTGATGTTCAAGAAAGGAGAAACTGATGACCCTGATTCATACCGAGGTATAGCTCTCGAAAATACATCCTTCAAAGTATTCATGAAAATCTTAACAAACAGGCTTGCAGAAGAAATAGATTTCCAGATACCGAAGAGTCAATTCAGCTTCCAAAAGGGAAGAAGCACATTACATGCCGTGAAATATCTAATTGAACAAGCCCAGGATACATTGAGGCACCCAGGAAAGAAATACTTTGTGCCCTTCATAGACTACCGTAAGGCTTTTGACTTCATTGACAGAGCGACGCTCGTCCGGAAACTCAATCACATACTAGGGGCTACACATCCCTTAGTACCGGTAATCATAACCTCGAATATCATCAGATATAACTATGTCCAAATATCAGATAGCCCTATCCAAAAACATAACCCAAACATACGGAATCCTACAAGTAGATCCAATCAGCCCAATATTATTCAACATCATGACAGCAGACTTCACAGAAATAATCATAGATACATCAGCATCACTTTTACTTTATGCGGACGACATGGCAATAGGTTCAGAAAACATAGAAGAGCTCCAAGAGGTCCTCGACAGGCTCACATCATGGACAGAAAGAAATGGCCTACAAATTAACCACAGCAAAACCAAACAGATGACCTCCAGGAAAGGAGGAAGGCATGCACTTAAAAACACAATGATTCTGCACAACAAACCACTAGAAGTAGTGCCGAAATTCAAGTACCTCGGAGTCACCCTCCAAACTACTCTAACAACCTACAAAATCCACGTTAAAGAAAGAGCGGCCGCAGCAATAAAAGCCATCTACCACATCGAACAACCTCAACGAATATCATTGGGTACAGCAATGCTACTGTTCAGAACAGCCATATCACCAATAGCAACCTATGGGATTAGCATTACCTGGGAAAGACTCACACTCAGCGACCTGATGATAATAGAAAAAGTCAAGGCCCGATATCTTAAGAGGATTTTAGGCATAGGAAAGTCTGCCCCTTCAAGGTTGACATATGTATTAACTAAGGAGGACTACTTCATCAACGACATCAAAATACAGTTTTACCTACCAAACACCAAAGCCTATGAGAATGCACGCCGAACCTTAAATGAGAAACTAAATGCTATTTGGTCCGACTTTTACTCCACAGATGCCATAATGACGGAAGAGTGGAAACAAGCTAATTACGAACTACGGCACGTAATAACACGTTATGCCACCCATGGATTTCACTATAGATTCTGCAAAACCAAGAATTTCCACCAACCGAATGAAGACTGTGTAGCCTATGTGACCTTTGCAACGATCATTGTGAAAGGTACCACGCACAAAACTGCAAAATGAGGACAACCTCAATAATAAGACTGGCATTAGCATAATTGATCATATGTAGCCTACAAATATGTATTTGCACATTGTGCGCTTTTCTTTTAATAATAATAAAATATAGCACAAAAAATTGGACTCCAGATATAGCACAAAAAATTGGACTCCAGATATCAGTTGAAAAGACTGAGATAATGTTAGTCAATCATATAGCAGTAAATAACAGGAAAGTAAAAATAGTGAAGCAATTTAAATACTTAGGAGAAATGATGACCTACAACTTAGATGAGAAACCAGCATGGCAAGAAAGAACGAATAAAATTATATAAGTTAAGCCAAAAAATTAACCTGGTCTACATACAAAAGAAAATGTCTATCGATCACAAACACATTAACTTAAAACATTGCAAAACTGTTGTTCAACCAGAGGTGACATATGGCAGCGAAACTTGTTTTAAAGTTATTCAGAAAAACAGAACCGACAAAATCCTAAAAGTAGAGAGAAGAATAGCTAGAACATGCATAACTAAAAAATATCAGAAAGAGGGACAGTGATAGATAGTGCCAAATGAAGTGGTATACAGAGAACAGGAGCCCATCACAGAAACAGATCTCTCCTTCTGGCCACAATATGAGGACACCGGAAACCAGATTACCTAAGAAACTCTGGAATATGAAGCAACAAGTAGGATGATGGATTAAGGAAATTAGAGAGGATATGAAAGAACTAGAAATAGCCTTGGATGACTTGCAAAACAAAATAAAAAATTACAGAAACTCAAAAACATAAACATACACCAAACATAGACAAACGACAATACAGTAAAAAGGGTATTTAAAGTTGAGGAACGCCAAAGAAGAAAAGCTACTGGGCAATTCAGAAAGAAAACTTACCGAAGAAGGGGACCAGGAAAGGATTGACTGAAGTAGTCCAATGAGGCTGTAAAAGCAGAAGAAGAGTGGCCAGAAACAGGTTTGTCCCTTCTATCAATGGTTCCCTTGTCCCATCAAAAATTAAACAGGATGAAAAACTCTCCTTTATTAAGCAACTTTCTGGTGTAGTTTATTTGATAAGTTAATATGTAGAAGAACCAAACGTGAAATTAACAAAGACTTGCAAAGATAAAAATATGAATCAGGTACGGTAATGTATAAGACATTATGTATATATAAACAATATTGTTACCCGCCCAGTCAATATTATTTACTAGTTGAACAAGTTATATACTTGTCAACTTCATCTTCATTCTTTTCCACGTTAAATTCTTCATGTTAACAAATGTTTTAGTGCTGCCCGATGTTATTTGGCTGATGAAGACACCAATAATATTAAAGGAGTCGAAACATGTAGGCCTACAAAGGATGACAAGTAAATAACTTGTTCAACTAATAAATAGTATTGACTGGGCGGTAACAATTATTTATAGGCTATATAACGTAATTTCACAATTGTCAATACGAAACCATGTACCGGTATGACTCTCAAAATTCAATACAGTATAATGTATAAGACCACTATTACGTTAAGCTAGTTCAGTTTCTATGAGGAGGGATGCAAATAAGACTGTTGGAGTTTCAAAACTTTTCAAGGGAAACATTTGGCCAGCTGCATAACGTACACTTATTATATTTGAATTTCAGCGAATTGCCAGGATACAAAATGCTAAATTAATAATTCCAAACGGGAAATTTCGGATTTTTAATTGCTAAAAACCACAACTATCAGATTAACAGGGGAAGTAGAATCAGTGTTCTGAGTTAGCCTACCGTAACCTAGGAGAATCTCTCTTTGGTTTCTTAGGGGACAAGCTCAAGTGCCAAATGTTTCTGAGGTAATAATACAGTGTACACATACACAAATTCAAGCAACTTACCAATTACAGGGAGGTAGTTTAACAAAGTGCCAATAATAGGGTATGATCGAGGTCCAGGAATCTCTTTAAATGGTCGCGCCACAATTTCCTTGAATGTTTTTGCGTCTCCAGCTGTGACGTCATCGCTCGCATATCTACTGACGTCAACGAACTCCTTGAAACTTCGTGACAGAATCCGGGAATGACAGATGCCAGAAAACCCGGTTCGAATAATGAGAACCATTGCTGGAAATGTTACAATGGAAGGATTCCAGTTAGCTTTCCTGAGAAAAGATGACAAAACAGGAATGGACACACTACGGAATCCTTTATTAGGAATTTACAACCAAGTTATAATCACATATTCAGTTAACCACGTAATGAAATCCACAAATGCCACAATCTACTGTATAAGTCTAATAAACTAAACCATCTTACCTCATACGTTTCGAATATGTTCCCACCCTAGTTTAAGGGATGAAATATAGAAATCCTGACTTGATTTTGCTTCCATACGGTACGGTAAGCCTACTTCATTCGTGCCCGTCGTTAAGTATTTTGATTTCGCCAACCACGAGGGTGGAGCAGCTGTGGTTATAGGTTTTATTTGGTCATGGGATGCAGCCAAAATATCAGGTTTGACCTTCGACGTCTGGCTACTTAATCATATCACGCCTGCCTTTAAATGCTGTATAGCAAGGTGTTCACAGGCGAGAATGCTGCGCATTAGCAGCACAAGAGTTCTCTCGAAAAGTCGAAACTGCTCATCGGTCGTCTTGCCGTTTATTAGCTTCTACGAGTCATTGAACCTTTAATCCTAGGGGTGCCTTTTATTTTCAGTCAAGATTTAATAACGTATGAATTCAGGCAGTAGCGACATGCTTTTGAATAGCTTTATCGCAATTAGAGCCTATACAGTACACCTGTGGATTTTGTGACTCGAGTTTCACACGTACCGGTACCGGTAATGCCTAGGCTAATTTTACGTGGACCCGTACCTGCCCCCTACACCTCCCAAAACTAACATTCTTTGCACAAAACTTCGAATAAGGATGAAACCAGTGTTTCTGCCAGGCTCCCTTCAAGAAAATTTGACAATCACTGCCGGAGATTTGAAGGGAAATTTTAAAAATCCACCAAAGGTGCTTACATCATAACATCTGAATTCTTTTTGCAGGAAGATTTTTTTTATTTTTAGAAATGACCTACTTTGGTACCGGTATATAAACTCGAGAGAAATTTAGCCTACATTAGACACATTTTCACTGTTAATAAGCACCAACAATTGGGATACTGAATAAGCCTACCCATAAAAAATGGACTGGACTGGAGTCTGAAATATTAAGTGCATCCCTAGGAAATGGGTGTAACCTCCCCCCCATCCCCCCCCCCCTCCCCCCCCCCCCAGAAAGTAATTTTCCTGGAAGAAACACTGCATGAAACTAAACCACAACACATTTCCTGAAATGCTTAATTTGGAGAGAGCATGATTCAGCCATGAATCGTTATACCAGTGTTCAAAGAATGTATTACCGCAGCATGCACCATAGTTATTTTTCATTCGTCGAAAGGGACAACCCCTGAAGTAAGTTGGAGAGCAGAGGTTCTGATCCTGATGTTGACGAACCTGAGTGTACTTTATCCTGGGTTTTACCACATTTCCTCCAGGCAAATGCCAGGGTGTATATTTGCCTATTCAGCAGGGTTCAGGGGTGAGATACAGTGCATTTCTGCATGGTATTGATAATTTATTTCAAGCTCTAGACCACCCACCCTATTAATTACAATTACACACACTACCGGTACTACAATCATCACAAACACGAGTTATCAGATAAATTCAATTCACACCTCAGTACACAGTACTGATGACCAATATCCTACTGTCCGTCCACCAGCTTAAGGTCCGTGGCAGGAATGCAACGAGTCAGCTGGAGACAACTGGCCTCTGCGCGAACGACAATAGTGCCAACCTCCTACTGACCAGTACGATTTCACAATTGAAACTAAACGAAAGTAGCAGTGAGTAACCATAGCATGAATAACATCGGTGCTGAGTTGGCAATACCTGCAGTGGCACGTCCACTCAATCAACGCAACTGGAATGTCTCTCCTCTCCCCTTCAGTCCCCTAAGACCATGAGCTGGTGGACGGACAGTACATGAGTTAACATCACATAAGGGGCATCAACTTTGAGTACCTGTATGGGTGATAATATTTATAGATTGTACAAAATGGACAGTAGTATTAACTAGGAAGTTCATAGAGAGGTTTTTGCCATGCCAAAATCTACCTACTAATGGCAAGTACAGTGTACAAAAAAAAAAAGTTTGACAGGTCCTAAGAACTTTCACTAGATTTTCATGCAGTAAGATAAACTTACTTCTCTACCTTACTTATGTGAAGTTTTAAAGCCATTTTTTCAGTTTTGGCTACACAAAATATCAATTTATATGGTACTTAACTTATCCCATTATCTTTTAACTTCCCATGTCTTCCTTTCCTACATTTTCCCAGTTTTAATTCCATCCATTACAATTCCTTTAAGGCAGAAGATCTCACTGAAAAATGTCCCCCACTATACAATATTTTGAGTGACAGAAAAACTGTTCGCTGCCCGCCCTCCTGATGAGACCAGGAAGTTGAACAGAGCTCATCAGGGGCTATAGCATCGAACAGATATTGAATTGATAGTGTGAACGTCAATCTTTGAAGATAGCAGTGGAGAATGTCCTTGAGCGATGAAATGAATGAAGACAAAATAAACTGGGCAGGGAATTGGAAGAAAGCAGCCATGGCCTATTAGATGGAACCATCCCAACATTTGTTTAGGGGTACAAATGGGAATCCACACAAAGACATTTCAAGGATAGCCAATATTGGGGTCTGACCCTGCTCATCTACTGAATTTGCAGATAGCTTGGCACCATGGGCTAGTGCTGCAACTTAGCAAGCGTAGCTAGTGATGTTGCTGATGAACCAAATATATACATAAAAAAGATCTAAAATGATCACAGAACTGCATGAAGATTACAATGCATTGTAGAGTAACTTTCATTCATTAATTTTCATTCGAGACTGTTTTGTCTTTCGACATCAAGTGTAGTCAGCAAGCCTTTGTTTACAAAACGAGTAGACTCCATAATCTTCAATTAGCAGTTAGCACCGTAACCTCGCTTTACCTCTACATCTCTCACCTTGAAATCGATAAACACTAAATCTACTGTAACTATCACCTCCTAGGACTACCTCTGATTCTCTTACCTTTTATTGCTGAGTTTGAGACAAGCTGTCCACTTACGTATTGGAAACATGTTTCTTTTTTTCTTTTTAAGAAAATACTTCAATTTTGTTGTTTGCTTTTACCCCAAACTGGAGTTAATATACTTTACCTCTGAGGTACAGACACTTTTTGGCAACCCCTCCCTATGAGCAGTGTATACTTACATCTAATTTTGTCGCTTAACTATTTACATGTGCATAATATTCATATATAGATTGCAAACCTATAATACATCGTATACGAGGGAGCAAAAATACGAGGGAGCCATGTCGCTAGATTTACTGGCTCGTTAAAAATATCCTTCGGGGCAAAATTCCAAAAGCTGCTGTAGTTAAAAGGGACATAAAACCAATTACATTAATTAATTAAAATACATCATAGAAGAGACTAACCCTTTATATAAATAATGAGATTCACTGCTTATCGTGAATGCTAACTTTAACAAGACAAGTTGTACAAAGTATAGCAAGAAAATAATTCTAAATAATTTTAAAAATCTTAACTTCAACCCTAGTGATCAAGGTTTGATGATGACCTTGTGACAGTTGAAATGCGTTATCCTAAATTTCCCCCTTATTTATCAGTGAATAATATTATTAAATGTAATTATTTTCAGGAGTTGTGTTACCGTTATACATATTGTGTACCCTCGCCCAATCACATTGGGCAAAAAGCGTGTTGGCCAGCTGAAACGTATAATGTATGGTTTTTATGCAAACCATTTTTCCTTTTTTTGGATCTGTATTGACTTACAAATTAAATCTCAATCAAAGTATAATAAAATATTGGTCCGCCTTGAAAATACAATTTATCCAACAATTTTAACAAATAGTACACTCTCACTGACCTTCCTTCAGCTGGATATACGAGTTCAATGGTAAAATGCTATGTCAACTATAAGAAATATCACTTTTTGGTATACAAAAAAGTAGTTTTGTGACAATCTAAAGAGCCTACTTTTCTTAAAATTTAAGATTCATGCCAATGAATAATCTATATATCAGAAATGAAATGTTACATTGGATCTATCAGCGCATGTAAAATTATGTTGGCAACGGTGTCATGTATGTGCTGCTTAGAATTAATCTGAAATATTATGATCTATTATTGTCCCAATTTTGGATAAAACTCATTTGTTAATATAGAACTTACATGCATTTAAAATTTAACTTATCAGCAGGCTTAGAATCATGTTGGCAGCATCGATGTATGGTACCATCAGTTACTCCAAATTAATCTAGAATGTCAGGTACTATACGTGTGCAGAGTTTAGAGCTGTTGGCTTGCATACTTTCTGATATACGGTATTGGTATTAGAATAAAAATAGGGAGAGCATTTATTAACTGTTGGCAGCCCTGCTGGCTCTCAAGAATACGCATAGTCATATCTGTTATGGTACACAAAGCACATACAAAATTTGGTTGAAATTCAATTGTTAGTCTAGAAGTTACATGCAATTAAATGTTGGATCTATCAGCAAGCTTAGAATCATGTTCGCAACACTGTCATATATGGGCTCCTAAAAATCAATCTGGTATGTCATTATCTCTGTTTGTGCCAATTTTGGAACAGCTCTATGCATAACTTCTGAGATATTCCACATAGAGCTCAAATTTCAATTGTGATTTTTCAGCAGTTGGTAGCACTGATGTCATTTTCAAATATGGCTATGAGATATTCAGGTATAGATCTTGACTCATACAAAATTTGGTTTTGATAGCTGCAGCCATTTAGGAGTTGATAGTAGATAGACAGGACACACACACACACACATTTGCCCAGATCGATCTCATAAGTCTACCTTTTCCTCATTTTTACAAAATGTGAAACGTAGGCTAAAAATAAGAATCATTCAAACCACAAATGTCTCAATTTATACAAAGATTAAAATATTACGTATAAATTAAGACCTTTACGTTTTGAATGACTCCTTGTTTCATTGAAATCGCTCCAGCCATTTAGATTTTATTTCGGGGGGATGGGGACACACATACACACATACACACATACACACACACAGACAAAAGGAAATCTCATAAGCCTATTTTTTCATAAATGAAAATAGGCTTAATGGATGCCATGTTTGAGAGTATCAGTCTCATTTGAAGTGTTATTAGTCACCAATTGGAACAGTCTTACTTCTGCAGAGCTTCAATGATAGACTTAACAATGACTCATTGGTTAGATTAACTGCTGCTGCTACCTGCTCGGCAGATTACTGATTCTTCCTCCAACAAATTCAGCTGTCTAAAACAGTGAGCTTTCTCAGAGAGGAATGTGCTGGTTTAATTACTGCCTAACTGATCTGAATCCCACAGACTGTAAAATATAATGATAATAGGAACATTATTTTCATCAGTTGCTCGGTACCCGTTCCAAAGGTTAGAGTCTGAATAAAGAGTTATAGGGGACAAATTTTATAAGGATAAATGCACAGAACCATTTATAATTATAATATGACACTTCAGCAGTAGTTGGTGCATAAAGAGGTCACAATGTCTGTAGTGCCATCATAATAAGAAGACCCACTAGACAACAATATTTTACATATCCTATCTTTGGGGCTTGAAAAGATAAGGTGCAACAGTATTTTCTACTAAAAAGTTTAAGTACAACCTCTTAAATGCATCTTCTTGCATTTAAGCTTATAAGATAATCTATTTGACTGTAAGGGAAGTATATTAAAGAGACGGGACAAACCCTTGTTAGAGCGATTAAGTATTGGCATAGACAGTAGATAACAGGAACAGTGAGCATTATTATGCTTGAGTAGCAAGTAACACATAAAAACAAAACAATAACAGAGTTTAAAAACTAGGAGTGTAAGGCAGCAAGATGTATAAGTATAAAACAATAACATCACCTTGTTGAAGTGCTAAGATTAAGTGACACAACTAAAATACAAGAACATTTTAGAGATAGCTTATACAAATGCATTACAAATAGTTACGGTACCCTGTCATTTGAAAGTCAAAACAAATCTCTCTTCTCAGTTATCATTTGCAAGTCAAATCAAACTTCCTTCATATCCACAGTCAAGAGAGAATCTGAGATAAGTACTCTAAAGGTACAACCCTAAATGTTAGCAGCATTTACAGTCATCAGAAAAGGAGCGGTACATTTGGTTGGTTCCTCAGTTTAGGGGCTGCGACAACGTGGTCATGTAGCCCCATGTACTTTGGGTGTGTGTAGAATCTGTCTGATAATTGGTGTTAATTGTGATGGCTGTATTATCTGTAATTCAGGTAAGGACTGCAGATGATCAATTTCAAGTAGTTCCTACTTTTGCTACCAAATGCTACCGTCAACGATACCTAGCCGCGAACTTGGGTACTAGATGCCACCGCGACCGGCACCTGGTGGTGAACGTTGGAACTATTTATTTATTTATTTAGCGTATGACATTACACATGAAACACAAAAAACACAATAATAATAACAAAAAATAATAATAATAATAAAAAGTACATACAAGCACAGATATCGACCTATAACCTTATGTCTAGACTATTGATCCAGTCCAGGCTCGATGGTGTGGCACTGAAAAAGTCGATGGGGTCACCTAGGTATGCTCTTTACACCATGGGATAACAAAGTAAATCCACGATAGTTCTCACACTTTTTCTGGTTTCCTTTTTCAAACAATGGCACTATTACACCTTTAGACCAATCATCAGGGATCTTGGAGGCTGGATTTAGACAGCTCCTTAACCCGGTCTATGAGTCAGTTAAAATTGGCTACATGGATAATTCTTGGCAGGCACGTCCACGTCGTGGGGGTGGGCAACGGTACTGTAATATACCATGGAACTACAGTAACGGCTAAGTTCTGGTGAGGACCCAGTCCTATGGGGTATAACATAGGCCCCGTGCACAGGGTTACGTGCGAAGACCTCAACGGCATCTGCAGTGGAGAAGATGGACTTTGGCACAGTGAAGATGGCGGAAGAGGCAACCCAGTACTCAGGGGTTAAATATGAGTACAACCTGCTGCCTTGTAGGTTTGGTAGTGGAATACCAAAGGCTAAGGGAGACAACCCTGACAGAAAATCCTCCAATATGTTAGGCCTAGCAAGCCAATAAAGGAGTAAATAGTTATGCGCATTCAATGTTAAAACGAGCCTCGGAAAGAAGAATACCAAAATGGACAGCTCACACGCCTTACACTTGATAGGAATGATGGCATTCAGCCTGATGTTATGCAATGTAAGGCTGTGGGGAAAAAACATAATAAAGAAAGATAACCCCAAAATGAGAATAGGAGCACTGAATGTAATGACATTAACTGGAAAATGTGAAGAACTTGTAGATCTGATGGAAAGAAGGCAACTGGATGTATTAGGTCTGAGCGAAACCAAATGGAAAAGGAAAGGGAAGACAATTTTATGAGGAGGATATACCCTTTACTGGTGTGGTAAATGGAAAGGGTCACATAATGGAGTGGGCTTTATTCTAAGTAAGAAAGTAGATGCTGTTGCAGATATTAAATATATTCGTGACAGAATCATTAGATTAGAGGTACCATTAAATGAAAAAATCCCAACCCTAGTGCAGGTTTATGTCCCACAAATGGGGTGCAAGGATGAAGAGAAACAGAAGTTCTTGGAACAGCTTGAGAACCAATTGGATAAGGAGAACATTATGATAATAAGTGACTTAAATGCTCAGGTGGGATGCAAAAGGGAGGGTGTAAAAAGAGTGATTGGCCCATTTGGTTATGGAAACAGAAATCTAGAAGTGGAAGACCTGCTTGATATGTGCAGTCGAAATAGTCTTCAAATTCAAAATACCTGGTTTAAGAAGAGAGAAAGCCATAAAGTAACTACTGTAGATACAGCTGGGATGGAAGACATAGATCAATGATAGACCTTGTAATAACAGCAGGTGAAGCAGGAAAACAAGTTGTGGATGTCAAAGTCGTTCCCAGTGAAAGTCTCGACAGTGACCATAGCCTTGTTCTAGTTAGTATAACTGGTGTTAAACTGATTAATTATAAGATGGAAAAGAAACAAAAGATCAAGGTCTGGGAGCTGGAGAAATCTGATAAACGTGAGGAATATCAGAGAAGAGTTTTAGGAAAAGTTCCAAAAACTGATACCAAAAGTGCAGAGGAAGAGTGGCAAAATTTTCGAAATGTCTTAGTTGAAGAAGCTAGAGAATTATGTGGCGAAACAAGTAGCAAGGTTCGACATAAAGAGATGGCCTGGTGGAATAAGGAAGTCAAAACAATAATTCAATTAAGGAACAAAGTAGAGAGAAAATTAGAAGAGGAGAGACAAAAGAATGACAGAAATGAGGATAAAATCAGATCACTTGTACAAGAATATCGAGAGCACAAATTAAGAGTTAAACGCATAATTAATGAAGAGAAGGATAAGATTTGGGATGAATTTGCGAAGAAACTGGAGGAAGATACACAAGGTAATAAGAAATTACTATATAAAACTGTGAAAAACAATAAAAGATATCAGGAATCAGTTACAGCTTTGGAAGGAAATAATGGAGAAGTGATAAGAAGCATAAATGAAATCAGGAAGTTAATGGGACAGTATTTTGATCAACTGTTAAATGATGCATTTAATAATGACAGTGGGGACACAAACATCAATTTAGGGGCCAATGATGAAAACCACCAAGAACCACCCCCAACCTGGTCTGAAGTGGAAGAAGCTTTAAAAGCTATGATCAAAGGGAAATCCACTGGAGTTGATGAAGTAAGTTCAGACATAATAAAATCAGCAGGAATTAATGGAATACATTGGTTGTACAGAGTATTACATGCTGTATGGAAGGACAATAAGATCCCTGATGACTGGTCTAAAGGTGTAATAGGGCCATTGTTTAAAAAAGGAAACCGGAAAAAGTGTGAGAACTATAGTGGAATTACTTTGTTATCCCATGGTCTAAAGATCTTGGAAAAAATAATTGCGAAAAGACTACGCAGGCACTTAGAAAAGGCTTTAGAAGAAGAACAACTTGGCTTTAGACCAGGAAGGAGTACTATTGACTTGATCTTTGCTGCAAGAATGCTTATTGAGAAACATCTTGAAAAAGGGAAAGAATTAGTAATGGTATTTCTAGATATAGAAAAAGCTTAATAGCATTGCAAGATCAAAAATTTGGGAATGTTTAGAAAGGCACAATGTCCCAAAAGAATCAGAATCAATTTATTTGGCGTTAAACACTACTGCAATAGCTATCGTCAGGTTAATAATACAAAACAATAAAATCAAATAATCCTACATTACTTAGCCTACTTATAACGAAAATGAAAATCCACAGCCTGCTTCCAGTCTCCGACCGGGTCAGGAATGGAATGAATGAAGCCCCCAACTAGCGGCGAGGATAGGAATTGTGCCGGCTGCCGAAGCCTGACGCACTCCTCTGGGGCAATGATTAAATGAATGACAGATGAAATGAAATGAGAGTGGAGAGTGTTGCTGGAATGAAATTTTGACAGGGAAAACCGGAGTACCCGGAGAAAAACCTGTCTGCCTCCGTTTTGTCCAGCACAGATCTCACATGGAGTGACCGGGATTTGAACCACGGACCCAGCGGTGAGAGGCCGGCGTGCTGCCGCCTAAGCCACGGAGGCTCCTACTTATAACAATATATACAAACAGCATATTATCGTTATAACAAAATGTAACCTACTTTTATTGTACTAAGTATTACACCAATCTGCTTCCATACATTCTTCCAGTGAATACCATGGATTCACCAGCAACCACTTTTGCAGCTGTTTCTTAAAGATTTTGGTTGGTAGTTGTTGGAAAGACAAACTCAGTTTGTTAAAAAAAATTATGCCAAGAATTTCATGACTGTTCTGTGTTTTTGAAAGCCGACACCATGGTACCTCTATCTGGTGTGAGTTTCTTGTGCTGTATGAGTGAACTGTTACCCGTCTGCCTGGCAATTCATGTGGATGTTTATTTTTCATATACATGAGGATATTTAAAACAAAAAGATTTTTAGGTGTTAGTTTGGAAGATTCAATAAATAAAGGTCTACAGGGTGTGTTAGGAGGAGCATTTGCAATAATACGGATTGCCTTTTTCTGTAATTTTAAGATATTTACAATGTGTGCACTATTTCCAAAAAATATTAATCCATAACTAAAGAGACTTTGAAAGAAAGCAAGGCTGTGTGTAAATATGTCGTAGGAACCTCATTTTTTAAATGACAGAGTAGATACACCACCCTTGCAAGTTTATTCGAAAGGTTATGAATGTGATGTTCCCATGTTAATTTTGAGTCAAAATTCATTCCTAGTAGCTTTGCTTCTTTTATATCATTACTTATGTTTTTAAGACTAAATATTAAATTTTGAGTTTTAGTTTCATTTAAGTGGAATCCATTCTCACTGAACCATTTCCTAACTTCTAGCAAGCACTGACTTGATACATTTTGTAATTCACTTATACATTTGCTAGAACACAAAAATGTAGAGTCATCTGCATAAATAATTGTTTTTCCTGAAACATTTACTGCTAAGTCATTCATCATAACGACAAAAAGAAATGGACCCAGAACCGAGCCTTGGGGTACACGATACCTAACTTCTAACACATGAGATTTCCTATCCCCACTCTCTACAAACTGTACTCGGTTTGTTAGATATGATTTAAAGACTTCATACTCTGATCCTTTAATTCCGTACAGTGCTAACTTTTGCAGAAGTATATCATGTGACACACAATCGAAGGCCTTGGATAGATCACACAGGAGTGCATCTACTGAGCTCCCTTCTTCAAAATGGTGCATTATGTGACAAACAAAATCATCCAGTGCACTAATTGTAGATTTTCCCGGAAGGAACCCAAACTGAGTTAGTGATGAAAAATTCATAAATTTGACCAACTATAACATATTCAAAGACTTTTGACAGGATGGTTACTATAGACACAGGCCTGTAACTATCAGGTTTAGTCTTATTCCCTTTTTTGTATACTGGAACAACCCTCGTAATTTTTAACTGAGCTGGGAAATAGCCTACGCTAAGGCACTCGTTTATGCAGTGCGTCAAAGGAATTAAAATGCTGCCAATAATAGCCTTTAAAATGTTGTTGGTGAACCCATAACAATCCTTACTATTGGAAGGTTTCATATTTCTTACAATTTTCTTTACCTCATTACAGTTTACCTTTCTCCATTTAAAATTATTATTTAATAAACTCGGAACTAATTTTTCTACTCTTTCAATTGCTGCTGTAGGCAGCTGTGAGGCAGGTGAGCAAATCCTTTCGACAGACTCAATAAAATGTTTATTCAGAACCTCAGGACTGATTTCTATTGTGGAACATTTATTTGTGACTCTAACATTGTTAATTACACTCCAAGCTGCTTTACAGGGGTTATTTGAATTTTCTATGAATCTGAAGTTTGCTTCAAGTTTAGCTTGCTTAAGGGCACATTTATACTTATTACGCATTTGTAGATAATTCTGTTTAGATTCAATAGATCCCTGTTCATTATGTATTATGTAAAAAAACATAACCTGTGATTTCATTTGTTCAAGCTCAGGTGTATACCATTTTATTTTATTTTTAGAATTACTCCTTTTCTTGGAACTTTTAATCTCCACCATTGGGCATGAAGTATCAAAGTATGAAAGAAGTATGTGAAAGAAATCATCAAAATATGTAATGGGAGAGTAGGAGTTGTCAGTAAAAACCCACTCAGATAGGATATGCCTAAGGTATGAATTAAATAGCTGTAATCTGTCAGGTGAAATATGTCTAATATGAATTATTGTGGGTGATTTAGCTATATTCCCATTTGAAAAACTACTGGATTGCATCACTTGAAATAAAACTGCTGAATGATCTGACAAACATGGGGCAATAACTTTAGTCTGGTACTGGCTGTGATTTAAATCCGTGAATACATTATCTAAGCAGGATGATCCTCTTGTTGGTTCATTAATTGTGTGATATAAGCCAAAGGATTTGAAAAAATTCCGAACCATAATAGCTTCTTGTTCATTGAATCTCAGGTCTACATTAATGTCTCCACAAATTACTAACTTATATTTTCGGTATGACTTTATAATAGGGCTACCGATGAGACACGGATTGACGTGTACCCGTGTAACCCGGGTCACGTGTACACGGGTAGGTACGCTCTAAGAATCCGTGTAGCAGTAAGTACACGTGTACACGGGTACACGAGTAGTACCACCTGTGTACCCGTGTGTGATGGTCCGCGTACACGGGTTTCACGGGTATATATGTCTTATCGTGTGCCCATGTGGTTTTCACGATTTTGAAGAATGTTTTTGACATTTTGTTGCACTAATGGCCCATTTAATTGAAAACAAATGTAGAATCGGGAAGACGAACACAGCAAACATAAAAATATAAAGTTTTTGCTATTACGAAGAATAAGGGAAACGACAACACTGCGTATTTTGTGAAAGGATGTTTTCGAAATACTATGAACACGGCACCGAATGATTCAAATTTTCGGGTACCGCGCATCCCTTATTCGTTAGGGCGCTCCTGGTGGGCAGAATTCTAACCTGATCGAAGAACACGCGTTCATTTCAGTACGATCATAGTAGTCAAACCACAGCTAGCACGCGCTGCGTGGTAGAGGAGAAATGGGAAAACAAGCAGTTGGGTATGGAAGTAAGCGGAACGGAAAGGAGATAAGGCCTATTGCTCTCTATGTTCTTTTATCGAAAACAATGAGTATTCCTGTGCTGGTGGGTCTACGGGAGCCATCGGACGCCACTTGAAAACGATACACCGGAAGATGGAAAATCAACAAACGTCGCCAAGCAAACGTGGGTAAGTAATTTTGAATACAAATTGTGTAACGCCATACGTATGCGTAAGCATACCGTGGTTACCACGACCTCCTACAGAAGAGAAATGTCTTTCTGATTTGACAATAAATAGTCCAGTACTGTTTACATTGGTTTTGTTTACATACGACCAACTTCTGTGAACAACACACTTTCACGGCTAGAAGCAAGCGCTTCCACGACACTCCCACCGCCTTCAGTTAGTAGGCCATGTCATCAGCGCCGAAGGCGAAGTGGTGTCGCGCCGGCGCCACGGCGCTGCCTTCCCCAAATGGAACTGGACATATGTTGAAATTTACCACTTTCCCAGACATTTCAGTCTAATGCAGACTACTTGACTGATTCGCTACGATCTGTATTATTTTCGGTTCATGCCACCGTCACACTCGCTTATCCACTTACCACGCGCCACCACGGCAGCACGCCGGCCGCCGCTCACTCCGTCGCGCACCGGTATTTAGCGCACTCGTATAAGAGGAATATACGAGCCTTACAGTAGTCGCATATGATGTGTAACATGTTATCCTACTATGTGTGTCCCGGGAGCGCAAATCCCTTGTTAACAGTGAACTCTGTTGGTCATTGAAATAACTACTTGTATAATTCCAGTGCAAATTCCTGACCTTAATAAATCATAATTATTATTTGCTAAGACGTTGTATCTTAATCGATTGATGACATTCACTTTGGGAGGACATATTTAGGTCTGTGGTTACAGCGTTGGTCTCCCAACCTGCCGGCTGGGGTTCTAATCCTAACAGAGTTGTATTTTTTTGCTTGATTTTTTATATTTAATGTTATTTGAGTACTGAGGCGTTATACAATTGAGCGTTATATTGTGAAGTTTACATCTAGTAGTGACATCTACCTTCAACTAGTTGAATTATGGTATGCGGGAGCACGGCCGACTGGATGCGCTCGCATCTAGTTGGCTGTGGCGGAAGCAATCCACTGCCTACTTGATGCGAGCTGCGCTCAATACCGGCCAGTTAGTGAACCAATGCCAGTGATGTTATTGAAAATGGTCTCTTTTTTCTGATAGAGTGCACTGCTAAGTATAAGCGTGATTAAAAATTAGGTGTGCAGAAGGTATATTAAATGTGTTTCTCCCAGTGATACGTTTAGACCAACGATGTTTCAATTATTCTTAGTGGTCTGTGTTAATATACTGAATTCCTACGTTGTTTGGAGTGTTTGTTGATGCAATATAGATTCCACATAGCTACATGGCCGACAGTACATCGAGTGCTTCCATTAAATAAGAATACAGCAAAAGTATGAAGATTTAATAAATCGTAATTTTGTTTTCAGTATGAAAATGATTTATTGTAGGAATATCTTAAATGGGGTCTCTAAACCTTGAACTAAACTGTATGCGATATACATTCTCCATAGCCACATGGCCTACAGTACGTCGTTGTACCGATCTCCGCCACCACGCGCGCTCATTGTTTCAGTCCCATGCACTTCCGTCCCTTTTCCAAAATCACTTCCACAAAAATGTCCAGCTACCGAGTGCCACAAAAATATCCAGATACCGAGTGGAAAGATGTTACACTCAATAAATAGCGATAGTTCTTCGCATAAGTCATACAACTCTTCGATGACGTATACTATTTAGATGGTAGATTGTTAAAATGAGGGAAATTGCATACCGTAAATTATAAAAGGTCCCAACAATTAGACAGATGGGCTTATCGGGAACGCAATGGTGGCGACCTACGGGAGCTTCAGGACGAGCGTGCGGTGGCGTGGGGTTGTGCCTGGAGGCGTGTGCTGTGTACATAGACAATTTCACAGATATTAGCGAATCAGTCGAGTCATCCTGCTCTCCACACAGAAATGGCCGGACAAGCGTGCATTTCAATCGTTGTCAAGTGCAATATTCACGGTGGTGGCACGTACCGGCGAAATGGAAAGGCAGTGATCTTGTTTATCTCCAATGCAACTTTCCACGATTTGCGCTTATAATGCACAGGACCTTCCTCGCTGTGAAGGCTTTCATTTCCCACCGACATTAAAAATGATATGGTATTATTACAGGCATGAAGCGGAGGCAACAAAGGAAGACACTGAAGATGGTGACCATGTTGATGATGAGGAGCAGGAACAGGTATGGTCATCCCGAGCCAAGAGACGACGCGTGGAAGGTAACGCACACCGTCCGTGCGATACCATACGCTCAGAGGAAATACATCAGGCTCTTGCAAGGATGGTTGCTGTGAACCAACTGCCTTTGTCATTTTGTGCCAGTGATGGGTTTAGGCAGTTCATGGCAATTGTAGAGCCCAATTACATGTGTATTTCAGAGGATGCCCTTAAGCGGAGACTGGCTCTACTAGCCAATGGTGTCAGAGAGAATGTGCGGTGTGAACTATCAGCGGCATCAAGCGTTGCCCTTACATCTGACTGTTGGACATCTCGCTCTCAAATGTCTTTCCTGACGGTAACGGCTCACACCATCGACTCCCAGTGGGTTCCAAAGGCGATGACGCTTACCACACATGAAATGGAAGACCACCACACCTCAGAAAATCTGGCATCGGAATTGCAATTGGTTGCAGAAGAATGGAATGTGCAGGACAAGATCACCCCCATCGTCACTGACAACGCGTACAACGTCGTCAACGCTGTGCGCGCTCTTGATGTGCTGGAGAAGGATAAAGTGACTTGTGCTGCACATTCTGTACAGCTTGCTGCAAAAAAGGCTCTTGCTCATGAAAAGGCTGCTAATATGTGTCTGAAAGCAAGAAAGATAGTTGGCCATTTTCGGCACTCTAACGTTGCCTCTAGTGAGCTGACAAAAATGCAAGCACAACTTTCAATGCCCGAACAACCCCTGATTCAGAGCTGCAACACCCGCTGGAATTCAACTTTTGCCATGATCGAGCGCCTTTTGAAAAACAGGAACCCCGTCAGCAACGTCCTAGCTGACCAGACATGCACGCCAATGGCCACAGCACAGAAGTTCCAAGAAACTGAACAGGAGTGGCATCACATGGAGGTTTTAAACAAGCTCCTTAAACCTGTGGAAGTGGTAACCACTCTCTTTTGCGGGGACAATTCTCCCATATCGATGGTCCGGCCACTAATGCAGACGCTAATTAAAAATCACCTCAGCACCCAAGAGTTGTCGGACGACAGCTTCCTAGAGGACGTGCAGTCTACCTTGGTCTGTGAATTTAACGATCGGTTCGGCCTCCTATGGATAAATGATAGTACTGTCACAGCCAGACAGATTGCATCTTTCCTCGACCCGAGGTATAAGGATGTGGTAGATGAGACAGCAGAGGCTCGACGATGTATTCGCGACAGAGTGCTTCATAAGCTTCAGAGCGATGCACCAGCTGAAGTCTTGGTTAATCCCGATCAACCCTCCACCAGTAGTGTCCTGGAGTTCTTGTATCAAATGCCATGTGGGGGAAGGAACAGCCCTGAATCTCAATTTGAAGATTTTCTTTCGGAGGCACAGATTCGTTTTGACATGAACCCGTTCGAGTGGTGGAAAGCAAGGGAACACAAATATCCTGCAGTTGCTGCTCTAGCGAAAAAATACTTGTGTATTCCAGCAACATCCACAAGCTCAGAAAGGTGCTTTTCCTCTGCTGGAAACATTGTCACAGCCAAACGGAATTGTCTTCTGCCAGAGAATGTAAACCTCGTAGTATTCTTGTTCCAAAACAAAGCTTTCTTAAAGTAAATTGGTCAATGAGTCATAATTCTAGAAATTGTTGTTCTTATTATACTGTTATATTTTGTATTCGTTTCCTACGCCTGATATTTTAATTTTGTTGTTTAGTTACATTTTGGTCAAATGACAGTGCAAATAATAAATTATATTCCGTTACATATGGTTTTGTATCTACTCCTCTCTCATCCTCGGAACTAACCTTTATAATCAATCAAATAATTAATTAATTTCACACTGCTTCGATTCGAATAAACGCGCGCGGACACATTGCACACGCAAACACGATTTCTAAATGCATGTATAAATGGCACGATATTGCCGTGAACAGATGTTCGAGCAAGGTCACCAGACTCGGCACTCTTTAACAATATTCGGTGTGACCCATGTACCCGGTCGTAATTACACGAATACACGGGTACACGGATAAATAGTAGAACCCGGATTTTTAGCACACGGATCTTAAAAACACGGTTGTGCGGGTACACGGGTACACTGGTAATAGGGAGCACTACTTTATAACACTATCCAAAACCCCTTTCATACTTTTTAAAAATGTATAAATATTACTATTAGGTGTTCGGTAAAAGGCTACCATAACAATGTTAAAATCTACAAGTAATGCTGCCACAATTTCACAGTGTTGATAAACTTGATAAACAAGATCAAAATGCTGTATGAAAACACAAGGGCATTCTTACAAGAATAGGTAATGGGGAAAGCAGATGGTTCACAACAAAACAAGGAGTCCAACAAGGAAGTTCACTGTCACCATTGCTATTCATCACAGTGATGGACATAATCCTGAAGAGAATAAAAGAAGAAAAGGATAATGGTAATGAAACAAATGCCCTTGTCTTTGCAGATGACGTCATGATTTGGGGAGAAAGTGCCAGAGAGGTACAAGAAAAACTGGATTCATGGGACAAGCTGTTCAAGGAGTATGGGTTGAAAATAAGCCAAAGTAAGACAGTAGTGATGACAACAGGACTGTCTCATGCAACCATTTACGTGAATAATCAGCCTCTACAAATTGTTGATCAATTTAAATATCTTGGTAGCACACTGTGTAAGGATAACAACAACAACAGTGAAGTAACAAATAGAACTAGTAATGCAGCCACCTTCTATGCACAAGTTACAACACTACTGTGAGGTAATAAAGTGCACACGAAGTGTAAACATATACTGTTTAAGACATACTACATCCCAGCGGCGGTTCGTGGGGTGTAAGTTCGGTGCAGCCCAACACACGCTCGTGTGCAGTAAACGCATACATTTTGAATAGGTGTGTTCCAAACAGACCCGGCCAGTGACTGGAAACTGTGCAAGAAGATGATCTGGTATCGGGGTGATGTTTAGGGAAGACAATGGCATACATATCAACCGCTGTATTATTTTCATGCACTTAGCACAACATAAGTATAAAATTAACTATAAGAGCAAATATTACTCACATTCGGTCATGTCTATTGCTTGTATGTTAAATCTATTCTTTGGTCCTTTGAAGCAGCAAACTTGTCTATGATGTCATCGTAAAAGGGCATTGTATTCATCAAGTCGTTGAGCAGTGACTTCTCTAGGGATATGGTTGCCAGCGCAGTCAGCCTCTCCTGGGATGTTGAATTCCTTAAGTATGTTTTAATCCGCTTAAAGGCGGCTTCGGTGGCGTAGTCGGTAGCGTGCTGAGCTTCTATGCCCAAGATAGCGGGTTCAAACCCGGCCGAAGCCGTCGGATTTTTTAAGAGCATTAAAAATCCCTCAGTATGTCTTCCTTCGGAGGGGAAGTAAAGCCGGCGGTCCCATGTCATAGATTTATGGCATGTTAAAGAACCTTCCACTAATTGCACCTGTTTGAAGCTAAATTGGATAGGTTAAGAATGTAAACAACGCTCTTAGGTTTCTACGTTTGTTGCCAAGAGCCGACAGCGGTGGCGTCTAGTAGCTAAGTTCTGAACTTGGCCTAATAGTCATCGACAGTGGCGCTTAGAGGCAAAAGTAGGAACTATTTGAAAAATTCTAAGTTGCAGTACTTAAATTGAAAAAACAGATATCACACACTAATATAGTCATCACAATTAACACCGGTTATCAGACAGATTCTACACACACCCAAAGTACACGGGGCTACATGACCGCGTTGTCGCAGCCCCTAAACTTAAGAACCAACCAACCAACCTAATCCGCTTAAGGCATGAAAAGCTTCTTTCTACTGAGGAACTGGTAGACGGTATAGTAAGTATTAAAAAAAAAGTATACGCTTCTTTGAACAAATCGTTAAGTTCATTCTTATTGAGCGACAAAATTATTTCCTCCAAACTGGTATTTTTGTAGGTAGAATCAGAATAGATGTACTGAATTTCGTTTTTTAACCTATGTGTCAAATATCGTGGGATAAGAGATTTTTAAGTTCTCTAGAGCATCAAGAGGGAGGATTTTAGAATATTCTTCAAACTTAGAGCTATCTCCTAAGCAAAGAAACTGGAGCTTCTGCATATCTTGAAATCTTGTATCAATTTCTACAGAGACTATATCCAATATGTCAAAATACATCACTCGATACTTAAGGAAAACCTCGTTTTCTGTTTTTAAACCAGAATGTCTTTTAAGTTCAATTTTAGTTTTCTTCTCAGCCATTTGAAAATAGGTTTTAGACGTTTCTTCATTCCTTTTACCTAGTATCAGTTGCCGTGTAGTGTTTATTTTTGAAAGGCAGAAGTAAATGTCCAGAGACATCTTTTGGAGCACGTTAATTAATAATATATTAGCAAGTTCAAAAATGTCATTGAATACTATTGATAAAAATGTGAATTGGAAGCTATTCAAGTTATTAAACAACCCCTCTGATTGACGAATGGTCTTTTCGTCTGACTGAGGGTCATGCATAAGTCTTTCAAAATATCTTTCAATCCCTCCCACTCCTCGACAACCACGTTTAAAAGTTTTCAATGTAACGACCAACATGTATCAACACCAGATGGTATTCGTTTCGCAATTACTGAATCAGCGATGAAAGTTCTTTTGGCTGATGAATGAAAAAATGCGGGAATACCACCCAGACTCGCAAAAAAAATATATGTTGCTAATACTTTGCTTTACCACTAGATTTAATCGGTGTGCCAAACAATGTACAAATAATGGTTGAGGGGCATCTTCCTTGACCTTAGTTTGAAGACCGTTTAGATGACCTGCCATGACACTAGCTCCGTCATAACACTGGGCAATCAATTTAGTTTTGTAAGAAAATTAAAACAGTCTGAAGCAAGTGGAACAAACTAATCGCTGTACGGTTCGAACTAGCATCATAAAAGCCAAGGAACCGTTCAACTAGCGCACCTTTGTAAGTAATATACCGAAGTATCACCCAACACTGCGATTTCTTTGTGATGTCAGTTGTATCGTCGACCTGAACTGAAAAGAAAGGGGTTTCTAAAATGTCTTCTTTCACAGCATCCCTAATGAAGGTATAGATGCAGTCTATTAGCTCACACTGTATGGTTTTCGATTCTCCGCTAAAAACTTTCTTTTTCGAAGCATAATGCTGTTGCATTTCTAATGAGCTGCTGCAGACTAGAAGTTTCAACAGTTCTTTGAAATTCCCTCTATCAAAAGTCTGTTAAGCCTCACATTCTCATTAAACTTTGTGATGTTAAGACGAGCATTTTCTCTTAAAGCGTCAGCTATTTGAATCTGATTCTTTTTAAGTTCTTTAAATCCCACTGCACTTTTTATATGCTCCGAGGAACCTTCGTGCTTTGGAAAGACCTAGTAGCACAGGACATATTTTCAAATCCTGTGTGATTCCAGACTCCCTGTTTCACTCCTACAATAAGACAAGGCCAACAAAAGAGTTTCTGCAAATACTGACTACCGCATAACCACGGATAACTACTATACCAAGATACCTGGAAATTTCACGTGTGCACATTTCCGGAGGCAGAACCAGTTTTTTTCTGATATGCCAAAAGTGGTTGGGGTTGATTGCTTGATAAAATTTCTTTTTTATCCTCCTCCTTCCATTTAGAAAACGGAGTTTCTCTTAAAATACAAACTAAATCTACGGACGGTTCCATGTTAAAACACGCCTTGGAGGGAACACTATTATTTCACACTACAAGAAAAGATTTAAATACGACCTCTCACTCTACATACTCGTACTTATATTTACAACATAACTGAATTTCAAACGCACTTCCTCTCCAAGCATACACCTATATGTTAAGCTCAGCACAGTAACTATAAAAACGCCACTGCTACTGTATGCTCTTCAAAAGCGCTCAGTCTATTTACACTTCACTCACAATTAATGCGCCACACGGCCACGAATCACAATTTAACAGCACAATTTTTACTATAAAAGAATACTTTGTACACCACACGTTCAAATTTATAACAAGCTTCTTGTTGCAACTGTTGGAACAGTAGCAACAAGTCTCGCGACGAAATATACTAGTAAATATGTCTTTGCGTGATTGTGTTTTAGCGTGATTTAGATTCTAACATTGGCAGCAATGGTCTACCAGCGGGGAGCCCGGGTCATATTCGGGTGCGTTCGGATAATATCGTTACAGCTCATGCAAGGCAGCCAAATATCCCGGTTGCTCAAACGGCTGCACCAAGCGGAATACTTCCGTATACATACTGCAGGCGGTTTGGCGCGTTGTCATGGCAACCGTTCAGTTATACATCACAAGTCAGCCCATACTGCTCTGAGCATTAGCAGGGCTGCACCCAGAAGGCAAGGCACAATCGTAAAGGAAACGGACTGTGGGGCTTGCTTAATTACTAATAAGTATGAGCGCTACGCTGGTTGTATAATCATAACATATAAAGCGCACTCTTCGTTCTTTTTAACGAATACGGTAGGTTTTAAAGAGAAAATATAGGGATTCAGAAAATGATAAGACAATTGGTTTGGGAAGTGTTAGTGCAGCCGGGCTGTACCTGATGCACCTGAAAAGCCGCTACTGCTACATCCCAATTCTAACTTACAGAGTAGAAACATGCACCCTGTCCAGAAGAGAAGAAAGTAGGATTCAGGCATCCAAAATGAAGTTTATAAGGACAATGCTTCAAAGGACAAGGAGAGACAAAGTAAGGAACGAAACAAACAGGACAGAGGCTGGCATAGATATCAGTGCTACAAAATATTTGCAGAAGCAACGATTAGGATGGTATGGGCTTCTTCAAAGAATGGGAGAAGAAAGGACACCAAAAGCTTATTTCAACAAGATTATCCCAGGAAAAAGACCAGTAGGAAGACCAAAGCAGAAATGGTTGGACCAAATCAAGGATGATCTTGAAGACAAAGGGCTAGACTGGAGAAGGACCCATGAAGACCAACTATTCATGAACAGGAAAAGGAGGCGAGGGCTCGTTAACAGCAGCCGGACGACTGGAGCTGGAATTTGATGATGTTGATGATCAGGGATCTTATTGTCCTTACATATAGCATGTAATAATCTGTATAACCAATGCAACCCATTAATTCCTGCTGCTTTTATCATGTCTGAACTTATTTCATCAAATCCAGTGGATTTCTCTTTGATCATCTATATATTTAAAACAGTAAGGTGATTTTTGTTACCACGAGATTGAGAAAACGACAGAACCGATTTACTTCGTAGAGCACTCTAACGAAATCTCTTGGCCTCTAGATTTGCAGAGTGTCTCTAAAATAAACAAATATATTACGGTATATTTTTAAATTAATATAGAAAATAGCAGAATTCTTGGCCCTCACGCATGCGCACAATCCGCCTGGGGTCATGACAAAATGGCGGTGAGAAGTCCATTAAAATGTAAGTTATTTAATAAGCTTCCATGTAATTGAAAACATACATTAACCAAGTTCTGACAATAAAATATAATAACAGTATGAACATATACGAATGTGCAACATTGATTTATTTGGATAATGAAATTGATTATTTCCTTCAAACAGCGGCTTTTGAATATAATGAATGGCTGCGTCTGCTGCTAAACATGAGTGCGAGAGTAGCCATGTGGTTAAGGCGACCAACTTTGGTTCCAACAAGCGCCGGTTCGATCCTAGCCCTCGCCAGTATTTTTTTTTACCACTGAAATATTGATTAATCAAGGAGTATTAGTAAGGTTTTATGTCTGTTAAAGATACTTATTTCTACATTCCCTCTAAATACGTTTTATTTTCGTTTTACCATTGCATTGCAGCATGTGATCAAAAGAGCAAACTGTTGTCCGCAGTACGCCGTTTAAATATCTGCAATCAGTTCCTATAACTGACAACAGATGGCAGTACATCGCCCATATAGTTCCATTAACTGACAGCAGATGGCAACACCATTGCATCGATATATTTAAAACACAAGACATGGCATGTTTTCACGTGATGGAAAATTATAAAGGAGGGGAATATTTAAGAAGGGAAATGTTGAGGAACATTAACCGACAGTTGAATGTGTAGGCTAGGTTGTTTATGTACCTTAATATTGCAATTTCTTCCCAATGCTTCGGTGGTCAAGTTATTAGCGTCCTAGACTAAAAGTTATAATTATGCATCGTCGATATACTCTTAAATTATTAAAGAAAAAAGTAGTTTTCTAGGCACTCGCGCGTGTCCACAATTGCTTTCGCCATGAGAGACACTTGGCAAATATAATTAGTTTGAAGGGCTCCGACATCTTGGTCACTCAGCCCCGTATACTTGGGTGTGTATGTGTGAAATTTTCTCTGATAACCTGTGTTATTGTGATGGCTGCATTACTGTGTGTATTTGTAATTAAGGTGGTAAATGGCAAGGAGACGGCCAAGGCCTTAAGTTAGGAACCATCCCGGTATTTGCCTTAAGTGGAAGTGGGAAACCACGGAAAACCACATCCAAGATTGTCGAGGTGGGAATTAAACCGTCCTCTTCTTAGTTATACCTCAAGAGACTGAATGTACCCCGATTTTGCCCTGAGACCAGAATTACATTTCTTGGCAGAGCAGGAAATGTAACCCGGGTCTCCGGGGCGATAGACAAGAATAGTTGGGCCTCCATGTGTTAATACGATTTTTGACATGCACGGGACATAGAATTCAAAAACTGCCTCCATTAGGGTGACTGTCGAAGTGAGTATTGAGTATAGGCCTATGGTCATTCCAGTAGTTGGCGAAGTGATTCTATGTTCCCCTGCAAAATGTACTGCCATAACCTATAACAGGTGATGGAAATTGCTTATTTAGAGCAGTTTCGTACTGTTTATAACAAAATGAAGAACGTCATTCTGAGCTGCGTTTTCAAGCTATTGCAAAAAAAAATCGCTGGCAGGAAAAATTATAAGGAATTTATTTTAAGCGATCAGTCTCATCGCATTCTCCTCACCAACCAACTTGAGTATGAAAGTCTCTGGACGGTCATGTTGAACTTCATTGTATAAGACAATTGTTTAATGATTATTTGTTTAGAGTACTGAGTCTAACTACGGAGTTGATTTCGGCAATGGAAGTATTATTTGCCATTTAATATTTAGCGGCTCCGTTATTGCAGGACACTATAGTGTTATCGAATAATACGAAGCCACATTTAAAATCCAATATAAATAGGCCATTTCAGAAACAATTTCAGATATTATGCAGTACAGTGTACTGTAAGGTCCTTGACGATCAAATGTAAACATTGTTCTACATTGTATTTCTCTTGCGTAAAATCTATGCGTGGTTACTTTGGTCTTTACTGTTGTGAGGGTAAAATTGATCTGCTGGAATATAAAATATTTGCCAAGCTGCAACAATGTAATGATATTAATTTAAAAGTCATTGAACTTATATCCAGTAGTTCAAACACATACATCAGCGTTAACAGATTGGATACTGAAGATGAAAGCCAGCTACTTCATTTCCCTATTATTGAATTTTTCAATTCCTTGGAATTAAGAGATTCGCCTCCACATACTTCGAACGTTTGAGCCGTAGATATGCTTCTTAGTAATCTGAACGTTTCCCAAGGACTCATATATGGTAATATATTAATTGTAAGAAATAGCTTGGATTCGGATATAATAGGTGCAGTAATATTAGGCAGAGAGCTCAAATCCTACGACTTGATTTAACACCTTCCGATAAAACACTTACAGGTACAGTACATTTTCTTTTAATAGGCAACAATGTCCTATTCGCTCGGCCTACTTTATCAAAATCAATCAAGCTCAAGGAGAAACTCTTGAACGTATTGGGCTATTTACCTCATCACGTTTTCAGTCATGACCAGCTGGATAGTGAAGGTGCAAAAAAGGTCCTGTTTGGGATGGTAAAGAATAAGAGGCGGAAGGATCCTACGGATTATGTTAGAATGGTGAACAAAAGGGGACAAGAGATAGAAAATAGGGAAGAACTGAAGAAAATGTGGAAAGAATATTTTGAAGAACTCCTGAACCCAAATGGAAACCACGGCGAGGAGGAAGAAATCGGGGAAGAGGTACAGTAGATGAACTGCAAACAGAAAAGGACTTAACATGGAAAGAAGTGGGAGATGCAGTGAGATGAAAGGAGGGAAGGCACCGGGTGTGGATGAGTTGAGTGTGGAGATGGTGAGAGCAGCAGGAGAGGTGGGGATACAATGGTTGTACCGAGTGATGAAGACAGCATGGAAGGAAAGGAAGACCCCAGAGGACTGGAAAAAGGGAATAATTGTCCCGATCTTCAAGAAAGGTAGTAGAACAGAATGCAGAAACTATCGGGGAATAACACTGATGAGTCATTGTGCAAAGTTGTTTGAGAAAGTTTTGGAAAGGAGAATTAGGACAAGGATAGAAGGAGGGATGAGGGAAGAACAACATGGCTTCAGATCAGGAAGGTCCACAGTGGATTTGATTTTTGCTGTAAGGCAGTTACAAGAACAGCACTATGAGTATGGAACAGATCTACTGATGGCCTTCCTGGACATTGAGAAAGCATATGACAGTGTATGCAGAAACAAAGTATGGAAGTCCCTGGAGGATAGAGGAATATAAAAATGGACTATAAGGAAGATAAAGGAGATGTACAAGGGAAGCGTGAGCTGTGTGAAAGTGGGAGGAGAGAGATCGGACTGGTTGGAACAGAGAAACGGCCTGAAACAAGGAAGTGCACTGTCACCGTTACTTTTCATTGTGGTGATGGATGACATAATGACCCGAGTGGCACAAGTAATTGCGGAAGGAAAGATGAAAGCAATGGTGCTTGCAGATGATTTGATGATTTGGGGAAACAAGGAGGAGGAGGTACAGGAACAGTTGGACGTGTGGGAAGGAATAATACAAGGTTATGGGATGAAATTTAGCATAAATAAGAGTGAGATGGTGATCACAACAAGGAAGAAGGAAAGAACCACAACAGGAATAACAATTGGTGGGGAACAGCTGAAGGAAGTGGAGAGTTTCAAGTATCTGGGAAGCCTGATACAAGAGAATGGAAGAAACGATAGAGAAATAAATGAGCGGGGGAGACAGGCAGAAGCATTCCGGAGGAGTGTAAGAAGCATGTTATGGAGCAAGAATGTCCCTCAGAACAGCAAAAAGATCATATATCGGACGTACTATGTCCCTATCCTGACGTATGCCACGGAGACCTGGGTTATGAAAGGAAGGAAGAAGAGCAAAATACAGGCCAGTGAGATGAGGTTCTTGAGAAGCAGTATTGGAGCTACAAAGATGGACAGAATAAGAAATGAGAGGACCGGAGAATTAATGAAGGATGAACCATTACAGACTGGTATAGAGAAATCTAGACTTAGATGGTATGGACATGTAAAACGAATGGAGGAGAAGAGGATACCCAGGAGGATACACGAGACGAAGAGGGAAGGAAAGAGACCAAGAGGGAGACCGAGAGACAGGTGGCTGAAGGGGGAGGAAGAAATCGTGAAGAAGAGAGGAGAAGACTGGACAAGGGTGGAGGCTGAGAGATGGTGGGAAGACAGAAGGCGTTGGAGAGACTTGTGTTCCAAACAGACCCGGCCAGTGGCTGGTAACTGTGCAAGATGATGATGACCTCATCACGTTTTCAGTCATGACCAGCAATATATTGCAATGCTGAGAGTGCTATCTTTTGACGCCCTTAAAGTTGCAATAGTGCTAAAAAGTAATCGTACAAAGAATGTAACTTATATAAGATGCTTCTTCAGTAATTTTGTTTTCCATTGTCCGTCATGTTTTGACGGGTTTCATCTAGTAGCTTTTAAAGTTTCTTCCACTTCAGACCAGGTTGGCGGTGGTTCTTGGTGGTTTTCATAATTGGCCCCTAAATTGATGTTCGTGTCCCCACTGTCATTATTAGATGCATCATTTAACAGTTGATCAAAATACTGTCCCATTAACTTCCTGATTTCATCTATGCTTCTTATCACTTCTCCATTATTTCCTTCCAAAGCTGTAACTGATTCCTGATGTATTTTATTGTTTTTCACAGTTTTATATAGCAATTTCTTATTACCTTGTGTATCTTCCTCCAGTTTCTTCGCAAATTCATCCCAAATCTTATCCGTCTCTTCATTAATTATGCGTTTAACTGTTAATTTGTGTTCTCGATATTCTTGAGCAAGTGATCTGATTCCTGTCTTTCTTTTGTCCTTCCTCTTCCAATTATCTCTTTACTTTGTTCCTTAATTGAATTGTTGTCTTGACTTCCTTATTCCACCAGGCCATCTCTTTATGTCGAACCTTGCTACTTGTTTCGCCACATAATTCTCTAGCTTCTTCAACTAAGACATTTCGAAAATTTTGCCACTCTTCCTCTGCACTTTTGGTATCAGTTTTTGGAACTTTTCCTAAAACTCTTCTCTGATATTCCTCACGTTTATCAGATTTCTCCAGCTCCCAGACCTTGATCTTTTGTTTCTTTTCCATCTTATAATTAATCAGTTTAACACCAGTTATACTAACTAGAACAAGGCTATGGTCACTGTCGAGACTTTCACTGGGAACGACTTTGACATCCACAACTTGTTTTCCTGCTTCACCCGCAGTTATTACAAGGTCTATCATTGATCTATGTCTTCCATTCCAGCTGTATCTAGTTACTTTATGGCTTCCTCTCTTCTTAAACCAGGTATTTTGAAATTGAAGACTATTTCGACTGCACATATCAAGCAGGTCTTCCTTCACCTTCTAGATTTCTGTTTCCATAACTAAAAGAACCAATCACTCTTTCTACACCCTACCTTTTGCATCCCACCTGAGCATTTAAGTCACCTATTATCATAATGTTCTCCTTATCCAATTGGTTCTCAAGCTGTTCCAAGAACTTCTGTTTCTCTTCATCCTTGCACCCCGTTTGTGGGGCATAAACCTGCACTAGGGTTGGAATTTTTCCATTTGATGGTACCTCTAATCTAATGATTCTGTCGCTAATATATTTAATATCTGCAACAGCATCTACTTTCTTACTTAGAATAAAGCCCACTCCTTTATGTGACCCTTTCCATTTACCACACCAGTAAAGATTTTCTTCCCTTTCCTTTGTGCTTTTTTTTGGAATATCTACTAATTCCTTCTTCAGCCCTTTACATTTATGTTAAGCACAAGCGGATCAGTCGCACACACACTGTAATGGTTATTAATGCCCCATGTTGGTAGCGACAAATGTAACAGTTTCGCTAGCCCACACTGTTGGGAGAAAATGTAATTGTTTACCTTTGCCTAAGCTATGTTGTTTTAATGGGCGCCAAGACTTCAACGCAATGCTGAAATCTAAATTTGTATTTAACAACGTCTAGCTCTGGTAGAACACCGTCAAGAATCTATTCACTCAGATCGTGGTATGATTTGATCATTAACCCAACAAACAATTGTATCAGGAGAAGGAATTGGTCTATATCTAATGCTACTTACTGAAAGCAAAGATTGCATTGTAAAAGAAATGAATTTATTATATAAAACAAGTATAGCAAAATTAATAATAATAATAAGTATAAAATTTAAATTGGAGCGTTGTGATTTGAATATTACCGATAGAAAATTACGTGAAAACGGAGTCTGATAAATTGATTTTACTCTTATTTCCAAGCTATGAAGTTACTGAAATATGAAATATAAAACAAAGAAAAATGAGAGATTGCGTATTTCTGCGTCATTTGCGCTTACCATTGGAAATTGCCAAGGCATTTCCCTCGTTCTTGATGTTGTGAGCTTCCCACAGTCTCCTGGACGTCGTCATCTCCGTCGGAATTTGATGATATTCTGGTAGATTAGATAATTCTATGGTCCGTACCTCGGACCCAAACACTCGTACAACCAAGTTTTACAAAAGTTCGTCGCTAACTCCACTGAACATCGGAGCGACACGCACTTGCGACCGTACTCTGCAAGTTCTACACAGATTGTTCGTTCCACGGAACATCGGAGCGTCCCCCGCGTATAACCATACTCCGCAAGTATTTCACAGATAGACCTCGTTTCACGGCGCGTCGAATAATATATCCACACGTTGGCTCCCCTACCATGGTACCGACATCTAGCTTACGTCGTCCACACTGATTGGCTGAGCACGCCGCTAGTTCCCCTCCTCTGCCTCATTACACTCGGCGCGCGAGAGGGAGAAGTCGATTTCCGTCCCAACAATTCGCCTTTTCTAGACCTTGCGACCCAGCCTTGCGCAATACTTCTCGACAGGAATCAGCTTGTACTCGAATTCCCAGTGAGTCATGTCTCTCAAATACCCTAACTGACAAAACTCCGTAAAATTCCGTAATCACATAATTTTCTATAATATTGTCGTTTGTAATAATTTGCTTGATAGCGTTTTCTAAGACATGGAAAACCTATCTGAATGCTAATAATTTTTATAAAATGCTCCGAAAATACCTTAATAATAATTATAATAAATTAATAATAATAATAAATTACCATGAAAAATTCTCTTGGCTGAACAATTTGCCGCGTAAATAAATATAGAATGGCTTCCTACTGACTTATGCCAGTTGCATAAAACCCCTCGAAAAACACGTTACATATTCGCCTCGGATCATCGGATGATTTACCGTGACGACGGTCCATTATCCGATTATCCCAGACACGTTAATAAACCCCATCCAAAATACATATTACATAAATGAATCACCCTAAATTACAGATATATACACTCATATTTTTTCTTCACGCACTTTGCGTCAAAGTTTGTTGTCACTATGGATTGCACTTTGCAACCAGTCCAATGTTTTACATATGGAATAGTGTTCCACGGATATTTCCGCCTCTCAAATTTCTCTATGTTGGAGAAATAGACATAATTAATGTGTGAGCACTATGTATTTATGATGTCATATCACACGCATTGAAGGTGTTCTGATATATTTATATCACCATAGAACTCCCTAATTTCACTGGAGGTCCCCTCCTTATGGTGAAATTTAATCTCACTTATCACTGAGCACACGATCACACTACTGTGGCAGCGCCTCGTGACCATAATACTTAATCTCTCTTTAAAGTAGATTAAATTAATATTGATTTCTGAAAAAAAAAACAGTAAATGCGCATTACATATAACACCAAATATTTCTGTGCCATAATCGCCCTGTCTTGTTAAGTTCCCGTAGACCATATTCTACTTAATACTAGTTCTCAACACAGACCATTTCTCCTCACACAAATAATACCTCTGTACAAATTATCTTAAATTACACACTTACAAATCTTACATGGCGAGGCCGTAAACAGAAATCACGTGTGCTGATATGTATGAGTTTCATGAAGGACTGTCTCGCATTCTGATGGCCCATCTTTTATCTCGTGGACGCCTTAAGCTAACAAGCCCTATACAAGCGCTCCCCCATCTCTTGGAGATAAATGGGAACCCATCAGTGCTGCCAAAATGGCCTTGGTGCATCGAGACATTTTAGTGCTCAACAGCATCCGACAATCCCGTCATATTTCCCTGTACCTTAAAAACTCTCATTTACTTACATACTACCCCCCTGTGTGACTTCTGATACGCCTGCCTTAAGACCAGATCCTCCCACGCACCAAATACCACCCTTACTCATTTGATAGGCTGGCTCGCCAGCTAAACACACTCACTTTATGACACATATTTTCGTAGACTATGTATATTATACGTCCCGTATAATCTGTTTCCCTCACTATTCTCCAGCACATATGCTGTTTTGCCAATACGTTTGGAAACTATAAATGTTTCTGCGTCACCTGCCTCCAACCTTGCAAGTGGCTCCCTTTAAATGAACGTCATCACGTTGCTCTACTACCATATTTCTCAGTGTCTGTAACGATGCCCTGTTGCTACTGTCCACACATGCTAACCCTACTTTCCTCTGGTGTCACACCTCTACTCGACACTCTATGACCTATAAATGTCACTTCTGACTGACAGAATGACGACTTAGACAGCTTCAAAGTGAACCCTGCCTGATCTAACTTCTGAAAAACTATATTTAAATGACGTAGATGCTCCTCAAAACTGCGTGAACTAATTACCATATCATCTATGTAAATGGTTACAAACTCTCCTGTGTCATCCCCTAATGCAATGTTTAAAGCCCTAATTAAAGCTGCTGAACTACTCTTTAACCCATAAGGTGTTCTACAAAATTGATAAAGGTTATATTTATGACTAAAAGCTGTAAATGGTCTATCTTCGTACATAAGTGGCACTTGCCAAAAACTGGAACTCAAATCTACACAAGTGAAATACTTCTTCCCCTCAAATGTTTGCATTAATTCCTCTATTGACATAGATTTCAGCTGATCTGAACTAATTCTACTGTTAACCAAACGAGCGTCTAAACAAATACGAACAGTGCCGTCGGTCTTGGGTACCGTGATCAAAGAATTAACATATGGACTGTTAGAGTGCTCAATAATCCCATCTTCAAGCATCTGGTTAATTTGTGCCTCAACTGCACTCTGATAAGCGAAAGGTACAGGATATCTATGTCCTGTGAATACTGACCTATCAATAACGTTCAATGAATGTGTATAGCAATTGGCCATACCAATGCGATCCTCAAAAACTCTCCTATTACACCATAACACATCATAGAGCCGAACACACTGTTCATCCTCTATATTTCCCTGAAATGCAGCCTCACGTAACGAGTCCTCTAGACTTCCGTTCGTAATCACACTGCCCACAAAACATGGAGAACCCCGCTCTACGGCTGGCGATATCTCATTTAAAGTACAAATCACACCTACAATACTACTTCTCTGAATTTGGTCATTGAACGCTACTTCTACTTCAGAATCTCCCCATTTAAATTTCAAACTCCCTACATCATAACATAAGTTACCAGACACTCTACTTAGCCACTCTGAACCCAAGATAACACTGAATACTAAATTTGGAATTACAAGGCAAATCTGCTTCTCTACATGATTATTAATTTTAATGTCTACTAAAACTTGCTTAGAAATTACTTTAGACCTCTTCCCAACAGCTGTGATAACAAAAGTGCTTTTAATTGGCATCTCCTCAAAATTTACTCCAGTTCCTTTCATTTTATCATAAAATGCACTACTTATGCAACTCTTCATACAACCACTATCAATTAAAACATCTGTGTACGCCTCGGACACGTTAAATTTAACTATGGGGCTCTTACTAACCACTTCCTGAATAATACCTTCATCATTTAGTTCACGTAATAATTCATTTCTTACATTTAGGTCATAGGGTTCCTGTATAATTGTATGGACAGGGCATGCTACAGACTGAGATTCTGACCTTACTTCGCAGCCTGGTTCGCGTTTAAAGAACCGCTACAGCTGGCCGTAGTACTACTAACTACTAAACTGGTCTGGTTGTTCTGGGCTGTGTTGTCATTGTTTGGCTGTATATTACTACCACTAGGCTGTCCTCTTCCTTGACCCCTATTCTGGTTGTAATTATTGTCATTATAATTTCTCCCTTGATTTCCCCTGAAATCATTGTTTCTCCCTTGATTTCCCCTGTAATCATTGTTCCTCCCTTGATTTCCCCTGAAATCATTGTTCCTCCCTTGATACTGATTACCATAGCCATTTCCTCTGTTCTGATATAGCTGATTATTATTATTTCTATTTTGAGCGTTGGCCCCTTCGCCACCGTTCCCTTGAACTTCTTGATGCCTGGCTTCATTAGGTCTATTATTATTATTACCCTGGTTCCGATTGAAATTGTCCTCATAACCCCCTCTCCCTAGTGCATCAAATGTGCTTAACAAATTTTCTACTTGTGATATAGTCTTTACATTCTGGATACAAGCAGCCTCCTTGATCCTATAGGGAAAGTGCCTAAGTAGCAACCTTACCACATCACTTTCCTCCTTCAAGCCATCCAGATATCTACACACTAATACCTGCCCTAAAAAGTATTCGGTCATGGTGGAGCTTCCTTTAGGGTTATATTTACCACACACTACTCCCTCACGATGCTGCGACTGAATAACCTCATTCCAGAACTTTTCACAGAATTTCATTTTAAAATCATTGATATTAGTAAACTTGTCTCTGTAGACAGCAAACCAATTCCTCGTTTCCCCCACAAACACTTGTTCTAAAATTTCAACTACCTGGCACCACTCAATACTACCATTTTCCAACCTCTCCCCGAATTTATTTTCTATAGTGTTCATGAACTCCATTGGGCACCCCTGTCGATTGCTGAACTTACCCAGTTCTACCTCCCTGTGTGTGCTATTCACCAAAACTGGCCTATTCTGACTATTTTCTTGCCTGATCCTAGCTTTTAATTTTAATTCTGCGATTTTCTCCTCAGCCTTCCTCTCAATACTGTTTACTGTTAATTTAATGTTTCCTTCTGATTCTTCTACTTTATCATATAGCTTTGCTTGTTTCTCCTCAATCTTGCTAATGCTCTCTCTATTACTCTCTCTTAAATCATTTACTTCTGCAACTATTTGTGAGTGGACTTTCTCAATTCTACCCCCCAGCTGTTCCTTAACCTCTTTAGTAGCTACCTGAATTTTGTCAATTTCTCCCCCCAATTGCTTTTTGACCTGCTGTGTTTCCAGTTGCACTAGTTCTTTTAAATTTTCAGCCTGTGTACTGATTCTAATTTCCAACTCCTCCTGTACTTTTCCTAATTTTCTGTCTACATCTGCAATAATCTCTTTAGCCTTTTCTTCCATCACCCCCCTGATCTCACCTCTAATCAGTTCAAATTTGTCACTCATTTCCCTACTGTTTTGTTCTAATTTAGCATTTAAAGTTTCAGTACTCTCTCTATTTTCCTTACTGTTTTGTTCTAATCTGGCGTTTAAAGTTTCATTACTCTCTCTATTTTCCCTACTGTTTTGTTCCAGTTTTGCGTTTAAAGCGTCTGTACTTTCTTTATTTTCCCTACTGTTTTGTTCTAATTTTGCATTTAAGGCATCACTACTAACTTTGTTCTGATACATGAACTCGAGAAGTAAAGTTTTTAATTCTGGTTGGCCGCCTACACTCACTGTTTCAGTATCGGGATTTACCTCCGCTACCCCGGTACTACCATCACTCGACATACTGCTCGTATCATCACTCTCCAGCTGATGACCACTACGTAACCTCATCTGTCTTTCTTTCTCATCCCCCATAATGATATACACTGATAAAGACAAATAATCCCCAAAATACAGGCACAGAAATATATACCCTTCTCCTTCCACAAATGTTATTAGGTTTTCAGCCCCAAGTTGTCGGCGCCAAATGTAATGGTTATTAATGCCCCATGTTGGTAGCGACAAATGTAACAGTTTCGCTAGCCCACACTGTTGGGAGAAAATGTAATTGTTTACCTTTGCCTAAGCTATGTTGTTTTAATGGGCGCCAAGACTTCAACGCAATGCTGAAATCTAAATTTGTATTTAACAACGTCTAGCTCTGGTAGAACACCGTCAAGAATCTATTCACTCAGATCGTGGTATGATTTGATCATTAACCCAACAAACAATTGTATCAGGAGAAGGAATTGGTCTATATCTAATGCTACCTACTGAAAGCAAAGATTGCATTGTAAAAGAAATGAATTTATTATATAAAACAAGTATAGCAAAATTAATAATAATAATAAGTATAAAATTTAAATTGGAGCGTTGTGATTTGAATATTACCGATAGAAAATTACGTGAAAACGGAGTCTGATAAATTGATTTTACTCTTATTTCCAAGCTATGAAGTTACTGAAATATGAAATATAAAACAAAGAAAAATGAGAGATTGCGTATTTCTGCGTCATTTGCGCTTACCATTGGAAATTGCCAAGGCATTTCCCTCGTTCTTGATGATGTTGTGAGCTTCCCACAGTCTCCTGGACGTCGTCATCTCCGTCGGAATTTGATGATATTCTGGTAGATTAGATAATTCTATGGTCCGTACCTCGGACCCAAACACTCGTACAACCAAGTTTTACAAAAGTTCGTCGCTAACTCCACTGAACATCGGAGCGACACGCACTTGCGACCGTACTCTGCAAGTTCTACACAGATTGTTCGTTCCACGGAACATCGGAGCGTCCCCCGCGTATAACCATACTCCGCAAGTATTTCACAGATAGACCTCGTTTCACGGCGCGTCGAACAATATATCCACACGTTGGCTCCCCCACCATGGTACCGACATCTAGCTTACGTCGTCCACACTGATTGGCTGAGCACGCCGCTAGTTCCCCTCCTCTGCCTCATTACACTCGGCGCGCGAGAGGGAGAAGTCGATTTCCGTCCCAACAATTCGCCTTTTCTAGACCTTGCGACCCAGCCTTGCGTAATACTTCTCGACAGGAATCAGCTTGTACTCGAATTCCCAGTGAGTCATGTCTCTCAAATACCCTAACTGACAAAACTCCGTAAAATTCCGTAATCACATAAATTTCTATAATATTGTCGTTCGTAATAATTTGCTTGATAGCGTTTTCTAAGACATGGAAAACCTATCTGAATGCTAATAATTTTTATAAAATGCTCCGAAAATACCTTAATAATAATTATAATAAATTAATAATAATAATAAATTACCATGAAAAATTCTCTTGGCTGAACAATTTGCCGCGTAATTAAATATAGAATGGCTTCCTACTGACTTATGCCAGTTGCATAAAACCCCTCGAAAAACACGTTACAACACCGGACCATAAACAACATAGCACTAGACCTACCTATGTCGCACGGCATTGGTATTCAATGTCTGTGTATAGGCCGATCACCCAGAACTGTATCATGTCATAGGCGCATTGCATTCAAATCGTTTCCATGTCCGTTAAGAAGATAATACAAGACAGCAAATCCACTTTATGTGCTTATGCAAATTTAAAGTCAACAAGCCAGGACACGTCATCCCTCTTTTCATGGTGCCAGCAACATATTTATAGTCATATTCCAGCGCACTTTAAATAAAGTGCTGAAATCAAAGTTTCAACTTTGTCATGACTTATCCAATATTACTACAAGCTGTTGAGTTACATAGGCTCATGGACATGAACAAAATACTCATATCTTCTCCCGACACATAAGTTTAATTATGACTGTGTATTTTAACCATCACGCACTTAGCAAGAATGTGTCGCAATAGCAATTACATATCAATGTTGCTGTAAACAATAGGAATGTTTTAATTGTTCTTAAGTTTATCATGTTGTAATTTTAATAGTTTTAAGTGTTTTAATATCAATGTATAGTTGTGTTTTGACATTGACGAGGTCAATTTTGTCTGTGGAATGGTGTTTCTTAACATAAATGTAAAGGGCTGAAGAAGGAATTATTAGATATTCCGAAACATGTACCCATGAGACGATAATATAGCATCAAATTGTGTTGATTAGGCGGAAACTTTGTATTTTTGTTATTGTCATTTGAGGAAGGTAAGCTTCGAATTATCCTCGATCATTTTACATTAATTTGATACGAAGTTCAAGGAACCAACACAAATGATTTTTCGACAATTCGAATTATGGAAGTTCGAATTATCCAAATCCCACTTCATTATGGAATTAAGTAGATGAGTTCTGTACATTTTTTCAACTAAATCAGAATAAGCAATTAAAGCCTTTAAATCAACTTGACGCAAACAAACCAAACTTATTAGAAATCCTGATCTGAGGGCTGGACGGGGTACAGACAGCCTCATGAGGTGAGTTCGGTTCCCACCTCAACCATCGTAGAAGAGATTTTCCATAATTTCCCATTTCTCCTCCAGGAAATGGGATGGTTCCTAACTTAAGGCCACAGCCACATCTATCCCAATCTTCACCTCAATTACAAATACAGACACCACAATTACATAGATTATCAGACAAATTCTACACTCACCCAAGTACATGGGACTGAAATGACCACGATGTCCAAATTCCCTAAATGAAACAACAACTGGTGTGGTTTCTTATTGGGGTATGAACTGAATGTTGTAAAAGATGAATGATTGAAGAGAATATATTCAACATTACACAACAAGTCTTTGTCAAAACCACTGCCTGTTGATATTATTGAACAAAATTCAAATTGGAGAACATCCAGCCACAGGGGCGGATCTAGGGGAAGGCGAGGAGGGCGACCGCCCAGGGCCCCGCACCATGATTTTTTAAAAATTTAATTAATTAATTAATTAATTATACTTTTTAAAGAAGCAATCAAAGATTGCAAGAAAGTAATTGCAGAGGAAAATATGAAAATCTGGGAAGAATTCACTCAGGAAATAAGGGAGGATTTACATTGTGGAAAGAAATTGCTGTTTGGAATTATAAAAAGCAGAAGGAATGAAAAGGTGAACACTGGGTTCGTGAAAAACAAAGAAGGTGAAATATTGAAAAAACCAGAAGAGATAACGGACAGATGGAAAGAATATTTCAGCGAGCTGTTGAAGGTGAGTCGCCAGGCATGCGGAGAAGTTACGCAAACAGCCAAAATGGTGGAGGAAGAAATGGAAGAAGAACCAGACATTACTATGGCAGAAGTGGAATGGGCAGTTAGGAAGACGAAGATGGGGAAAGCTGTGGGAATGGACGAAGTGGCAATAGAAATGATCAAGGTGGCAGGACCAGTGGGACTGCAGTGGTCATACAGACTTCTCAGGAGTGTGTGGAGAGAGAAGGAAGTACCTGAAGTCTGGAAAAAGGAAATAATATTGCCAATATTCAAGAAAGGAGACAGGAAGGTGTGTGGTAACTACCGAGGAATCACCATCATCTCGCATGTTGCCAAAGTAATGGAAAGAATCCTAGAAAATAGAATTAGAGTAAGGGTAGAAAGCCAAATAGAGGAGGAGCAGTTTGGATTTAGAGGGGGAAGGTCAACAGTGGAACCCATTTTCATTCTGAGACAAAACATTGAAAAGAGTTGGAATATGGGAAGGATATGGTAATGACTTTTATTGATCTAGAAAAGGCCTATGATAGCATCCCTAGAACAAAAGTTTGGGAATGCTAAACAAATAGGGGTTAGGCAAGGAACTGAGAGACATGATAAAAGGAATGTGCATGGAGTGCTACAATAGTGTGAAGACTTGAGTCGGGTTTAAAATTAACACTGGACTAAAGCAAGGAAGTGTGTTGTCACCATTATTGTTCGTAATGGTGATGGATGACATCATGAAGGCAGCAATGAAAGAATATAGTAGGGCAAAGATGAAGGTAATGTTGTTTGCAGATGACGTTGTGATCTGGGGCGAGGATGAGATGGAGGTACAAGCTTCTCCATGTTCCAAATATCAATGATGTATTTATGTAGGTTTTGAATAGTCTGATCATTAGCATTCTTCTGTATTTCTACTACTATTTGATTCTCTCCTGCTGCTTTGTAGTTTTTAAGTGCATTAATTGCTGTTTTCACTTCATTGTAAACTGGTGGTATAATCGTTTTTAATGGAGTTTTATTTTTTGGGTTATGGTTACATTCTAGATGTTCCACAGGATCCTCACAATTGAGTAACTCTTTAAAGTATTCTGCGAGGATGTTAGCATTATCTTGATTATTGTGTGCCATTTTTCCATTTTTATTTCTTAACATAAGTGTGGGAGGGTAAACTTAGATTGATATTGCTTGAATGTAATCGTCTCTTGTTTTATGCTGATTGAATGTTTCCTCTATAGGTCCAAGCATTTCCTTTTGATAATTTCTTTTAATTCTCCTAATTTCTTTAGCTGTTTGTCTTCTGGTGTTAATTAGTTCTTCTCGAGATTTTTCTGTTTTCCTCTGTTGATCATTTAACCATGCTTTGTGTCTTGTTTGAATTGCTTTGTCACATTCCCCGTTCCACCATGCATGTTTCTTTCTCCTGTAAATTGGAGCGATTTCTTCAGCTATGGTTTTAAGTTTGTTGACCATTGTCTCTAATTTGTCATTTAAAAGTGTTGTGGATCTCTCTAAATATATTTTATTATTTATTAAGTAACTGGGATCATAATTTCTCCTTATTTTGAGACAATTATATTTTATTTACAATTAAAAATTTAAAAGAAATTTAAGGTGCAAAAATTAGCACTATAATGTACGAAGAAAATATTCTCACACATAAACACACAAGAAATAGAATTTTCAACACACTAAAAAAAAAACCACTTTGAAGATGATCGATTGCCAAAATTAATAGTCCATTGGCATCGATCCTGAATGTGAGTATTATTTACAAAATTGTAGGTCAATCAGGGCAAAATAAATCGTCCAGCCAGATGCCTACTTTGACTATGTACAACTGTTAACTAGACATTATCACTCGTTGATAAAATTATTTCACTTTTCACAATTCATAAATTCACTGTTCAATTCTGAGTTTGATTTCAACATTTCCTTGAGTTAATTAACTTAAATAAACATAAATATTTGTCAGACATGTGAGCAAATATTACTGTTCATCAATCTAACTTCAAACAAGGATTCAAAGAACTTTGATCATATGAAACAAATTATTAGATCGTCTGTTCTTGATCCGCAAATTTCACTCAATAAAGCAATATGATCCATGCAACCATTTGTTTAAATTATTTATCATGATTATCCAAAATAATTAATCAGATCATTTATATTCATCATAACTTCAAAAATTTCTGATATGTTTATCTTGTTTCTCACAAAATTGACACGATCAATCTATTTATATTTTCACAACAACATTAAGCAACAAAATTATTATCATGAATTTTAAATTATTTATATTTTATTTAAATCCAAAAAATTCACTTGAACAAAATCTTAATCATTTATTTAGTTATGGAATTTGTTTAAAACCAAAATATCCTTGATTTTATAAATGGCTGCTCATTTATCAATTTATACAATAATTAATTTTAGCCTATGCCCATTTTATTTATGCGTTCAATCCACTTGGATTTTATTTATATTCGACCAAGGTAAGGCATCGTCAAAACTAAGTTTTTGTTTATAGACAAACGGTTTGACAAATAAAAGGGTAATTGACCTGAGACACGAGAAAATCCATTACTGAAATTTGTCTGTGATGGCTGCATTAAATAATCATTTGGCTCTTCATTTAACAAGATTGCTATTTATAATTATTATACTCATTTCTTCAACATATTTTTTTATAAGTTATCTAACCATCATCATGGTTGACACTACACATAACACCATATTTATTCGTGATTGCATTTCACGACTGAATGATACACATTCGTTTCTAACTTCAACATTCTTCTCTATTTTTTTTATATAATTATTTATTACCTTTTTTTCTTTATCAAGCCACTGCTTGTTTCAAACACGAAGCTTCATTTATACCAATTTCACCAATCACAGTAATCCATATTATTTTATATCGTGTCTACCCTGACCACGAATTGTCGTATTGTGACATTACCATAATTGTTTATAATTATACAAACTCGAGAATGCCCTATTTGATACAGGCTTTCTATAACCATTTGATGGCCTTCCGCGTCATAAAATATTCCAATCCTATAACGCATTTATGAAACGCTTAGAAAAATCATTTATATCTTTGCAATATAAGGGTGTGCATAAGACCACTAACCATAGGATAAAATAAATCCTCAAATTCAAATTAAGTCGTTCCAAACTTCCTAAACTCTTATTTAAACAATTACCAAACATATTTATTATCATGACTTCAAAAAATATTATTATTTCCAAATCAGAAAAATATGATTATTATTATCAAAATTTTATTATTATTATTATTATTATTATTATTGTCAAATCAAAAACTGGAATTCATGGAAAAAAACTAATTGAAAACAAACAAGCTCAAATCAAGGACATTTATTTGTGGTGACCAAGCAACAGGGGTAACATTTCTTATTTTAAATAGCAACCAAGGGCTTCTCGTTGACAGCACATTGAGTCAAGGAAGTCAGCCTCACTCAGCTTAATAGCTGACTAAATAAAAACTACAGTATTGCACTTGCTTCATGGTATGTACTTTTATATTTGAAGCTGGGGTTGGGAAGGAGGCAGCAGTGGCCTTAAATTAGGAACCATCCCAGGATTTGCCTGGAATAGAAGTGGGGAAACTTCCAGGATGGCTAAGGAGGGTACCAAACCCAATTCTTCTCAGTTTTACAACATGAGGTTGAGTGTATTCCATTCCATCACTCAGACAAGAATTAAATTTCTTGGCCGAGCCAAGACAGAAGTCTTAATACGTAGCCAACCCTGAGACCATAGAAGACATGCCAGTATTTTCTTCACAATTCTGTAAATAAGTGGTGGTATTTTATATGTTGATTGCTTCACATAAATATTCCTGTTCACAGTGTTTATTCTGTATAAATATTGTCTGCCCAACATTATTGGACTCTCATCAACATGCTGAATAATTGAAGTGCTACCTTAAGATAATACTTGTTTTATAAGGTCGATTTTTTGTTAAAATTACTAATTTTAGATTACTTTTCAATAAATTTGGATTAATCTATATTGGAAAACACAACAATGTTGGTATACAAACAATCCATGCACAGGAAAAGATGGATAGAAGTAAACGAAAAGGACAATGCAAAGACAGGTAGATGCGGATGGAAGGAGTGATAAAAGGGAAAGAAAATCTACAAAAACAAACTAAAGGAGCTGGACACACCACCATCTTTATAGGGCATTTATGCCATCAGTCCAAGGGAGGACAGGCAGTGCTGGTTTGATGTCAGTTCACACCGCTGTACATGCTCGCATCGAAGACGAGTGTAGCGTGTGACGTCAGCACGCTTTGTACGGCTGTCGCAGAGGACGAGGATTTAGTTTGAGGTGTGCGGAATGCAGCAATGTAGGAAACACAGGAAACATATCTGGTGTTAATAACACAACAAACTGAACGCCTTGGATGTCATAACGTTAATGCTCCTTGTTGCAATTACACAATTGATCACAGATTATAACCAATGACATTTCGGCTCCCTCCTATCAATTATGTAACAAAAGTAGTTAATGTGAAGGACAGTCATGCTATAACGTAAATAGAACTGAACATCTTGCCATTTTCCTGCACATTAGAAAAGAGCCATACAGAACAATACAATCATGGGGACATTTTCCGACACTTTCTGTTTAGTCTTTCTTGAATTAGCAAATATGCGCCAAATAGAATGGCATACATTCTAGCAAAAGAAACGTTTTTCCTCAAGCGAGGATATAAGGCTCAAGGAATGCCTACCAAGTACACATGCTTATACAGAAGTAACAGAAAGGAGGAAACAGAAGGAGAGAGAGATAGATAATGGATTTTTTGGAATAGATGCCATGTTAAATAGACAATGGACCAACACCAATCAAACACAAAGGTACTCAATCATAGGGCTCCACCATAAAATGTGTGTACTGTAATTACTAAATATCACCAAGCAGATGACCAATGCATGTGTAAAATATTTGGCGAAAGGTGTGAACTTGATTACTTCAAGCAATGCAAAAGCTGGATAGGGTCTCTTAATGACCTTATAAATGCAAGCAAATGAACAGTACGATTGAGAACTAATGTAAATATGTAACCTAATAATGTAAAACCTTTCCTGGCCATTCGGCTGCAATAAATTTATTATTATAATAGAAAAGAATTGTTCGCACACATATGTCGAACCGAACATATACAATATCTGTGCAGCAAGTGCATATAACCTGTTCGCATCGAGAGCTCTACAGAGGACTGACCCTTCCAGGTCACACGTCACACGAATTGATAGACTTGCCCTTCGTTTCGACACGTCACACCGCTTGAAGCTGTCTTCCCCTGCATCAGTCCATTCAATGGCTCTTCAATGCTACACCCACTGATGGTAGGCAGCTAACAGATCTTCTCTTCCTCAAATATATTGCATAGTGGGGTGGAGGGGAGCATTCTAATGAGATCTTCTGTCTTGAAGTGGATGAAGGATGGAGTGAAAACTGAACAAACACAGGAAACAGTCTATTCTCTTTTTCCTGTCCAATGATTTTTTAAAATACAGGAATAAGTAGACAACACTATTAATTATGGTTTCAAACCTTGCAAAGAAAATTTACAGTTCTTTGCCAAGAAAAATACTATTTTTATGTTATTATTTTACATATTTGCATACGTGTTGTAAGTAAGTTACTAATAAAAACAATGTTCATAATAATGATAACTGCCCTTGACACAGATGATATAAAAGTGAAGAGCCTATTTTACTGGAAATATCACTCAGGGATTTTTTCCTGCTTTTTTTTTCTATTTAAAATACAGTACTCCCTCTGTAATCTGGCATTTCAGCTCTCCGGCACTCCCAGTAATTCGGCGTTTTGTATTCGAGTAAGAGCTCAACACTTGATTTGATAATGCGTCCCCAATACTGTACAATGTTTCCCACGCAGCGACAAGACTAGTGTCTGAGTAAACAATGCATTGGCGCCAAGAGCGATTACTCACAAACGCCCCCTCAGGTGCTTAGTGTAGGACAGTAGTAGTGTTGTGTTGAAGATGGCATCTGTGCAGAAAAAAAGTAAACATAAAACTCTATCTTTGTTAGATAAACAAGAAATCCTAAAGCGGCTTGAAAAGGGCGAAGCATTAACTAGTGTTGCTAACAAATACAGTGTTGGTCGAGCTACAGTTCATGGCATAAGAAAAAACAGTGATAAAATAAAGTCATTTTTAAGACGAATGAAAATTTAAAAAGTTAACGACAGACATTGAAAACTGGTGAAAATCCTAAAGTTGACAAGACTCTATGCTTGGTTTTTACAAGAACGTGGTAGGCATACACCAAGTTCTGGTGGAATCCTTAAAGGAAAGGCTACGGAATTTTACCGTAAAATTACAAAAAAGGATGATTTCCAAGCCAGCGAGGGATGGTTGCAGAAATTCAAACGACGTTATGGAATTAGACTGCTAAGTACAACGGGTGAGAAACTTTCATGTGACGAAAGCGCTGTTGAGCCATATAAAGAAAGTTTCAAACAGGTTATCCAAGAAATGGATTTAACTCCTGACCAAGTTTACAATGCAGAATGGAGCGGTTTATTTTGGCGGTAGTTACCGAAAAAAACATAGTGCATCGTAGAGAAGCTAGTGCTCCAGGACGAAAATTGGCTAAGGATAGGGTCACTTTCATGCCTTGTTCAAATGCAAGCGATGCACATAAGGTGACAATGCTAGTCATAGGTAAGGCGGCGAGTCCTAGGACATTTAAAAACGTCAATATTCCTGTTGTTTACATGAGCCAGAGCAAAGGGTGGACGAATAAGTCCGCATTCACTGAATGGTTTAATGAACATTTTAAACCCTCAGTGAAAAGATTTTTGAAGGAGCGGAAACTACCAGAAAAAGCTTTGCTTATCTTACACAACTGCCCTGGCCACCCCGGTGAAGATGAGTTGAATTCAGCCGACAGTTTTATTGGTGTGATGTTTTTACCGCCGAATGTGACACCCCACTTACAACCAATGGACCAGAACGTTATCCAGGCGATTAAAATGCAATACAAAAAGAGTTTCAAATGATATCTGCATTTTTCTCGATATTTTCCAGTAATCCGGCGTTTTCGGTAATCCGGCAGTGCTCTGGTCCGATATCTGCCGGATTACCGAGAGAGCACTGTATAGTCATTGATTCAGTTAGAAGCTTGGGACATTATTGGTAAGCAGCTCCATGTACTTGTGTATGATATTTGTCTGATAAACTGTATTATTGTTGTTTTGTTGACTCATTTAGAAGCTTATATTAGGAACCATCCCGGCATTTGTCTGGAGTACAAGTCGGAAACTATGAAAAACAACTTCTAGGATAGCTAAGGTGGGAATCGAACCCACCTCTTCTCAGTTCTGCTTCATGAGGCAGCCGCCAGATCAGAATTATAAGGGTCCAGAAATGGGGTGGGTGACTTAGGACTACAAATAATGTACCAACCCAGCATTTTCTCAAAGTGAGTATGAAGAAACCTGGAGGAAAATCACACTCAGGATGTTCACTGTCAACACTAGGATTCGAACCTTGGATCTCCAAACTCTCAGCTCTCCTTTCTTTGGTAATAATGACCTATCTACAAGGCTCAATAATTATATTCTCAGCTGTATATTTTTGGTTAGCAAAGCTTTCCATCTTTCACTATTTTATTTTTCCTTTCAACCTGATGTTAATTATATGACTTCATATCACACAAATATTCAGGGTATTTATACTGTAATCATAAATATATACACAGTTCTCTGTATTCTTGAGGCATAAATATCAAGATTCTAAATCTGTAAAATTTTCACACAATACACTTCCATGAATCTTGGAAACATAAATAAATAATCCAACATTGTGAGCTGCCATCACCGAAGTTGCTCCTGGATCCAGTCCACATATTCTGTGACTCTGGAATAGACACCAGGAAAAGCTTTTGAGCCGCATCCAATGCCTGATGAGACTACACCAATCAGGATGCGAATTCCATCATTGTTCACCACCAAAGGGCCTCCAGAATCCCCCTAAAATCAAGATATAGATGCAAAACCAAATTCAATGCTACTGGCCAACAATTTTCTTCCCATCTTAAGATTTTATATCATACATTGACCGGCAAAAAAAAAAAAAAAAAAACGATCACTTGAAAAATTCAACATTACTTTCATTTAAACCATAAATATGAACGCTCTAGGCCTAGCACATAAGTTACTGTTTATAGCATGGAAGTAAGGTTTCCTGGATGTATTATCATTCTTCATTAAGAACTGTAAGGTTATTCCTGGAGAACCACTTACTTCCCAACATAGGCTTCTACTAACTGCCCTAAAACTGAGAAAACATATTGAGATAAAAAGACCAAAAATTGAAAAGATTAAATGGTATGAATTGAATAGTGAAAAAGTTAGTGTTGTGAAAAATTGTATAGTGGAACATTTATGCAAAACCCCATCTCAGGAAAACAGCCCAACAGTACTATGGTCAGGCTTTGAAACATTTTGTGATGCTACAGCGAAACGGGAGTTAGGTATTAGCAAAGGTGCCCTACATAATGCAAAAGATTCCATATGGTGGAACAACCACGCCAAGAACAGCGTAGCTGAAAAGAAACGCTTATTTAGAATTTGGCAGAATACTGGTGCTGAGGAAGATAAAGAGAATTACAAACAGGCAAAGAAAGCTGCAAGGAAAACCGTTGCAATTGAAAGAGAAAAAGCTGATTTTGATTTCTGCCAGCGTTTAGAATTAGCCAATAACAACGATATATATAAGGTAGCTAAGCGCAAACTTAATGACCGCAAAGACTTTAAAGCCCCAAAATACATTAAAAATAAAGGAGGCAATTTATTAACAAACGACAAGGACATTTGTGAAAGATGGCATGAGTATTATTACGATTTATTAAATGAAGAATTTCCCAGGCGACAAGAAGTGGAACTACCTATAACACAAGGACCTATTAATGAAATCACAGAAGCAGAAGTTAGGAAAGCCATCTCTAAAATTAAGAATCATAAAGCAACGGGCCCAGATGTGATACCTGCTGAACTCTGGAATTGTCTTGAGCGGATGGAGCTGAATAGCTTTCAAGGTTATTTGATGACATCTTAGTTCACGAACAGATGCCAGATGCCTGGAGAAAGAGTATGTTGGTCCCGTTCTACAAAAAACAAAGGAGATGTTCGATCTTGTGGATACTTCCATGGTATAAAACTTACATCGCACACACTCAAGGTCTGGGAATGTGTCCTTTGTGAGTGCCTTCAAAATTTGATAAAGTTAACAGATAATCAGTTTGGCTTCACTGCTGGGAAAGGAACCATTGACGCAATCCATGCAATAAGGCTGGTAATTGAAAAAGCTCGTGAAAACAAGCAGAGTTTATGTAGGGTTTTTATAGATCTTGAGAAATCCTTCGACCATGTGCCAAGACTGTTAATACGGCAAGCATTAAGGTTGCAAAACGTTCCTGAACTATACATAAAACTCATAATGGATATGTATAACAATGTAAAGCCATGTGTCAGAAGCCCAGCTGGTTTGTCCGAAAGCTTTGATATCAAAGTGGGGTTTCATCAGGGAAGTGCTCTAAGTCCACTGTTATTCAATATTACTATAAACTACCTAACAAAACAATTTCAGAAACCCTTACCATGGAATCTTTTGTACGCTGACGATGTGGCACTAATATCTGACAGTATTTATGACCTACAGGAGAGTTTAGACCAATGGAGGAGAGCTCTAGAGTCTAATGGACTGCGCATTAGTAGAACCAAGACTGAATATAAGGTATGCGACTTCCACAACAATAAACCCAGTATGACAAATATTGAACTTAAACTAGATGGTGAAACCTTTACCAAGGGTAACAAAATTCAAATATCTAGGTTCTGTCATTGGTGAAGATGGCACGATAACCGCCGATATAATCCATAGGGCCACCCACGTCTGGGTGGAACAAACGGCGCGAACTAACAGGAAAAATATGTGATCCGAAAATACCCATAAGAACGAAGGGGAAAGTTTATAAGAAAGCCATAATGTAACGTATTCTCCACGTTGGGATGACAATTGTAACGTTATTTCCTTTGCTCCACGTTGAGCGTACAAGTGTAACAGTTTGACTGGTGCTTACTTGCACTTTGAAATATTTACTCGGCCTAAGATATGTTGTTTTAATGGGCGCCAAGACCTCAACGCAATGTTGAAATCTAAATTTGTATTTAACAACACCTAGCTCTGGTAAAACACCTTCAAGAATCTATTCACTCAGATCGTGGTATGATTTGATCATTAACCCAACAAACAATTGTATCAGGAGAAGGAATTGGTCTATATCTAATGCTACCTACTGAAAGCAAAGATTGCATGGTTAAAAGAAATGAATTTATTATATAAAACAAGTTTTGCAAAATTAATAATAATAATAAGTTTAAAATTTAAATTGGAGCTTTGCGATTTGAATATTACCGCTAGAAAATTACGTGAAAACGGATTTTGATAAATTACTGATTTTATTCTTATTCCCAAGCTATGAAGTTACTGAATACTGAATATAAAACAAAGAGAAACGAGAGATTGCGTAGTTCTGCGTCATTCGCGCTTACCACTGGAAATTGCCGAAGCATTTCCCTCGTACTGGATGATAAAGAGAGCTTCCCACTGTCTCCTGGACGTCGTCATCTTCTTCGTTAGTTGATGATATACTGGTAGATTTGATAACTTATGGTCCGAACTTCGGAACCCACACGTACAACCACACTGGTTAAGTTTTACAAAGATAATCCTCGCCTCCACGGAACCTCGGAGCCACTCACACGCGCAACCATACTCGTTAAGTTCTACACAGATTGTTCTCGCCTCCACGGCGCGCCAACGATATATGCACTCGTCGGCTCCCCACTCCGGTGCCGACTTCCACCTTACGTGGTCTCCACTGATTGGCTGTGCCACCCCGCTACTCCCCTCCTTAGGCTCAATACACACGGCGCGCGGATGATGTCGATTGCCGTTCCAGACTATTTCGCCTTTTCTTGACGCTGCAACCCAGGCTTGCGACATGCTTCTTGACAAGAATAAGCCTGTATCCGAATTCCCAGTGAGTCATCTCTCTCATAATACCCTAACTGACAAAACTCCGTAAAATTCCGTAATCATATAATTTTCTATGATAATGTCGTTCGTAATAATTTGCTTGATAGTGTTTTCTAAGACATAGAAAACCTATCTGTATGCTTATCTTATATATAAAAGTGAAAGTCTGTATGTATGTATGTATGTATGTGGGTGGGTGGGTCTGTTCCGTATACAAATCTACACCGTTCCACCAATCTCAACCAAATTTTGCATACACATAGTTTAGGACCCAGAACGAACCGCTGGCTACATGAATTTTCGATAGTCTTTCTCATTCTTCTGATTTCGGCCCTTTTGCACTCAAGCACAGGCTAATCAAATCATAAAATATACTCATGAAGGAATGGCAAGGCAGATAGTTTCCATGGCAACATAGCTCAAGTCGAGACACGGCCGACTGGATACCATTTGCGCTCTGCACTACCGGTATAGAAAATGAGGATCTTTACTTGAAATCCCGTTAGTTACTCAACTACTCACACAGCATTGTCAACCGAGCTTAGCATAACAAAGACTTGACACCATCTTCTACTATATATTTGTCAAATACCACTCACTCACTCACTCACTCACTCACTCATTCATTCATAACGAAATATCAGAAACCACCGAACGGATTGGAGTGAAATTTGGTATGCAGCTTCCTCAAGGGACGCACATACCCATTAAGAGAGGATTTTTGCATATTCAGGTTCTAAAGGGGTGTTAAGGGGGTAGACCTGCATTTCATTGAATAGCAATATCTCCCGATTGGTTTCATTGGGGGATGTGATAGTCGGCATATATACTCATCATTAAAAATAAGAAGACACAGGTCTGAGGGTTTTTTGATGTGGTATATATTATGAGGTGAAAGGGGTGAAGAGTGGGGATTGAAAGATTCCTAACGGAGCGTGTATCTCTTAAACGACATAGGCGAGGAGTTTGAAACTCAGCGGAAAAAATAAGCATAAAAATAAGTAAATGTGTTTGACCGTTTTTTCATAAATCCAATTTAAGGGGCCCATGGGGAGGGGTGAAATTCTGATGGGGGAAACAGGAAAGAAAGTGTCCTAACTGATTGACTGACTGACTCACTCACTCATCAAACTCAGGGGGAAAACTGCTTTAAAGTAAGTTAATAGCTGTTAGACAGTTTTTTTTTCATAAATCAAATTTAAGGGGATCATGGGGAGGGGTGAAATTCTGAAAAAAGAAAATTGAAAGAAAATGTCCTGACTCACTCACTCACTCACTCACTCACTCGTCATCGCCCAGCCAAAATTATTGAAGTTAGAAACATGACAGTTTGGGGATATGTTCATTGTTTGTCAAAACCGTCTACTAAGGGAGGATTTTCGGATATTCAGGTTCTAAAGGGGTCTTAAGGGGGTTAAACCTGCATTTCATTCAATAACAATATCTCCCGATTGGTTTCATTGGGGGATGTGATACACGGCATATAAACTCATCATTAAAAAGTAAGAAGACATGTGTCTAAGGGTTTTTCGATGTGGTGTATTATTATGAGGTGAAAGGGGTGAAAAGTGGGGGTTGAAGGATTCCTAACGGAGCGTGTTGGCCTATCTCTTAAACGACATAGGCGAGAAATTTAAAACTCAGCGGGAAAATAATCAGCTAAAAAAATAAGTAAATCGGTGTTCGACCGTTTTTTCATAAATTAATTTAAGGGGCCCATGGGGTGGGGTGAAATTCTGGGGGAAGAAAGGAGTGAAAATGTCCTAACTGACTGACTAACTCACTCATCAAACTCAGGGGAAAAAGACAGCTTAAAAATAAGTTAACAGGTGTTCAAGCGTTTTTTCATAAATCCAATTTAAGGGGCCCATGGGGAGGGGTGAAATTGTGGTAAAAATAATTGAATGGAAATGTCCTGTCTGACTCACTCACTCATCACGCCCAGCGAAAACTATTAAAGTTGGAAACATGAAATTTTGGGAATATGTTCCCTGTATGTCGAAAACGTCAACTAAGGAATGATTTTTGTTTATTCGGGTTTTAAAGAGATGTTAAGGGGGTAAACGTGCATTTCATTGAATAACGATATCTCATGAGTTGTTTCTTTGGGGATGTAATATTCGGTATATAAACTAATCATTAAAAATAATCAGACATATGTCTAAGGGTTTATCGATGTGGTGTATATATTATGAGGTGAAAGGGGTGAATATTTGGGGTTGAGGGATTCTTAACGGAGCGTGTATCTCTTAAACGACATAGGCGAGAAGTTTGAAATTCGGCGGGAAAACATCTTAAAATACAAGTAAATTGGTGTTCGACCGTTTTTTCATAAATCCAATTTAAGGGGCCCTTGGAGAGGGGTGAAATTCTGGGGGGAAAAAACCAGGAAAGAAAGTGTCCTAACTGATTGACTCACTTACTCACTCATCAAACTCAGGTGGAAAACAGCTTTAAATGAGTAAATAGGTGTTCGACCGTTTGTTTCATAAATCCAATTTAAGGGTTTCATGGGGAGGGGTGAAATTATCAAAAATAAATGAAAGAAAATGTCCTGACTGACTCACTCACTCATCATCGCCCAGCCAAAATTATTGCAGTTAGGAAAATGAAATTTTGGGGATATGTTCGTTGTATGTCGAAAACGTCCACTAGGGAAAGGGTTTTAGATATTCAGTTTCTAAAGAGGTGTTAAGGGGGTAAACGTGCATTTCATTGAATAACAATATCTCACGAGTGGTTTCATTTGGGGATATGATACTTGGCATATATACTAATCATTAAAAATAAGCTGACACATGTCCATTGGTTTTTCGATGAAGTGTATATTATGAGGTGAAAGGGATGAAAAGTGGGGGTTGAAAGATTCCTAACGGAGCGTGTATCTGTTAAACGACATAGGCGAGGAGTTTGAAACTCGGAGGAAATCAATCAGCTTAAAAATAAATAAATAAATAGGTGTTCGACCGTTTTTTCATAAATGCAATTTAAGGGGCCTATGGGGAGGGGTGAAATTCTGGAAGAAAACCGTCCACCAAGGAAGGATTTTTGGGTGTTCACTCTCATCGACCAACCAAAACTATTTAAGTTAGAAGAATGATATTTTGGGGATATGTTTGTAGTGTGTCGAAAACGCCTACTAAAGAGGGATTTTTGGATATTCAGGTTCTAAAGGGGTGTTAACGGGGTTAAACCTGCATTTCATTGAATAACAATATGACACGACTATGATGCGAGCGTAGCGAGGCTAAAAATGAGATGGTGTGTGTCTGTGTATTACTCAATCCCACAAGTACCACTGGTCCGATTTACATGAATTTTACATGGAAGTAGCTGATTTACCTGGTTAACATATAGGTTACTTTTGATTTCAATACTTTGCACTATTTAAAGATGGCGACCATTTTAGTGACGTCACTACACCCTTTGGTTTCAAACTTTCATATTTCCATTTCAAATAAAAAGAGAACGCTAAGAAATAGCAAACTTTTGATGGCATATACGAGGTTTAAAATTAAATTTTCTATCCGAAAGGTATCTCCAACGGTTAGCGAGTAAAACCTAAATTTGTGCTGTAAAACACGGTCAACGCCGAGCGGTGTAGTTGGACAAAATTTTCCATCCTTAATCTCCCTCTGCGCAGCACCTCGCATATCCCCTGTTTTAACTGTCACCTTCACATTTTAATTTATTTATAACGCGTAGCGAAGCACGGGTACTTCAGCTAGTAATTTTATAAAAATGCTCCAAAAAATACCTTAATAATAATAATAATAAGTTAATAATAATAATAAATTAACATGAAAGCTTCTCTTGGCTGAACAATTTGCCGCGTAAATAAATATAGAATGGCTTCCTACTGACTTATGCCAGTGGCATAAAAATCCCCTCGAAAAACACGTTACAGTAAGACCAATCCTACTCTATGCTAGTGAAACATGGGCTACTACAAAGGAACATGAGCAAAAGCTACATACCACTGAAATGCGTATGTTACGTTGGGCAGGTGGAGTTACTCTCAAAGATAAAATCCGTAATGAACATGTTTCAGTTTCAAATTAGCGCCTATAACAGAGAAACTATTAGAAACCAGGCTAAGGTGGTATGGACATGTTATGCGAAGACTGGAGAATCATGTAGTGAAGAAGTGCCTTTCCATAACTATGCAAAAGAGAGGGAGCTGCAGACATCAAAACAACATGGATGACGAATGTCCAGAGGGAAATGAGAGTATTGGGCCTATCTGCTGATGATGCTTTCCAAAGAAATGAGTGGCGCCTCAGGATTAAGAAAGCCGACCCCGCGTAACGGAAAAAGGCGAGGAGGAAGAAGAAGATTATCATTCTTCACGGCATTGTTTCATTTAACAACAGCGATTCATTGACTTGATGCTGTTTCCCGCGGAAAGATGTACGGGCCACCGTTTTCGATCAGAGCCACTGCCCTGGCAACATCTTCAGGCATCAAGCGCATATTCGTTTCTGAATTGCACAAGAACTACTGAGGATATGGCTATACTGATCTTTTCCTATGCCAACAAGTGGAAAAAGAAAAAAAGAATAAATCGTTGCATTGTTGACAATAGCGATGGCGCGCACATCTTTCCGCTGGAAACAGCATCATGTCAAAGAACCGCTATTGTTAAGTGAAACAATGACATGAAGAATGGTAATGCATCCAGGAAACCAATTGACCTTACTTCTATGCTATAAACAGTATGTACTGTACTAGGCCTGTACCGTTCATATTGTTACGTGCCACCCCCTTAGTGGCACTTACGTTAACTGGATTACGGTGGGCGAAAAGCACAAACACAATTGTTTCTTTAACGAAATATAATTTATTACAGGCCTACAAACATACACAGTGCACACACATACACACACACTGAGTCTAACTTCAGAAAACACTACTGGTCACTATTAGTTTCCACATTTATGTTCTCTCTGTCCGTGAGGCGTTACAGTGTTCCAGCTTACACTCACACGTACAGTCTACACAGGTTCTCTACAGCCTTGTCCCTGCCACTACACTTACTTCCAGAGTCCTCTTCCAGCTCCTTGTGCGCTGTTGCTCGTCCCGTGTCGATCCCACGACTTCCACGAAGCACCGCGACACCTCCAAGCACTAACAGTTCTGACTCAAAGTTGCACCCTGGCAGACAGGCTTACACTCTGTTATCGTAGACGTCCAGTAATAATCACTGTACTGCTGCGCACGCACTCACTCGACAACACTTCAGTACACACTAGCACTGACCAATACTGCCCAATACACCGTCCAATGCACTCCCATACACACTGCCTCCTCGCCGCGGCTCGCTGGTTTATATGGGATCAGTCCCTGGCCTGGAAAGTTCGAATGTCACAACCCATTACCGCATTGAGTCTGTTCTGGTTGGTTCCACATCCAGAATTTTCGCGTATTCTTTGGCCGGCTCGCACTGACTCACAAGTGCTTGGTTAATGTATGGCCGTGGGAGGAACCGAGAGGGTGTGGGCACTCTCTCCCTTCCCCTGCGGGGTTTGTCCAAGGCCACTAGACTGTCACACTGCCCCTCCCCCCCGGGAGCCTCCTGCAGGCCCGCTGCAACACGCAACACTGCTCCCCTCTTTAAAGCAACTCGCCTCGAGTTGTTCGTCGTAAAGGCCGTCCAAGGTCTGAAGGGGTGGCATCGACGGCGCTGACAAGCCCCTGTTTTGGCTGGCCCTGGCCCTCACCCGCTTTTCTAACCTTGAGGCTGTTCCTCGCCGACAGCTGCTCATTAGATGGCCTCTTTCACTCCGTAGCCAACAGGTGACTTTCCTGCTGCAACGGCGTCCCAGTGGTGGTTTTCGCTGCTTTGGTGGAGGGTAGCCAACCTCCACCGCCTCTTCGTCTCCGGCGGCGTTACTCCTCCTCGGTGGCGTCCCCCATGCTGTCCTCTTCGCCGGCGCCATTCCCACCACGATGGTCTTTACCTGCCTTGGGTAGCGCTTTCCACTGAGCATCGAATACTCACGTACCATGGCGTCGCAATGCCTATCCACGAAGAAGTACGCCGCCTCTCGGTGCACGTTCTCGGGAGGCGAGCCAGCCAGCGCGAGCTCTTCAATTGATTTACTCGCGCGCCCGTTCCTCCCTTCTAGCCGTAGGTGGTGCATGGCAGGTAGCTGGTAGTCCCCACGATGCTCCTCCAGCGTCGCGACGATCCCGTTGTACCCAGTCCCCGTCCGGACGTCGTGCAGCACATCCGCCAGGCGAAGTCCTGTGATGAGCTGAACGGCTCCGTCCTCCAGCGTGCACCTGGCATGGTTCGCCACAGTGTCAAACTCGGTCCCGAAGATCTGCCATGATGAAGCCTCATCGACGTGCGGCGTCCTCACACTCGTGACGCTGTTCCTGTCGTCAGAGCTGCTAAGTCTCGGCCCGATTTCCATGCCCGTGACGCTTCCCAGTGGCTCATCCCTGACTCGCTGAGCATTCCGAACTCCGGACTCCACGAACCGTTTGTCTTGGCCATCAGCGTCCTCTGCCGCGCCACTTTCCATATCACCTCCAAGCTTGTTATACTCCGGTCTTGATTTCAGGTCATATTTCAGCCCGTCCCGACTAGTTCCCTGCTCCATTATCTTTTCAGAATTTTCGGAATTTTCCCCAATTTTCTTTTCCAAATTTTCCGAATATATCACCATTTTCTTTCCCAGGTTTTCAAAATGTTCCGTCATTTTCTTACCCACTTTTTCGAAATTTTCTGTCATTTTCTTTTCCACGTCCTCTATCTTGGAAGTTAACTTTTCTAGCAGGAGTTGTATTTGCGCATCCATTTTATTTGTCTGACTTGTGACGGGCATGCACTCGCAGGAGAATAATGAACTGTGATACAATGACCTGCACGATTTTGAACCTAGGACCTTCAGGTGTTGTGCTTGCTTGAGTTCGTAATCCGGCTTCTGACACCAGTTGTTACGTGCCACCCCCAGTGGCACTTACGTTAACTGGATTACGGTGGGCGAAAAGCACAAACACAATTGTTTCTTTAACGAAATATAATTTATTACAGGCCTACAAACATACACAGTGCACACACATACACACACACTGAGTCTAACTTCAGAAAACACTACTGGTCACTATTAGTTTCCACATTTATGTTCTCTCTGTCCGTGAGGCGTTACAGTGTTCCAGCTTACACTCACACGTACAGTCTACACAGGTTCTCTACAGCCTTGTCCCTGCCACTACACTTACTTCCAGAGTCCTCTTGCTGCTCCTTATGCGCTGTTGCTCGTCCCGTGTCGATCCCACGACCACGACTTCCACGAAGCACCGCGACACCTCCAAGCACTAACAGTCCTGACTCAAAGTTGCACCCTGGCAGACAGGCTTACACTCTGTTATCGTAGACGTCCAGTAATAATCACTGTACTGCTGCGCACGCACTCACTCGACAACACTTCAGTACACACTAGCACTGACCAATACTGCCCAATACACCGTCCAATGCACTCCCATACACACTGCCTCCTCGCCGCGGCTCGCTGGTTTATATGGGATCAGTCCCTGGCCTGGAAAGTTCGAATGTCACAACCCATTGCCGCATTGAGTCTGTTCTGGTTGGTTCCACATCCAGAATTTTCGCGTATTCTCTGGCCGGCTCGCACTGACTCACAAGTGCTTGGTTAATGTATGGCCGTGGGAGGAACCGAGAGGATGTGGGCACTCTCTCCCTTCCCCTGCGGGGTTTGTCCAAGGCCACTAGACTGTCACACTGCCCCTCCCCCCCGTGAGCCTCCTGCCGGCCCGCTGCAACACGCAACAATATTTATGGTTTGAATGAAAGTAATGTTGAATTTTAAAGGGATCGTTTACTTTTGCAGGTCAGTGTATTTATAAAATCAAATGTGAATTAAAAGAAATCTCTGCTGGGACCATTCCAGATTGCAATCAAATTATTACATATTGAAGCTTAGAAATAAAAATTCACCTGTTTGATAGACTTAGTACTGGGTTAACCATAGTTCATCAAAATTTTAACAAATCATTAAAGCCTAACAGACAATTACCAAAATGTCATGGTTCACCAAACCATAGCGTATAGAAGAGGAAGCGTAGGATCTTCACGAGTTTTTGTGAACCGCCGCACAGATGGCACTGGTAACGCCTGTGCCGCAAGCTCATGTCGCCGAGTCCCGCAATCAACAGAGGCATGTACAGTACTACTGGTTCTGGCTAAGTAAGAAACCGAAGCATAAAACTCACGTTGAAAGATGATTTCAGCAACTAGACACTTAAGAGTATTTTCTAGATGATTTTGATGACTTGGACGTAAGTATCTCCTTTGTGCGGAAGTAGAATCGACTTTTCAAGTAGTGGAATACAGTACAAGTTAGTTTAGGTAACATACACAATGATCTTACGACTTCACTTTAATAGATTCTAAACTATCTGAACACTCAAAAAATACATCCTCCATAAACTATTAACACACGAAAAATTTTCCTGTACAACCTTTTCCACTCAAAACAACACGTTATAAACACTTTCTGATGCATACCGTACGTTAGGTATGTTATTGTTGATTCATGTAGGGGCTTTGCGACATGTAGCCCCGTATACTTGGGTGTATATGAAATTTGTCTGATAACCTGTGTTGTTGTGACCGACAGCGGTAGTTATGCTCGCTAAAGCGCAGAGCTAGGCCATGGGGCCAAGCTCTCTGCGTACTCGTTAGACGTGGGTTAGAGCCCCACCGTCGGCCGACCCTGAAATGGTTTTCTGTGGTTTCCCACATTTTCAACTCCAGGCAAATGCTGAGACGGTAACTTCTGACAGGCCACGGCCACTTCCTTCCACATCCTTGCCCAGTTTCATTAATCTTCATTAATTTCACCTCTCATTAACTCCTCTCATGAGGTTGGGGTCAGGGAGGGCATCCGGCCGTAAAAACCATCCACCACATAGAAATTCATCGCATCTCATCCCCAACCCCGGGAATAATAAGGGGTAGACATACATACAACCTGTGTTATTTGTAATTCAGATGAGGATTGAGAAGGAGGCGGCCATGGCCTTATTTAGGAACCATCCCGTCATTTGCCTGGAGTAGAAGTGGGAAACCACGGAAAACCACTTTCAGGATGGCTGAGTTGGGAATCAAACCCGCCTCTTCTTAGTTTTGTATCACGAGGCCGCGTGTACCCCATTCCAGCCCTCAGATCAGAATTACATTTCTTGGCAGAGCCGGGAATCGAACATTGGCCTTCGTGGTTAGATATGTACCGCTTTGTGTAGAACCGCGATCCTTAAGAAGTTTTAGCGAAGCAGCTACAGTACATTATCAGTTGGTTTTCCGTGGAGGAAAGGTGGGCATAATTTATACTGCGTCACTTCTGAAATATTTCGCACTATGTATCCAGCTAAATGATACACTAAACATTATTTGCCTACCTGAAGAGGATAGATATCCAGATTTACAACCGGGTACGAAATTCATGGGCATATTGCGCGCGCTGAAATACACTATCTCAGGGCACAATAGATATGTAACAATGTAGACAGTAAGACATAACACAACTCACACTACTCACACATGAACACTTCAAATGTAAACTGCCGAACAGTGACAATGGAGAGCAATAAAAATTCTGATAACTTGACACAAATGTAACTCGCACTAATGACAAGTATCGTCTGTTGCCGTCTCAATCGATGGTGCTGCTGCTGGTAGGAAGACCAGTACTCTCTTCAGTTGGCTTATGGGTGTAAAGAGAAGAGTGCACACTTCCTCTTCCATACGCTATGACCAAACTGTAAAAATCCATTAGCATCCCTAATGAGCCATTAAAACTAATTATTCTCCTTACATACAGTACAAATAGCAGTTGATTTTTATAGCATTCCAATCCAAAATGGAGCTTCATTCTCAATGATGACTATGTTCTTGAAGACATGCTAGATGTTTGTCGACCTCGAATTAAATTCATCAGCCAGCTTTTTCCACCCTGTTGCTTTGCTGGCTGACATGACAGTATCCGTACTCTTGTTTTCTATGGTCTCTTCTTCCTCTTTTCACCAGCCATGTTTATTTTTAGCCAAGGATCACATATGAATGAAAATCCACAGCCTGCTTCCAGTCTCCGACCGGGTCAGGAATGGAATGAATGAAGCCCCATCTAGCGGCGAGGATATGAACTGTGCCGGCTGCCGAGGCCTGACGCACTCCTCTGGGGCAATGATTAAATGAATGACAGATGAAATGAAATGATAGTGGAGAGTGTTGCTGGAATGAAATTTTGACAGGGAAAACCGGAGTACCCGGAGAAAAACCTGTCTGCCTCCGTTTTGTCCAGCACAGATCTCACATGGAGTGACCGGGATTTGAACCACGGACCCAGCGGTGAGAGGCCGGCGTGCTGCCGCCTAAGCCACGGAGGCTTCACTATTCATCCATATAAATAAATGAAACAAGAAACACAATATCAGAGACATCAATTACTGTAAAAATATAATGCTGCAGTTTCCTGAGGTGTTTCGGGGTCAAAAAAGCACAAGAAATGTATGAACAATTTCGAAAGTCCTACTTAATTTTTAATCAAAAATTTTTTTTTTTTACCTCTCTGTGATCTCAATAGATGTATTCTTTGACTTTGCTCGCGCATTCCGTCAGCACGGCTGGAAAGCCTCATAGAGCATAAAATGAGTTACCTGTAATGTTTATTTGTTAAGTGATTATGTAAACATTTTGTTTACCCCTTCCCACACGTCATCAACGTAACCAAGCTTCGATTTCCCCCCTTTGTGATTATGTAATTTGTGGATGGCCCCTAATGCTAATCGGTGAAATGTCAAAGAGTTTAATTCCGATATTAAAATTAATAAGAGATTTTCTGACAGCCAGTTAATGCTGTGTTGGTGAACCCATGCTTTAACTATTAGAACATCAAATTTCATGTAACAAGAAAACTATTAAGATCAAAACAGTAAATGGAAAACAGATGATATTGGGGATGATTTCAGAAGTGCACAAATAACAGAGGAGAGTAGCAAAATAGTGGATGGTACAATGATAGAGAAAAAGTTCATTTTACCACTTTAATTCAGGATCTTTAGAATGTAAGTGCCAACACAGCAGATTCCGAAAATCTCAAAGCGGATGGGTGGGCTATTTTGAATGACTAGGTAATAAAATATTTAAAAAACTCCGCCATAGCCGGTCCCAAGCCCGGTTGAGAAAGGAGGAGGGTGAAACATGGTCAACGGTCTCAAAGGCGGATGAAGAATTTCAGTTCCCAACGGCAGAGAGAGTGGAAGAACCTAGTGGAGTAAACCACGAAAAAACAATCATTTCGGACTAACAATCCAATCTTATTTCGGAATTTTATTTCCTACACCTACACAACACAATTTCATATGCAGAATGGAAATGTCGCTAAATGAGAGCACTACCCCAGGTGGTAACTTGAAAGAGAAATCCACCATTGCAGTAGGCAATGCATCGGGACCTAGGATTCTGGGGAGTCCCACCACCTGCATACAAGATGAGTCGGAGCGTCTTGAAACACCTTCCAAATTGAAATTCAAGAGGAAATACTTCATCGGGACCATTAACGTCAACTCACTCCTGAGTCGGAAAACAGAGAGAATTGGAAAAGCTCCTGGACGACCAACAAATCCAGATTTTGGCTGTACAAGAGACCATATTCCTAGATGACCACATCATGGATACACAGCACTACAGAGTATTCAAAGGAAAGCCAGCAATAAAGATAATGGCTAACACCCCTCTCCTTGGGACTGCCTTCTACATAAACAAAACCATAGTGGATAGTGTCACAGACTTCTCATCTAAATCTGAGAGATTATCCCTATTGACAATCAAGTGCAAAAACAGGAATTATACTCTCATAAATTGCCATGCTCCTATCAACAAAGACAACAAGAAGAACCCACAGAAGTCGATGACTTCTGGGACCTCTTAGAAACAGAAATCGCTCGGATACCTGTGAACCATGTAAAAATCCTTCTGGGAGACTTCAACGCACAAATAGGGACAGAAAGAAAATACAGAGATATAGTAGGAGACTATCCAGCACACAGGAGGACAAACAAGAATGGCGGACGGCTCCTTGGACTCTGCAAAATCTTCCAGTTGAATCTCATGTCGACTCATTTTCGGAAACTCCCAAGAAAAGCAAAGACATGGGTATCTCCAAATCCCAACCTAGGAGAATTCCAATTAGACCATGTAGCAATATCAAGGACAAATACTAGGGAGGCGATGAATGTTAAAGTGATTAGAACTGGTAAATTTGACTCTGATCACTATCTCTCCAAAGTTAAAATACGTTTTCTTCCACCAAAACAAAAGAAGGATCCACCTAAGTTGAAAAAATACAACACCAATCGAATGAACATCAATGGAGATATTATAAATAACTTCAGAGAAGAAATCCGCTCTTCTAGAACAAAGACCTGGCAACATCTTTGTACAAAGATCAATGAAGCCGCTAAGAAAACATTCGGACTGGCAAAGAGGAAACGTACAATCTGGTGGAATGAAGAATGTAAGAAAGCACTTGAAAAGAGATCCGACACATGGAGAAAATGGAAATGTTCAAGAGATACGGAACATTTGGAACAATTCAGAACCCAAAGGAAAGAAACATCATGGGTATTCCGCAGGACCAAACGATCGTTTGAGAATGCAAAGTTACAAAACCTCCAGGACGACTTCACTAAGAATAACACCAGAGATTTTTTCCAAACCTTCAAGGACAAGCTTAGAGGATACCAAATTCCAAGTATAAGTTTCAAAAACGAAGAAGGAAAAATTGGACTGAACAATCAAGAAAACTGCAATATATTAGCCAGATACTTTGAGAAACTCCTCAACTGCCCGCCTCCAACCAACAAACTAGAATTTCAGACTCATCCTATAAACTCAGAAGATGATATGCCACCAACAAAAGAAGAAATAAAGGAAGCCCTGAAAAGTCTCAAGAACAACAAGGCAAGCGGGGAAGACTCCATATCAGCAGAAATGTTGAAGTGGGCAGAACCGGAAATCCTAGACGACCTGCACCATATCTTCCAACAAATATGGGAGACGGAAAAGCTACCAGACGAATGGAAAACAGCGCTGATCCACCCACTCCATAAGAAAGGGAACAAACAAGATGTTAACAACTACAGAGGCGTGTCGCTACTCCCAGTCACTTACAAAATCCTCTCAAGGATACTTCTGAATAGAATAGAAGGAATCCTAGATAAGCAACTTGGAGAATACCAAGGTGGGTTCCGGAAAGGCCGCTCCTGTGCAAAACAAATCCTAAATTTGAAATCAATAATTTGCCACAGAGCACTGAACGGCAAAAGTATAGTGGTTTCATTCATTGACTTCAAAAAAGCCTTCGACTCTGTGGACAGAGGGACCCTAGATAAGATCATTAGAGAATTTGGAGTCAAAACCAAACTGGCCAATATTATCAGAGAACTTCTAAGGTGAAGTTCATGGGAGAATTGTCTCAGTCATTTGAAATCAAGACAGGTGTGCGACAGGGTGATGGATTATCACCATTACTATTCAACTGTGTCCTCGAGAGGATTGTGAGAATTTGGAATTCCGAACTTGAAAATCAAGAGATAGCCCCGATCTGCCTAGGACGAAAAACGGGAGGAATCAAAGTTAATTGCTTGGCTTTCGCTGATGATTTTGCGATACTTTCAGAAAACCTAGAAGAAGCGGCCATACAGATCAACCTCTTAGAAAAGATCGCTAGCAAGACAGGACTTAGGATCTCGAAAGAGAAGACCAAGTTCATGATGAATGACAAACATGGACCACAATTCCTTGAAACAGAGATTGGACGGATTCAGAGGGTGAAAAAGTTCAAATACCTCGGTGAAACCATACACGAGAACGGCCTAGAGAAAGCTGCTGTAGAAGATCGTATCTCAAAAATGGAAAGAGCTTATGGGCTAACTAAAAACATCTACAACAAGAAATGCATCTCATGGAATGCCAAACTAAAACATTACAACACGGTAGTAAAAACAGAATGCCTGTATGCCAGCGAATGCCTCTCGATGAATTACAAGTTGGAGAAGCTAGAGATCCTAGAAAGAAGAATACTACGGAAAATCATGGGCCCAGTCCAGACTGAAACCGGCTGGAAACTTCGGAGCAACAATGAAGTCTATAAAAATGTGGAGAGAATCTCAGAGACCATGAAGAAGAGGAGATTATCGTTTCTCAGACACTTGTACAGAATGGACAAAACTAGACTAACCAAACAGTTATTCGACTACCTGTGGAACAAGAAGACAACAACGACATGGATTAAGGAAGTTCGAAAAGATCTCGAAAATTCCAACATCCAGGAAGTTCAGATTTCAAACAGGGAAACATTTCGGTACATAGTTCAAAATTTGGAAGGGTTTCACGTCACAAGAACCACAAAGAAGGGAAAAGCCTGGACGGATGAGCAGAAGAAACAGCATAGCGCCCATATGAAGGAGTACTGGAGGAAGAGGAAACTTCAGGCAAAGAAAAAATGAAATTGTAGCGTGATCCGAAATGGTCAATTCGCAAATAAAAAATAAATAAAAAATAAAAAAAACACACAATCAAACTGAAAAGGGAAAGATAGAGCAGCATATCAGGGCATACCATACCATACATGATAAACACATCATAGAGCAAGACATTATACAAATACAAATATTTTGACTTAAGTCAAAAAATCATCATCATCATACTGCAATTTGTGAGATGCAGTTAACAAATAACTACTTACTTGACATGCATCCTTGCCTCCTCTTCGATCCCCTGCACACATTTGGGAAGAAATAATACCCTCTGGAAAATTCTGTTTTGGAATTTCAGGTCTCGAATATAGACGACTACATTCTTCATTGTTGAACACTGAGACACTCACTTCTTGCAGAACAGGACTCTTATCACCACCTGTAAAGAATTACATCAAAATTTGTGACTCTAGATAGTGTTATATCACGACTGTCAATAAGTTGGAGGATTAAGCTGCTTATGAACATACACCTCATGACTAAAAAGTATTGCGATGTGCACATCCATTCTCGAAGTAATGACCTTTGCCTCCTCTGACATTGTTTGGATACAACTGCTGGAAACACTCCTAAATTATATTTTCTAAACTTGTGCATAAGGACAGCATTGATTTTGCAAATATGTCAAATTTCAGGAAAAGCAATTAGTAATAGGAGTCCGGTATTATACAGTAACTTAAAACAAATTACAGCCACTTGCCAATTACAGTCCCTCCTCATCAACAGCCTCCTCTGCAAGATCTACATCTGCATCAGATCTTTGGGTGGAGGTTGAGGGTACACACTTAAAATTTTGAAGACAAGTGGCTTGTATGGCATCTTGTATGTATTTGTCTTGTAAATGTACTCCGATGGCAAGGTTTACCATCCAAAATCATCTACATTTTTTGGACTAGTAGAGAACTTAGCAATTCTGTGTTCATATTAGTGTGACATTCTGTTCTATTTTTTTCATATCACCTATGGTACTACAGCCTATGAAGGGCCTAGGCCTACCAAGCGACCGCTGCCCAGCCATTTGGCCTGCAGATATTGAGGTGACGCATGGTCAGCGCATTGGGTCCCCTCGGCCATTAATCTTGTTTTTCGTGATCGGGGCACTGCCTCACTGTCAGACAGCTACTCAATTATCCTCACGAGCCTGAGTGCACCCCGTTCCAACGCTCACGTCAGTTTCTAAAATCCCTGACTGAGGCGGGAATCGAACCCGGAGCCTCCGGGTGAGAAGCAGGCACGCTATCCCAACACCATTGGGCCGGCTCTATTTTTTCATACGAAGCTAAAAACGCATTCTGTGGGAGAATTGCTCAGTGGGGCCAGAAGAATTGCCTTTGTGAGTTTACTTAGTGAAGGGTAATTCGTAACCCAAAAATAGCAGTAATCTTTGAAATTTTGCACCTGATTTCGTCAGCCTTTTCATTCTTGTCAAAACTCAAAGTATTGAACTGAAAACGACTAGACTCTGATTCTGAGGATTTACTTTCCTCTGCTGTCAGTACCTTAGAAAATTGTTTGATCAAGTATTCAATCGATGACAAATTTTTTGTTCTTCACTGAAACACATCAGCAATTTCAGCATACTCTAAAAACTTTTCTTTGATGGGCCACTTCTTGGTAATATACTCACATGTTTTCGAGTAAAACAACCTGACATATTATAAAAAATCTTCAGAATTACTTCGAAAACAAGTTAATTCCTTGTTCGACCCCCTCAGTTTTACAAAATCCGAGTGAATTTTACTGTTAATGTGTTTGTGGCAGTCATCTCTTACACCATGTCCAACCGAAAAATCACACGAACACACAGAACAAAACATGTGGGACGAAGATCTGGGTGAATGTAATAAACACCGCCACAATTTTGTGTATTCCTCCCTAAATCTTTGAACAATTTTCTGTTTCTTCATAGCTATCACCATCCCCCCTAGTCCCAGCAACACTACCAGACAGCACCAAAAACCTCTTCATACTGCAGCCATTCAATTTCCTTTCAAAGTACAGAACAGACTTCCTTCTGAACCACATTCTGAGACTTCCTGAATAACAAAGAAATAAAAGAGCATGTCTGCGGACAGAACATGCATGAACATGTGACCAAAGACAACAGGTGGGTCATTACGCTCATTCAGAATCCTGAATCCATTGTGAAAAAATTTATTTCACTATAGTTTTAGAATTATTTTAAGTTCAGAAAAAGTCACATTTTCTTTGGTAGCCTATATACTTTGTGTTTATTCAAATTAACAGGTTCCGCCAATCAATACATTAATGTTGCATTATATAAACGCTAGGTGCGGTACATGTTTCGAACCTTCATCGGTCCTTCATCAGCCGACTTAATGTCTTGTCAACAGCATAACATTAAAAAACACTGAGCATTGACACAAAAATATGCATACACACTAAGATATTCACAATCACTCATTAAAATTCATTAAAAGATGTTCAAGTTTTAAAAAGTTTAAAAGCACTGCAAGTGCTATTGTTCCTTAATATGTCACTACATTATTAAGTGACGCTAATCCTCTCGATTAGCATCTAGCGTTAATTTGAATAAACACAAATTACAATTGTCAATACGGACCAAAAAATGGAAAATTTTCCCAAGCCCATATACCTTCCAATACTTTTTCTTTTAATTAATATACAATACATTTTGTCACTTAATGAGTTGGTGCATTATCTCAGAAACCAGCACCTTCACTGGCTTGAAAATAGTTCATCATAAACTGGTCTTCAGTGTAAACCATTATTATATTTCTAGTGTGTGTGTATTTTACAGTGTGAATTTGTATATTTACAAACAAAAAAATATTGAAAATTTTCAGTGTTTGGTCCTTAACAAATATGAGAAGTTTTTCACCTAGGACCCTAAAAATGGTCGCCTGTGGATTTGGTAAATTTTCAAAACGCACACTTCTTTCAAATGGCCTAATTGGATCTGTTTTGACATAGGTTTTTATTATTAATGAAAATGCACATAATGTGCAAATACAGAAACTGAGTACATTACTCCAATGCTAGTTGCGTTAATGACATTTGTCTCTCTATGCAATGCTTTGCATGATATCTGTCACAGTATTGACTGCAAAGCTCACATAAATAGTTCTCATCCGGCTGGTGGAATCTCTTGTTTTGACAGAACTTGTGGTGAAAACCATGTGTTGTGTATCGTGTTATTACAGGTCGAAGGTTATAGTTTGCCTGTTTCCATTCTTCCGCCACGATGGCGTCAGTTAGGTAGAAGTTGTATTTAATAAGAACATCACTAAAAGCACCAGTTACCCCCATTTAATAATACACTGTTAAAATGTATTTTAATATCACCCATTACTGAATGAAAGGTTTTTAAATGTTCTAAATTTAAAAACACACACACAATATATCAACAGCAGTATACCAGACTTTCAAACTGAAGTTGTAAACATTAAGCCCACAATACAGTTGAACATACCCCAATGAGTATAACGATCTTGAAAAATAGTGGTTTTCTGATGATATTTCGTTTTATTAAGTGTATAATTATTTTTAGCAAGTTATCACAGTTCATTCAAGTACATGTTTTAATGATATATTTTGCATATTGCTTCGTATTTGTTGCTGTACAAGAACAAATATGGTTCGAAACATTGGGCTGATAACCTAGATGTTAGGCCCCTTAAAACAACAATCATCATCATCATTGTCATCTTTAAACCATCTTTTGTATTGACTCGGTGAACCCACCTTACCTTCTTAAATAAGGTAATAAGCATATCATAATTTATGTTGATATGGATCCAACGTAAAACATAGTTAAATTTACACCATACTACAGATTGTAATTATTGGATGTGAGCCCACCACTTGCCATATCTGGTAATATCAACACATTTTTTATTGCCAGCATGAAAGGAAGTCATAAGTGAGGTCCAAGGTCATGGAATTCCTTTGGATAAGATCAAATTTAGCTATCTATAATGTAGTTCGGTGGTTCCATATTCATATACTTCAAATGTTAATGCTAAAACAGTTCTTTTAAAAAGCTGACTTCAAAGGTAAGCATATAATACGACAGCTCCTGACAGCCTCAGTTTGACCACTTTGTCTCCCCTTCAAGAAATACCTGCTGTTACTTCCTGTTTTTAGGGACAAAAGAATATGGTAAGAAGCTGCCCATTCTCTGGAGAGAGAGAGAGAAAAGTACTGTATTAAATAATTGCTGGGTCTATACCTAGGTAGTAGTGTAACTGCATATATTCGGGATAAGGATTAGAATTAGTGCCCCAAAATTTGTGATAAGATATATAAAGCTACTTGGCCAGGAGAAAAAAGATCACCGAAGATAAAAGTTGCCATGCCCCGGGATAAAATCACTCTTGGTTTGCCAGTTCTGAGAAAATAATGATTGTGTAGACAAATAACATATCATACCTGAATTTAAAAATAGAAGTTTGGGGGGGGGGAGGAGGAGTGAGCCTCATTTCTGAAAAGGTAAAATATAAAGGTAAACTATAGTAGTATTGTCACTACCTGAGTATGCTCAGCACATTAATATGCAAAGCCAAAGTATCAGGCTATATATAGACTTGGGGAGTCAAGTGGTTTTGAACTCTACTGTCGACCATCCTTGAAAGGTTTTCTGTGGTTTCACATTTCAACTTAAGGTGAATGCCTTCTTCCTTCCAACTTCTTGATAAGTGTCATTAATTTGATCCCTTAATTAACTTCTCTGATGAAATTATCATCAGGAAAGACATCCAACCATAAAAGGACAAAAAAGGAAAATAAAAAAAACAACATTCATTTAATAGGCTCTCGTGTCACTTCATCTACCACCCCATGGAAACGAGAATGCTAAATTTTTGGAAGATAATTTAAAAAAAAGTGCAATATCAGATATTGCAGCCAGTTTTCCCCATTCCTTTTCCACTAGTGAAACAGTCATTGTGTCATTGGAAAGTGCAAATACATCAATCTAGTCATGAAGGAAGACTAAATTCATCAGAGAGCTGTGTACTGAATTATGATTTTGCAGTTTAAGTTATAGAAGGGGTTAAATACCCACCTTGATGAGGTTACTGAAGTGAAAGTAATGAAAAGCAAACCTATTCTAATTTATTTCTCAACACTTTAAAAAAATTGCAACTGGGTGAACTTTATGATTGTTTCAAAAATATAGTTAGAGAAATGTAAATAAATATTTTTATTTATATTAAAAAAAAGCCTACATGCTGATACAATTTAATTCTAACAAAGCTGCAACATGAAATTCCATAATGCATATGCATATCCCATAAATATGTTTTAGCACAAATTCATCATCATCATCTTGAGCAGTTTCCAACCGCTGGTCGGGTCTGCTTTTAGCACAAATTACATTTGTAAAATTAAAAACCCTGTACGTCCCAAAACCAAAATTTTACAGGAGAGACAAACATCTTTTGATTTAAGTTCATATTTATGAATTAATTATTGTCCTATTTCAAAGAATGGCACAATATACAGGTAATCAGTACCATAAAATGCTTCCATCAAGAATGTTACACACACAAAAAATATTAATTATATATGGTTGGACTAAGAGGTTTTTTGATTTCCACATTAGTTAGGTTGGTAAGACAAAATAAAATATGAGTTTATAGGCATATAAATGAAATGGATGTTTAATAATTTATTTTAATGTCCATATAAAATACAATGTTCGTATTCAAGTACGACCCCTTAAGACAAAAAAATATCAACATTTACAAGTATTCTGGTTCACTTGTAGTCACTTTTATAATACCATTATTACATTTATGTTCGACCCTAACTATTATGTGTCAGAAAACTGTATCATAATGAGGCTCATTATAACAATTTTTTTTCATTATGAAACAGTTTCTCCCACCAATCAGAGCTCAAGAAACAGTTGTGTGACCAATTAGATAAGAATACCTTCGCGCATGCGCTCAAAATCCAACATGTCTATATAAATTACCGAAAGTGCACCGTCCATATGTTCGCGTAAATAAACTGGTGAATATGAGACAAGAAATAGCACTGTACCTTAATATCCCCAAAACCAATTTCTACACAGCGCATGGTTTTGAAACGACTTCGGTGACAGTTTTACTGAATACTGGAGCACAATCTGAACATATGGCATTGAAGCACTCAGAGTGCATGCGTCGGTTGTCCAGAGAGCTTGGAAAACAGAGATATACTACCCACCGCAGCACCCGATCACAACATTCTAGTGACTGAACAGATATTTATGAATATTTATGTTAAAACATATAATAAATTTATAATTATCGTCGAACATAAACAGTCGTATGCAACTCGCCTATAATGGTAATTAAGACACTCGTATGGAAATTATAAAACTCGCATACGCTCGTTTTATAAAAATACTCGAGTCTTAATTATAGCCATTATAGGCTCGTTGCATAATGTACTAGTATGAGATTAATGATATCTTAGGCCTATATATAAGTATTCTGTTTCACTATAACTCTCAATTTCATTGGTATTGCCGTTCAGTTCAGTTTGGTTATTAGAGTTTTCAAAGAGTTTCTGGTAATATTGTTTACAATCATCTGAAATACACTGCATTAAGTTTTGTAAATCTGGTAGTTTCTCTTCTTTTATTGGTAAGGGTACTTTGTACTTCACCTGCGTAGGAAACGATGGTACTGTATTTGATTTCTGGATATTAAACCTACTCCACACTGTTCCTGACATGTTATTGCTGACTTGTATTCAGAGTTGGGCAAAATACTCCCAAAATGTATTTTCAATACAAAATATAAATACTCACAAAAAAGTATTTTAGATACAAAATACAAAATCTCTATATATAAAAGAAAGTCGTGTTAGTTACACTATTTATAACTCAAGAACGGCTGAACCGATTTGGCTGAAAATTTGTGTGGAGGTAGCTTAGAACCAGGAAACGGACATAGGATACTTTTTTTTATCCTGTGACGTGGCATAAAAAGTCAAAGAGAATACAAGTCACTATAAAATGGAACGCAAATGACAGCTAAAATAAACTCAAGAAGGAATGGCAAGGCAAGTCGTTTCCAGGCAACAGTAGCTCTTGACGAGACACGGCCGACTGGATGCGAGTAGCGCTCTCCTCTACCGGTATAGAAAATTAGCCTCTTAACATGAAATACCGTTAGTTACTCAACGTAATTTGTATTCTCTTTGAATCAACATTAACAATGCCGCAACAAAGACGATCGAATCTCTCCCGACAAAGCCATAATGCAAGAACGATACAAAACATTGCGAATGAAAGGATATGCGTGAATATGCGCAAAATGCAACGACATGTTCGTCTCTTTATTACTTTTACCTGTAATCCAAAATGGATAGAAATTGTTCAATTGCTGCTTCCCGGACAAACATCAAGTGATCGACACGGCATCACAGCACGTGAATTCAGGCAAAAAATGCGGTCCCTGATGAACTACATTGTTAAACAACGCGTCTTTGGAGATACTCGATGCTGGATGAATTCAATCGAATGGCAAAAACGAGACCTGCCGCACGCACACATTCTTATTTGGTTAGTGGAAAGAATTCAACCAGACCAAATAGATGATATCATATGTGCCGAGATTCCCGATCACGAAGCCGATCCAGACCTACATGATGTTGTAATTACAAATATGATTCATGGACCGTGTCGTGCCATCAATCCCCAATCATGCATGGTCGACGGAAAGTGTTCCAAACGATATCCGCGCAAATTAACGGCGGAGACCGTCACTGACAACGATGGTTATCCACTGTATCGGCGTCGATCACCCGATGATAACGGTCGAACTATCACAACAAAAGTGAAAAGAATGGATTTCGTCGTCGACAACAGTTGGATTGTTTCATATTCACCACTTATTTCCAAAACGTTCAAGATACATTGCAACGTTGAGTATTGCAATTCAGTAAAGTCCATAAAATACATTTGCTAATATATCACGAAACGCGATCTGCCAAAGCGATCCGTTTGCACGAACTTTGCTTTACTCGGACATGCCACGTTATTACACTTGGAATGCTTCATCGAAGAATTTTCGACGACGGAAGCAAGGCGATACGGTTCCTGGTTATCCGGATGTGCGTTCTACTGATGCTCTTGGTCGTACTGTATGTATACAGTTCATCCATAGCATGATGAATGCTCCTATTTGCGGTTGTTGCTGGTAAATGTTCGTGGGCCAACGTCATTTGAGACACTACGGACTGTTAATGGTATAATATTCCCAACATATCGTGCTGCATGTGAAGAACTCAATTTACTAGAAAACGATACCCATTGGGATACGACAATCGTTGAAGCCATTATCTCTGCATCTCCAAGTCAGATACGCACATTATTTGCTATCATCATTTCGACATGCATTCCATCGAACCCATCTAACCTGTGGCACAAATACAAGGATAATATGTCAGAAGATATTTGACATCAAATTCGTGTCAGTTTCAGAAATCACGATCTTGAGATGAATGCGGAGATACATAATCGGGCTTTACTCTTGATCGAAGACATGTGTTACCTCATGTGCGGTAGTTTATTAGTCACGTTAGGAATGCCAGCGCCAAATCGTGAAATGAATGACGCATTTAATCGAGAATTGGAACGGGAACGTGAATATGATCACCAGGAAATAGATTTAGTAGTTCAAACGAATGTACCCCTGTTGAATCCCCAACAAAAGGAAGTTTAGGATACATTAATGAAGGCAATTGATAATGGAAATGGTGGTTTATATTTTCTGGATGCCCCTGGTGGAACTGGTAAAACATTCCTCATGTCAATAATTTTAGCCACTGTTCGTGCGAAATCCAACATTGCGGTTGCAGTGGCTTCTTCTGGAATAGCAGCCACATTGTTAGAAAGATGTCGTACGGCTCATTCAGCATTACAATTTCTCTTAAATCTTCAAACTATTGAAGAACCAACATGTAATATTGCACACAAAAAATCAGCAATAGCCACAGTTTTATCAGCATCGAAAATCATCATCCGACAATCCCGTCATATTTCCCTGTACCTTAAAAACTCTCATTTACTTACATACTACCCCCCTGTGCGACTTCTGATACGCCTGCCTTGAAGACCAGATCTTCCACGCACCAGACACCACACTTACTCATTTGATAGGCTGGCTCGCCAGCTAAACACACTCACTTTATGACACATATTTTCGTAGACTATGTATATTATACGTTCCGTATAATCTGTTTCCCTCACTATTCTCCAGCACATATGCTGTTTTTCCAATACGTTTGGAAACTATAAATGTTTCTGCGTCACCTGCTTCCAACCTTGCAAGTGGCTCCCTTAAATGAACGTCATCACGTTGCTCTGCCTACCTATTTCTCAGTGTCTGTAACGATGCCCTGTTGCTACTGTCCACACATACTAACCCTACCTTCCTATGGTGTCACACCTCTACTCGACACTCTATGACCTAAAAATGTCACTTCTGACTGACAGAATGACGACTTAGACAGCTTCAAAGTGAACCCTGCCTGATCTAACTTCTGAAAAACTATATCTAAATGACGTAGATGCTCCTCAAAACTGCGTGAACTAATTACCATATCATCAATGTAAATGGTTACAAACTCTCCTGTGTCATCCCCTAATGCGATGTTTAAAGCCCTAATTAAAGCTGCTGAACTACTCTTTAACCCATAAGGTGTTCTACAAAATTGATAAAGGTTATATTTATGACTAAAAGCTGTAAATGGTCTATCTTCGTACATAAGTGGCACTTGCCAAAAACTGGAACTCAAATCTACACAAGTGAAATACTTCTTCCCCTCAAATGTTTGCATTAATTCCTCTATTGACATAGATTTCAGCTGATCTGAACTAATTCTAATGTTAACCAAACGAGCGTCTAAACAAATACGAACCGTGCCGTCGGTCTTGGGTACCGTGATCAAAGAATTAACATATGGACTGTTAGAGTGCTCAATAATCCCATCTTCAAGCATCTGATTAATTTGTGCCTCAACTGCACTCTGATAAGCGAAAGGTACCGGATATCTATGTCCTGTGAATACTGACCTATCAATAACGTTCAATGAATGGGTATAGCAATTGGCCCTATCAATTCGAACACGGTGAAACCGAATTGAACAAAATTTGGTGCAGAGGTAGAAATAGCAAAGGGCACCTCAGTGTCATGTTTTATATCGCCGCCATCTTGACGGAAAAGTAATTGCAGCCACCCAAATCTTCAAAGCTTAAATCAAATTACGACTAACCTAATCATCCGATCTCTACCAAATTTTGTAACTACACATACTTATATAGCGAGCGTCTTTTGACTAAACTACAAGGTCATCAGACCAACAGTTTGCAGATGGCGGCCATGTATGTGTGAAAATAGATTTCCCCTACCAATTCAAGCACGGTGAAACCGAATTGAACAAAATTTGGTACAGAGGTAGCACTATCAAAGGGCACCCCAGTGTCATGTTTTATATTGCCGCCATCGTGAAGAAAACGTAATGGAGGCCATCCAAATGTTAAAAGCTTGAATCAAATTACGACCAATCTAATCATCTGATCTCTACCAAATTTCGCAACATTATACCCTTATGTATGAAAATTATTTTGAACAAACTACAAGGTCATCAGCCCAATACTTTACGGATAGCGGCCATGTATGTGTGCAAATCAATTCCCCCTATCTATTCAAACACGGTGAAGCCGAATTGAACAAAATTCGGTTCAGAGGTGGCACTAGCAAAGGGCACCTCAGTGTCCTGTCTTATATTGCCGTCATCTTGACGGAAACGTAATGGCGGCCACCCAAATGTTCAATGCTTAAATCAAATTACGACTAACCTAATCATCTGATGTCTACCAAATTTTTCAATGATATATATTCATACGGCGAGCGTCTTTTGACTATACTACAAGGTCATCAGCCTAATAGTTTGCAGATGGCGGCCATGTATGTGTGCAAGTCGATTCCCTCAATCAATTCAAACATGGTGAAACCGAATTAAACGAAATTTGATACAGAGGTAGCACTATCATAGGACGCTCCTGTGTTATAATTTATATTGCCGCCATCTTCACGAAAACGTCATGGTGGCCACCCAAATGTTAAAAGCTTGAATCAAATTACGACCAAACGAATCATCTGATCTCTACCAAATTTTGCAACATTATAACTTTATGTATAAAGAATCTTTTTACCAAACTACATGGTCATCAGCACAATATTTTGCAGATGGCGGCCGTGTATGTGTGCAAATCGATTCCCCCTATCTTTTCAAACAAGGTGAAACCGAATTGAACGAAATTTAGTACAGAGGTAGCACTAGCAAAGGGTACCTCAGTGTCATGTTTTATATCGCCGCCATCTTGACGAAATGGTAATGGTGGCCACCCAAATGTAAAAAGCTTAAATCAAATTACGACCACCCTAATCATCTGATCTCTACCAAATTTTGCAACAACATACATTTATGTGGGAAGCATTCTTTGACCATGCTAGAAGGTCATCAGTCCAATAGTTTGCATATGGCGGTCATGTATGTGTGCAAATCGATTCCCCCTATCAATTCAAACACGGTAAAATCAAATTCAACGAAATTTGGTACAGAGGTAGCACTAGCAAAGGGCACCTCAGTGTCATATTTTATATCACCGCCATCTTAACGGAAACGGAATGGCGGCCACCCAGATATTAAAAGCTTAAATAAAATTACGACCAACCTAATCATTTGATCTCTACCAAATTTTGCAACAGCACACCTTTTTATGGGAAGCATCTTTTGACTGAATTACAAGGTCATCAGCCCAATAGTTTGCAGATAGTGGCCATGTATGTGTGCTCATCCATTCCCCATATCAATTCAAATGCGGTGAAACCGAATTGAATGAATTTTTTACAGAGGTATAGCACGTTGTATTTCAACAAGCTACTGCAACCAACATACAATTATACTCCTTGAAAAAGACAAAGAATTATAACAATAGCCATGCATTTAGGAGAAAGTAAGCTATATGTTCTTTACTGAACATCTTGTTTTATTCTGCATTCACTAAGTAAATATTGCATCAATGGCTATTAAAATTGTATACGAGTTATATTTAAAAAATTAACATAATAAAATAATTTTGATGGTCAACAGTGCTTGAGGATCCATAAAATAATATTTCCTACTACGGTATTTAGAACTGTTTCTTAGTTGATATATTTAAAAAACGGTGTAGTTATATGTCCGTCTGTTCATATTTTCTTTATAGCGCTCTCACAATCAGGCAAACAGTGAGGCATTTCATTCAGACTACTTCTCTCAAATCCTAAAATGGTGATGTAAGAAATCAGCACCATGGGACACTACAGTCAATAATTGACTCCACATGTTTAATTTGTACATTCGGTTATAAAATCTCCTTTGTAAGTAATACCGTACCGGTATGCCACAAAAATAAAAAATAAATTAATGAATAAAGTTGGGTCATTTATAATTATTACCACCAACCAACAACGGTAGCTGGTACCCAGTTATCCGTGGGTTCGAACCTCACCGCCGGCCGTCGGTGAAATAGTTTTCCGTGGTTTCCCATTTTCAACTACTGCTGCGACGGCACCTTCGAATGTGCCACGGCCTCTCCCTTTCAAGTCAATGCATAGTTTCATTCACCTTCATATCATCTCTCATTAACTCCTCGCATGAGGTTGGCGACAGGAAGGGCATCCAACTGTATAAACTATCCACCGTCCCAATTGAAACGGGAAAAATAAACATTATAGTTATTATTAGCATATTATTATTATCATCTTATCATCACCGACAGAGGTAGCTACACTCGCTAACTCACAGCGCTAAGCAATGGGGCCAAGCTCCATGCGGACTTGGTAGACGTGGGTTTGAACACCACCGTCGGCCGTCCTTGAAATGGTTTACCGTGGTTTCCCCACTTTCAACTCGTAGTCAAATGCTGAGACGGTGCCTTCTGACAGGGCACGGCCGCTTCCTTCCACATCCTTGCCTAGCTTCATTCATCTAGAACTCTCATTAACTCCTCTCATGTTGGTGTCAGGAAGGGCATCAGGTCGTAAAAACATCCCCCACATAGCGTTTCATCGCATCTCATCCCCGATCCCGTTAAATCTTTAAAAGTAAGGGGTAGACATACATACATCATCGTCATTCATCCTTAACGTAGAGGGAGTGGTGGAGCAGCGGTCAAACTGTTGGCCTCTCACCACGGTGGAGTGGGTTCGATTCCCGGTCAATGCATATGAATAGCCATGGCCAGTGACTCGCATTCCACGTAAAAAGGAGGTCCCGTGGCTCATGATTTCGAGATTAACGGTCACGTAAAACTACTATCTACCTTCTTCCTTCCATCCTTAACGTATGCAACTACTGTATTCAAGACAAATACAGAGATCCAAGTTTCTTTTTCTGGCACTGTCAGGGCATCTGCTCAATCCTAGACCATAATAAAGACAGCCATGCATACTACTACAAAAACCACACAGACAGAGGTTTTCAGAAATATTTAACACACACCCAAATACATCGGGCTGATGATCAAGATTTACTAACAACAACCACCATAATTATTTTCGTCTGCCTCGTGGTGCAGTGGCTAGCAAATCTGCGAAGAGCGGAAGTGGTTTTCCTTTTTTACTTCAGGGAAATGCCGGGATGGTTCCTAACTTAAGGCCATGGCCGTCTCCTTCCCCAAATTAAATATAAACACACTACGGTACTACTACGACATTGACCCACAATAACACGGTTATGAATTAGGCCTATATATATACACGGGACTAAATGATCACGATGTGCAAGCCCGTCAAATGAAAGAACAGCAACTTATTTCTCAATTCAAAGTTTTATACAACTATTACACTACTCTTATGGGAGACAATTGCCGCATTTTGAGCACTTCCAGGTATTTTCAAACAATACTAGTTAACAGGTTCAGACAAGCTCTTGCATTTGGGAATTTCATACTATGTAGCTTCAGGCTAATGCTTGTGGAAAGGTTTCCAAGATTAACCACACTGATAACAGAACATCCGGGAGACATCCTTCGGAGATTTTGTTCTACACACATCAAAAAAAGTTTTGCATCACCTCGGTTCCAAGAGTTCCGGAACCTTTAAATACAAAGGGAATAGAGATCAACACAAACAACATTTCAGCTCGTTTTATTGCTCATGAGACCCACACATTGCATGTTGTACCATCATACAGCTAGACTTTCAGCATTTGTGGTCCAGATTGCAGTACACACCACTACCTCTAATACCCAGTAGCACGTCCTCTTGCATTGATGCATGCCTGTATTCGTCGTGGCATACTATCCACAAGTTCATCAAGACACTGTTGGTCCAAATTGTCCCACTCCTCAACGACAATTCGGCGTAAATCTCTCAGAGTGGTTGGTGGGTCAAGACGTCCATAAACAGCCCTTTTCAACATATCCCAGGCATGTTCGATAGGGTTCATGTCTGGCGAACATGCTGGCCACTGTAGTCGAGCGATGTCGTTATCTTGAAGGAACGCATTCACAAGATGTGTACGATGAGGTCGAGAATTGTCGTCCATGAAGACAAATGCCTCTCCAATATTCTGCCGATATGGGTGCACTATGGGTCGGAGGATGTCATTCAGGTATCGTAAAGCCGTTTCGGAGCCTTCCATGACCACCAGTGGCATACGTCGGCCCCACATAATGCCACCCCAAAACATCAGGGAACCACCACCTTGCTGCACTCGCTGGACAGTGTGTCTAAGACGTTCAGCCTGACCAGGGTGCCTCCAAACACGTCTCCGACGATTGTCTGGTTGAAGGCATATGCGACACTCATCGGTGAAGGGAACGTGATGCCAATTCTGTGGGGTCCATTCAGCATGTTGTTGGGCCCATCTGTACCGCGCTGCATGGTGTCGGGGTTGCAAAGCTGGACCTCGCCATGGACGTCGGGAGTGAAGTTGCGCATCATGCAGCCTATTGCGCACAGTTTGAGTTGAAACACGACGTCCTGTGGCTGAACGAAACGCATTATTCAACATGGTGGCATTGCTGTCAGGGTTCCTCCGAGCGGCAATCCGTAAGTAGCGGTCATCCACTACAGTAGTAGCCCTTGGGCGGCCTGAGCGAGGCCTGTCATCGACAGTTCCTGTATCTCTGTACCTCCTCCATGTCCGAACAACATCGCTTTGGTTCACTCTGAGACGCCTGGAAACTTCCCTTGTTGAGAGCCCTTCTTGACACAAAGTAACAATGCGGACGCGATCGAACTGCGGTATTGACCTTCTCGGCATGGTAGAACTACAGACAACATGAGCAGCGTACCTTCGTCCTGGTGGAATGACTGGAACTGATCGGCTGTCGTACCCCCTCCGTCTAATAGGCCCTGCTCATGCATGGTTGTTTACATCTTTGAGCAGTTTTAGTGACATCTATGAACAGTCAAAGGGACTGTATCTTTGATACAATATACACAGTCAACGTCTATATGCCGGAGATCTGGGAACCGAGCTGATGCAAAACTTTTTTTGATGTGTGTAAATGCATCCTAAATAAATAGCATTGCACATGGTCTTACTAAGTTGCTTTATTGCTGGCAGAGTTGTATTGATCTCAAACTTAATGTCTACCAATTGACTTAAATTATGAAAAGGGAAGATAATGGAAGATAAAACTGAAAATTACCTAATACAGTGATTGTATTTTGATTGCATTATATGTATTTTGAAAATACAAAATACTCATGAAAAGTATTTTCGATACAGATACAAAATACATGTTCAAAAATGTATTTTCGATACAAAATACAAGATACAAAAGTATCGAAAATACGTATTTTAAATACATGTATTTTCGATAGTGCCCAACTCTGCTTGTATTTCATGTGCATGTGAAGAGGAATAACGTACAATCTTAGCTTGCGAAACCATGAATTTTTCAGGTGGACTCTCTTTTGTCCTTTTTGACACAGTGGTTTTCTCAAATATGTCATGGAAGTGTTGCTGGTACATTGCCTGATACACCTCCAAAACATGAAATTTTGCCTCATTATGCACAATATCAAACCATTGCATGGCCATTGCTGCCATCTACTGGAAAGTAGTGCATGGAAATCAGAAACTCGCTTAGTCCATGGACTAAGTGACGTTTCAATTTCCACAGAACTTTCACGGCCTCCTAGATGTATGTAAATGATGGACTAATGGTTGTTTTGCTTTCCACGTATGAAATGCATGCCAAAGAACACATTGGTGTAATAACCCGACTTTTGACAAAATATGGACTAAGTCTGTTTATAATTTCCCCGCTTCATATATGCACATCTTATTTTTGATAATCATCAAAAATTTAACACTGGAGATGACACCTCGGTATTTTCCTAGCCAAATTTACAAGTACTTACCGAATGAAAGATATCCCCAGCCTGTGAGTATGGCAACAGCTCCTTCATATGACTTATTCTTCTCTGGCAGGCAGATAGGTTTAACGTAACGCCCAAATTTTACTGTGTGTGCAAGCTTCAGAACTGCAAGGTCATTGTAGTATGCTGGTGATTTGTAGTCAGGATGAACTTCAACATCAGACACAGCCATATCCAATGGATCGGCATCTTCATCATCCTTGGAGAAGTCGAGCTCACCAACTCGTACCATTTCCGCATTCCTGGATATAATAACAATAATAATAATATATTGTAATTTGACAATTCACTATGTATTAGGCACCAGTGCATGGAATTACATATATATATATACAGGAACATTTATTTACTTGTTTACATAATGCCATTCAGGAGAGAGTCATCAACATTATAATAGTTCTTTGAAGCAAGGTCTATTTAATTATGGACTTAAAGACTTAAACACAATTGGCCAACCCGGATTACCACAAATAACTTCACCAAATTAGTAGCCATAACTCGCAATTCAGAAACTGGACAGCAAATACCTATTTGTTAATTCATTTTAGAGGCTTGGGACATCTTTGTCATCCATCCCATGAATTTGATGTGTGTTCAATTTGTCTGATAACCCGTGTTTCTGTGGTACTGTAGTAGTGTGTGTATTGTAATTATTAGGGTTGGAAATGGGGTAGGTGCACTGGAACTTGAAATAAGGGACTACCTGGAGGGAGTGTGGAAAACCCTGAAGATAAACCATACTCAGGATAGTCGTTAGGTTACGAACCTCTGATCTTCAGACTCTCTGCAGCTTTCCATCGCAGTTGTGGAGAGCCATTTACCACTCACAGCTACACCGTGGGGTTTTCCAGAGAGAGCCTGGCCCCAACCTAGCACCTTAGCATGCATAGCTACCCTAGTCAGTATATCATCATTATCATCAGTTTATTGTTCCAGCGAACCGGGGTACCGTTAACATTCAACATTTATATGGTGTATATCAGTACATACAAACTGAAATAAAGTCATAAAATACCAATTATTTTGGAAATTTCTAATTCATTGTCCACCCACAGTCAAATTCCACAGTTGGCATATTTTTTGGAGATAAAACTGGCACTTGGCGATTTAAAAAAGTTTTGTCTCACCGCCTTGTAACACAATGAGCTGCTGTCAAGACTCTGTTATCTGATAACAGTGAACCACCACAATACCAGTCAACTGAACCATTTTTCATTCTCTCACCCACAGCAACCTGGAAGAAAAAGAAAATAAGTACTTCATTTCTGGAATTTATTAGTTGTGACTTATTCCAGCTCGCTGAAAATAAATTACTTGCCATCCAGGGAGAAACTGTTGCAGTCCTCAAAGATATGCCTCCTATTGCAGCTCCTAGTATTGGTTCTTTGGGCACATATCCTCTTGAATTCAAAACCCCACATTCTGTAACACAAATAAGAACATGTGTTACTAAAAGAGAACTTAAACCTCTGAAACTGTACCAAGATTGGAAAAATAGAGGTTGACTTTAATTTCTTCTTGATCTTGTTTACCTATGTAGTTCAGTTGACTGAGGTCAAGAGATTCCAATTCAGTTCATTGTAATTTACAGGTACTTCAATGTAAAATAATCATGTTGGTAGGTTCAAGGAAATTTACAGTGAGGGGAAGTTCCAACAAATTGACACTTTTGAAGACCATTAGTAGTTGTTGAAATTACCTATCATCATAATCATCATCATCATCATAATCATGCACAGTGCACAACCGAAAAACAATGCAGCTGTAAACTACAATATCACTAATTATTAATTTTGTTGCAAAAACAAGCATAGAAACAGATTCACAAATTTTGCACCACATAGCAATGGAAGTGTGGCTATGGATAAGATAAGGTGAGGGCAGCCAATGATAAGAGGAAAATGTTAGGAAGGCTGTACAATGTAACAAATTCTCAATAAACCAAGGCCTAAGCAAGTCAGTGCTATAAAATCCAAAATCACACTCATAAGCTGGGTGCAGCATACAGGAGTATACTTCTATACTGAAGTACTCTGTGGTGAATGACAGAGTATATTAATTGAGAATGTCCAAGAACCATTAACTTACAATATACTCATTTAAAGTTAGGCAATTAATAGTCCACTTGGGTTATCAGCCACATTAGACATGCATGTTAATAAATTAGCTTCCACCAAATACTATCAGATAGTGCCAAAGTGTCAGTTGCCATGACACACTCATGCAGAGCAGATATTGAGGCAGTCTGAAACAGACAGTGCTGAATAACGGATATTGCCGAAAGGTTTTACCAGCAATCAGATAGGTGTTCCATATCAGTATTTCAGTAACTGTATCAAGTAGTGCATGTGTCTTAACAACATAACTAACATTATTAATATAACCACAATAGCTAAACCAGTGCTAACAATGATAGATAGATAAGATAGATTTTTATTAATTCCATTTGATCAAATACATGCATTCAATACATTTTTGATATAGGACACATCAGAATTTACATGCATAAAATAAAAGAACTAACAGGTACCGGTATATATTACTAAGATTATAACTATTTATAACTTATTATAATAGCAAATCTTAATAGATACAATCTTATTGCACAACTATTTACACCTCACTCTATTATCATAATATGAAAACTTAATTCTATAAATACAACATACAGCTAGGTATTAAAATTAAATTAAAAAAGTAAAATATAGTTATAGATTCCATCACGCCTATACGCTAAAATATTCAACTACTGAGTAAAAACAATGGCACTGCAGATAAGCTTTCAACATTCTATCAAAGGTTTTTATTTTTGGGGCCAGTTTTATATACTGGGGTAGTTTATTGTATAATTTAACTCCAGTGTGAAAAGTTCCTTTTTGATATATGCTTGTGTGTGTATGTGAAATATGAATGTTTTGATTTTGTCTTGTGTTATGCCTATGAACATCATTGTTTGTTTTAAGAAAAACATCTTTATTCATTAAATTCTTTTTAAAAACATAATACTTTCAAAGATATATATGCAGGGCAGTGGGAGAATGTTTAAATCTTTAAACAGAGGTCTACATGATTCTCTAGAGTTTACATTTGCCATAATTCTAATCGCCCTCTTTTGTATCCTAAACGTGCTTAGTACATCTGGCGACATACCCCAAAATATGATCCCATATCTTAAGTATGAATGGAAATAAGCAAAATAAGTATTTCTTAATGTGTGCATGCTAGTGCAGGTTTTCAAAATACGTAACGCAAAGCACATCGAGTTCAGTTTAGTATTCAGATATTGTATATGTTTATTCCATTTCAAGTCTTGTTGTATCCATAGTCCTAAAAACTTTGTTTCTGATTTATTTTCTATTTGATGACCATTTAATGTTATATTGGGCATCGCAGGATTCCTATTCTGTATAGTGTGGAAATTTAGGCATACTGTCTTTTTATAGTTTATTATGAGGCGATTATCTTGTGACCATTTGGTTAACTCTCCTGTAACGGAGTCAGCAGACTGCTGTATGACCTGTTTAGTTTCACCTTTTATTACGAGTGTTGTATCGTCCGCAAACAAAATTTCCTTATGTGAATGAACTTTCTGTGTTATATCATTGATATATAGAAGAAAGAGTAGTGGGCCCAAAACCGATCCCTGGGGTACTCCAAATTCAATAATTCCCTCATTGGACAATGTTTCATTAAGTAATTTGGTTCCATCATCCTTGTGTCTCAAGCTTACTATTTGTTTACGCCTTGTTAAGTAAGACTCTATCCATTTATTAGCTAGACCTCTAACACCATATTGATTTAGTTTGGTAAGGAGGATTTTATGGTCAACAACATCAAATGCTTTCGATAAATCCAAGAATAGGCCAGTTACATGTTCCTTATTGTCAATTAATTTCAGTATACTATTACTACATTCGTAAATTGCTGTCTGTGTAGATTTTTCCGTTCTAAATCCATGTTGTGAGTTTGATAATATTTTATTTTTTTCTATGAAACTTATCAGTCTCTTATACATAATTTTTTCCACAATTTTTGCAATACCAGTTGGTAAGGTAATAGGACGATAGTTATCTAATTCATCTTTTGAACCGTTTTTGTGCACTGGAATTACTTTTGATAACTTAAAAATATCCCGGTAAGTTCCTGAGAGAATTGAACTGTTTATTAAGTGCGTAAGTGGATTTATTATATTTTCTGCACATTTCTTTAAAATTGCATCAGGGATGCCATCAATGCCAGCACAGAATTTATTTTTTAGCTCTTTTATAACTATTATTACCTCTTCACTTGTGACATGATTTATAAATAAAGAATCACTGCATATATTTATTTTATTATTAGAATTTAGTGTATTTACCTGTGATTTATTTATTAATTTTTGTGGAATTTCCATAAAATAGTCAAATAGTCAATGGGGAGTAGTGTGTTATGGGTGCTGACAACTGGAATTTTCCAATAATTAGATGAGTGCTTCGCTTCAGTATTTATTTAACAGTATCAAGGTGTTTGCATGTCTTAACAACATAACTAGTAATAACAATGCAAACACAATATTCACATCTATATAATTAACAGAAAACAAGTAAAAATATGACATGTTATAAAAATGTTTTTGTATCTGAATATCTTTATATAAGTGAGCAGGATCTGATGTTTACTTGAGGAAAGAAACATTCATCCAATTAATCCCCCTTTCAAGACTGTATAATAAATCCATGTATTTTTTTCCAGGTTGGCAGGTGTGAGGGATAAGTACTATTCCTCGCCCAATTTAACTGGCCACATTAATGTGTTGACGAACTGAAAAGCAATTCTTTTACTATATTATGCAGGCAACACTGATAAATGGCTTCTGAAATGTCTATACTGAAGTACATTCCTCAAACAGCTATCACAATTTTATTTTCTGGACAAGTGTAGAAATGTTAGAGAATTCTGTTTCAACTCCAGGTGCAGCTGGGATATTTGAAAAGTAACCCAAAATCTTACCTCAAAAAAGAAGAATGAATCTAACCACCCCACTAAATGTTTAGGCTAGCTATTCTTTGATAGAATATAATTACTGTATTACCCTTGTATTTAAGTAACATTTTGCTCTTACGCTGTATCCTCTGTGGTGCAGGGCAGCAGATGTAGGGTTCTCCACTACCCCAGCGACAATATTTTCTTTCTGTTTCTGGACGCAGTGAAGTGCAGTAGGAGAATGGCAGACATGTTGTGCTGTCATCACATTGTGCAGGGGGAAGACCTCTAAGTGGAGGATTTCTGTAGAACCAACCCTGACTAACTGCACTGCCAACAATTCAAATAATTTTCAGAATGTGATGGTAACAGTGCTGTTAATGCAATTTACACTACAACTATACAGCTTATATAACTAGCTTGTATTTTTCATCATTCTTTTTCTCTCTTGTGTCGTTATACATACCGCTAGTGCTGGGATCATTAGCCATGTTAGAAGGGACGTACCATCTCACGTGAGGAGAAAGGAGCAGTCTACCTGCTTGTGTCAGTGTGAATAATAATTTATGTATTGATAAGTTTAATGAATATATATATATATATATATATACATTTATAAAGTTATTAAAAGACATCAATAAGGATCAGAATAACTAGCTTTATAGCCATGTATAATCGACCTCCCTGAGCTGCAGATTCATTTTAGATTGATGGCCTGGTCCCTCTCACTTTCCTTCCTTCCTTCCTTCAGTTTCCCAACAGACCTCATAAACAAATAATTTATGTGTTGATAATTTGAATAAAAATATAAATTTATTAAGTCATTTCAGTGTGTATATGCTAAGTTTGATAAGCATCAAATTGTAGTGTGGCTAGGTGTACAGTGTGTTTTGCTTGGATAGTACCACATAAGACGAATTCAGCTAGGTGTGCTCGTAACCAGCCGTTTACCATTCTATGTGCCTAAAGATCCAGCAACTAACAGTAATGTAGGTACAGCACACTATGGCAAAGAGACCCTTCAAACTACTTGTAAAATTATTATTAGTGTCCAGTCTTACTGAACCTCCAAGAAGATCTTCCTGAGCTGAAGTTTCATTGCAGATAGCCTGGTCCCTCTCACTTTCCTTCCTTCAATTTCCCAACTGACCTCACAAGGTTAGTTAATCTCATACCAGACATTACTAAAGTTAATAATAATTTTCTTGCCAGCAACATGATTGATAAAGCTAGTGGCTGAAGAAGGGAGCAGTTTACGCCCAGAAACATGTCCTACCGCAACAACCGCATAATGTGAGTGCAGTTGATGAAATATTTCAGTATTGATAGATGGGAATTTTTATCACAATAATAGTGTGAACTGTATAACAATTTTTTAGCCATGAGCACATTAGGACTCAGGCCACTCACCCAACGAATTCCCAATATCACAACCATTCTCTTTATTAAATGACAACAATCCAACTGTATATTAATTTAGGACTTAAAACATGATATAGAAAGAAGCTGCCTTTAACTTGAGATATATTCAAGCACATTTAAAAAAAAAATCAGAAAGAAGTACCATCAGCTTTAAATATATTCAAACATAGAAATGAAAATGTTCATACAATCGAAGAGTTGAATATGATCTCTTGCATACCAGATAACCATGAATACAATACTATGTCGTTGAAAAAATTCATCTGCCTTGTCGCGTAGTGGCTAGCATTCTTGGCTGTCACAGCGGAGACCCGGGTTCGATTCCCAGCTCTGTCAAGAAATTTAATTCTGGTCTGAGGGCTGGAATAGGGTACACTCAGCCTCGTTAGGCAAAACTGAGAAGAGGCGGGTTCAATTCCTACCTCAACCATCCTAGAAATGGTTTTCCGTGGTTTTCCACTTCTACTCCAGGCAAATGGTACCTAACGCAAGGCCACAGCCGCTTTCTTCCAAAATCCTATCTCAATTACAAGTACACATATTAGTACAGCCATCACAGTGACAAAGGCTATCAGTAAAATTCTACATACACCCAAGTACACAGGGCTACATGACCACAATATCGCAAAGCCCCTTAATAATCAACAGCAACATGTAGAAAAATACTCCCCGAGTGTAACTGACACAAGATTGCTTTACTTCCAAGACACTTGTGAACCTCTTTCTCTAAATTACCCAGTTTCCATGTACTTGAAATCAATTGATATATTATACTAGCAGGTACCCGCGGCTTCGCTCGCGACATAGTTGTGTCATGTTGTTATTCAATGAAATGCAGGTTTAACCCCGTTAACATCCCTTTAGAACCTGAATATCCATAAATCCCTCCTTAGTAGATGTTTTGGACACACAACAAACATATCCCCAAAATATCATTCTTGTAACTTTAATTGATTTGGTTAGTCAATGAGAGTGAATATCCAAAAATCCCTCCTTAGTGGACGTTTTTCTTCCAGAATTTCATCCCTCCTCATGGGCCCCTTAAATTGGATTTATGAAAATTCAGTCGAACACCTATTTATTTATTTATTATTAAGCTGATTGTTTTCCTCTGAGTTTCAAACTCCTCGCCCAAGTCGTTTAAGAGATGCACGCTCCGTTAGGAATCCTTCAACCCCCACTTTTCACCCCTTTCACCTCGTAATATACACCACATCGATAAACCCTTAGACATATGTCTGCTTATTTTTAATGATTAGTTTATATGCCAATTATCCCATCCCCAAAGAAACAACTCATGAGATATCGTTATTCAATGAAATGCAGATTTAACCCCCTTAACACATCTTCAGACCCCGAATAAACAAAAATCTTTCCTTAGTGGACGTTTTCGACATACAACGAACATATCCCCAAAATTTCATGTTACTAACTCCAATTACTTTGGATGGGCGATGATGAGTGAGTCAGTCAGGACATTTTCTTTCATTTATTTTTGAGAATTTCACCCTTCCCCATGAACCCCTTAAATGGGATTTATGAAAAAAAAAACGGTCGAACACCTATTTACTTATTTTTTAAGCTGATTTTTTCCGCTGAATTTCAAACTTCTCGCTAATTTCGTTTAAGAGATACACGCTCCGTTAAGAATCCTTCAACCCCCAATTTTCACCCCTTTCACCTCATAATATCGATAAACCCTTAGACATATGTCTGCTTAATTTTATTGATTAATTTATATGCCGTATATCACATCCCCAAATGAAACAACTCGTGAGATATTGTTAATCAATGAAATGCAAGTTTAACTCCCTTAACACCCCTTCAGAACATGAATATTCAAAAATCCATCCTTAGTGGACGTTTTCGACATACAATGAACATAACTCCAAAATGTCATGTTTCTAACTTCAATAATTCTGGCTGGGTGATGATGAGTCAGTGAGTAAGTCAGGACATTTTCTTTAATTTATTTTTCAGAATTTCACCCCTCTCATGAACCCCTTAAATAGGATTTATGAAAAAAAAAAAAAAAAACGGGTGAACACATATTTACTTATTTTTTAGCTGTTCTTCCCCCCTGAGTTAATGAGTGAGTTAATCAATTAGAACACTTTCTTTCCTGTATTTTTCCCCCAGAATTTCACCCCTCTCCAAGGGCCCCTGAAATTGGGTTTTTGAAAAAAAAAACTGTCGAACACCTATTTACTTATTTTTTAGCAGTTTTTCCCCCTGAGTTTGATGAGTGAGTCAGTCAGTCAATCAGTTAGGACATTCTTTTTCTTGGTTTCCCCCCCCCCAGAATTGCACCCCTCCACATGGGCCCCTTAAATTGGATTTAAGAAAAAAGGGCCAAACACCTATTTACTTATTTTTAAGCTGATTTTTTTCCGCGTAGTTTCAAACTCCTCGCCTATGTCGTTTAAGAGATACACGCTCCGTTAGGAATCCTTCAACCCCCACTTTTCACCCCTTTCACCTCATAATATACACCACATCGAAAAACCCTCAGACACTTGTCTTCTTATTTTTACTGATGAGTTTATATGCCGAGTATCACATCCCTCAGTGAAACCAATCCGGAGATATTGTTATTCAATGAAATGCAGTTGTACCCCCTTAACACCCCTTTAGAACCTGAAAATCCAAAAATCCTTTCTTAGTGGGCGTTTTCGACTTACAACGAACATATCCCCCAAATTTTACGTTTCTAACGTTAATAGTTTTGGCTGGGCGTTGATGAGTCAGTCAGTCAGTCAGTCACGACACTTTGTTTTATATAATAGACAAGCTGACCCGGCAGACGTTGTTCTGCCAATCAAAGAAAGTGTTGTAACTTTGTTTCTTGAAGTGCTTTTGGATACACAATATTTTTTTCAATTTCTGTTAACTGCTTCTAAACTATCGTGAATTGAATAAACTAATTTAGAAACATTCATTGGAGCGTGCGCAACAACTCTCCAAAGTTTCATCGCAAACGGATAAATGGCATTTAACGCATACGGGATTTGGTTTAAATGATTCGTGCGCTGTCACTCATTTGTTGAATCTACTCGTGCTCTACCAACTGTGAAATGGATTTACTAAGTTAGAAAGCTTCACGTAAGTGTACACAACAACTCATCAAAGTTTCATCGCAATCGATGAATAGTATATAAACGCACACAGGATTTTGTTGGAACGCTTCGCGCGTCGTCACTCATTTGTTACATCTACTCGTGCACTACCAATATTGTAAAATGGATTTACCAAGTTGAACACCTTCCCTGGCGTGTACACAACAACTCATCAAAGTTTCATCGGAATCGGATGAATGACATATGAACACATAAGTGATTTTCTTTAAACGATTCGCGTGCCATCACTCATTTGTTGAATCTACTCATGCGCAACCTATTGTAAAGTAGATTTACTAAGCCTGAAACCTTCTCTGGCGTGTACTCAATGATTCACCAAGGTTTGATCGCAATCGGATGAATGATATATTACCGCATACGGGACATTGTGGAAACGATTCGCGCGCCGTCGCTCATTTGTTGAATCTACTCGTGCGCTACTTATTAAAAACTGGATTTACTAAGACAGAAACATTTCCTGGAGAGTACACAACAATTCACCAAAGTTTCATCGCAATCAGATAAATGGTGTATGGCCGCATACGGTACTTTGTTGAAATGATTCGCGTGCCGTCACACATTTGTTGAATCTACTCGTGTGCTACCTATTGTAAAATGGATTTATTAAGCCAGAAACCTTCCGTAGGGTGTACACAACATCTCACCCAAGTTTCATCGTAATCGGACGAATGGTATTTGAACGCATACGGGACCTTATTGAAACGCTTCGTACGTCGTCGCTCATTTGTTGAATCTACTCGTGCGAAACCTCTTGTGAAATGTATTTACTAAGTTAGAAACCCTCACGTAAGTGTACACAACATCTCACCCAAGTTTCATTGCAATCGGATGAATAGTATTGAACGCATACGGGACTTTGATTAAATGTTCGCGCGTCGTTGCTCATTTGTTGAATCTACACGTGAGCTACCCATTGTAAAATGGATTTACTAAGTTAGAAACCCTCACGTAAGTGTACGCAACATCTCACCCAAGTTTCATCGCTATCGGACGAATGGTATTTGAACGCATACGGGACTTTGTTGAAATGCTTCGCACGTCGCCACTCATTTGTTGAATCGACTCGTGCGCAACCTCCTGTGAAATGGATTACCAAGTTAGAAGCCTTCACTTAAGTGTACACAACAACTCATCAAAGTTTCATCTCAATCTATGAATGGAATATAAACTAAACGGGATTTTGTTGAAACGCGTCGTGCGTCGTCACTCATTTGTTGAATCTAGTCGTGCGCTACCTAATGTGAAATTGATTTACTAAGCCAGAAGCCTTCCCTGGAGTGTACACAACATCTCACCCCAAGTTTCATCGCTATCGGACGAATGGTATTTGAACGCATACGGGACATTTTTGAAACGCTGCGCGCGTCGTCGCTCATTTGTTGAATCTATTCGTGCGCTATCTATTGTAAAATGGATTTACTAAGCCAAACACCTTCCCTGGAGCTCACTCAACATATCACCCAAGTTTCATGGCAATCGGATGAATGATATATGAACGCATACGGGACTTTGAAACGCTCTAACGTGCAGAGACAAACAGTAGAATTCGACATCACTGCCACCTTTGGTATAAAACAACTTTTCGCCACGGGCGGAGTGTATGTTATGGCGGTAGTTGCACATGTTGCAACCAGGTGGCTCTAACGTGCAGAGACAAACCGTCCAAAGATATCAGCTTTCACGAAGGCCAAGGCTAGCGGTTTCCATGACGACTGTTTTTGACTGTATATTGTGGTTCTAAAATTGTGTGTAAATTGTGGTTCTAAAATTGTGTGTAAATTGTGGTTCTAAAATTGTGTTCATTCCACCTACCGGGTCAGATTGTGAATCTAAACCATACATGGACCCACCCTAACATACATACCAAATTCCATCAAAATCGGTTCAGTCGTTTAGGAGGAGTTCAGTCACATACACACGTGTCGAAGAATTATATATATAAAGAAGATAAGCATCGGTCCTAGTGGAAAATAATTCTATCACCTGAAACCAAAAATGCATGGGACGAAAAAAAACATCAAAATATCATGTTGGTTTCGGACCCTAAAAGACGTGAAAAATATAATAAAAGTATTAAAAAAAACTATTTTTCGAAATTTCATTCGAATCAATTTTTATGTCATTCCTGGGACTTAGAAAATTCTGGCAAAAAGTACAAAATCATTAATAACTCCCTAAGTATTCGTCGTATGATGAAATAGCAAGAGACAAAAAAGATGTAATGTGTTATTGTCTACAACATAGGCCATGTATAGTTTTACACTCAGACATATTACGTTCCCCCCCCCCCCCCATATTTTCACCCCTCCCCATGGGCCCCTTATATTGGATTTATGAAAAAACGGTCAAACACCTATTTTGTTATTTTTTATGCTGATTTTTTTCCGCTGAGTTCCAAACTCCTCGTCTATGTCGTTTAAGAGTTACACGCTCGGTTAGGAAACCTTCAACCCCCACTTTTCACCCCATAATATACACCACATCGAAAAACCCTCAGACACGTATCTTCTTATTTTTAATGATGAGTTTATATGCCGAGTATCAAATCCCCCAATGAAAGCAATCCAGAGATATCGTTATTCAATGAAATGCAGGTGTACCCCCTTAACACCCCTTTAGAAACTGAATATCCAAAAACCCTTCCTTAGTGGGCGTTTTCGACTTACAACGAACATATTCCCAAAATTTCATGTTTCTAACTTTAATAGTTTTGGCTGGGCGATGATGAGTCAGTCAGGACACTTGTTTTTATATAAGAGATCAACCTACAGAACAAATTTAAAGAAATCCTACACATCATATTTAAAACAGTGATGTTGTTTTACATGTTTATTTCAAACATACCACTATACAATGATAACTGTTTATGTTAAATTTTATTTTTTCAATTCCATATAGCTCAGTTCTCTCTTGATCAGTCATGATGGTTGGTTCCTTAGTATAGGGGCTGAGACAACGCGGTCATGTAGCCCAAGGTACTTTGGGTGTGTGTAGAATTTGTCTGATAACCGGTGTTAATTGTGATGGCTGTATTAGTGTGTGTTATTTGTTTTAATTCAAGTAAGGACTGGAGAGAATAATTTCAAGTACTGTAGTAGTTTCTACTTTTGCCTCCAAATGCTACCGTCCACGACACCTAACTTGCGGACTTGGCTACTAGATGGCATTGCAGTCAGCACCTGGCGGCGAATGTTGGAACTAATAGAGCGTTATCAAACTAATCTACAAATTTTAGCTTCTAGAAGTGTAGTTAGTGGAAGGTTCTCTTTCATGCCATAAATCTATGACATGGGACCGCCGGCTTTACTACCTCTCCGAAGGCATACTGAGGGATTTTTAACGCTCTTAAAAAATCCGACGGGTTTGAACCCGCGATCTTGGGCATAGAAGTTCAGAATGCTACCAACTACACCACCGAAGCGCCTGATTTATGAAAGAAATATACACCATACTGTAGACCTAAATCCAAACAGGGAAAAAGAAGAAGATTAAGATGGTTATTCATTTATTGTATGGCTTTTAGTGCTGGGAGTGACCAAGGACATGTTCGGCTTGCCAGAGGCTGTAGCTGCTTCTAGCGGACACCCATAGGGTGAGCTACAAGTTCTGTTCAATTTCAAGTAGTTCCAACTTTCACTACCAGATGTCAATGATACCTAGTGGTGAATGTTGGAACTTTGATGGTATTTTATTCAAACTGAAAACCCATTAGGAACAGGATTTTCAAATTACAGTAGGTGAACAATCGATCAGTGGCTCCATACAGCTGTCCATGATTTCTTATTATTCTTCCAGGAATCTGTATGCTTCTTTGTCTGACAGTTGCACAGAACTTACTGCACTTCAACAAAACCATGAAATTTGCACATTTGTAATCTGGAAGTAGTTGGTTACCTCTCACTCCTAAGTATTATACGTACACATACCTACATCACTGTATTTAGAGAACTATGTTCTAGTAGAATAACTAACAGAACTACAGCTTGCCTAACATTAACCACATGCAGACAGTATTTAGTAGTAGATATACATTGGACACTGACATATAAATACATAAAGAGACACATATACCAGCAGCAGCATGATCCAGGCCAGTGACCTTCCAACCACTGATAGGAAGGTCACTGTAACATATGCTTATCACACAGACAACTAAGTAATCAAAAGATTCATTTAATAACAAGTATCTAAAAAATGTTTATTTGTTTTATTTTATACTAAAAAAAAACACACTTGTAGGCATGCTCCCAAACACTTCACATCTTAGATAACTGAGCAATTTTAGAAGGCATTTAGTTTCCTCATGTTAGCAGCTGCAAAAGCTTCTACTGCAGATTGTCCAGTCGAGTGTCCAGCAGAAGACTAGATCATATAAGGCTTGAAAGACCCACCAATTGGAGAAATTTGGACTGATAAAGGAAGAAGCAGACAAAGCAATTTTATGATAATCCTGATATTGTAACTCTGTAATTTTTTTTAAAATATTAATATTGTACCTGTCAGTCGGTCAACACAAAAATCATTCTAAATTACTGTAGTATGTGAAAAATAACCTGAAATAAATTGCATCTGATTAAGATTTATATATATTGTTATTGACTATTGAAGAAGAAGAAGAAGAAGAAAACTAACGATGACATGTTTTGCTCATCAAGCGAGCATCATCAGATCCAAAAATGCAAGACAAATAGTTCTACAAAACACTACCAAACCTACAGTGACACCCACAGACAGGGCAGGGCAGAGACCGCCCTCCAAAAACAAAATACAAGAAAATCAGTCAGAAAACTTAGTAAGATGGTAATTATTACTGGTAATGTTAAGGCATTAAGCAGCAATGTTGCAAGAACTTTAAAATGGCTATCCCATCAAAAAAAACTGCCTTCCTCCCCCAAAACTAATTTATGAAGGTGTAGCTATTATTGCTGTGATATACTTAAGCAGTAAGCCCTGTAACTACAGTAGAATTGTAAACTAATATGCAGAAATGAACTACTAGTACTCTGTTGTGATGATTTAAAGCTATAACTACAACATAAAATATTGTTTGTCTACTACGAATTTGATCAGATCTACTCTTGATACTTATTTGAAGTATCAGACAACCAGTTTTGGTGTATGTTATTGTAAATGTTGTTAATTGTTTAAATAATCTGAGTTCTTTTGAATTTAAGTAGCATGTATCTCATGAAAAGACTTCAGATCATTTTCTGACAAGTTTTCATGCATTTTGTTTTTGGAGGGCAGAGACTGTCTGTAGGTGTCACTGTAGGTTTGGTAGTGTTTTGTAGAGCTATTTGTCTTGCATATTTGGATCTGATGAAGCACGCTTGACGAGGAAAACATGTCATCCCTTAGTTTTCTTCTTCTTCTTCAATAGTCCATAACATTATAAATAAATCTTAATCACATGTAATTTATTTCAGGTCATTTTTCACATTCTCTAGTAATTGGAATGATTTTTGTGTTGACCGACTGAAAGCTACAATATTAATTATTTTAAAAAAATCCTAATAAATGTATTTATGAAGTTTTATCTGATAAGATTGTTCAAATTATACCTCAGATATAAAACATAAATATCAGTACCATATGTTAACTAGTCAGGGGTGTTATAATATCATGGAACTATCAATGTCATATGCATAGTACAGTTCTTAACTCATCATCATCATCTTGCACAGTTTCCAGCCACTGGCCGGGTCTGTTTGGAACACAAGCCTCTCCAACGTCTTCTGTCTTCCCACCATTTCTCAGTCTCCACCCTTGTCCAGTCTTCTCCTCTCTTCTTCACGCTTTCTTCCACCCCCTTCAGCCACCTGTCTCTCGGTCTCTTTCCTTCCCACTTCGTCTCATGTACTCTCCTGGGTATCCTCTTCTCCTCCATTCGTTTTACATGTCCATACCATCTAAGTCTAGATTTCTCTATACCATCCTGTAATGGTTCCTCCTTCATTAATTCTCTGGTCCTCTCATTTCTTATTCTGTCCATCTTTGTAGCTCCAATACTGCTTCTCAAGAACCTCATCTCACTGGCCTGTATTTTGCTCTTCTCCCTTCCTTTCATAACCCAGGTCTCCGAGGCATACGTCAGGATAGGGACATAGTACGTCCGATATATGATCTTTTTGCTGTTCTGAGGGACATCCTTGCTCCATAACATGCTTCTCACACTCCTCCGAAATGCTTCTGCCTGCCTCCCCCGCTCATTTATTTCTCTATCGTTTCTTCCATTATCTTGTATCAGGCTTCCCAGATACTTAAAACTCTCCACTTTCTTCAGCTGTTCCCCACCAATTGTTATTCCCGTTGTGGTTCTTTCCTTCTTCCTTGTTGTGATCACCATCTCACTCTTATTTATGCTAAATTTCATCCCATATCCTTGTATTATTCCTTCCCACACGTCCAACTGTTCCTGTACCTCCTCCTCCTTGTTTCCCCAAATCATCAAATCATCTGCAAACACCATTGCTTTCATCTTTCCGTCCCCAATTACTTGTGCCACTCGGGTCATTATGTCATCCATCACCACAATGAAAAGTAACGGTGACAGTGCACTTCCTTGTTTCAGGCCGTTTCTTTGTTCCAACCAGTCAGATCTCTCTCCTCCCACTTTCACACAGCTCACGCTTCCCTTGTACATCTCCTTTATCCTCTTTATAGTCCATTTCTCTACTCCTCTATCCTCCAGGGACTTCCATACTTTGTTTCTGTATACACTGTCATATGCTTTCTCAATGTCCAGGAAGGCCATCAGTAGATCTGTTCCATACTCATAGTGCTGTTCTTGTAACTGCCTTACAGCAAAAATCAAATCCACTGTGGACCTTCCTGCTCTGAAGCCATGTTGTTCTTCCCTCATCCCTCCTTCTATCCTTGTCCTAATTCTCTTTTCCAAAACTTTCTCGAAGATCTTTGCACAATGACTCATCAGTGTTATTCCCCGATAGTTTCTGCAATCTGTTCTACTACCTTTCTTGAAGATCGGGACAATGATTCCTTTTTTCCAGTCCTCTGGGGTCTTCCTTTCCTTCCTTGCTGTCCTCATCACTCGGTACAGCCACTGTATCCCCACCTCTCCTGCTGCTCTCACCATCTCCACACTCAACTTGTAACGTGTTTTTCGAGGGGTTTTATGCAACTGGCATAAGTCAGTAGGAAGCCATTCTATATTTATTTACGCGGCAAATTGTTCAGCCAAGAGAATTTTTCATGTTAATTTATTATTATTATTATTAATTTATTATAATTATTATTTAGGTATTTTCGGAGCATTTTATAAAAATTATTAGCATTCAGAAAGGTTTTCTATGTCTTAGAAAACGCTATCATGCAAATTATTACGAACGACGATATCATAGAAAATTATCTGATTACGGAATTTTACGGAGTTTTTGTCAGTTAGGGTATTTGAGAGAGATGACTCACTGGGATTTCAAGTACACGCTTAATCTTGTCGAGAAGCATGACGCAATCTTGGGTCGCAAGGTCTAGAAAAGACGAATTGTTGGAACGGAACCCTCCCGCCGAGTGTAATGACCCGGAGGAGGAGAAGATCGCGTGGTGGGGTACAGCCAATCAGCGGAGACAACGTAAGCTAGTTGGGACTGAAGAGTGGGGAGCCAGCGTGTGGTGATATCGTTCGACGCGCCGTGAAACAAGGACAATCTGTGAAATACTTGCGGAGTGTGGATATACGCGGGAGTCGCTCCGATGTTCCGTGGGACGTGGACTATCTGTGAAATACTTGACGAGTATGGATGCGAGTGCGTGTCGCTCCGATGTTCAGTGGAGTTAGCGACGAACTTTTGTAAAACTTGGTTGTACGAGTGTTTGGGTCCGAGGTACGGACCATAGAATTATCTAAGCTACCAGAATATCATCAAATTCCGACGGAGATGACGACGTCCAGGAGACTGTGGGAAGCTCACAGCATCAGCAAGTACGAGGGAAATGGCTTGGCAATTTCCAATGGTAAGCGCAAATGACGCAGAAATACGCAATCTCTCATTTTTCTTTGTTTTACATTTCATATTTCAGTAACTTCATAGCTTGGAAATAAGAGTAAAATCAATTTATCAGACTCCGTTTTCACGTAATTTTCTATCGGTAATATTCAAATCACAACGCTCCAATTTAAATTTTGTACTTATTATTATTATTAATTTTGCTATACTTGTTTTATATAATAAATTCATTTCTTTTACAATGCAATCTTTGCTTTCAGTAGGTAGCATTAGATATAGACCAATTCCTTCTCCTGATACAATTGTTTGTTGGGTTAATGATCAAATCATACCACGATCTGAGTGAATAGAGTCTTGAATGTGTTCTGCCAGAGCTAGACGTTGTTTAATACAAATTTAGATTTCAACATTGCATTGAGGTCTTGGCGCCCATTAAAACGACATAGCTTAGGCAAAGGTAAACAGTTACATTTCTCACCCAACAGTTAGGAGCTAGCAAAACGTTTCGTTTGTACGCTCAACGTGGAGCAAAGTAAATACCGTTTCACTTGTCATCCCAGCCTAAGCAAGACTGCTACATTTGTCGCCGACAACTTGGGGCTGAAAACCTAATAACATTTGTGGAAGGAGAAGGGTATATATTTCTGTGCCTGTATTTTGGGGGTTATTTGTCTTTATCAGTGTATATCATTATGGGGGATGAGAAAGAAAGACAGATGAGGTTACGTAGTGGTCATCAACGGGAGTGTGATGATACGAGCAGTATGTCGAGTGATGGTAGTACCGGGGTAGCGGAGGTAAATCCCGATACTGAAACAGGGAGTGTAGGCGGCCAACCAGAATTAAAAACTTTACTTCTCGAGTTTATGTATCAGAACAAAGTTAGTAGTGATGCCTTAAATGCAAAGTTAGAACAAAATAGTAGGGAAAATAAAGAAAGTACAGAAGCTTTAAATGCAAAGTTAGAACAGAATAACGCTAAACTAGAACAAAACAGTAGGGAAAATAAAGAGAGTAATAGGGAATTGAGCGATAGTTTAAACGCCAGATTAGAACAAAACAGTAAGGAAAATAGAGAGAGTACTGAAACTTTAAATGCTAAATTAGAACAAAACAGTAGGGAAATGAGTGACAAATTCGAACTGATTAGAGGTGAGATCAGGGGGGTGATGGAAGAAAAGGCTAAAGAGATTATTGCAGATGTAGACAGAAAATTAGGAAAAGTACAGGAGGAGTTGGAAATTAGAATCAGTACACAGGCTGAAAATTTAAAAGAACTAGTGCAACTGGAAACACAGCAGGTCAAAAAGCAATTGGGGGGAGAAATTGACAAAATTCAGGTAGCTACTAAAGAGGTTAAGGAACAGCTGGGGGGTAGAATTGAGAAAGTCCACTCACAAATAGTTGCAGAAGTAAATGATTTAAGAGAGAGTAATAAAGAGAGCATTAGCAAGATTGAGGAGAAACAAGCAAAGCTATATGATAAAGTAGAAGAATCAGAAGGAAACATTAAATTAACAGTAAACAGTATTGAGAGGAAGGCTGAGGAGAAAATCGCAGAATTAGAGTTAAAATTAAAAGCTAGGATCAGGCAAGAAAATAGTCAGAATAGGCCAGTTTTTGTGAATAGCACACACAGGGAGGTAGAACTGGGTAAGTTCAGCAATCGACAGGGGTGCCCAATGGAGTTCATGCACACTATAGAAAATAAATTCGGGGAGAGGTTGGAAAATGGTAGTATTGAGTGGTGCCAGGTAGTTGAAATTTTAGAACAAGTGTTTGTGGGGGAAACGAGGAATTGGTTTGCTGTCTACAGAGACAAGTTTACTGATATTAATGATTTTAAAATGAAATTCTGTGAAAAGTTCTGGAATGAGGTTATTCAGTCGCAGCATCGTGAGGGAGTAGTGTGTGGTAAATATAACCCTAAAGGAAGCTCCACCATGACCGAATACTTTTTAGGGCAGGTATTAGTGTGTAAATATCTGGATGGCTTGAAGGAGGAAAGTGATGTGGTAAGGTTGCTACTTAGGCACTTTCCCTATAGGATCAAGGAGGCTGCTTGTATCCAGAATGTAAAGACTATATCACAAGTAGAAAATTTGTTAAGCACATTTGATGCACTAGGGAGAGGGGGTTATGATGACAATTTCAATCGGAACCAGGGTAATAATAATAATAGACCTAATGAAGCCAGGCATCAAGAAGTTCAAGGGAACGGTGGCGAAGGGGCCAACGCTCAAAATAGAAATAATAATAATCAGCTAAATCAGAACAGAGGAAATGGCTATGGTAATCAGTATCAAGGAAGGAACAATGATTTCAGGGGAAATCAAGGGAGGAACAATGATTACAGGGGAAATCAAGGGAGAAACAATGATTTCAGGGGAAATCAAGGGAGAAATTATAATGACAATAATTACAACCAGAATAGGGGTCAAGGAAGAGGACAGCCTAGTGGTAGTAATATACAGCCAAACAATGACAACACAACTCAGAACAACCAGACCAGTGCAGTAGTAACTAGTACTACGGCCAGCTGTAGCGGTTCTTTAAACGCGAACCAGGCTGCGAAGTAAGGTCAGAATCTCAGTCTGTAGCATGCCCTGTCCATACAATTATACAGGAACCCTATGACCTAAATGTAAGAAATGAATTATTACATGAACTAAATGATGAAGGTATTATTCAGGAAGTGGTTAGTAAGAGCCCCATAGTTAAATTTAACGTGTCCGAGGCGTACACAGATGTTTTAATAATTGATAGTGGTTGTATGAAGAGTTGCATAAGTAGTGCATTTTATGATAAAATGAAAGGAACTGGAGTAAATTTTGAGGAGATGCCAATTAAAAGCACTTTTGTTATCACAGCTGTTGGGAAGAGGTCTAAAGTAATTTCTAAGCAAGTTTTAGTAGACATTAAAATTAATAATCATGTAGAGAAGCAGATTTGCCTTGTAATTCCAAATTTAGTATTCAGTGTTATCTTGGGTTCAGAGTGGCTAAGTAGAGTGTCTGGTAACTTATGTTATGATGTAGGGAGTTTGAAATTTAAATGGGGAGATTCTGAAGTAGAAGTAGCGTTCAATGACCATATTCAGAGGAGTAGTATTGTAGGTGTGATTTGTACTTTAAATGAGATATCGCCAGCCGTAGAGCGGGGTTCTCCATGTTTTGTGGGCAGTGTGATTACGAACGGAAGTCTAGAGGACTCGTTACGTGATGCTGCATTTCAGGGAGATATAGAGGTGGAACAATGTGTTCGGCTCTATGATGTGTTATGGTGTAATAGGAGAGTGTTTGAGGATTGCATTGGTATGGCCAATTGCTATACACATTCATTGAACGTTATTGATAGGTCAGTATTCACAGGACATAGATATCCTGTACCTTTCGCTTATCAGAGTGCAGTTGAGGCACAAATTAATCAGATGCTTGAAGATGGGATTATTGAGCACTCGAACAGTCCATATGTTAATTCTTTGATCACGGTACCCAAGACCGACGGCACTGTTCGTATTTGTTTAGACGCTCGTTTGGTTAACAGTAGAATTAGTTCAGATCAGCTGAAATCTATGTCAATAGAGGAATTAATGCAAACATTTGAGGGGAAGAAGTATTTCACTTGTGTAGATTTGAGTTCCAGTTTTTGGCAAGTGCCACTTATGTACGAAGATAGACCATTTACAGCTTTTAGTCATAAATATAACCTTTATCAATTTTGTAGAACACCTTAGGGGTTAAAGAGTAGTTCAGCAGCTTTAATTAGGGCTTTAAACATCGCATTGGGGGATGACACAGGAGAGTTTGTAACCATTTACATAGATGATATGGTAATTAGTTCACGCAGTTTTGAGGAGCATCTACATCATTTAAATATAGTTTTTCAGAAGTTAGATCAGGCAGGGTTCACTTTGAAGCTGTCTAAGTCGTCATTCTGTCAGTCAGAAGTGACATTTTTAGGTCATAGAGTGTCGAGTAGAGGTGTAACACCAGAAGAAGGTAGGGTTAGCATGTGTGGACAGTAGCAACAGGGCATCGTTACAGACACTGAGAAATATGCTGGTAGAGCAACGTGATGACGTTCATTTAAGGGAGCCACTTGCAAGGTTGGAAGCAGGTGACGTGGAAACATTTATAGTTTCCAAACGTATTGGCAAAACAGCATATGTGCTGGAGAATAGTGAGGGAAACAGATTATACGGGACGTATAATATACATAGTCTACGAAAATATGTGTCATAAAGTGAGTGTGTTTAGCTGGCGAGCCAGCCTATCAAATGAGTAAGTGTGGTATTGGGTGCGTGGAAGATCTGGTCTTAAGGCAGGCGTATCAGAAGTCACACAGGGGGGTAGTATGTAAGTAAATGAGAGTTTTTAAGGTACAGGGAAATATGACGGGATTGTCGGATGCTGTTGAGCACTAAATTGTCTCGATGCACCAAGGCCATTTTGGCAGCGCTGATGGGTTCCCATTTATCTCCAAGAGATGGGGGAGCGCTTGAATAGGGCTTGTTAGCTTAAGGCGTCCACGAGATAAAAGATGGGCCATCAGAATGCGAGACAGTCCTTCATGAAACTCATACATATCAGCACACGTGATTTCTGTTTACGGCCTCGCCATGTAAGATTTGTAAGTGTGTAATTTAAGATAATTTGTACAATGGTATTATTTGTGTGAGGAGAAATGGTCTGTGTTGAGAACTAGTATTAAGTAGAATATGGTTAACGGGAACTTAACAAGACAGGGCGATTACGGCACAGAAATATTTGGTGTTATATGTAATGCGCATTTACTGTTTTTTTTTTCAGAAGTCAATATTAATTTAATCTACTTTAAAGAGAGATTAAGTATTATGGTCACGAGGCGCTGCCACAATAGTGTGATCGTGTGCTCAGTGATAAGTGGAATTAAATGTCACCATAAGGAGGGGACCTCCAGTGAAATTAGGAAGTTCTATGGTGATATAAATATATCAGAACACCTTCAATGCGTGTGATATGACATCATAAATACATAGTGCTCACACATTAATTATGTCTATTTCTCCAACATAGAGAAATTTGAGAGGCGGAAATATCCGTGGAACACTATTCCATATGTAAAACATTGGACTGGTTGCAAAGTGCAATCCATAGTGACAACAAACTTTGACGCAAAGTGCGTGAAGAAAAAATATGAGTGTATATATCTGTAATTTAGGGTGATTTCATTTATGTAATATGTATTTTGGATGGGGTTTATTAACGTGTCTGGGATAATCGGATAATGGACCGTCGTCACGGTAAATCATCCGATGATCCGAGGCGAATATGTAACGTGTTTTTCGAGGGGTTTTATGCAACTGGCATAAGTCAGTAGGAAGCCATTCTATATTTATTTACGCGGCAAATTGTTCAGCCAAGAGAATTTTTCATGTTAATTTATTATTATTATTATTAATTTATTATAATTATTATTTAGGTATTTTCGGAGCATTTTATAAAAATTATTAGCATTCAGAAAGGTTTTCTATGTCTTAGAAAACGCTATCATGCAAATTATTACGAACGACGATATCATAGAAAATTATCTGATTACGGAATTTTACGGAGTTTTTGTCAGTTAGGGTATTTGAGAGAGATGACTCACTGGGATTTCAAGTACACGCTTAATCTTGTCGAGAAGCATGACGCAATCTTGGGTCGCAAGGTCTAGAAAAGACGAATTGTTGGAACGGAACCCTCCCGCCGAGTGTAATGACCCGGAGGAGGAGAAGATCGCGTGGTGGGGTACAGCCAATCAGCGGAGACAACGTAAGCTAGTTGGGACTGAAGAGTGGGGAGCCAGCGTGTGGTGATATCGTTCGACGCGCCGTGAAACAAGGACAATCTGTGAAATACTTGCGGAGTGTGGATATACGCGGGAGTCGCTCCGATGTTCCGTGGGACGTGGACTATCTGTGAAATACTTGACGAGTATGGATGCGAGTGCGTGTCGCTCCGATGTTCAGTGGAGTTAGCGACGAACTTTTGTAAAACTTGGTTGTACGAGTGTTTGGGTCCGAGGTACGGACCATAGAATTATCTAAGCTACCAGAATATCATCAAATTCCGACGGAGATGACGACGTCCAGGAGACTGTGGGAAGCTCACAGCATCAGCAAGTACGAGGGAAATGGCTTGGCAATTTCCAATGGTAAGCGCAAATGACGCAGAAATACGCAATCTCTCATTTTTCTTTGTTTTACATTTCATATTTCAGTAACTTCATAGCTTGGAAATAAGAGTAAAATCAATTTATCAGACTCCGTTTTCACGTAATTTTCTATCGGTAATATTCAAATCACAACGCTCCAATTTAAATTTTGTACTTATTATTATTATTAATTTTGCTATACTTGTTTTATATAATAAATTCATTTCTTTTACAATGCAATCTTTGCTTTCAGTAGGTAGCATTAGATATAGACCAATTCCTTCTCCTGATACAATTGTTTGTTGGGTTAATGATCAAATCATACCACGATCTGAGTGAATAGAGTCTTGAATGTGTTCTGCCAGAGCTAGACGTTGTTTAATACAAATTTAGATTTCAACATTGCATTGAGGTCTTGGCGCCCATTAAAACGACATAGCTTAGGCAAAGGTAAACAGTTACATTTCTCACCCAACAGTTAGGAGCTAGCAAAACGTTTCGTTTGTACGCTCAACGTGGAGCAAAGTAAATACCGTTTCACTTGTCATCCCAGCCTAAGCAACACGTTACAAACTCATCCACACCCGGTGCCTTCCCTCCTTTCATCTTGTTCACTGCATCTTCCACTTCTTTCCATGTTAAGTCCTTTTCTGTTTGCAGTTCGTCTTCCTCTTCCCCGATTTCTTCCTCCTCACCATCTTTTCCATTTGGGTTCAGAAGTTCTTCAAAATATTCTTTCCACATTTTCTTCAGTTCTTCCCTATTTTCTATCTCTTGTCCCCTTTTGTTCACCATTCTAACATAATCCGTAGGATCCTTCCGCCTCTTATTTTTTACCATCCCATACAGGACCTTTTTTGTACCTTCACTATCCTCCTCCATCATCTTTGTCCACTCTTCCATCCACTTCCTTCTCTCCTCAGCCACCACTCTCTTCGCCTCCTTCTTTCTTTCCTGGTACTCTTCCCTTGTCTCTACCGTCCTATTTTGATACCACCTCCTAAAGGCTCTATTCTTTTCCCTTACTATATCTTTTGTCTTCTCATTCCACCATGGTGTTTCCTTCCACCTCTTCTTTCTACTAGTCCTCCCACATACTGCTTCTGCTGCACCCACTAGTGTCTTCTTAAATCTAGCCCATTCCTCTTCCACCCCTCTTTCTTCATCTGTTGGAATTCCTTCCTTTACCATTTTGAGGTACTCGACCCTTCTATCCCCTTCTTTCAGTTTCCATATCCTTATACGTCTTTCCTGGTTCTCAGTCCCTTTCTTCTCCTTACTCCCTCTCAGGTTCATTACCAGTAATCGATGGTCGCTATCCAGGTTCTCCGATGGTATAACCTTGATGTCCGTGATGTTCTTATTTAGTTCTTTCTCATACAGTATATAGTCGACCACCGACTTCCTGGTCAAGTCATCACTGTACCATGTGATTGTGTGGCTCTCTCTTTTCTTAAACCATTAGTTCCCAACTAGCAGGCTGTTCCTCTGGCAGAAGTCCAACAGTCTCTTTCCTTCCTCATTTCTTCCACCCCAACCCTCTGGTCCTAGAACACTCTCATAACCTTGTCTTTCTCTTCCTACATGGGCATTGAGGTCCCCCATAACAATCATATTTCTTCCTACCAGCTGCTTCTGCAATTCCTCTTCAAACTCCTCCTTCTCTTCAGAAGCGCAGCCTACTTGTGGGGCATACACTTGCACTATTTCTACGGTCTCTCCCCTCAGTGCTACTTTCACTTTCATCATCCTATCACTTATTCTCCTCACTTCTTCTTTTAAACCATCTCGTACTACTACTCCCACTCCATTCCTCTTTCCCTCTTCGTTCCCACTCCAGTACAGTCTATAGCCTTTTCTCAGTACTCTCCTTCCTTCCCCTTTCCACTTTGTTTCTGCCAATCCCAGTAAATCCAACTTCCTTCTTTCCATCATATCCACTATCTCCTCCACCTTCCCCGTCAGCGTTCTTAGGTTTAAAGTTCCAAATCTTAGTCCGTGTGTACAGCCGTGTCGTCGTCTATTAAATCCATCCTGTCCGAGGCTCGTTCCATTTTTGAAAGCATTTGGTTTTATCCACTAATGGCTTGCTGGGCCTATCGTAGCTTCACCAGAGCCCCGTTAGCCGTCACTTTTCAGGGTTCCTGTAGGACCTTCACAGCTACCGTAACGGTCCCGGGGCACACGAAGTCCCCACTGTACTTTGCCCCTACAGGCAATCCCCTACTTTGTGCCGTTGCCCGTCTCCCACGACGTGCACGAGGGGTTGGACTTATGGGAGATCAGTTCTTAACTAATGACATGAAATACTAGAACAGTGTGTCTGATTAAAGGATGTGAATTTCCACTATACTGTGCCCGTTTAGACCGGAGTCCGCACGACCACATATGCATTTTACCAATAATCAGTCAGCACGAGAATCAAAATATCCCGGAGCGCCAGATGGGTTAAAGCAAATCGCAAAAACGACATCAAATTTATAAAAATGCTTTGCTGATTTTTGGCTCAATGCAACAATAAGGATAGAAGGAGATTTAATGGGGGTAAGACACATCTGGTAAAATTATCTCAGTTTATTTAAAGTTAAAGTCTGACTGCAAGAATAATGCTCAAAGCAGCATCATCCACGTGTGGCGATCCACACTCTTATTTACACACAATATACAGAAATCTCCCAAACACATCTGACAATCTTTTTGAAAACACAAGTCCGATTGTTAGTCCTGTGGACTGTGTTCCAAAATTATTAACATTTTAACTCCAGTGCAAAATGAATTGTCCATACTGGAAATAACGTAGATCACTGTTTGACTATTTACATGATATTAACACTCGTAGAATAAATGTTTATAGAATTTCTTAGACTTTCATTTGTTTTCCAGTTTTCCAAAATATATCGTTGAAACTATTATTATCATCGTAGCAACACAAATTATTAACACATATTAACAACATCTGAAAAGTATTTGACCATTGAGCATAGCATCGAAGAACTGTGCGAAGCACAAAAACAATTAATTGTTCTTCTGACATTAAATATTCGAGAAGTGACTCGATTATGAACTTCAAGTTCCAAACAAAACATATGATTTCTAAATCATTAACTTGATCAACAAATGGTTGAACCATTCAACTATTAGATTTTCCACTTGGAATTATTATGAAAAAAATATTTATATTTATGGCCATTTCTAGTAACTTTCACAACTTGCATTTCTTCGACAGAATGCGGAAATTAGAATTGTAGTCTTATAATGAATTCATTTAGTTCATGGCACTAGGATTGAAAATATCCTTCAAATTATTCGTGGTTAAAGAATTATCTTAAATTGGCAGTGGCCCATTCTACTATTTGTGTAAGAACACAATATTATAACAACAACAACAACGGCAAAGGTCTTCCTCTGAAGAAGAATAAACTACTATCATGACAACTCCGGGTTCTAGCAAAATCAAATTCTAAATGGAATTCGTAAACAAGGTTGAAATAAGAACTGATGGTTTCAAAGAAATAACCTTCGGGTTATTCATACGACGAAATGTGTGGCTCCAATACTCCTCCTATAAACCTGAGCCATCGAACCTGCTATTTGATTGATGCTCGAAAAAACCTTCATTCCTGCGACTTAACATGCGCACCTGGGAATGGCATTACAACTACTCCACACACATAAATTATCTTCCCAAAATTTATACAATAAATCAAGCCTCTGCTTGTTATCAACACTGGAAGATTAATAAACTTACAAGTTTATTTTATTTTACCATTCAGTTCAACCCGTGAATTTACCATACTTATGAAAAGCTTCATTTCACTATCGAAGTGTATTTACGTCATGATTTTATATAAATTCAAAAATATCCTATTTGATACAAATATCAATTGCTTCCCGTTTCATGCCTCTCCGTGTTATATGAAACATATACTTTGCTCATTGCAAATATCAACTGTTCAACCAGAACTGAAATGTAGGTTGAATGCGGGCTTGCGCTAACCACTCTCCTTCGTAAAATCTCCTGCTCCAAACTAGAAATGTTTCAACTACTTCATAGGCTCTTTCTCAATACATATGATTATTATAAAATATAATATCCAAGAATTATTTAGAAAAATTATGAAAATTATTATTATTATTATTAGTGGATTATTATTATTATTTCAAATATGTTTAATTATCATCTCATTATGTGAGAATCCACATGTTCGAACCTTCGAATATGGAAAAAATATCCATTCCTCAACAAAAATAAATTTAACTTTTACAGTTACATCGGCTGATTACCGTGATTTCCCAAAAATATGAAAAATTCAAATAAATGCTCAAAATGCTCGGTCATCGATCCTAAACTGTTCTGAGTGCTGAAAATGCTCAGAATAAATCTAACTAGTCTTGCGTAAATCATTACAAGCTTTAAATATGACGAAAAAAATGTGTTGGTCATCTGCAGAAAAATAGTTTGTTCCAATTAGCTAAGCATAATAATATTCAAATGTGGCTTACATTTCTTGATGTTCTTGAAGTGTCGTAAACCTGGTCTATACCAGATTTATCCGTAGACATGCCCTAGCGGACAAGCACGTATAATCCTTGTATCGGCCGCCATTGTAGACCCACAAATCGTCTAGTCAGACATAGTGGTAGTATCTTTCGACGTTTTAAATGACTGTAGTTCCATGTTAATATGGGCTTCTAACAAAGCCATAACAGTTTGTTTGAAAAGGGTCAGATCTAAGCGATCTCTTCTTAAATGTGTCAGTTGTAACTTAACTCACTGTAATCTCATCAGTACAAGAAAAACGTTGACAGTCTAAGCAGTTAACGGCTGTTCTGAAGATCGTTCCCTGGGCATGGTTTATTAAAATCACCATCTGCCATGCGCTAGACAACCTGCAGTTTCCCTTGCGTAGACTAATGAACACCACCGTTATAGACTAGTCTTCACTGTACTGACGGATCGAAGTGGTTAAATAGTTACAAAATATGAAAACTGACTTTAAATGGATTTAAACATCCAAGTATTAATTTACTATTGGAATGTGACAATACTATTTTCTAGACCAAGTCTAGCATATGTCCTTTTGGAAATATAAATATTTCCACCAATGTCTATAGAAATACAATCACCTCAGTGATTCTCCTCACCAGAAACTTACTAAGTTCCAACTCGTTTGCGCAGCACTTCTCGTGACTTTCACGATTTGAAAAGTACTTCTTCGTAGACGCGGCAACCATGTGCCTTGGCTCAGCGTAGACGCAACTTGTTCGCCAAGTGCTTGTGATGAAGTGAGCTAACTGTCCCTGCTCCAGCTTGCTTTTATACAAAAACGGTCAGGGTCACGCGTCATCGCCTGATATCTAGAAATCCTCATATCTCTTGAATCCCTGGTCCGATTTACTTGATACTAATTGCATTCTCTTTCATTTGGCCGTGCCAGTAATCTGATCCCAGTCTCAAGTCTCTGCTCCATAGTTAACTATTTAATCAATAAATAGTCTCCACCTCTGCTGTTACTCGCTACGTCATTTACCATCCAACTATCGGTAATTTCCTTCGAATGGCTTCGAGAAGCAATGTAGCGCGATATTCAAATATCCGAACTTTCAAACGCGGCTACAGCCTTTCCCTTGATATCTAGGTGTCTGAAACTTGGAATACCCATTCCTAGATTTGGGCACAATACAGGCTCAAAGAGTCTGTGTAAATGAGACATTTTCCACCAGTGGTTCTCAATGTTAATGGACTGTAGCCCAGGAATTTTTTGCTGAAAGGTTCTGCAGGCCAGTGTTGTTCAAAATATTAAGATTTTAATTCTATATTTTTTTTAAGGTCTTAATTAGATTACAGTCTAGTACATGTCTAAGGGATCATATATTATGTCTTAAAACTGAAGCGCTACCAAAGTTTGCAGATAAATATTAGTTATATAATGGCAAATATTGCTGCTTTCTTAGAAGTCTTATATTTTTGACTCCAAATACGTGTCTAAATAAGATGATTTCAACAGTACAGCGTCAAGGCCTGAGGCTTGTGATATAATTTTATCGGTGATGAGCTGTTTGAGACACAACTTTATTGAGCTCTGGTGAGCAACATTCACGCCAGTTCGCGTCAAGATTTATCAAGCTCTAGTGAGCATACTTCACGTCTGTTTGACAAACATTTCATTGTGGGCTCAAGGGAGCAGAGTTCACGCTTAGCGGTGGAGATCTCTAGTCGAGATAAGCGCTACGTGGTAGACATATTTGAGACTTGTTAGAAGCCAGTTGCGTGGTGATTGAAGTGTGTAATTTTATGTAAATTTTTGTGTTATATTTTGAGTGATATATTGTGCGTGTGAATAAGCAAATGCTGAGATAGGGCCAGTTCTACGTTAAGTAATCGCCTAGGACATTATTGTGAGTGAAAGTAGTAGCTCATAGCGATTCTAGCTAGGCAAACTAATAACTTTGAACATTTCTTTCCAAGAAGCTACGCCAAGATGTCTGCTGAAAGGTCGTGTGATGGAATGAAGTGCATCGCCTCTACCAATACGTCGACTATGGACGAGTAGATTTCCCGTAGGGAAATGTTTTGGGATGGAGGTTAAGTTCTACAAGCTGCAACGGTGATGTACAAACCATTGATTTACTCAATATGTAGTTAGATTAGACGCGGGAACGTTGTAAATATTTTATTCATTGTTTTTCTTGTATTTTAGATTTTTTTGTGTGCCGACACTATTATCTTTAAATGTACGTTGGCACGTGGCCAAAGTTGTTTGATTGTATATTTTTTTTCTTATGAGTCATTTTTAGTGTACACGGCGTGTGTATTTGATTTTATCCATGCGAATGCGAAACTCGTCACGGTCGACAAGTGGTGCTTTATTCAAGTTCATTTTTTTTTGTAGAAAAAAGGGGGTAAATATTGAAAGATGTTTTACCAACAGGTTTTTATTCATACTAGGGTTGCCGAGCGCAACAAATTAAGATGTCACGGCAGAACCCCTTAGTTCTATTTTTTTGATTTTTTTTTTTTAGTCCTTTTCAGGTTCTTTAGTCACGGACTAGGTTGGGAGCGCAAGTTGGTGGAAAATATTTTATGTCTTTTATTTCAGGTTTCTGTCAAACCCATACGTGTGTGTTCTTGTGTCAGGTGTGTGTCCTGATTCTTCGTGATGAGGGGTAGAATGTGCTACCGCCCTCAAATATTGTGGTTGTATTTTATGGAAAGGCAGAGCACTCTCAGAGGCTACTGTACCTTGTCCAGTGCTGATTCTTGGATTTCCTTGGGAAATGCTGAGATATTTTATTCTGACACACACACACGTATATTATGTGCTTTTGGGAGCACGCTTCTTCGAGACTCGAACCAGTGCCACGGCAGGTCGAGGTTATTGACATGTGGGTTGACAGATGTGCAGATTCCACTTAGCGCCCGTCTATGTCTGGTGATTCATCTTTTAGGCAGTCCAGCTGACCGACTGACCCTGTAAGCTATCAGTAGCAAACCTGTTCTTTTGTGATGGTCATTGGACCGTAATTAATTGGGAGTTCGCCATGTCCGTTACGGATTACCGCATATCGTATGAATGAAATATTGTTTTATGATGTAAATGTTGGCTTTGAGCCTAGTGATTTCTATGACTCATTTCATTGTTAGTTTTGTCTGTGTGACACCATTGGGTGTACCTTGTATATTTTCTTGTAAAAATGGCAAGCGGCCATATGTGTATTTCTTGTTTGGTCACGTGTTAATTAACTTGTGTTGATTTGAAAAGTCCTAATTTTAGGCGTTAATGTTGTTTGCTTCGGCAGTTCTTTGATTCCAATTTCATGCGGAAATTATTTGTTGTTTTATTTAGAGTAGGAAGTGTCGGATTAATTTAATTAGTGTTTAATTGGTTCCCCGTGTCTGTCTAGCTCTAGACAATGCAGATTCGTCCTCTGAAGGTTTACTGGATGGTGACGAATCTCGCATTAATTTGTACACATCGTAACGCATGTAGAACAGCCGCACACGCACATTGTCATTGTAGTAATTTGGGACATTTGGTCCAGCTGTTTACAATCTCTCCTGAGATTAGGCCTAAGTTTGTCAGTTTATTCATTCAAGTGGGAGTCATTTGGGAGACTTTGTTTGTTTTGTTTTATTGTAAATAGTTGATCTGTTATTAAATTCATATGTTTTAACCCTGGTATTCACTTTTTCCTGCATGTTATTTTGTTATATGGTACCCTGCATGTTATAAGAAGCACTTAACAACAACTTAACGAAATGGACTGTTACACCCCCCGAAACTGAGTCTCATATGCTTCTTTGCAAGGGTTCAATATGTATATATATATATATGGTACCATATACAGTTGAAACTGTTTATATGTAACCCAGTTGTACATAAAATCTTCTTTGTGCATAGTTTTAAGTCCCAGTGAATACGCTATTTAACTACATATACCGTAATATCTCTCCGAGTTAAGCATAACAGAGACACATAATTCTCCTTTATACAAAGGTATTTTTGAAAAAGTTATTAAGCTGTGAGTACTTACATTTGGCTTTTATTATTTTTACTATCATCTGTGCGAACCACACAAACACACAACCAAGTGTTGACAGAGAATCGAAAGCCACCAACAACATAAAGTGAATTTCAGGCAACTGTGCTGCTAGCTTCGAAATTTTGGTCGTTTACATGAACTTCCATCCTCTTGTTGTATGGAAGTCACAGAATTCACACTGCTTCAAATCTACCAAGACAAAACCTCAGGATTGTGGAGCAATGTTTGTGAATTGTTTAATTCTTCTCCGTATTGCCACTGTTTAAAAGCGTCTTCTGATTGCATAACGTGAAGACCAGTTTATAGTAAAAAGAGTGATAGTCAGTCTGAAAGACTAGACTTTATATCATTTTGAATGCTGAAAATTGCTGGGTGAAAACCTCATGATCATGCAGCGAACTGCGTGAACTCAAAGTCCATTAGCAAGTGCAAACCAAGGTCAAAGGAGGTAGCTGGCTGGATGACGTCACGCTCACCGGAGCGCGCGGGGAAAGGAGGAAGCTCAAGCGGTACTATGACGTCACACACCTCAGTGCATTCTCGGTACATTTCGTCCCGTCCCCGTAACGCCAGACCTCAGAGTAATGCTGAAGTCGACAAGATCATTTAAAGTGATAAAATACAGCGACTCATAAATCAATTTATAAATCAGTCTATGTGAATACATTAACACCCTTTATTAGCCTATTTTCATTTATGAACGAAATAGGCCTAGAGATCACCTTGTCCATGTGTGTGTGTCTGTCTATGTGTCCCCCTCAATAACTTCTAAACGGCAGGAGAGATTTCAATGAAACTCGGTAAGGACATAGTACCGTTACCCTGCATTGCCATAGAAAAGTAATGGTTACTAGGTACAACTTGCAACATTCGCAGGATTGGTCCTCTCCCCTCAATGCCAGCACACACAAACACAAGGTCGGCAGAACTGAGATTCATTGCTGACCATGATATGATGCCGTTCATAATCAGTTCATACCTGCCAGTTACGTTAATCTCTTCAAAGACAGCCATTTGAGCTCTGGTGTTAAAAGTCATCTATGCAAGGGATGGTGAACCTACAGTTCACCTGATGCAAGTCATTGTGTGTGCAAGACATGGAGTGTTGGAGAGAGTCCATGACCTGTGTCCAGATTCCAGGCATAAATGCCATGGGGTTGCATAATGCTTGGCATACCTATGGCACCATCGGTAGCAAGCATAAGGTCCTGCATTGAACTGGTAAATGGTGTGGTCTGACCATCTGCCTTGGGAGACTGGATCCTCCCCAAGTATGGGCATACTTGCATACCCATTGGTTCCAATATTGGGCCACTATAACATCTGTATGCCCTACATCTACACCAGTAGTTTGTAAAATCTCAGTAAGTTTTGCTTGAGATACACAATCGAATGCTTTCTGGTAGTCGATGAAGCAAGCATAAACAGCAACATTCATGTCCAAGCATCTCTGGGTCGAGAAGTTCAAAGAGAAAAGAGCCTCTCGAGTACCCAGTCCATTTCTAAAACCGAACTGAGTATGACCTATATGGTGTTCACATTTCATGTATGTTCTGGTGAGAATGATACAAAGAAATACCTTTAAGACATGGGACATTAAGCTTATCATGCGATAATCATCACAATGTGATGCACTAGCCTTTTTAGGTATGGTAATGAAAGTTGATCTTAACCAGTCGGATGGAATTCTACCAGCCACATATATGGCATTGAATAATATAATTAGTAGCTCTAGTCCTTTACCATCACCTTGGGCAATGAGTTTGAGAGTTTCTGTATGTATCTGGACCTACAGCTTTGCCATTCTTCTGGAGCTTGATTGCGTTCAGCAGTTCTTCACGTGTTATGCTTGGGCTAGTTCCGTTGCATTCGTGAATGCTGGATGGTGTATCTGTCCGGATATCCTGAAATAATTTCTCGACATATTCTTTCCAGCACTTCAATTTTTCTTCGACTCCCACCATAATATTGTTATCAACCCTCAGTATGGCTTTGCATGGCTTGTGATATTTCCCTGGAAGTTCTTTAATTTTCTTATGAAGATTAAACAAGTCACGTTTCACCTGAAGATGTTCTATTTCCCTGCATCTTTTCACCAGCCAGAGTTCTTTTGCCTCCCTACATTTTCTCCGTATTATCTTATTAATTTCTTCATACTGGATTCTGTCCGTAATCTTCAATTTTCGTCTGTTTGTCATGAGTTGTAGAATTACATCAGTCATCCATGGCTGCTTTTTTGGAGTTGCTCGAATACCCTGTCATTTTCTTGAGCATCAATGAGTGCGTTCTTTAGTTCAAACAATTTTGATTCAGTAACATCTGTTCCTGGGTTGTTTATGGTATTCATCCGTTCTTCAAGCTTGTTTGGGTTCGTACTTCAGGATTGTCTAGTCTTCTTATATCGATGCTTCTAAGTCTGTTGCATCGGGTACTCTTGGCAAAGCGATGAAGTTTTACAGTAAATCCATGACTACGGGATTATGATTGCTATTAATATCTGCCCCAGGATAGGTTTTGACCACTTTCACAAACTTTTCAGATGACTTTTGATTCCTAATAATATGTCCTTCACAGTCCGCGGGTGACGTCCATGTTTACAAACGCCGGAGGTGTAACTTGAAAAAGGTATTAGTGACAGAAAGATGTTGTTCTGAACAAAACTGAACTAGACGATCTCCTCTGTTATTTCTCTCGCCGAGACCATTTTGTGTTTGTCCAATTATGTCATCCTCCGCACAGAGACCTATCTTTGCGTTGAAGTCACCGAGGACAACTGTATCTTCCCTTTCTTAGTAAGGGTCATTGCCTCCTCCAGAATAGAATAGAATTCTTGAACCAACTCGTCATCTTTATCACATGTGGGAGCATAGACCTGGATAATATTCATGACGAGATGTGAAGTTTGCAATTTAAGAAGCATGACACGATCTCCAAGGGGAAGGAAATCGATGACTGATTTAACGAGAGAAGCACAGCGACACCATATTGATGTTGAGGATCATTACTACCAGAGTAATATAGGACTCCATGTTTAGTTTATTGTGTTCCCGATCCAGGCCATCTAACTTCGCTCGGACCTAAAATCTTGATCTCTAGACGCTTCACTTCCGATTCAACATTTGCAAGCTTACCAGCCATATACAAACTGCGCACATTCCATGTGTCAATTCTTGTTTTCTCATTACAGATTTGAAATTTATGACTATTTTACTTCGGGTGGATTCCTAGTAACCTCTTCCCACTTAAGGGGTGCCCCGGACTGAGGGCCGTGTCCTTAGTGACTTTAACTATAATCATATTGAAAGTTTTGGAAATATAGCAATAGTAGGACTTCAGTTTCCTTTCTGTGCCGCAGTGTGAGTATAAGGAAGCCAAAAAATAGTACAAGAAGAAAAAGGAAAAGCTGGAAAGCTTCACAGAAACTTTGCAGGAGGATATTGGAGGAAGTAAAAAGATTCTGTATGGATTGGTGAAACATAGCGTAAAAGACAGGGAAAAAACAAAATTTGTTAAAAATGAAGCAGGAAAATAGTTGTATCAAAGTGATGATATATTAAGGTAAGAAAGACCTGCCTATCTCGCCCATGTTAAATCTTCAAAGTTGTGGTACACTTTACTCAAAATCTGTTTGGGCTAGCCAATTGAAACTTTCAGGGATTATATGAATTTTTGTTTAAGGTACTAAGAACAGATAAGTTGTTTGCAAATAAGTGGACTTGTTACCCTCCTCAAATCAACTATTTAATTATTAATAATTGGGGCAGATTACCTTGCTGTTCCACCCCTTAAACAATATTTCTTCAATAGGTCAGTGAAGAATCACAGTGATGACGATGTTCAGTAACCATTAGTAACATAAGCAATGCAGGAAGTTGTCATTGTTACCAACACAAAGTCTGCGCTCAACAGAGTAGACAGGAAGTGAGATCAGACATCTATCTATAATGACGGAAGATGGCGATGTTAAACGCAAGTCACGAACGGTTATCTCTTGAAAATTGTTCCCAATCGAGTGATGTAAGTGTTCAATGTGATAACAATTCTTTATCCATTGAAGAGGTGTGTCTTAATTGTGAAGACAAAGCATGTAGTGGCGAAAAAATTGTGAGATGTGAAGGAAATCAACTGGGAAAAAAGTACGAGTTGCCGCGAGCGGCGAGTGAATCTGAACTCCTCAAATTAGAATTGGCCTCCAAAGAGGAAATAATCAAAATGCTTGTGGTTGATTTAAAAAACGCACAATCTCAAATAAGTATCCTTAAAGAAAGACTACAAGCAGAAGAAGATAGGCCTACTCAGGCAGACTATTTAGAGGTTAGGTCTAAAACGAATTCACGCTTTCCAAGACGTAGGCCTACCTTGGTGAAATCTGGGAATATTCCTAACAACTTTATCTCCCAGAATCCATTTGAAATCCTCAGCCGTTCCGATTCCCAATTAGAAGAAAGACAAGATACCGGTATTGAAAACGGGACATCCAGATACGACAAACCTCTCCATAACCCTACTAATAAGAAAAGGAGACGTCCCCGTGTACTTGTCATGGGTGACTCAATTCTGCGAAATGTAGGCCCAGTAGTTGATGATGCCGCAGTCTATTGCTATCCAGGAATAAGAACTGAGCAATTAACTAGAAAGGTATGTGCAAACGAGGTTCGTGAAGACCCTGAGGTGGTAATGATTCATGTAGGGACCAATTGCTTGAACAGTTCTCCAACACCAACTCACATTATGAATGACGTGGACAAGCTCGTGGACGAAGTGAAAAGTGCCTTTCCGAGTGCAAAAGTGTGTATTAGTGGTGTATTGCAAAGACGTGACATAGACCCACGATACATTAATGCAGTGAATTCAACACTGGATTGGTTGTGTGGTGAAAAAAAATTATGTTTTTAGAAGGGAACTCTTGGTTACAAGACAGGGACCTTGCTTATGATGGTCTCCACCTCAATAGAAGAGGAACAATGAAATTTGGAAAACTTTTAAACAGAGTTGCCAAGTTTTTACTCTCGGAAAACTAATTGCTGGAACGAGTGATGACATTTTATTGTTTAGAGAGAAGAAAGCGCTGACTACAAGTGGACACCTAGGTGAAGTACAGTGCAGTGAACATAAGTACAACTGTTTGGATGATTTCATGCAACAGGACTCTAATATAAGTGCATGCATAAACTCATTAGAATTAGGTGGAGAGGTTAGGTGTTTGTACATTAATAGCAGAAGTATTCGGAATAAGCTTGATGACATTGAAATTCTCGTGCAGATGATAGGTCAGATAGATGTATTGGTAGTTACAGAAACCTGGGTGAAAAGTAATGAGGCAGATTTTTATAACTTCAACAATTTCACAAGCGTGTTTGCTCATAGAGATGACAAAGTTGGTGGGGGTCTGGGTATTTATGTATCACACAAATGGAAAGTGAACGTTAAAAGAAAGTGTGAAATGAATCATAGTTTGATGTGGATTGAGGTATTCAGAGATGATGTTAAAAGTAATAGGCCAACATACAAAAGCATTGACATTATTGCAGCATATAACCCCAATAGAAGCAATGCCATACCCTTCTTAAATTCATTTGAAAGTTTTCTTAGCCAGATAAACAATAAATTATGCATCTTCCTCGGAGATACCAACATTGATATCCTAGCTGATGATCAATTAAGAAGGAAATATCTAAATTTAATAGCATGCTATGGTTTTAAACAATGCAACACTAAATATGCTACACGACTTTGTGACACTGCAGCTACCTTAATAGACCACGTGTCACTAAACAATTCAGAATTAAGTTATAAAATATCAAATGTCAGCAATGATATTAGTGATCACAGTATATTAATTCTTGATATTTCCAAGACCAATTATAGCACGTACACTCAGTCACATAAGCCGACAAAATCAACAACACACGAGGACTCTTGGGATAGGCAACACACTCCTGAAACTAATATATCTATAAATGCAGATTCCCATAATGATGCAGATAGTACTGTTAACTCTCTATATAACTCTTTCATCAAACAATTGAATCTAAGGAACAGGCATAGCCAAAGAAAAATAACAAACAATACTAACAATAACAGACAGACTACTAACTTACCATGGGTCACAGCTGAACTCCTTACACTTATAAAACAACGAGACACTCTGCATGCAAAGCTCAAAAATCCCCTTCACAGAAATAATAATGATATGAACCAAGAATACTGTAGATGCCGGAATAATGTAACAAACTTAAAAAGAAGACTAAAGTCAAATTACTACTCAGATAAATTCAGAACATATGGAAACAATTCCAATAAAACTTGGGAGACTATCAAAGAAATCATACACAACAAAAAACCAACAGTTGAGACATGCACTTCACTTGAAATAGACAACAAAATTATCACAAACAATCAAGAACTATGTGAATCATTTAACTTGTTCTTCACAAACATTGCTGGAAGTCTAGCAAAAGCTATTCCTGAACAGAAGGAAATCCTCAGTAAGGACCACAATCAGTCAAATTCTCTCTACTTATATCCGACAGATGAAGCAGAGGTCAAGTCCATCATCACAAATTTAAAGAATAAAAAGAGCTGTGGATTAGATAGGATCAAGACAAATTTCATTAAAAACAATATACAATCATTTATTAAAATCTTGGTTGAAATGATTAATGAGTCCTTAGTTACTGGCATGATACCAGATGACTTAAAAGTGGCCAAAGTAGTTCCTATATTTAAGGGTGGTGACAAAAGAAATCCAAATAATTATAGACCTGTTTCTATTTTATCGGTAGTTTCAAAAATTCTGGAAGAAGTGGTAAAAACAAGATTGCTTTCATTTCTGAACAAGAATACATTCTTTCATAATATGCAATATGGATTCAGGGAAAATTCTAGTACTGAGGCAGCAACTATTGACCTAATAACAATGCTACAAGAAACTATTGACAAAAATAATATGGCAGTTGGGTTATTTATTGATCTCACAAAAGCCTTTGATACAGTAGATCATAAAATACTGTTATCAAAATTAGAAAATGCTGGTGTCCGAGGTATAGCACTAAAATGGTTCCAAAGCTACCTTATTGGAAGAAAGCAGCATGTAGCTTTGAATAAATGCATAAGTTCAGGAAAATATATAACTCATGGAGTTCCACAAGGATCTATACTTGGACCTACATTATTCTTAATTTATATAAATGATATTGTGGAATGTAATTTGAGAGGGCATATCAAATTGTATGCAGATGATACAAATATCTTCTACACTGGGAAAGACATAATTGAAATCATACAAAATGTGCAACAAGATATAAATACTCTCTCACAATGGTTCCAGGCCAATAAATTAACAATGAACCTACAGAAGACCAATTACATGGTAATTTCAAAGCAAAGCATGAAAGAAATCACACATGACAAAATATATATAAATAATATTGAAATAAAAGAGGTTAATCAGGCAAAGTATTTAGGTCTAATCATCGACAAACACCTGACCTGGATTGAACACGTTGAACGAATTGCTAAGAAACTCTCACCTATAGTAGGGATCCTAAGGAAACTTCGGTATCTTATTCCCCTAAACCTTGTAAAACAAATCTACTATTCACTTGTACATAGCAAGCTCCAATATTTAAATGTTATTTGGGCTCACTGCAGGAAATCCACACTGAATGATTTAATGACTATTCAGAATAGGGCTATTAGAAACATATTTAACCTTCCTTACTGCACTCCAGTAAAAGATCTGTACATCAGAAGTAAAATTCTACCCCTCAGCATAAGTGCAGATCTCCGAGCAGCTATGCTAATATACAAAATTAAACACAACACAATACTCTATAGCTCTCCCTACATCTTGAACTCGGACAATCATTCTTATGGAACTAGGCATGCGAAGGACGTAGCCTTATATATCATTCACTCTTCTAAATACGGTAGAAATAGTTTCAAGTTCTCTGCATCACAGTCATATAATAAACTTCCCGATGAAGTAAAAAGTGCACCAACTTTGTCAGTATTTAAGAGGAAAACTACGAAAGTATTGTGGGAAAAATTCGATGCATCGTAATACATCAAATAAGCTTAAAAATCCTGTGCTTATCATTTTAAGAGACCTTGGTCTAAACAATCTTAGATATAGTATCAACTTTACTAATAGGCCTATGCCCTTATTCATCAATTTGTGTTACCTTCAGAATTTTCTTCCTGGTGTGTAAACACACATATTACTGTACAATTCCTCTGTACGAGCCTATGGCTCTTTGGAATTAATTGAATAAATATCATTCATTCATTCATAATAATAGTTCAGAAGTTCCACGCATAAACATAAATCTCTGTAAAAGTGGGCGTTGTCATTCATGGTGCAGCATAGTCATTTATATCTTATAAAATGACCATTTTTCATATTTTTTCGACTTTTTTGACAAATTCCTGTTCTTTACATTGCATATAACTAAAAACGCCAAAAAAATATTTTTTCATTTTTTTTTAACCCCTAGACGAGTCTTTCTTATCTTAAGAAGATGGAAAGAATACTTTTCAAAGCTACTAAATATAAAGTATATTGAACCAGAAGATGATAGGGATCAAGAAAAATTAATGGGAAGAGAAGAAGAACAAGAAAATGAGATATCTTTGTTATAGAGGAAGCCATAAAGAAGATGAAGAGCAGTAAAGCAGCAGGAGTGGATGAGGTCACCACGGAAATGATAAAAGCAGCAGGATCAATAGGGTTACAGTGGCTGTATAGATTATTTAGATTGGTTTGGAAAAAGAAAGAGATCTCTGAAGAATGGGGTAGAGGCTTTGAGAGAATATTGGAAGGTTGAGAAGGAAGATTGAAGGGGAGAGAGAGAAGAACAGTATGGCTTTAGAAAAAGCAGATCAAGTTTCGACTTAATTTTTGTACTACGAACCATGATGGAGAAAAGATGGGAATATGGAAAAGACATGGTGATGACATTTATTGATATTGAAAAAGCTTACGACAGTGTGCCTACACAGGTGGTTTGGGATGTACAGTATTAAGGAAAAAAGTTAACGGATCAGAAGTGAGAATGTTAAAAGCTATGTACAAATATTGTGTTAGTACCGGTAGTGTAAATATCAGTATAGGAGAAACCAAATGGTTTAAAGTGGAAACAGGTCTTCGACATGGAAATGTATTGTCCCCCCTACTGTTTATCATAGTCATGGATGTAATTCAAAGAATGTGAAACAGAGATTGGGACGAGAGGCAACAAAGGCCATGTTGTTTGCCGATGATATAGTGATATGGGGCGAGGAAGAAAAGGAAGTGCAAAAGCAATTATATGTTTGGGATCAAGAGATAGAGACATTTGGAATAAAAGTAAGCACAGAGAAGAGCAAGACAATGGTAATGTCAAGAGGAACAAAGGAAGGAAGAGGAACGATAAAACTAAATGGGGAAAGTCTGGAAGCGGCTAAGAGTTTCAAGTATCTGGGAAGTGTGATCGCAGAGGATGGGAGGATAAAGGAGGAAATTGGAAGGAGAATACAAAATGCAAGCAATTTTTATCCGAGTGTAAGAGGTTTTCTTTGGAACCGAGATGTCCCAAAGAAATGTAAAAGGGTACTAGATTCAGCCTATACTAACATCATCATCATCATCATCATTTCCCCTTATCCAGCTTCTGCCGGGTCGGGGTATTTATGGCACTTCTCCACTTCCCTCTTTCCTTCCACCATTCTTCTTCCACGATCTTGTCCCAGTCCAGATTTCTTTTTCTCACGCTGTTCTTCACTGAATCAATCCACCTTGTTCTAGGTCTTCCCCTTGCACTTCGCCTCCAGCATCTGTCTTGGTATTCTATTTTCCTCCATCCTCTTTACATGTCCAAACCACATTAGTTTATTCTTCTCAATTCTCTCATTTAGTTTTCCCATCCCAACTTCCTTCCTAACATCTTCATTCCTCACTCTGTCTTTCCTTGTCTTACCTATCATACTTCTTAGGAATTTCATTTCACTGGCTTGGATTCTACTCTCTTGCCTGCTCGTCAGGGTCCAAGTCTCAGCTGCATACGTTAATATGGGTACATAGTACATTTTATACATTACCTCCTTGCTTTTCCTTGGTACTTCCTTATCCCAAACAAGTTTTCTTACACTTTGATTGAATGCATTGCTCTGCTGTACCCTCCTGCCAATCTCCATGTCCAACCTACCAGTTTGCATCAATTCACTTCCTAGGTATTTGAACGTGTCCACAATTTCCAAACTCTGACTTCCAATTTTCACAATGCCCTTTCCTTGTCTTTCCCCTCTTGTCATCACCATGGTCTTGCTTTTCTCTATACTGATTTTCAGGCCATACTTCTGAATATTTTCGTTCAGTGCATCTAGTTGTTTTTGCACTTCTTCGGTGTTCCTTCCCCAGACCACAATATCGTCTGCAAATAATAGTAACTTCATTTCTTTATGTCCATATGCTTCCTTTGTTTCCTTTACAATTTCATCCATTACCATTATGAATAAAACAGGTGACAGCACACTCCCCTGTCTTAGTCCAGTCTTGTTCCTAAACCAATCTGTCTTTCCAACAGGGGTCAGAACCCTGCTAACACAGTTGTTGTACATTGCTTGCACCATTTCCAACATTTCTCTTCCCAGTCTCTTCTTAACCATGGTTTCCCATACCTTCTCTCTGGGGACACTATCATATGCCTTTTCTAGATCTATGAAAGTCATGATCAAATCCTCTCCATATTCCCAGTTCTTTTCCATCACCTGCCTCAAGCTAAAGATTGGGTCCACTGTGGATCTTCCACTCCTGAAGCCATACTGTTCCTCTTGCAACTCTCCTTCCACCTTTCTTCTCATTCTTCTTTCTAATATCCTTTCCAGTATTTTTACTATCTGTGATATGAGGGTGATCCCTCTATAGTTATCACACACTTTCTTGTCCCCTTTCTTAAACACTGGTATTATTAGCCCTTTCACCCAGTCTTCTGGTACACATTTCCGTTTCCACACACACTTTAGCAGTCGATACAGCCATTGCATACCAACAGGTCCAGCAGCCTTTATCATTTCTACACTGATCTCATCCACCCCTGTTGCTTTTCCCATCTTCATCTTCTGTACTGCTAATTCTACCTCCAGCATTGTTATATCATCTTCTGTTATAGAGTCGTCAGGCAGTGTCACTTCGATCTCCCCAGTACAATTGCTCACGTTCAATAGCTTATCGAAATACTCCTTCCATCGTCCCTTTATCTCTTCCGGGTGTGTTAACAACTCTCCATCTTCCTTTTTCACCAGCTTTGTAGTAACCCTTTCTTTCCTCTTACTTCTTAGAAGCCCATACAGCATCCTTTTACTGCCACTTACATCTGTTTCCATTCTTCGTGTAAATTCTTCCCAACTTTTCTTCTTTTCTTCTCCTACCACTTTCTTACACCTCCGTTTGCTGTCGTGATACTTCCTTTTGCTTTCTTCTGTTTGATCTCGGTTCCATTCTTTCCATGCAGACTTCTTTTCTTTCACTGCTTTCCTCACTTCCTCATTCCACCACGGTGTCTCCTTCTCTTTCACTCTTGTTGACGTCCTACCACAAGCACTCTCTGCTGCACCAGCAAATGCCTTTTTAAAGTGGGACCATTCCTCTTCTACATTTTCCACTTCAGTAACTGGGATTTGTTGCTTCAATCTCTCCTGAAAATCTTCCTGTACAGCTTTGTCTTTCAATTTCCATACTTTTATTTTACTTTCTCTGATCTCCTTTAGGTTTTCCAATTTTCCCCATCTAAATTTTGCCACCACAGTTCTATGGTCCCCATCAAATGCTTCTCCTGGTAAAGCTGTCACATCCATCAGCTTTCTGCGATTTGTCCTTTCCACCAGGAAGTAGTCAATTACTGATTTTGTTCTTCTATCACCCCACCCATATCTCGTAATTTTCCTGCCGTTTTTCTTCCGAAACCATGAATTACCCACTATCAGTCCATTCCTTTCACAAAAGTTTACAAGTTCCTCTCCTTCCCGGTTCTTTTTCCCATATCCATATGGTCCAACGACTTCTTCCTTTCCTTGTCTCTCATTTCCGACTAACATATGGAGCTGAAACATGGACTACCGGTACTACAAAAAGAGAGGAGAGTAGAATAACAGCAACGGAGAAGAGGTATAGAGGGCAAGACCAGAAGAGATAGAGTTAGAAATGAAGAGATAAGAAAAAGGACATGAATCTTGAAGCTGCAGGACAGGATAGAAACAACAAAGTTAAAGTGGTATGGTCACAATATGACGAGGAAGGAAGAGGAGAGAGTACCAAAGAAAGCTTTTTCCGAAAAGATGACAGAGAAGAGACCACGAAAGAGATGGATGGATACAGTCTGGGAGTACATAGAGAAGAGGTGAAGAAAACCTGAAGATTTACTTAAAAAATGAGAGGAGTGGTGGAGAGACAGGCAACGACGGAGGTCTTTAATTCACAACCCAACCCAGGAAGCTGAAAACGGGAAATGAAGATGATGATAGTTTATACCCACATTGGAGCACTTAAATCAAACCAAATACATTTAAGTAATCTAAGAATTGACAGGGAATTTAGTTATTATCTTCCTCCTCTCTCCAAACCTCTTCATTCTGGCTGACCTTTCTTCATCAGGTATGACATATGGTTTACATTTCTTAGTTTTTAGTATAAGTATTATATGTTTGTTCTTCAAAAACATTCATTAATTATGATTAATTCTCAATGCAACCCTGAATTTAATGAAACAGCACTTTTGAGTGCTAGCTTGCAATAGCCTACAACTAAACACCTCTTCTTATGCCTCATACTTCAGTATTAAAAATTAAATAGTATTTAACTTAGGTTGTTTCCACCATAAAATGTGTTCTAGCCAGGAGATCTAAACAGATAGCCGAGCCACCAAGTGATGATGTTTAGTTCAGTATTGGATAGCAGAATCCAAGCACCTATGCAGGGGCACCACATGCAGCTCCAGGATTTGATGGATCATATCCTGAATACCTTGCCAATTGCAGGAAATATGCATGATCGTGGTTGTGTCAGTTTGCAACTAATATCTTACAGACTGGTAAAATCCCTTACTTAATGGGGCAAATTAAAATCATTGCTATACTGGAACCTGGGAAACCCAATGCTAGACCAGAGAGCTACAGACCTATTACCCTGTCGAGTTCATGCTGCAAGTTGGTGGAACGACTCATCCTGAATAGGACTGCTCCAAAACTACTTGCAGAAATTCCGATAGAACAAGTAGGATTTAGGCCACACCGCAGCTGTACCGATCATGAGTTGAACAAACTACATTGAGGCAGGATTTCAACAGTGCCTTAAGACATCAGTAGCATTAATTGAACCCAAGACTGCATGAGACACTGTTTGGAGAGAAGGTCTAATATACGAATACAAGCTACAAGTTGCAATACTGCATCCAATCTTGTTTGTAACATGCTGAGTAACAGAAAGTTTAGTCATCAGGGGTAGTGCAGTTGGTGCTCCAAAGAAACTGTTGTTGCGATTCACTTAAGGGCTTTGCAACATTGTAGTCACTTAGCCCCATGTACTTGGGTATGTAGAATTTGTCTGATAACCTGTGTTATTATAATGGCTGTATTAGTGTGTGCATTTGTCATTCAATGGAGGATCGGGATGGAGGCAGCCGTGGCTATAAGTTAGAAACCATCCCGGCATTTGCCAGGAGTAGAAATGGGAAGCAACACAAAATTGTGTCTAGGATGGCAGAGGTGGGAATCAAACCCTCCTCTGTGGCTGAGTGTACTAGATTTGTTTCATCAATAAAGGAAAATATCAATGCTAATGTTGATTTGTTGCTCAGAAAAGAACTAAGCAACTGATTGCTACAATAAAAAATATTTTTAAACTGCATCACAATTTGAAATAAAAATAATCCTTTTACAACTATTGCTGGAATATACAAATACTACAGAAAACACGAAGTAGCTTGTGAATAACGGAGATACATTTTCACCAAATAAAAATTCAAGATTACTTAGCTGCTTGATATAGCCAATAACAGAAAATAATGTATTACAATGATAATTTGTTTATGGCACAATTAAGTGCAAATTTTGTATGTTCTAAACATCAATGGAAAAAGCCACACTTCTACAATCATTCCTCATGAATGAAGGAAAATATGAATATATTTCCTTTATTGAATAGAAAGCAATATTTCTCACACACTCTACATGTCAGAGTTCTATGTAGGTCAATATTTAAGGGTGAAAAAAAAAAATCGCAATGTAATACGTTATCAGGGAAGAAAAATTAATTGAGCATAGTAGTGTTTATCCTCACCTGTGTCAACTGTCAAGGTGACAGAGAGGAGAGTGAATACCAGAAGAGCCATAGCTGATGGCTAACAGAGCACAACTGCTGCATCTTGCTGGTCCTGCTACAGTCAAGAGAAAGGAGCAAAAACTAGGAGGGGAGTTGGGATCAAGAGGAGAGAGGAGAAGCAGGGTCATGAACAAGAGACAGGTTATTAATATCACGTCCCATGCCAACCTGAACTGTTGTTATCCTTCACCTTGCAAACAATGGCCCTGAAATATAATTTTATTAGACCTCAAACAAGACAACTGTGCCTGATCATATTAATGGAAACTTACATGCAGGATACCTTTTGTACAGAAAAGAATAGGAGAAAAAGGAATCATAAGTATTGATATAAAAAATAAATCAATTCAGTATTTAGAAAAAAAACTACATAAAATGTACGTTATTCCTTTATTCCTTCCAGTGCTAAGTACATAATTCTATAAAAACCACTCGTCGAACATTTAACCAATCTGAAGAAAAGACAAAAAATGCAAGTAACTGATTAAATAAAATAAAAACTAAGATATGGGCAGTTAAATATACAAAGAGTGCATTTATACTTCATGCAAGTTTACTAAGGGTGAATAATTAATTTGTTAATGTCAACTCATGTTTTCTAAACAGATGGTATGAAAGAAACTAAATAACAAAAATTCAGATCACTAACCTTTAAACAAGTAGTTATTGGCACCAGCAATGGAAAATAATGAAGAAAAATAAGTTACTTGTGAGGGGGAAAAAAAATCCTTGCATATAGGCCTACTGTACATATATGAAGGTACAATGAGGGATTTCCCTCTCACAGAGTTAAGACTGCTCTCTCCCAACAAACAGGTTTTACACGCTTCTGAGAATGGAAAAAAAGAGAGGAAGTTACTTATACTATCCGATAGAACATTTAAATGCTTCAAGGCCACCAAATAGAAGGCTACAACCCAGACAGTGAGATATTGCCCCAGGCAATAAGTTGCTGTCTAGTGACTTTCTCCACCTATTGAGCCACACCAAGTACAGTTCAAAATACCTGGAGGAGGTTATCATTGCTCAACACAGATTCCATAAATCAGCAGAATTACCCAGAAGAATAGAATACATCAACTACCAACAGGATGCAAGAATGTAACCACACAGAAGTTACACATTCAAGAAATTTGAAAATCATCATCTATAGCTATAGGGTTTGAGAACAGGTGAAAAAAAAAAAAAAACATTATGAAAGGGAATTTTAACAAACGTCGTACTCACACACATGCACAAACATACATTCACACTCTCTCTTTGTTTGCCACTAAACAAATACATTCCTCCAAAAATATAAGAAAATACAAATATTTATTCCTCAGAAAATTAGTGCACATGTGCACTTTTGGTTCACTGTGCTTGGAGTTTATCAACAGAAAAATATGTAAGTCCATGACACTAGTCATACAGCCGACAAAACTGAAGCTCTTAAAACATATGATGACCGGCCGCGTGACCGAGGGCACTAACAAGCTACCTCATGTCTCGCTAGCATCGGGAGAGCGTGGGTTCGAATCCCACCTCGGCCGTCTTGAAAATGGTTTTCGTGGTTTCCCATTTTCACCACCAGGCAAATACCGAGCAAGTTCCTTTCAATAGGTCCACGGCCGATTTCCTTTCATTATCCCTCCCCTGACCTGCCCTGAAAAGAAAAATACATGGCCATTGGCTGCATTAATAAAATTATTATAAAAACAGATGATAGCTACCGGTACGGTATTAAGGTTTTAATGGGCAGAACAGTGATGTCATCTGCCCTAAAAACCAGATGATACAATGGAATGCAATTGGACTCCAACAAATATTTACATAAATGATTTTAAGCAAATGATGATGATGACGACAGATTGTTTTATTCAAAATGTTCCCATTTTAACCAATTTGCTAAATCTGAAAAAAATAATTCAAGAAACACTAAATCAGGATTAAAAAAATGCTATAAACCACGAACCTGAGCCATATACAAATACTTTTCAATTAATAGAAGACAAAGTTAAGAGGGTAGAAATAATTACATAGCCTACTTAACATTACTGTATGTCTAGGCCTAGGTAAATAAGAGTTGATTCACATAATGCAATTTTATATTTGACAATGTTCTTTTGTTAAGACTAGAAATCATGACCTGCATTTCGAACCTGACACCTCTTTTTTTTTTTCTTCCAACAAACAAGTACACTGACCAGCAAAAAAAGTGGAACACTTTAATTTTTTATGTAATTTCTTAATTTATTCCACTAAAATGTATCGGTTTTCCAATATTTGCTTTATTCATGTAAATTTAGATGGTTGGCAACAGAAAATACCGAATCATGTTTTACAACACACTTTAACTCACAAATTTCGTTACATTTTGCAAATCTTACAATTTTCTATTTTTTAGCAATGCTCTTTTGGGCTGGTGATTATCAAACGTATTGCCAAACAAAACAGTATTAATGTTTGCACTGCACTGCAAGAGAACACTGGTCACTAAAAACGGGTGTTTCCACCTTTAGCGTCTATGACAGCTTGTAAACGCTCAGGCATACTGTTCACAACTCGTCGAATGGCATCTGCCGGGATGCGATCCCATTCCTCCAGCAGCGATGTTCTCAGTTGTGCCAAGGTGGTGTGGTCATGCTGTCTGACGTTCCTTCCAAGCGTATCCCATACATGTTCGATGGGGTTCAAGTCAGGTCTACGAGCTGGCCAGTCCAGGGTTTGAATCTCCACTTCCTGCAGATATTCTACAACACAGCGAGCAGTATGAGGGCGGGCATTATCCTGCATCAGCATAAAATTCTGACCAATGAAAGGCGCAAAGGGCATCACATGGTTCATCAGGATCTCTTCGATGTACCTTTGGGAATTGAGCGTCCCGTGATCGATGCACACCAACTCAGTGCGGGCCATAACGTTGATGCCACCCCACACCATAACCGAGCCACCTCCAAATGGAGTCCTGGAGGAGAAAGCAACAGGGCTGTACCTCACCCCGCGCCTTCTCCACACTCTTTCTCTTCCATCAGGAGATCTAAGGTTAAAGCGACTCTCGTCAGTGAAGAGAACAGAGGCCCACTGCTCATGGGTCCATCCCAGATGCTGCCTTGCGAAGCGAAGACGCGCCTCTCTGTGATGCCGTTCGAGTGCGGGTCCACGTGCAGGTCTCCTGGACGAAAGATGAGCTTCTTCAAACCTTCTTCTTACTGTTGGCTCACTCACTCTCACATTTCTGACATTTTCCAGTTGATTTGGTGCCTGAACTGCTGTGGTATGCCGATCACGCAGAACTTGGAGGGTGAGAAAACTGTCATCCCTGGCACTTGTGCTTCTTCTACGGCCTGACCCTCGTCTCCTGTCGTATGTTTGGAACTCTCTGTAACGTTGCACTGCACTATGTATGCTACCGAGAGATGATCAAATGACCTCAGCAACATAACGGAAGCTGCGGCCATCCTCCACCAATGCAACTGCCTGTGCAGCTTCTTCACGGCTAAGAGGCATGTTTTAGTGTGAACTGCAAATGGATAACTTGCTAAAATGTGTGACAATGGTTCACACGTGTTCAACAAGTGCCAGTTGTTATCCCTAGAACAACAATAAGCGAGCGGCAACACTCATAAACCTTAAAACGCTTCCAGTCCGCTTCCCGCCATAAAACCATTAAGATAGGCTCATCGAGAATTGGGGGTAATTGGTGGTAATAAACCACCCTAAGAAATGTCATATTATCAATTTCTATTCACGGATGTTTCAGATGTTTGTTCTAATGCATGAAAAGCTTTTAAAATGTGATTAAATCTTTTTCAAGGCTAGATTTATACTATTTATATTACTTTTTTTAACTGTTCCACTTTTTTTGCCAGTCAGTGTAGTTGTTTGGTGAGTAAGTTTCATATTCTTCATGGCATCAAAATTCATACAAGCCAACAATACTAAAACAGGATCTTACAAGAGCTGCCCAGGTGTAGCATATGATACTTCTCATTCCTATGAGAGAGTGTGCGTGTTTGAGAGAAAGCAAGTGTGAGTGCCTCTCTATCTCCCCCTCCTTTTCAATATGCAATGTTAGATTGTTGCAGAGTTGCAAAGGGATCCAGCTTCTTCCACCACTTACAAAACTTCATCTGGGACAAGGGAGTACTTCTAAGAACTAAGCAGACCAAGTATAAAACCTACCTCCTGCCACATGTATAAAACCTACCTCCTGCCAATCATGGCATATAGTCTGGAGACCTGTGTCATAAGAAAGAAGAGTCAATTACAAGCATGTGAAACGAAGTTCCAGATCAGCCCTACAAAAAAAAAAAAAAAAAAAAAAAAAAAAAAAAAAAAAAAAAAACCACAGAAGGACAGGGTCAGGAATGAATATGCAAGAATAGACATGCAGGTGAACTTGACCATGGGGGAAAGGATGAGTGTGGCGAGATTAAAGTAGTTAGGTCATGAGAAGCGGATGAACCAGACCCGAACTCCACGCCAGTATTTGGAGATGGAGGTGCCAGGAAAAAGACCAATTGGATGTCCTAGGAAAAAAAAAAGGAAGGAAGCTTTCAGTCTTACGTGACCATTAATCATGTAATCATGAGCCACGGGACCTCCTTTATACGTGGTATCTGAACCACAGGACATGCCATTTCACATCGAAAATCTCACATACATCGACCGAGAAACGAACCCGATCCACCTTGGTAAGAGGCCAACAGCTTGATCGCTGCGCCATCATGCACTCCAACGTCCTAGGAAGAGATGGACAGATCAGGTTAAGGACGATCTCATGAGGAGAGGAGTAGCATGGGGAAAGCTATACCAGGACAGGACTAAATGGAGGCATATCGTTCACAATGTTCCTACCTGGCTCCCTGGAAGGATATCTTGATGGTGACGATTATGATGATGAATTTTAGATTGTCATTTTATTGATCCACACTCTGATGTTTAAAATAAGAGCATTTGAAACATGAGCAATTTTATATCAAACATGGTAACATTTTAATTAGTAAACTTGCATGAACATCAAAAAGATGGCCCAAGAAAACTGTACATTGAAGTGGAGTCTCGATTGTCCGACCTAAATTGGACCTGGAGTACTTCGGATCACCAAAAATGTCGGATAATACAAAATTACTTTGAAGATGGACTAAAACAAATAGGCAGGCTATAACTAAATTACTGAAACAATAACATGTTTTACGGTACTCTATTTACTGAATTATCAATTCAATTGTACATGCAGTATTGAACAAAAACGTTCCAAATGCTAAGCCATTGTCAAAAATGTCCGTTTGCCTGCTGATTCACGTTTACTTATGCGAGATCTCATCATCGACGAAAAATCAAGACCTCCGTTGTGCTTGCCTCTGGCTGTTGCTCTACGTACGTTAATGCAATATCCAATACGCCTAATCCTCCATTGGAAGACATCGTTTTATCCTTTTGTTCTGCAATACCTAGTTCTTCTTCTTCTTCACCATCCTCATTTTCGATAGCATTCACGAAATCAATAATATCAGGTCAGTTAGTTCAAACGCTGATCTTGTGCACACCATTTACTCACATCTAGAGCCGTAGCATCCTCACAACCAGGAATGCAATTCAGTAAGGGAACAATGTCGGATAAGCGAAGGTCGGTTGAGCGGGTCTCCACTGTATATCCTTCTAACAAATTATTTGTTTTGGGAATGTTACAATAACTTTAGGCTGGCTTCCTCTTAGGTTGAAATTTTTACACAGAAATAAATAAAATATGAACATTTTCAGATTGAAACCCCAAATCTTCCTAGTTTTTAGATGGTTGCAATAGTATTTCACCAGGACAACTATCTTTCTCAATTAGCATGATGTGATCAAAGTTGAATAGGTATTTAATTTTCGTGACGCAACTTAGTGGAATTAAGAATGATAGAGTGGGTAAATTATTTTCAGCTCATTTGCTAGTAGAAATGTAAAGATATATTGGTACTTGATCAAATCAAACTCATAGAAATTACTGAGTATGCAACTGTGATCACATATAGTATTTAAGAATAATGTTTTTAACAGGCAGTGGTTTATTTTGTAATGTAAACAAGATCTTAATTCACCTTTGTTTCATATTCTTCAATTCTCTTGATCAACAAAAGGCCATACAAATGTTTACAGTGCAGCATGTATTTAACACACACTTCTCCATGATAAAGAAAACATCTGCCAACAGCACTACATCATTTCAATGTATGCTTAGCATATACAATGAGACATGAATGCCTCAGTTTCACAATAGAGAGGGCTTCACTAATGGAAGGATAAAGACGACGATCAGTAGCCAAAGTGTGACTAACACAGAATGTTTACATATGCAAATACAGAAGTGGGCAAGTCAGTAAAAGACTTTTATTTGTCAAGCGGTATTCATTGGATTCTTTACGGTCAATGACATATAAACACTCCTGTTATATGAGCTCATTTCCATGTAATTTACATAGCACTTTATTTGTAATGGATGGCAGCCTAACTGAACACCCACTGGCATAGCTCAACTGGCAGTGTGCATTGAAAACAAGGGAACTCAAGGTAAAGGTATGGTATGTATGAGATAGGTAGTTTCAATGCTGACAATGGCAACCCTGGATGATAAATAAAACATCTGCCAACAGCACTACATCGTTTCAATGTATGTAAACCTCTGAAAGGTTTTTCTCAGATTTTTTTCACGCACCAGTCAAATGCCAGGATTAGCTTGTAGTTTTATGTGACCATTAATATCATGATCACAAGCCACAAGACCTCCCTTTTACTTGGAATCTGAACCACCAGAAGTGATATTTTACCTCGAAATTCCCACGCACATTAACTGGAAATTGAACCTGGCCTATCTTGGCAGGAGGCAAGCAAGTGACCACTGCACCATCATGCCCCTCAAATGCCAGGATGATGCCTGTTGAGAAGTCTTGGGTTACCATTCCAATATCTATCCCCACAAACATACTAACTACGTAAACACACCTGCACACAAGAATATTAACATATAATTATACATTATATACATTTTGTTCTAGTTTGCAAATATAAAAGTTGTTTCTAAATGACAGTATTAAGATTACAACAATAAAATTATCAAACTTTGTATTATGAGTATCCCAGGCTGTGTTTTCAAGTATTATAGAAAGGGAAGTATGATAATTGGCAGAGAATAAGATTGATAATAAAAATTAGTGTGCTTCCTGTTTGTAATTTATCTAAGTTATCAGCCTGGAGGCTGGTTTGGTCCTCAAAAAGCACCACTATAGGTTATGTGTACAGAAACCCAAAACACTTAAAAGCAGAACTATAATGAGGTATACTACGTAAGGTACAGAGTGAGATAGTTGGCTATTGCTCAGATTCAGAGCAGAGGCTCTAAAAGTGAGCATGAGCACACTCACTTAAAAGTCAGTGCCATTCCCTTTTATGTTTCCAATACTCCCCATAGTGGCTGGTGTTCTCCTCTTCCAACACAAACATTCTAAATGCATTTACCAATCTGCTGCACTATTTTTTGTTGATAAAGAGCAAAGCAAAGTAACAGCAACCTTCATTAGCTGCTCAGCTCTTAAACCGTTGTAATGATTAGTTTGGAAGGTGGGTGGAGAATGTTTCAAATGTTCCATGGCATCAGAATTCATACAGGACAGCAATATTAAAACCCGCTCTTAGCAAACACACAAAAAGAGCTACCCAGGTTTAGAATATCGTACTTCTCATTCCTAATTTGTTTTGAATTGTAAAAAAATCCAGCAATGATACAGTCCATGTATAGTACTCAAAAAAAAAGTCAGTGCCATTCCCTTTTATGTTTCCAATACTCCCCATAGTGGCTGGTGTTCTCTTCCAACACAAACATTCTAAATGCATTTACCTATCTGTTGCACTATTTTTTGTAGACAAAGTGGAATGCAAAGTAACAGCATCCTGTGATTTAGTGAATTGTTTATTTTGCTATGTGTATCTAATCGCATTATACACAATATAGGGTACATATAAAGAGAACAACACACAATCTGCTCTGCAAAAGGGACAGAAAAAAAACCAAAACAATGAATAACAAAAGTGATAATGTGGGACTGAGCACACAAACATCCTTTCCATGTTGGGGCATATCAATACAGTGTATGGCTCTAAGGCATGCTTACAGACGACAAGGCATACTGAGCACCAACAAATCCAACGTGGTTTGGGGCAGATTAATCCCACTCTTGGACAGCAGTTTCTATCAGTTGCTGAATGTATTGGAGGATTGGGACGGTGCGAAATTGCCCTCTTGAGCTCTTTCCATGCACGTTCAATACAGTTCATGTCCGCAGAATGGGCAGGCCACTCCATTCTCTATATGCCAAGCATCTGAAGGAACTGATTGACCACCCTAGCTTGATGGGCACGGACATTATCGTCCAATAGTGTCAAGCCCTCACCCATTGTGGCTGCGAATCCTGTAACGACAGGTTCAAGGATGTTGTCTCTGTACACCAAACCAGTCATGTTACCGTGGATAGGATTTAGAGGTATACGTCGACCAAACGATTCCACTAGTCTCCGAGTGGGTGAGAGACTTCACGAGCCCTTCATCCAGGAACGCCACCAACAGCAAGGAAGTTCAGTAATGTTTTGGGGTAGAATCATGTTTGGTCAATGTACGACTTTAAGTTTTTTGATAGCACCAACCATTGACCAAAGAAGTGGGAAAAATTGAGTTTTTTGAGAAAAAAAATCATACCTCCCTTAATAGGCGCAATATCAAAACCATTTAAAATTATCAATAGTTCTCTATACATTACCTAAAACTTTTGTCTGAAAGATTCTTTGATATGACCCACCCTTACACCAAGGGATGAGCAAAATATTCTTGATGAGGATGCCAAGTTGATGAGGGAAGAGTTAAGCCTAAGATAGGTATCACTGCTGACTGTACTGTGGATGTCATCAAAGCAATATAGTATTGGTGTTTTGACAGACGTGTCATTCTACAGACGAGCCAAAGATAGCATTATCACCAACTCCTGTCTGGCTGGTCGGCAGTTGTGCTAGTGCAACGTAAATAGCAGTAGACTATATTATAATTATAAGAAGATGGGGCTTCTCGTATGCTAAAAATGTAGAACTTTTGTAGGTATACAACAATTGGCAAATTTAATGAATTCGAAATACTTTTCTTTGCCCGGTGAAATCTAGCTCCCCCTTCCGGCGTGCCAATGTATGTACCGTATATTGTGTATAATGTGATTACATACACATAGCAAACAAATCACTAAATCGCAATATGCAAAACCCTTTTTGAGTACCATACTGTATAAAGAAACACTTTCTGTTAACAATCGAACATGAAAGTCAGTTTATTCACTTTATAAATTAAATTTGAATAAAAAAGAACTGTATTCATAGATGCCTATAGGTGGATTTACAACTGAGCTGCTTAAATACAAATGAAACTGATGTTATGGGATACTAAGCCATGTCCATAATAATAAAAATTTGCACTGTATTGGGAATGCAGCACAAATTTGTATGCAAGCAAAGAAATTTATGCAAGTGTGAACGTGTTTGCCACATGCAAATGCACAAGATGCATTTAATGCCAGTTATTTCAAAGACATCAAAGAGATTTGTTTCACAAGATACCGGTATTTCTAGTGTGGATGTAACCATATTAACAGGTTACGATTGAGCAGAGATGCAAGGCACACACTGCAATTCTTACTGTGGCAAGAATATTGAATTTGCTATGAACCCTAAATTCAATGCACAACAAAAAAGAATACTAGTATGGATGTGGCGACCCTGAGCCTCACGTCACAGCAGGATCTATCTTTGTCAAGTAAAGGTGATATTATCCAGTAACATATCTTGCTTGTAAATACAATTTTTCTGTTTTGTCTATACAACCCACTTCTGCCTAAAAGGTCTAGAATAGAGCTGTCGATTTAACAGACTTTCTATTTTTTTAGATTCTGGGATGTTGAAATGGATTCGCTGATTTCGTTTGCAGATTTGGGTGTATTTTTAAATTTATTCATTCAAATATTTACATCTACATATAGAATACTGTACATGGGATGAGATGCAGTACTCGCCGTGAACACTTAACACATGACGGCAAAGAGTTTGATTGTAAGAAGAATTGTACCATAGGCAGTACTGTATATGCAAGCGGCGATTAGAGAGTGGGAAACATCGTGCCTGCCACAGGAGGCAATAAGCTGTGGTAGCATCTGTGCGTTGCCACGTAAGGGCAAAGTGGGCGATAGCTTCCTCTGGTCCATTGGGTGAGATTCCTGCTTACATTATGGTTTAGAGTTCGCAACCAGGAACAGGAAAATACCGCAATGTTTTCGGATTGGCACTGACTAGGCCCATTGGACTTAGTTCCTGCAGATTGATTCCCTGAAAGCAAATTAACAAAATCAGGATGTGCAGCCTATGCACGTAAATACAGTAATGGTATTAGATAAAAATAAAATTGTGATTTTTCATTAAATTTTTCTCGTGGAAATTCATCATATTATTGTAATTAACTCTGAACACTCAAAATGAGAGATTAATGTTTTGGTAGCAAGCACACATAAATTTGTAATTTTTCATTAATGTTTGTATTGGTGTGTTCTCTTCTCCTTTCTTCATAAATTCATAATTTTTGCTGATTTTTCAGGAACTTGACCAGGATTTGAAGGCAGCCCTGGTCTGATAGTTCAAAAATGTTGTCTCAATGTACTAATTATCAAAAAAATATCTTCATAGAGACAATATCATCAAATGGAAAAATTATACTTCCACATTCTAAACTTCTTAATCCCAGTTCAAACATTCCCTTTGTATTATGACTCAAACTATGAGATGCTATATTTTTATTCAGATAGAAAGTACAGGGTCTTTTTTTTAGCTTGCTCCGCAGCACCAGTCAGAGCACGGCACGGCTGGTGCAATGACACTCCATCCCTAGCTGTATAACGCGTGCTTTTCCTCCCAACTACATCGCGGCAATTCGCACTTTTAGAAAGCCATTCCTAGTGAAACTATTAGTCTAAAACCTACCTGGCATTTCGTTTGATGTTCAAAAGGTTGTCCCTCAGCTGTCAAACACGCCTGACATCTCGTAAACAGGTTTGCAGACACTCTGCGAATCTCAGCCAGTGTGATGTTCGAAATAACTTGTGTAATGTTCTCTTGTAGCTCTTCTCTTGTGTGAGGGTTGTTCACATACACTTTTCCCTTCTGCATCCCCCACATGTAATAATCACAGGGATTTAAATCAGGAGATCTAGGGGGATAATTAACCACACGATCTTCGAAAACTTCCCGTATTACTTCCATAGACTGATTAGCAGTGTGTGCTGTCGCATTATCTTGCATGAAGTAACCATTACTCCTTTTTTCTTCCATCAGCTCTTGAAAGAATGGTCTGAGAATGAGGTTTATATATTGATCAGCATTTATTGTTTCATGGAAAAATATAGTCCCTATAATTCTACGAGCACTTACTGGACGGACATGCAGCTGGTGGGGATTTTCTGCACACCAGTAGCGATTGTTTTGATTATTTACATAGCCACTTAAGTGTAGCCATGCCTCATCACTATAAAATAAAAGTTCTGGGTCAACATACCCATCGTGAACTGACTGAAGCAACCAGTTACAATACTGAACCCTAGCGAAGCTGTCAGGTCCTCTTAATTGTTGGGCAGGGATGGGTTTGTACGATTTGGCTTTTAACAGTTTTGTGCTTTGTGGGCAGAAGATAGTGACACATTAGCTTGTACGGCGAGAAGTGACAGGCATTTTGTTGGCGTTCTTTCCAAGAGAGCTCCTATTTCGTCAAGCTTTTCCTCTGTTAAAACGGTTCGTGTTCTGCGTGATTTCTTGTTAAGAATGGACCCGGTGGTGCGGAACTTCTTTACTAATTTACGTACCATACTCCTATGGGTAGGGAGGATGCCAGGAAATTTGCGAATGAATTGAAAGCAGCACTCTGTATAAGAAGAGTGCTTTGCATAGCTCAACACAATGAATACACGCTGTTCCACTGTATACATCACTCGTTAAACACACGATAACTTTTGTATTCCTACAGAAACTAAACTATTTCAAAGCGAACACATTGAACATGCTACCAGTACCACAGATGTTAAACTAAACTATTGCTGTGAAGCAATGGTTATCGCTACCGACTTGCATTAGGTCATCTTAGCCGTCATCACGGGAAATATCTCTCGGCAAATGAGTCACCCGGCCGGGCTATCGCCTTCCATGCATGTTTCCTTGATACTCTGAGCTAGCTAAAAAAAAGACCCTGTATTTCACAGTTCTTCCTGACAACATCTTGAATAAAACTGACTGAGATGTTATAGACAGAAAGAAGGCACCCATGAGAGGTAATTTCCAATAAACCTGCATTATTTTCATAGCATACACATACAAGGCTGAAGTAAGAGGGTTTACATAGAGAACAAAGATTAGGAAACTAAAATTTGTGTATCATCAATATTTGGTAATGTTGGCAACAACAAAATATAGACACAGAGTTCATTGAAGATAACATGAATCATTATGCACTTGAGGTCAAATCATTTCAAAGGTTATATAACTGATGCAATCAAAGGTCCTGATCTACAAGGGTAGATGTAGTGGCAACTATTTCTTTTTCTCTCCATACATAGCATACTTAAGTTTTACAGGCCCTTGATGTAACCACCAGCATTGTGTACAATGTGTTCCCAGCGTATAGAAGCCATTGGATCCTGTTGGCACTGCCTAATCTGTTGATGGTGCAAATAGAGCGGTCGGTTACCTAATAAACATCTTCAAGTGTTCGGAAATGAACCCCACCAAGAGATTCCTTCATCTTGGGGATTAGATAGAAGTCTCGGGGATTTAAATCACGAAAGTATGGGGGATAGTAGAGCACTTCCCAAGCCCAATGACAGAGCAATTCAGACACAGCTCCTGCTATATGCATCCTAGAATTGTCATGGCGAACAATGGGTATGTTGTCGTGTTTTTCTCAGAGCTGCTCACAAATTGTCTCACAAAAATGAACCGTAATAACCTGCATTAACGTTCTGCCTTTGGGGAATGGTATACCTAAGATCACATAATCCTAATCATAGGCAAAAATCAGCATAGCTTCACATTGGTGAGGGTCTGCCAAACTTGTTTCTTGTGGTGACCTGCGATGAAGCCACTTGTTTGATTGGCATTTCAGCTGTGGCTCTGGCCCAGGTCTCATCAATTGTAATGATATGCCATAAGAAGGACTCTCCTTCGCACGCATAGCGCTGCGAGAACGAGAAGCATCATATTGCAGCCATTCCTACATGTCTGTTAAATCACGCAGAACCCATTTTTAGGTAATTTTCAGGTGCCCTTTAGGATGTGAAGCACAGTCGAGGTGCTAGTCTAGTATCTGCGGTTAACTCACAAATTGTTAAGTTATGATTTGGCTCCACTAACCTAGGCATGTCTGATTCATTTTTGCATCCTCCTTTGAAGGCTCTTACCTATCTTGCTACCATATGGTAAGGTGATGCAGTTGCACCACACGTCTCTTGCAGTCCTTATGGCACTGTCGTGCTGTGTGACCTACAACTAGGGATAGGAATTTTTCGGTGATTTCAGAGTGAAGAAAGCGGTATATCAAAGTGGCAAATTCGGTGGTTTCAAGTGCACTTTTCGGTACTTTCAAAATGTTAAATTTTAGGCGGGATTTTTTTATATCATGGATAACATAACACATTTCAGTCATCCTTCAAAGTATGCTTCAGTGAAGAGATCCAAATTCTCTTGTGACAAAAGGTGACACATATCACTTAAGGTGCTAGTGTAAGCTGAAAAACAAAAGTTCACAGTTAGCATTTGAACAGGGTATCAAAATGGTTTTCAACACAGATTCTGAGAACTTTGGAAATACAAATGCCATTCCTTGCAAAACTCGAACAATATCTTGTCTTGGTCCTGTCGTGCATTTGCTTCCTGATTAAAGTTTACAGTTCGTTGTATCCTCTTATGACCTCACTTTCTTCCAGTGTTCCACAGAATCACAACTTCTAAATTTTCTTTGCAAGGTCCTCATTGATGTTCAATGGCACTATTTCTGCTGGATCAAACGCACACATTTGTAAATCTTGTTCCCAGGGTCAACGGATCTAAAGCTGGTTAATATTCCAAGAGCATGGGACCCAGCATTTACTAAAACTGAATGTATTTTCTCTCTTTTTAACATATTTCCACAACCCTTCAACAGCTCCTTAATGTTGGTACCGTAATTTCCAGAAACAGCAAGTTTGCTGAATTCTCCGTAGATGTCCATCTAGAAGGTGAACAGTCTGATAAGACTGGCATTCTAATAAAGGGATGAGTTCAGTCTGTGCCAAATTCTTTGAATATCAAGTATTTCGTCATCTGAAACATTGTTCAGGAAATCAACACCAGAGTTATCAGTCCCTACTAATATTCATAAATTGCACAATATCTTTTAAGTACTCAGACAGGTACACTACAGAATGAAACCAAGAAGACCACCTGGTTAAGACTGGTTCAGGAAACAGTGGCTCATTTTGATATGGATACTTGCCATCTAGATATTCATGTCTTAAAGGCGCACTATTGTAACGTGTTTTTCGAGGGGATTTTATGCCACTGGCATAAGTCAGTAGGAAGCCATTCTATATTTATTTACGCGGCAAATTGTTCAGCCAAGAGAAGTTTTCATGTTAATTTATTATTATTATTAATTTATTATAATTATTATTAAGGTATTTTCGGAGCATTTTATAAAAATTATAAGCATACAGATAGGTTTTCTATGTCTTAGAAAACACTATCAAGCAAATTCTTACGAACGACAATATCAAAGAAAATTATGTGATTAAGGAATTTTACGGAGTTTCGTCAGGATATTATGAGAGACATGACTCCCTGGAAATTCAGATACGGGCTGATTCTTGTCAAGAAGTGTTACGCAAGCAGGGTTGCAGCGTCAAGAAAAGGCGGATAGTTGGAACGGAAATCGACTTCATCATCCGCGCGCCGTGTGTAATGAGCCAGAGAAGGGGAACTAGGGCGTAGGGAGCAGCCAATCAGTGGAGACCACGTAAGCTGGAAGTCGGTCCTGAGGTGGGGAGCCGACATGTGCATATTATACCCTTCCGCGTTCTTCTAGGATGCCGACTCTCACTCGGGTGGTGCTCTGTTCGGGGTGGCTCTAATTTATACTAAACATCCTAGGAATATTGTCACAGGATCACAGGTGGCTTATCTTAAAATCAGTAGGTCAGAGAACTCCTAATATAAAATAATTTATTTCACAAAAACATCATCTCCCTTTTCTCCCAACCACAGACAAATAAAATAAAATCAACTCCCTTAAATTACTGAAAAACAACAATATCAAAAAAAAATGCAAAATAATGTTTCACACTGGCTGAAACCAGGAATAGAAAATAGTCTATTTTACTGCAGTCCACTGCTTCAAGTCCAAGAGTTATTGTCAACAGACTTAATTCAAATAACTATGGCTTAAATAAACCAGCCATTCTATCACAATAATATTGTGCACTCATTTTTATAACTTGCAAAACTTGTTCTTTGGGAAATCGGACACGTCTATTCGTACAATCATCATCTTTCCTCACAAGAGTCAGATAATGAAGGCAATAGGTTTATTCTAGGTTACGGGCTATGTGTGTTTTTATACTTTAAAAACAATTACTTCACTCAGAGCTATAACTCCGTTAATTATGGTAAAATAAACAAGTCAACATACATGAAGCATCAAATAAATACTTCGGCTGCCGGTGCGCCGTGATTATTAATAAACAACAACATCATAATGAATGCACTCCAAAAATAATGACAAATATAACCCATCGCTTCCTGAAGCGGCACATTAAAGAAACCCCGGGGAGTTAGACTGTCTCCCTTCATATAATACAATGCCAAACTCGACCTTGTGACAGACGTGCTTTCACCATGCTAACCGGCAGGCCAGCACAACCTTCTTGGCTGCTTTGAGAATTCAGACGGCTAACCATTTCTACCTGCATCTTAAGACTCCCTTTTACCTGCCTTGGGCTCGAGCAATTCAACCTCTTTCCGACGGAGCTAAAGTGGGCTCTCATCAGTTAATGAATTCAATCATTTTACTTACCATTTATATATCGTCGAAGAATGCGGGAATACCACCTCCGCTATTATTTCACTCACCATTATATCATCGAAGAACGCGGGAATACCACATCCGCTTTATTTCTGCTCGACCCAAGATCGACTCTTAGCCTCATCTGAATATATCTCATACTACCCTGTAGCCATTCATGTCTTACCACTTGTACCTTCGCGTGATAATCACTTACCATTTTCATTACTCTCATAATTTCATTGTCACTTACCGGTCTTGTCACACTATCGAGTGGTCTTCCCCATTTAGCTTTTACAATTACATCGTGCATAAGCACTATCAAACAAATATTCCCTTGACTGTGCATTCACAAGATAAGTGACATCCCAAAAACAAAACCATATTTAAAATAACACTTTGATGCTCATATACTTATTACATTATAAAACACACAAAATCCTCATTACTGATAAACACACAAATCTACACAACCATGCCCGGTATGCCTAAAATATCTATTTTTATCATAACTGCTTATGATCGAGATAGACTTATCCGACCCCAATAATGGGAAACATTATGACCCTCATGCCCCATACAATATTTACTTATCTCTCATATTTCCTGATGCTGTTCTGGTCCATGATATCAGTCTTCTTCAATAGTTGATTCATCTTGATGGGAGGAGAATTTACACACGGTTTTTCTCAAAATTTCACCAAAAACAAAGGTCCACTGTGAATTATTACCATTAACACAATGCACGGTTCTCGTACATGAAGCTCCTATCTCATATAGCTATCATTACAACTGCGTCATACTGTTATGATATGCACTGTTCTACTTTGCACTCGCGAATACTTAGCGATGTTCAATTTCGGAGGTATGCTAGCTCCTACTTATAACTTGTAACAATGTTAATTATTCTTATGCCTCAACGCAGGCTCTCGCGTCCACAGCGTATATTAAGACTTATAAAACTTGTAAAATGTTAATTTCTGAACGCTCAGGGCACGGGCTTTCGCCTTTGACGATGCCCCAAAGTATACTTATAGAACTTGTAAAAATCTCCGTATTGTCCAAAGGCTCGCGGCACGGGCTACCGCCGCTGTTGTGGCCCACAGAGTAGACTTACAGAACTTATAAAAATCACCGTATTGTCCGAAGGTTCGCGGCACGGGCTACCGCCGCTGTCGTGGCCCCAGAGTAGACTTACAGAACTTATAAAAATCACCGTATTGTCCGAAGGTTCGCGGCACGGGCTTCCGCCGCTGTCGTGGCCCCAGAGTAGACTAACTTCGCTGTGTTTCAATCCATTATTTATACGATTTCTCTTAAAGGGACGTGGAGTAGGAGGTTCTCAGAATTTATTTCCAAAATAATACCCACATGAATATGTGAACTAGCTCCTTAGAACGTCCTCATTCCCAATGTCTCAATGACTCCTTCATATTCAAAATTCGATCGTAGGATCGTTAGATAATGAGCTCCGTAATTTGCTTCATTGTCCCTCAATTTCGGCGGGATTTGATCGCGTCTAGCGTCACTCACTGCCATTGGTCGTTTCAAATCCACCCCCTGATTTCATTTTAATTCTGGCAAAAATCACAGAATAATCCGATTTAAATTTTGATGATATTTCTGAGAGGCTGGGATCATCCCCTATACGATGGTATAACTCCTGTCTCTGTATCCTAATTGCTGCTCTAATTCCTTTCAAATGGGCGGGGTTTATTTGGTAGGTAATCGTTGAGTTTTCTGCATTTGCCCGCGCAGTTGAACGACCTTCGCGCGTTGTCTGGCACATTTGGTGTCCAGATGTGGATTTTCTCTTTCCTGCCACCTTTGTTCGCGCTGGGAGAAAGCTCCTTCTAGTCACGTACGAACCGTCCGTTTGTCCTTCTAGTTCCACAAGCAACTTCCATTCTCACATCGGCTTTGAGACATGACTTAAATTTTGTTGGAATAATATGTGGACTTTATGCTATCAGATATGCATAAAGGACACAATATATCGTTCGGCGCGCCGTGGAACGAGGACAATCTGTGTAGAACTTGCCGAGTATGTTTGCACGCGGGAGTCGCTCCGATGTTCCGTGGAGTGGGGGACAATCTGTGAAAGACTTGAGTAGTTCAGTTGCAAGTGTGAGTCGCTCCAATGTTCCGTGGAGTGGAGAACTATCTGTTTAAAAAACTTAACCAGTTTGGTTGTACGAGGGTATGGCCCCGATGTTAGGACCATAAAGTCACCAAATCTACAAGTATATCATCTAACATCGACGAAGATGACGACATCCAGGAGACTGTGGGAAGCTCACAGCATCATCCAGTACGAGGGAAAGGCTTCGGCCATTTCCAGTGGTAAGCGCGAATGACGCAGAAATACGCAATCTCTCGTTTCTCGTTGTTTTATATTTCATATTTCAGTAACTTCATAGCTTGGGAATAAGAGTAAAATCAATTATTTATTAGACTCCGTTTTCACGTAATTTTCTATCGGTAATATTAAAATCGCAACGCTCCAATTTAAATTTTAAACTTATAATTATTATAAATTTTGCTATACTTGTTTTATATAATAAATTCAATTCTTTTACAATGCAATCTTTGCTTTCAGTAGGTAGCATTAGATATAGACCAATTCCTTCTCCTGATACAATTGTTTGTTGGGTTAATGATGAAATCATACCACGATCTGAGTGAATAGATTCTTGAAGGTGTTCTACCAGAGCTAGACGTTGTTAAATACAAATTTAGATTTCAGCATTGCGTTGAGGTCTTGGCGCCCATTAAAACAACATAGCTTAGGCAAAGGTAAACAGTTACATTTATCACCCAACAGTTAGGGGCAGCCAAACCGTTACACTATATGACGCCACGTGTTGAGTAGTTACTAGGATGAAGGGGCAGATTACCTCAATAACTAAGTTACTTACCAGGATGACCGCCCAGATTGATAAAGATCGCTGTATGCAGAAAGTGAGGCCCGATATCTACCGTTAAGTTTCTGATCTTTCCATGTTCGTTGGATGCTCTCCATGCAGTCAAGTCATGGGAGAAGATTACCGCTACTACACTCGCACAAAAACAAGCGATTGTCGGCTTCTGTGACGATATTTCAAACGGGCAAGGTGGTCTCACTAAGATTACATTAGGACAAAACCAGGATGAATGCCAAGATACAGAAGAAAGTGACATTCAGTAGTTAAGACTTCAATCAAGACAATCATGGTTTCAGACATGAAAGCGATGAGGATATTGTACGGAATTTGACTGTTGGTGAGGTAAACTGAGATCCAGTACATGTCGAGTGAAGGAGTGATGCAACGGAAATCCCGAAAGTTCCCACAGTCAAGCTAGTGTGTCTATAGTCACGCTTATCTCTTTTATAGAAAATCAAGATGAATTTTCGTTCTCATATATTGTTTTCTCAGAATTGTACAATCCAAAATTAGAAAAAAATAAACTATCTAAGAAACAAAAAGTGATGACATGTCATTTCTCTTAGTTTTCAATATTGGTATAAACCACATACTATGTTATAAAGTATTTTAATTTTTTTTCTTTCTGTGTGTTCTTAAAATACATTTCAATATTTTAACCAATAGTTTTCTTTTCGCTAGCCTTAAAAACATTACTGCAGATAATTTGCAGCTATCAAAAATTCGCGAAAATTCGTGCATTAATTGCCGCGAATTATCGAAAGTGCACTATTAAGGGGAAAAAACGAAAAAAGCTAAAATTCGCGTTTTCATGCGAAATTCGCGAAAATTCGCGAGCTCAAAAACAATTTATTTCACAATTTTTAGGGTTGTTATAACACATTATTACTTCTGTATTACTTCTTTTAAAAATTCGCGAAACTCGCGATCGCGAATTTTTCCTATCCCTACCTATAACACATTGAATTAAAGTCCAACTTCTCTGTTCCTGCTTTGAAAACATTGCAGTTGTGCAGTATTCCATGACTGCTCACAGGAGGGTGAGTCCATTTGCTCTGAGGGAGGGGAGCATGACACATCAAGGCCTGTGAATGAAAATCCACAGCCTGCTTCCAGTCTCCGACCGGGTCAGGAAGGGTGTGAATGAAGCCCCCATCTAGCGGCGAGGATATGAACTGTGCCGGCTGCCGAGGCCTGACGTACTCCTCTGGGGCAATGATTAAATGCATGACAGATGAAATGAAATGATAGTGGAGAGTGTTGCTGGAATGAAATTTTGACAGGGAAAACCGGAGTACCCGGAGAAAAACCTGTCTGCCTCCGTTTTGTCCAGCACAGATCTCACATGGAGTGACCGGGATTTGAACCACGGACCCAGCGGTGAGAGGCCGGCGTGCACACATCAAGGCCTGTAAAGCTTAGAAATATTTAAGTATGCTATGTATTGAGGGGGGGGGAAGTTAACATTACTTAAAAATAAACCCATGTATTTAACCACTCTGAAAAGTGAAGTAATGGACTGGACCATTGGGACAAAGAACTATGAAGAACCACCAAAGCATATTGGCAGAGAATTCCCCACGACTGTGTTGACTGGAAAGGACCATAGAAAATTTTAGGAGACTACTGTATATCATTTAATTGAATTGGTTGATGATGATGATGAATGCAATATTCCTATATGAGACTCACATTGGGCTGTATAAATGATCTGCATTCCCAAGGCCTAAAAGACAATGAGCATACAAAGTTATCTTGGCCAGAATTTGTAACTATCATTTACTGGGTTTTAGCAGGCACATCATCCCAAATACCCTAAGTTCTAGGAGGCAATTCATATTATGAAAACATTATTTAATCCATTTAGAGATCCTTTCCTAATCACATTCGTTAGTATGGTTGATCAACTACCGTTCTGCAGTTCAAACAGAAATAAAAATAAACACTATTATATTGTCATAATAATAGCCTGAAGCAAATTTCATCATAATCCATACTGCTGCATTACCATTAACAACGTCAGTGCCAGAGCAAGGTTTCACTTAACCAGGCTATCAAGACTTGGTTGATGAAATTAAGTAGAAAATTGTATCATCTTTTCTGAAGATTCTCTTGTAGTTCTAACATTTTCTTGAGATTGTCCAAGCCTCTTCTGGAAATAAAACAAAACATAACAAAATAAAAATAGGCTATATAAATTTAAAATAAAAAATATACAATTTTATTTTAATAAGTAAGCCAGAGAACAGAGAGGGATGTAGCCTGATAAGTAAAGCCCGGATAGTTATGTGTTTAAATATTTTTTATTTAATTAAATATTTTCTCTTTATTTACATATTTTTACCGTTTTTATAAATAAATACATATTCTGTCGTGTTTATTCATAACTACATATTTCCTATATTTAGTCGTAAGTTGTACTTATTGGATGACTGCTGCCCACATTTTCGACCCTTTGAAATTCCAGTAATTGGCTTCTCTATTTTGTCAGTGCTTCATTGTCTCCATACTGTAGTAGTATTTCAAGACAGGGATTTCCCGTTCATTAAGTACAGCATGGGGGCTGGAGTTGAACAGGCTCATTAAGCCTACACTAGTCCTTACCTAGACGGGAAATTTTACTTGAAATCACAGTGGTCTGCGAAACTTGAGTATACTGACAGTGGCGTTCTCGTTTCAACGAATACTGATAGAACTGTTTTATTTTGCAACATTTGTGAGAAACCCATAGCGGCAGACATGCGTTCACAAGTTAAGCAACATGCTGCGACAGCGAAACACGTGAAATGTGCATCTTTAAAGAAGTCGACACAACGTTTGCTTCCAGAAATGCAGGATGTGAGATTTGGTCAAGCAAACTGCCAGTTCTCACAAGACATTTGTCATGCATTTCTTGCGGCTGATGTACCACTGAACAAACTGCAGAATCCAGTGCTACGTGGCACGTTAGAAAGGTACGTCAAAATTCCTCTCCCTGACGAGTCAACACTGCGTAAGAACTATTTATCAAAACTTTCTCTGCAAACTTTGTGATAGATACCACGTCCTTTACTGTGGAAAGAAAAAAAAAAAAAAAAAAAAAAAACCAACAACAATAACTCCCTAACTGACTTCTGTCGAAGTTAATGTATGAAATCTGCCCATTGTGCGTTATCTGTATTATTATTATTAAAACTTTACTCTGAGGCAGTGCACAGAATTCGTAGTAAAATTGGCGACAACACTATGTGGATTACAATGGACGAGACGATACTGGCGTTACGTAGCCAACATCATAGTTGGTGCGTTAAAATGCGATCCATCAATCATTTTTACTGACAGCTGTTCATCTTGAGAAAACCAACAGTTACACAATAGCTAAAGCTTTCAATGATGCTATGGTGCTTCTGTGGCCTGATGGCATCCGATATGCTAAAGTGATTCTATTAATTACAGACCCTGCACCTTACATGGTTAAAGCATCCCAGGGGTTGAAAATTCTGTACATCAAGATGATTAACTTAACTTGTTTAGCGCACGGCATGCACCGTGTTGCTGAAACAGTAAGGAGTATTTTTCCAAATGTGAACTGAGTAATAGCATCTGTGAAGAAAGTGTTTATTAAAGCACCCAGTCAAGTGAGTTTATTCAAACAACGTGACCCTGATTTGCCGCTACCTCCACAACCAGTTTGCACCAGGTGGGGTACTTGGCTGGAAGCGGCATGCTATTATGCGGACAATTTTGAGGTTACAAAATCAGTCCTTTAAAAACTAAACAAGTTCCACAATCTTGAAACTTGAGAAGAAAGACGTACCACTTTCGTCAGCTCTCCAGGACATTCTTCAAGTATGTGAAAAGCTTGAGAATTCTCCCGGGGAGCCTGGAAACAAGTTATGGGAATTAAGAAAAGTCTTATCAAAGAATCCGGGGTACAATAAACTTGTGCAAATAAGTCGTGTCCTTAGTGGCAACGAAGATCTGGAGCCCAATGAAGAAGATTTTTCAGTGTCAGGCATTGCATGTTAGGTAGATTTCATTAGAAAGCTAACTATTGCAATGGGTCCCATGTTTCGACTTCCGGAAAATTTCGACATATCTTCGCGTTTCACATCCCCCAGACCCCAAAACCACCGTCAGTTCAAAAGTTTATATATAATTTATGTATATATATATATATGTATATATATATGTATATCAGTTTCTTGTGGACACGATAACTGCCGTAATTTTGCACCAATTACTTCGAATTTTTTACCGAAGATGTATACCTTTAAAGTCTGTACAGATGTCTCATTGAGTAAGGTGCCACCCCAGGAGACAAATTTAACTGGGCAATTAGTAAACAAGGAATCTCACGCCCAGTTCGGCCTTGATGGGTCCGGTAGATATTGTAGTTTATCAGTTTGCGTGATGCTTGCCACGGTGGGTGAGTGGTCAACGTGTCGGTCTACTAACCCCAAGCTTGCAGGTTTGCTCCTGGCCGTGGTAAGTGTTTTTCTTAAGGGCGGCAAAAATATGACACCATGTCATACGATGTTGGCATGTCAAAGAACCCATTTGAATTCATTAGGCAGTGTTCATAATGGCAAAATTAATCTCGGGATTTACCGCCAACACAAAGTTCCTCATTTCTCTACTAGAAAGCTCCATAGTGTTCAAGGAGCTTAGATATCTAACCTCCTTGACTTTCATAGTGCTTCAAGGAACAACGAAATTCGACATGCAAGCTACCCTTTGGGTGTCAAATAACAAAGCTTTTACATGGCACCCGAGGTCATACGATATTATATTATTATAAAGTTTGCGTGATTAAATGTGTGCTGTACTATTGCGTGTTATGTTAGTAATAATCCAATATTTGCTACACATCCCTAAAATGCATAGTTCATATTCAGCCAGCTTTAGGGCATATTTGCTTGCATATTTTGTACTTTGGTCTTAAACATCCTAACCCTAGTTATCACATACCACAGTTGGCTTTTCCACTTTGTCTATGATCTTTCCTTTCCTACAACTTGTGTTGTTGAATTATTCTAAAGTACTGAACATTACCACCAACCTCTTATCTTTCCACAACAATAAGCAGCGATAGCATCATCATCTTGGGCAGTTTCCGACCGCTGGTCGGGTCTGCTTGGAACATGAGCCTCTCCATCGTTTCCTGTCCATCCACCATCTCTCATCTTCCACTGTGTCCCAGCACACTCCTCTTTCCTCCACACTCTTCTTAACTCCTTTTGTCCATCTGTCCCTTGGTCTTCCCCTTGGCCTCCTTCCCTTCATTTCCATTCCAGTGGGGGGTTTGCCTGTTCCTCTATCGGGCACGTCCCAGGTGGCTGATAGGGGGGCATCGCCGGACTTGTCCGGAGGGTTTGAGGGAAATAAAATACCTCTGGCGGACCAAAAACAGGCCCCTTGCCAGGGTTATGGTGAAGCTACATTAGGCCTAGCAAGCCAGTAGTGGATATGGAACAGCTTTTAAAACGGGAACAGCGATAGCATAATATTTTCAATTTCATACCACCTTTCTTCCTTACACAACATGTCATGATCATTCGTGTAATGTGATATCTTCGATCCAATAGGTCTTTTGGTAGGACATAACCTGTGTAGTGCCTTTCATTAAAGACATGGAATCTAGTTGCAGTTTTTCACACAAATAGAGAACTATTCTGGCAGTAAATGGCAGGTCTGGATGGGCTAGGAAAGCCTGTTGGTGCTCCAAAGTAAGGTTCTGAAGCTACAATATTATCTTGGGTCAGAATCTGTTAGCACAAATAATCTAAGAATGGTCTGATGGTTATAATACTTTAATATTATTCTCCCTTTGAAACCAACGGTGCTCTCATCCAAGGACACATTCTGTCCAATCTCTGAACTTGGAATCCAGATATTCAACAAAATTCAGAATCTTAGAACCTCTAACTCGCACACCAGTAGAAACACTAACATGTGGTGGGCAAACACGTGGCATCCAAAAATTTGCACGAAAAGTTCATGACAGAATAAGTCCTTATAAAATGAACATTTGTCTAGCGAATCTTCAGAAAAGTATTTTTGTAATTCAGGTCTAGGATACATGGCCATATTGGAAATAATAGGATGGAGGTATTTTTCCAGTTTTTCCAGACAGACCTGGGACTCAGATCACCTGCTTCATCTATTCTACACTTGGCATACAGGTTGGTTTCATTAGAAATTGTCTCAGTAAAAACTTAATCGCTGAAGAACAGTTGAAAAAAGTTTATTTCAGAGTCGGGTTTCATTCCTTACTGTGGTTTATCTCCTGAAACCACTGTAAACAGATGTAACATGAAGTCTGGATCTGTTGATTCATATTTATGCTAACCTCCAGCATCAACTTTGTTCCATTACTTTCCTCACTATCAGACCCATTCTGTTCACTTACACTGCTTACTATGTCACATTCACTAAATTCTGATCCAGATATACCGTATTTCCTCACATAATCGTCGCACCCTACTTTTCAAATTTAAAAAATTGGTTACAAAATTTCATTGCATAGCACATTCGTCTTCGTGCGCCGGTCGGTTGCACACGCTGCCGCAAGCTTATAACCTGGCGTGACTTTGTCAGAAAAAAGGAGTCCCTGTCTCTGTGCTATGATGCACGCAAGCGATTGGTCGGCATCATCACCGCACATTCTTATTTGTGAGCTGATTGGTTGCACACGCTACCGCGAACTTATAACCTGCCGTGACCTTGTCAGAAGAAAGTAGTCTAGTCTGTTCCTGAGAGCTATGATACACGCTATGCAAGCGGTCGGCATCGTCTTAGGACATTCGTAATTATGTGCCGATTGGTTGCCCACACTGCCACAAGCTTATAACCTGGCGATGCCTTGTCAGAAGAAAGTAGTCTCATCTCTGTGCCTGCGGCCTATGACAACACGACGCGAACAGCCAGCACTGTCACTTAGCTCATTCATATTTGTGTGCTGGTCGATGGCACATGCTGCCGTGAGCTTATAATCTGGCGTGACCTTGTAAGAAGGAGTCTTACCTCTGCCTGCAGGCTAGACAGCGGTCATGCTTAGTGGTAGTCCAGGGAAGTGAAACTTGTATGGGCCCATCATTTCCGCGAGTTGACTTTGGAATGATGACATTCAATATGCCGTCGTATGAAACGCTGCTAATCTCAATGAAAACAGGTCCAACTGCTATTGACGGAACCTTACACAAGGGACACCCTGCGCCAGTCTAGCATCAGCTACTTCTGTGGAAACATCGCAACAGAGACCCGTGCGTGATGTTACGCAAGTGTTCACAATGAGAAAATAAAAGAATCATACGGCGATCTTGATGAACGACATTCATACAGGAATACATTAAAGCAAATAATAATAATATTAAGAAAGTGCACAAGCGTGCAGCAAATAGCGATGCAGTAAATTAAAAAAGAGATTTTGTTTTTTCTTCTTTGAACTTTAATATTCTTTGCATTATCATAGCACCCTGCTTTCCTCCGCGATTTTCGGCTAAAAATATGCAATGATTATGCAAGGAAATACGGTATATCATCACTATAATTGAAAACTTGCCATATTTCATCTTCTGTCAATATGAAAGAAGTAATACTTTTCCAATTTTCCACCTAATCAATACTTTACTTCTGTCAATGTATGATCCGCCATGTTTGTTTACTATAATTCTGGTGGCTGCCAAGGAACAGCCGATACGCTGCACGGACTTCTAAGTAACAGTTTAACAGTTGCCTAATTTGCAATATCAAAACTCCACAACGTTCCTAGTGCAGAACCAAATAGGAATGGATAAACGGGGCAGAGACGACAGACGAGCAGTAGAGGATATGATATGAAGTCGGGGCTCGCTCAACACACAACCAGAAAGAGAAATTCCTTATTTGGTCCTGACAGTGACTGACAAGGGGTAAGGGTTTAATTTTAAACAAAATATTCTCCTTAGACAGAACTCACCCAAAACTATGCAACAACAGTTAAATCAAAAGATCCATACTGACCTCATAGTTGCTCTGAACTCCTGAGTCCGGCTCTGAGCTAATGTATCAACAATTTCCTCAATTTTTGGTAATGCTGAAGTTATTATTGATGGAGCTAGTTCACACAACTTATTGAGCATCACCAGCACATGTGGACCATGCTGAGGGAAATGCTGGCGGCTTACAGCCAACATAACACGATTAAATTCACACCTGTGAATAAACGGAAAGAACATTATGAGTATTTTGTAACGTAAAAGGAAATCATAGTTAAATTCTAATAATATTTGTCCCTATGATGGAAGTTTTTTTCTTCTTATCCCATTCTAGGGCAGGTTGTTAGCAACCTGCATGGACTACCCGGGACACCTTTTTAGTTCCTAAATAGGGTAGCAGGCATGTAGGAGTGTCTGGTGGATCCCTTTTATCCTGGTTTTTCATATTATTTACAAAGATCATGACCAAAGTTTAATGATTGTTGTACTGCCAACAGATACACTATGTGATTTTCAGAAACACCCATTCCTCATGTTGAGTTCCTACAGGATAAAAATAAAAGACTAATATAAAGAGTATGGTATATACTATAAGTAAATTAATACCTGAGATCAAGACTTTCACATATCTTGTTCAAGAAAGTCTCATTCAGAATATTGAGGGCCTGCCTCTTGAGAACAGGATGCGTTGAACTTCCAAAGATAACAATCTCAAGGATGCTTTTAAGAGAGCAATTGATCACAAGTCTCACCATCTCCTCACTGTACTTCTTTTGGGAAAGCAAGTCCAGAATGAACATGAGAGCCTATAGAAGCAAAAGAACAGTTCTCATTCTTTGGTGGTATTTCTTTTTCGAGCAGTCTATTTTAAAATATCCAACATGGTATTTACATAGCAACCTTACAACTGAGTATACAACTGTGCCTAGGTCTTATGTTCAACTCTAATGCTTCATGTAATTAATTACAATTTAATGAAAATAAGCATCACAACCCTTGTTAAGTTTGTTACATTGGTATTACACTCTACAATATAATTGAAGGACATTCATCAAAATAAAATAAAATTCTGAACATTCAAAACTTACCAAACTTGCTGATTGGTTCACTGTAATTTTCACAAATGATTTTGTAACAGTCTCTAGGACCAGTTTACCAATCTCTCCGTCCTCAGAATCCCTGAAGCACAGCATGAGAGGATGACTTTGGCTCTTGATGTTGGGTCCCTGTTTCCGCAACAGACGTGTGAAATACTGCACAACCAAGTCTCTGAAGATATTGCTCAAAATACTGCCATTAGCAGCATTAATATGAGCAACCCCACGAACAAACAGATGAAATGTTCGTCGCAGGGCATTTGCTAAATATGGGTGCAGTTGTGTCTCAGGTTTGAAGAGTTCCATCGGCAATAAGAGATGACTTTTCACCATGTTGAAGATGCATGATGGATTCGACTACAAATGAGAAATTAAGTGGCTTAAGATTTAGAATACTAGCAAAGAAAATAAACAACACCAAATATAAATTACAATAAAACAACCTGGCTTGTAATCAAACCCCTACCCTAAGAGCTTATAATTTGTGGGATATGAGTTGACGAGATATGAGTTGACAACTACAAAGCCACAAATGGGTCCAGCATTGCTTACTTGTACCAAGCTCCATGATTTTATCTTTCTTGTCGGAGGTCTAACGTTGTTTCACATCCATAGATTTAATCCTAAGCTACCCTATGTGTTACCCCAGGTGGCAGCAATTACCTATTCAACAAAAATTATGCTTATTTGCAGGAGATTCAACAATCAAGAAACTGTAGTCTTTGGATTGTGCTCATTCCAGCATGAAGGCATAGGCCTTGATTGGGGAAAATAGGCATAGCAAATAACACATCAGATCAAAAATAAACCATGTTGGATGATATGGCCAAGCATATGCTTTCTACCTCAACGGTTACAGTTGCAAAACGCTACCAGGCATGTAAAATCCCTTCTGAAAGTAAAGAAATGCCAACCTCCACAATCATCTGGATTCTCCACTCCAATACAGACAGAAGAAACTAAGCAGGCCATCTAAGTCTAAAACTCAAGAAGGCTGCAAACGTTTATGGGTATGTTTGCAGTTTCCCACACATGTTGGAACAGCTGCTATTAAATGGCTTACCAGCTTCTTCTCAAATATCTTTAGTAATTTGCTATCACTATCCAAGAAAACTAAAGTAATAGTGTAATGGTTGTCTTATAACCAAACAGATCTAGAAAGTTAGTTGCCACATGAATTTATTTCACTTGGTGTAGTGTCTTAACTGAAAGTACTGGAAAGGCTGATACACAATAGAATCTCTGGAAAGATAAACAGCCGTATCCCACTCTAACAAGCTGGATTCAGGTCCGGAAGAGGATATGATGAGCAGGTTCTCACATATTGAAAGTGGCTGAGAAAAAAATTTAGAATTGGAAGCCTAAATATGAAAAAATAAAAACAATATCAATCAAATTATTTCCACAATAAATAAATATTAATAAATAAATAAATAAATAAATAAATAAATAAATAAATAAATAAAATAGAACTAGGGTATGATATGCTCCTTACATCATCTTCCCTCTTCAGAATGTTGAATGCTTCCCATATCTTGGAAGTCACCTCTCTTGAAAACCTAATATTGATTCAGAGCTCCTTCATATTCACACGAATATCTTGGTAGAACAAGTCGTCGACTAAATTGTGCTCTGAAAGAAGACTCGCGAATGAAGCTTTCCGTTGCGTGGGCCACGTGATCCGCATGCCAAATCATTGCATTCCAAAACAAGTTCTATACTCTGAACTTCATGAGGGCATTCGGCGCTACAGAGGTCTGAGAAAGAAGTATACACACTGCCTCAAATCCACCCTGAAGACATGTAACATCAATGATGGTAACTGGGAAATGCACGCGCTGGATCGTCCGACATGGAGAAGCACCATTCATCAAGGGATTGCTGTTTTTGAAGAGCAGAGACTTGGCACTGCAGCAGAACTGAGCACGAGGAGAAAACGGCGTGAGATCTTGAGGATGAATGGTCATTTGCCAGCTGGCTGTTCAATATGTGTGTGTCTTCACTGCAGTCGAGTGTATAGTTCACGGATTGGATTGATCAGTCATCTGAAGAAACATCAGTAGGAAGACTAATTCATACTCGCTCGCGAGTGAATGCCAATACATATACATCACCTTCCCATAACATACACCCGTGCGGCCACACTAGTCTGGTGCACTTCTTCGAAATTGACATCTCTTTGACCACTTGCATGATGGTAATCAGTACCTCCAACACAAATTAAATCAAACCTGATCCTCAAGATTACCAGTCAACAATGCTAACCACTACATCAAGTAAATAAATGTATGTGGCCAACTAACTTGGTGCGAGTCTTTGAAGTAGACACCACATGGGTGACTTGTAAGTCAACGATTTATTTATTTATCTTTTGGAAACACATTGCACAAAGATAATTATAGTCTATGTACATATTTACATAATAATCTGTACACTGAGTCACAAACAGATATCCAGATTTGTGATGTATCCAATAGCCTTATTTGTTGCGATTAGGAACTCCTGCGGGTCACCATGAAATGCTCGTAAGGGGCACGCTTGGACAATGTGCTGAACCGTTTGATGTTCAACACTACAATCACAGCGCAGGGAGGATGTCATCCCCCATTTATGTAGGGAATCGGCGCATCTACCACAATTAGTTTGTATTCTATTTAGAGTGGTCCAAATCTTCCTTTGTTTATCAAATCCTGGTGGCCTGGTTTCGATACAGGGCATCTTCAGTTGTTCCTTTGTAGCACTGGTTTACCATAATTTAGTCCATCGATCACTTATATTATATTTATTGTTATTGACTTGGCAAGTTTGTAATGGAGGATGCGGGAACGGAGTCTCTTTGTGTTGATGGCAGGAATGTCTTCATGAATAGGGAGCTCAGGACTAGCAGTTATTTTCGTGAATTCACGCACAAGTGAACATTCTCGTCGCAGGGAAGGAGGCTCAATATGGCTCAGGATTGGAAGACAGAATGTAGGCGTATTCTTTAAAGTGCCTGTTATAATGTGCATGGTTTGGTTAAGTTGAACATCAACAAGCCTAGTGTAAGTGCTGTTGATCCAAATTGTGGCACAGTATTCTGCTACAGGATACACCAGACCAAGAGCAGAGATTCTTAGTGTTATTGCTGATGAGCCCCATATAGTCCCACAAAGTTTCTGCAAAATATTATTCCTAGTATTGATCTTGGCAGCTGTTCCTCATAAGTGATGTTTGAAGCTAAGGGTTGTGTCCAGAATGACCCCAAGAAATTTAGGGTTTTTATTATGTTGTACTATTCTTCCCTCAAATTGGATCTGAAGTTCCTTGTTTGCCAGTCTATTATTGAGGTGGAAAGTAGTTACTTCTGTCTTAGCTGCATTTGGTTGTAGCTTCCATTTACGAAAGTACATGCCAATGAGAGATAGGTCTCTGGTCAGGATGGATTCAGTAATGTCTAGATCTTTATGACTCGCTGCTAGAGCCCAGTCGTCGGCATATCCAAACTTCCTAGATGTAGTTTCAGATATATCAGCTATATATAGGCTAAAGATGAGAGGAGCTACGACAGATCCCTGTGGTAAACCGTTGTTTAGTTTTCTTGGTGGACTTATTTTACTACCCATTACAACTTGAAAACTATGGTTACTCAGCATGGAGTTCATTAAATTTCCACAATCTTCAGTAATTTATATATTACTAGTGGGCCCTTGCGAGCTTTCGCAACGTGAATGTAGGTTTATGGGGTGTAGGGAAGAATGTGGGAGAACGAAGTTTTAAATATTGAAGAAATGTATTTATTGTTGTTAATAGGCATACGTACATGAGAAGAGCACAAAGAATTATGTAGAACAGTGTTTTGTACTTGTCACAGCACCTCTTTGTAGACAATATTCGAGGTTACAACGAATTCATCGGTTATTGTTTGCTCGGGAGTTTCTTCTACAGCAATTTTTACATTTGCAAAGGATTGAACCCTAGAGAAAGTCTTGGCGAGACCACACCGGAGCCATCTGCTGAGAGACTCCTCAGCTAGCAGTACGCCGCGCTCCCGCCAGATGGCTGCTGCCGCCACGCTGCCCTGCGATCTAGCAGCAGGCTCACCTAGCAGTACGCCCCGCCGCCGCGCTACCCTGCGCTCTAGAGGCAGGCTCGCCAGGCTACGGTGCTCCCGTTGTAAATGTATATTTTTAAGGTCATTATTGTCGGCTTCGGTGGCGTAGTCGGTAGCATGCTGAACTGCTGTGCCCAAGATAGCGGGTTCAAACCCGGCCGAAGTCGTCGGATTTTTTAAGAGCGTTAAAAATCCTTCAGTATGCCTTCCTTCGGAGGGGAAGTAAAGCCGGCGGTCCCATGTCATAGATTTATGGCATGTAAAAAATCCTTTCACAGACTAAACTTGTGTAAAGCAAAATTTGTTAGGTTAGATTTCGTCAGAACGCTCTATCAAAGTTCCAACGTTCACCACTAGGTATCATTGATATCTGGTGGCGAAAGTTGGAACTACTTGAAATTGAACGGAACTCGTAGCTCACCCTTTAGGGTGTCCGCTGGAAGCAGCTACAACTCAGGCGAGCCGAACATGTCCTCGGACACTCACGGCGCTAAAAGCCATACGATAGATAGATAGAGGTCATTATTATCATCATTTCCCCTTATCCAGCTCCTGCCGGGTCGGGGTATTTATGGCACTTCTCCACTTTCCTCTTTCCTTCCACAATTCTTCTTCCACGATCTTGTCCCAGTTCAGATTTCTTTTTCTCATGCTGTTCTTCACTGAATCAATCCACCTTGTTCTAGGTCTTCCCCTTGCTCTCTTACCCTTGCACTTGGCCTCCAGCATCTGTCTTGGTATTCTATTTTCCTCCATCCTCTTTACATGTCCAAACCACCTTAGTTTATTCTTCTCAATTCTCCCATTTAGTTTTCCCATCCCAACTTCCTTCCTAACATCTTCATTCCTCACTCTGTCTTTCCTTGTCTTACCTATCATACTTCTTAGGAATTTCATTTCACTGGCTTGGATTCTACTCTCTTGCCTGCTCGTCAGGGTCCAAGTCTCAGCTGCATAAGTTAATATGGGTACATAGTACATTTTATACATTACCTCCTTGCTTTTCCTTGGTACTTCCTTATCCCAAACAAGTTTTCTTACACTTTGATAGAATGCATTGCTCTGCTGTACCCTCCTGCCAATCTCCATGTCCAACCTACCAGTTTGCATCAATTCACTTCCTAGGTATTTGAACGTGTCCACAATTTCCAAACTCTGACTTCCAATTTTCACAGTGCCCTTTCCTTGTCTTTCCCCTCTTGTCATCACCATGGTCTTGCTTTTCTCTATACTGATTTTCAGGCCATACTTCTGAATATTTTCGTTCAGTGCATCTAGTTGTTTTTGCACTTCTTCGGTGTTCCTTCCCCAGACCACAATATCGTCTGCAAATAATAGTAACTTCATTTCTTTATGTCCATATGCTTCCTTTGTTTCCTTTACAATTTCATCCATTACCATTATAAACAAAAGAGGTGACAGCACACTCCCCTGTCTTAGTCCAGTCTTGTTCCTAAACCAATCTGTCTTTCCAACTGGGGTCAGTATCCTGCTAACACAGTTGTTGTACATTGCTTGCACCATTTCTCTTCCCAGTCTCTTCTTAACCATGGTTTCCCATACCTTCTCTCTGGGGACACTATCATATGCCTTTTCTAGATCTATGAAAGTCATGATCAAATCCTCTCCATATTCCCAGTTCTTTTACATCACCAAGCTAAAGATTGGGTCCACTGTGGATCTCCCACTCCTGAAGCCATACTGTTCCTCTTGCAACTCTCCTTCCACCTTTCTTCTCATTCTTCTTTCTAATATCCTTTCCAGTATTTTTACTATCTGTGATATGAGGGTGATCCCTCTATAGTTATCACATACTTTCTTGTCCCCTTTCTTAAACACTGGTATTATTAGCCATTTTTCCCAGTCTTCTGGTACACATTTCCGTTTCCACACACACTTTAGCAGTCGATACAGCCATTGCATACCTACAGGTCCAGCAGCCTTTATCATTTCTACACTGATTTCATCCACCCCTGTTGCTTTTCCCATCTTCATTTTCTGTACTGCTAATTCCACCTCCAGCATTGTTATATCATTGTTTCCTACGGGAACAGATATTTCCAATATATCATCTTCTGTTATAGAGTCGTCAGGCTGTGTCACTTCGATCTCACCAGTACAATTGCTCACATTCAATGGCTTATCAAAATACTCCTTCCATCGTCCCTTTATCTCTTCTGGGTGTGTTAACAGCTCTCCATCTTCCTTTTTCACCAGCTTTGTAGTAACTCTTTCTTTCCTCTTACTTCTTAGAAGCCCATACAGCATCCTTTCACTGCCACTTATATCTGTTTCCATTCTTCATGTAAATTCTTCCCAACTTTTCTTCTCCTACCACTTTCTTACACCTCCGTTTGCTGTCGTGATACTTCCTTTTGTTTTCTTCTGTTTGATCTCGGTTCCATTCTTTCCATGCAGACTTCTTTTCTTTCACTGCTTTCCTCACTTCCTCATTCCACCACGGTGTCTCCTTCTCTTTCACTCTTGTTGACGTCCTACCACAAGCACTCTCTGCTGCACCAGCAAATGCCTTTTTAAAGTGGGACCATTCCTCTTCTACATTTTCCACTTCAGAAACTGGGATTTGTTGCTTCAATCTCTCCTGAAAATCTTCCTGTACAGCTTTGTCTTTCAATTTCCATACTTTTATTTTACTTTCTCTGATCTGCTTTAGGTTTTCCAATTTTCCCGATCTAAATATTTTAAGGTATTTATTTAATTGTGAGGCATTTAAAGAGGAAGTGAGTGCATTTCGGGCACACATGGGGTTATGCGGAACCTGTATGTACCCCATATGTGTAGGTTGGTGTTAACAGGACCTTATTTTCAGTACAAAACCGGAATGGGACTTTAGCAGAATAATATAGGGAGGATTCCATGCCTCCACACTGTGGCATAAGACGCAATTAGGTCAATGAATACCGCTGAGATCTTGTGTTTCTTCTGGAAACTGGCTTCAATGAAGGTTGTCAGTAAAAGGACCTGGTCTACACAGCTACGATTCAGACAGAAGCCTGCCTATTCAACAGGAATATACTGCAAGATCGTATGACTTATTCTATTATACAGCAGTCTTTCCAAGAGCTTATACAGCATACTAAGCAAGGCAATGGGTCTGTAGCTTTTTGGTTGATCGTTTGGCCTGCCTGGTTTTAGGAGCGCTATAATTTTTGTACTTTTCATATCGTGGGGGATGTTACCAGTTTGTAGGATATCTGTGAAGAAAGCTGCGAGCCATATTTTCACATACTGACCACTATGCACAAGGAAATCTGAATTAAAACCATTAAAGTCAGGTGCCTTCCCTATTTTCATTTGTTTTAGGGCTGTAGTTATTTCCTCAACGTTAAATGGTCTGGAAAATTCTGACTCTTGTGCACAGGATGATTTAAGTGATGTTAAATCCTTTCTGACTTTCTTAGTGTGAGCTTTGATGTGAGGAGCTCTTGACATATATAAAATATGATTTGCTACTTGACTAGGGGTAACATTCTCATTTGTATGGAGAGGTGGATAGCCACCACCTAGTTTTCTTAACAAAGACTAGGCTTTTCCACTATAAGTATGGAAATCTAAAGAGGCTCAACTGTATCAGTCCATTCATCACGTCGAGCAGCATCAATTCTATGGAGTAGTTCATCAGCTATTTCGCTTTCATTTGTATCACAAAATTTCTTGTATAATTCCTCACTCTGTTGTGTCCATCCGGGGATGTATTCCTTACGGTAGCCTCGTGGGATGCAGTTCTTCGCTGTGCATATAACAGCCCCAACAAAACGATTATAACTTGAGCTCACAGGTGGGATCCATCCAACACAGTTATCCAGGTTTTCAGAAAAGGCAGACCAGTTTGCCTTTTTGAAGTTGCATCTCGACCGAGGAAATGATCTGATCACAGGTATATTCTTACCTATTACGAGAAGAACTGGACGATGTTGACTGTGTGGAAAATCAGCAAGAACTTGTCGTGACACTGGTAGTGGCTGTCCATTTCCATCAGATGAAACAAAACATAAGTCAGGGTTATGATCTGTTTTCCAGGCAGCAGATCGGAAGGTACATCGGTCTAGATGAATATTATGTTCTTCAGACCAATTAACCGAATCGTTTCCATTCACATTACTGGTTCTGTATTTCCACAACTCGTGGTGACTGTTGAAATCTCCTAGATATGCTGTAGGATGAGTGTGGGTCTTGATCACACGTGCAGGCCAGTTCATAACCGGAGGTTTATACATACAGTATTAACAATTGTAAAAGAAGCTCTACAAAGTTTGATAAATATAATAGACACAGGAGGATACTTGAAAAAGGAGGTGAAGGAAAACAATCTTAACAGCCGTAAGTGATCTGAAAACCTATTTTAATGCAGTGAAACTAAAACTAACCTCTGGGATAGTGGAAGAAACGATCCATCAAAATGAGGTTATAGATTGCCATAGAGATGTCATAACAGAGGGAAAGGATGCCTTTCCTAGGAGACAACTAGAGGCATCTACAGGATGAAAAACGAATGACTACCAACAAGGAGTGCCATCTAAAGATAATATGACAAACTTAAACGGAACTCAGGAAAGAGCGCAAGTCTGTAGACGCAGTGGAAGAAACAGACACCATCAAGGAGCGCCTTCTACAAGCAGTGTACATGAAACAGAGTTTTAAGCAGTGCCATACCACTACAGTCACCTGCTGGGGGAATGTATAACGAACAAAGCGCAGAGATAGGTCGAGCGCTAGACGACAAACTTACAGAAACAATAGCACATCAAAATGCAGACAATGATGGAGAACATCACTATTAATATAAAAAAATAATAAGAGATGAAATTGAGATTGAAGATCAACATAAAATAGGATCTCATCTAGGAAATAAAAAATCAAAACAATTAATACCATATCGTTTCGAAAGGAACATAGGAACTCAATCAGAATTGACTCCCACAGAAAATAATGTGGAATACAATATTTAAAAAAATTAGTTTCCCATCAGTAACAGGCAACTCTTCACAAGTTCATAATCAAGAAACACCAAAGAACATTACAGCTGAAGAGAACTGGACGGAATTCATAGGCAGGAAACAAAGACAACTACCATGACATCAAGCATCAATACCAGGCACAGGAACAGAACACGTAAACCTACAAGCAGTAGAAAAGATGGCCTGGATATTTATAGGAAGAGTGCAACAGGAAATCATAGCCGAGTCCATAAGGAAATTCCTCATCAAACAGGAAATTATAGAAGAAATAATATGCGAAGAATTATTAACGAAATTTAATACAAAGTATTTCAAAGTGGGAATTCCATTTAAATACCTGGAAAGAATAAATAAAGAAGACTTTTGGCCAGCAAACATCACCGTAAGACGTCTTCGGCTTTATCGGAGGAATACAAGGATACAACCAGAATAAAACAGATGAGTGGTGTATGAGTAACTCAAAAAATGGAGAAAATGTGAGGAAAGACAACTTACAAATAATGTTATGGAACATTGAAGGTTTGAAAAACGCACTAAGCTTAGCACTCAAGGATTGCCTGAGTGGATACGACGCAGTATTATTAACAAAAACATTTCTCACAGATCATTGGCAACACGCAGAATATTACTGTATATATCTTCAAGCGCAATAAGGAGAAAGAGGAAGACCTGGAGGTGGAATTACTATCCTATTAATGCCATGGTTGACACCAATAAGCTCGGAAATTAAATTAGATCACTCTCTGCTAATTAAAATACAATACATCATAATTATTACCTGTTACTTTCAACCGCATACAATGGCCCTGGAGATAATAGATGAAGTAGGGCAACTAATCTCATTGAGTAGGCACGACATCCCTCTAATCCTAGCCGGAGACTTAAATTTTAGGCTGGATGTACAAAACTATAAAACAACTTTAGTAATGGAAAAAAATGCAGGAGGATGGCCCACACCTACTGAATAACCACAACATACCTACATATACTGTACATGCCATAATGGGAAAAGTGGGACAGACGTTGCACTTATAAGAGGTCACATAAAAGGAGAAATTGCTCCATTATGGGCAGCAAATCATACACCTACAAGAAAACATATTCCTTTGAAAATAGTAATACAGGGAGACTGGTGTACAACAAAGAGGTGAAGTAAACAGCTCTTATCAAGGAAGATAAACTGTGGGAAAGTAGAAGTAGACCCAACCTTATAAAGAAAATAAACACTAACATAAGATTCAAGACTAGATGAAGCAGTACAAGCCTTTGAAGAACTAACACAAGCCACAAACCCTAGGAAAGATCGAAAGGCAAAACAATGGTTCGACCAGGAATGCTACCTTTCTAAAAAGACGTATTGGGAGCCTTACACCAGCTAAGGACGAATTGCGAGAGTCTTATTTTCCTTCAAGAATATAACAAGAAAAGAAGTGACTATAAGACACTAATACGTGAGAAGAAAAGGACATTCTGGAAAGCGGAAGGAAAAAGAATCGTGGAAGAGGCCAAGAATGACCCATACATCACACTACGCCCTAGGTAACAGGCACAGACACACTATATCAGTATGCAAGAATGGACGACACACTTTAACGATCTACTCAACAGGGCAGGAATAACAAACATACCAGAAACATAAAAGGAACCGAACAAACAACGACATTGGAATGGACTCCACTAACAGCAAAAGAGTTCAAAATATAATCGCAAGCATAAAGAAAAGCAAAGCTGCTGGGCCAGACAACATATTCGGTGAATACATAAAAGATACGGCACACCTCCTATTACCAGTACGGACGAAATAATATAATAATGCATCGAGACGGCATCAATACCAGGGAGATAGACAGTCTACAATAAAAGTTCTCTATAAAGGAAAAGGCGACCCATATGATACAAAGTACCGAGGCATTGCGCTGGAGAATATACCGTTCAAGATATTCACTAAATTAATAACTCAAAGAAGAAATAGATGTACTACTATCAGAAACACAATTTGGATTCAGGAAAGGAAGATCAACTCTTACTGCAATAAAACTATTATTAAATAACATTTGGCAAGTCATGGAAAGAAAAGAAAAATTGTACGCAGTATTTATAGACTTCACAAAAAAGGGCAAGACGATCAATACGTATGGAGAAGTACTGGGAGGACCGCAAAGCTCGTACAGTTCCTACAAGTCGACGAACTAATGGTTTGTTAAAGTGATCCTATGTGGTCTCAAAAGGAGGAGGAGAAGAATAAGAAGAAGAAGAAGAAGAAGAGGAAGAAGAAGACGACTTCACAAAAGCATTTGATCTCATAAACCGTGATCTTGTGAAACTTAAGCTGGAAAGAGCTCTAGATAGAGATAATGTATGGACAAGAATTATACATACGATACTACATTGGAACAACATAAGAATCTCGGATAATATATAACTCTCTGATCCGATAATTCAGATGACTGGAGTACTACAGGGTGACCCAATCAGCCCTTTCCTCTTCATCCTAGCAGCGGAAGATACATGTATAAAGAGAATAACTCAAAAGACAGATATTGTATCATATGCGTACGCTGATAAAATTGTGATCGGATCAAAGAACATCATAAAACTACAAAACTTTCTAAAAGACATGGAGGAATGGTGCACTGAATATAATTTTGACATCAACACATTGTAATGTTAATTTAATGCCCCATGTTGGTAGCGACAAATGTAGCAGTTTCGCTAGCCCACACGTTGAGCGACAAGTGTAAAGGTTTGACTGCCCCTAACTGTTGGGAGATAAATGTAACTGTTTACCTTTGCCTAAGCTATGTTGTTTTAATGGGCGCCAAGACCTCAACGCAATGTTGAAATCTAAATTTGTATTTAACAACGTCTAGCTCTGGCAGAACACCTTCAAGACTCTATTCACTCAGATCGTGGTATGATTTGATCATTAACCCAACAAACAATTGTATCAGGAGAAGGAATTGGTCTATATCTAATGCTACCTACTGAAAGCAAAGATTGCATTGTAAAAGAAATGAATTTATTATATAAAACAAGAATAGCAAAATTAATAATAATAATAAGTTTAAAATTTAAATTGGAGCGTTGCGATTTTAATATTACCGATAGAAAATTACGTGAAAACGGAGTCTGATAAATTATTGATTTTACTCTTATTCCCAAGCTATGAAGTTACTGAAATATGAAATATAAAACAAAGAGAAATGAGAGATTGCGTATTTCTGCGTCATTCGCGCTTACCACTGGAAATTGCCAAAGCATTTCCCTCGTACTGGATGATGCTGTGTGCTTCCCACAGTCTCCTGGACGTCGTCATCTTTGTCGATATTTGATGATATTCTGGTAGATTAGATAATTCTATGGTCCGTACATCGGACCCAAACACTCGTACAACCACACTGGTTAAGTTTTACAAAAGTTAGTCCTCCAATCCACGGAACATCGGAGCGACTCCCGCGTGCAACCGTACTCGTTAAGTTCTTCACAGATAGCCCTCCACTCCACGGAACATTGGAGCGACACCCACTTGCAACCGAACTAGTCAAGTCTTTCACAGATTGTTCCCCCACTCCACGGAACATCGGATCGACTCCCGCGTCCAACCATACTCGGCAAGTTCTACCCAGATTCTCGTTCCACGGCGCGCTGAACGATATATGCACACCTCCGCATCCCCACTCCAGTCCCGACTTCTAGCTTGCGTGGTCTCCACTGATTGGCTGAGCACGCCGCTATACTCCCCTCCTCTGGCTCATTACACTCGGCGGGAGGGTTCCGTTCCAACTATCCGCCTTTTCTTGACGCTGCAACCCCGCTTGCGTAATACTTCTTGACAAGAATCAGCCCGTATCTGAATTTCCAGTGAGTCATGTCTCTCAAAATATCCTAACTGACGAAACTCCGTAAAATTCCGTAATCACATAATTTTCTATGATATTGTCGTTCGTAATAATTTGCTTGATAGCGTTTTCTAAGACATAGAAAACCTATCTGTATGCTTATATTTTTTATAAAATGCTCCGAAAAATACCTTAATAATAATTATAATAAATTAATAATAATAATAAATTAACATGAAAAATTCTCTTGACTGAACAATTTGCCGCGTAAATAAATATAGAATGGCATCCTACTGATTATGCCAGTGGCATAAAAACCCCTCGAAAAACACGTTACAACATCTACGACACAAATGATGGTGTTTTGACAAGGAGGAAAGGTACCAACCAGAACAGAAATTTTCATACAGGAAAAAAGAATAAAAATAGTAACAGAATTCAAATGCATAGGCATCACTCTAAAACAAGTGCAAAAAGCTTTACAAAACATGTGACAGAAAAAATCACACAAGTGGTTTGGGCGATGCACGAAATAAGATACATAAGAATACTCAACCTCGAGACAGCAATGGCTAGGGACCGGAAAAATTAGCATCTATTTGTTTCAAAATTAGCATCTATTTACAAAGTTAAAAATCATCACAGTGTAATATTATTTTAAAGACTCCAAGTTTATGAAGTGCAGTTACCTAGGTATAGTCCTCAAACGAAAGCATTGTCAGTACTTCAGCATTGCTTTCTTTCAAATTGCACCGTCTGTCTGTAACCACTGTGTTGTAATGGGACAACACACGCTCGCTATCTACATGGTTCGTTGGGGTCCACAACAATTCAAAACAGTATTTAGCAAATATGCTGAACTCTGTCTGAACTGCAGTTAATGCAAGCATGATATCACATTTTTCACTTTCTTTCATCTGGGTTTGAATTGCATTTTTCAGAGAACAGTAACCAGACCAGATTTCATTTTGTGAGAGCACTCCAAACAATTTCTCAAGCTCAGCTAATTTATCAATGTTATTCAAAATTATATCTTTTGGATACAGAGCTCGAGAAATTGACACAAAATGCTTATGGTTGGGGTCTTTAGCTTTCAATGTGGCTTTGAAGAATGAGCAGCTTTGACAAATGTGTCCATACATGCAGCCTGCTCTAGAGTGAGCTTAATCAAAGCACTTTTAGTTGCTGCAGAAAAATTCCCAGCACAAATTTAGGTAAGACTGGTGTCAAGGTTATGCAATTTGGGGTAAAGGAGATGAGAGGTAGGATAAAGAGACCCTTCAAGTTCAGTAAGGAGGTCAACCAATCCAGCTGCATGATCTGTGACAAAAAACATGTGGGAGTGAAGTCTATTCACTTCTCGGTCAGTCAGATCGGTCAGGTACTTAAGGGGGCACCTACAGCTAAGGAGCCACAACAATAACGATTTTAATATTATAACTGTGCCTGCCACAAATCTTGTACAACAATGATATACATATCCAAGGAAACACACACACCTTGCTATTAGAAGCAAAGTTAAAAATTTTCAAAATTTTTCAAAACCGTTGTGACTTTAATTAGTCTTTCTATGAAACTTTAACATTTTTTTTAAAGTTTGCTCAGAATAAAAATCTAAATAATGACGCTTAATTAATGAATTAATTAATAATGTGAAAATACCGGTGTGCGAGATTCATTTTGTAGCAGAAGGTTAAACACCCACATTAAAAAAAGAAAACTCCAAAAATCCCTATAAACACGGCAGATATCAGGGAAACGGTGAAGGTCAGCACAAAACAAGAACCAATTTTGAAAAAAAATGATAAAAATAATAATATTATCATTTGAATTTTGAAAATTTTTAACTTTGCTTATAATAGCAAAGTGTGTGTGTTTCCTTGGATATGTATATCATTGTTGTACAAGATTTGTGGCAGGCACAGTTATAATATTAAAATCGTTATTGTTGTGGCTCCTTGAGATGTATGTGCCCCCTTAATACCACAGTTGTTGTCTTTCATGTCAGACATCTTGAAAAATGTAACATCATCTGTAAAGTAAGCACTTAAATAGAAGACAGCCTGAAACCAGCTATTCCATCGGGTTATGACAGGTGCAGGAAAAAGCTTTGTTTCCTTTGAAGCCCCATACTTTGATTTTAAGAAATGTAAATAATTATATTTTCGCTTTCTTGTGTTAAAAAATGCAGACTTGACCATCGCAACCACATGATTTAAATCTGTCATCACTGCGACCCAACAATTGCCAACCAAGCTGATCTTATGTGCCCAGCACTGTACGTGCATTAAATGATCCCCTATGACCACTCTTAATGTTTCATAACATCGGGTCATGTGGGCACTGTCACTAACAAACATTTAACCGCATCATATTGTACACTATAACTCCGCAGAGCTTCTAAAACCGCACGGGAGCAGTTTGTAGCATTTCCTGTATCAAGGTAGTTCACAGAAACAACGTGCAGCTCTCTTTTTGATCCGACTGGTACTTGGAATATGATAAAAACACAACGGCCCATTCTATCTGTAGTTTCATCACAGAGTATGTTGATGTTCTTCCCCCATCAGAGCTTCCGCTGTTCTTTTCTGGTGGTAAGATGCAACTTCTAGAAATTATAACAAAATAATTTAAAATTACTGGATCAATTGGGTACGAGTAAGATAGTTCGATACGGAAATCGTGCTCAAATTCGGTCTCCTTCAATTCTGAGTGCCGTTTCGATGTCGTAATATCTAAACCGTACCCGATCAATGAAGTCGAAACTAACCTGGTAAATATAATTCGCGTAGAATTTTCACACATGGCAGCTCTTCATTTGAAAACTCAGTAATCCAGGCTCTTAGCTCTTTGTTTTCGAGCTTTTCCAGAGGTATATTTGCTTTGGCAAATACTTCAACTGTGTGTTTCGAGAAGTTATCTCTGGAAATTTTTCGTCGTTTACAACTATCCAACTGTGTTAAGCACAGAAGTTTGCATTCCTTAAGACGTACTACCAGCAAGGGTTGAACTTTTGTTACCGCGTCGTATTCCCACGTGTTTTTCCGACTTAACATGTTTCGCAATGCTATCCTTTTTTTCCAACGCAACTCGGCAATTACAACATATACAAAACACTGTCACTGAATCTGTGGCATATAAACCTTTGCATACTGCTGAGCAGTTATCGTCGTGCGCCCCATAACCTAAACAATCGCTTGATTTTCTTCTCTCCACTATTCACACGCACCTTACACGAAAACAGTTTCAACTTTGAACGAAGAGTATGAACAACAGGAAAACTATGCTGCGTCTGTTTCGTTATTTCAGTGGCACTCGATTTACTTTTCGAGAATAATCGATACATCCTATTCCCATTGTAAATATCGATTAAAGTCAGCAAGCAGCGGTCAATCAACTACTTTTCTATACATATCGATCAGAGCGGTCGAAAGATTTATGCATCATATTTGCAGTATTTCTCATGATTTTGCCGAAATATGTGGTTATCACCAGTAAAGTAACACATTTTTGCAGAATTCGCACAAAAAATTCACATTTTGGTCAAAATTCGCATTATGTCGCATTTTGAATTTAGGTACCACAGTGCTTCAGAACACCTTAAAACTATTAAAAAAATGGTTTTATTTATTTACATAGTTTACGCCCACATTGGAGCACTTAAATCAATCCATATACACTACAGTCTTTACAATATTAGAGTTGTAATGGCTTCTCAACTTCCTCTTCTCCCAGAGCTTCTTTAATCTCTCCGACCTGGCCGCCCTCTCTTCATTTGTAATGGTGTACTGTTTTCGTTTGACTGTTTTTAATTTCAATCTTGTATCCCTACTTCTCAGAATCCTCTTCTCTTTTCTCTCTGCAATTTGTTCCATTGTAATATTTAGCTCGTCTAAATCATTCTGGACCTCAACGAACCAGTTGTTCTTGGTTTTACTTTTCCAAAAGAAATTGAATAATTGTTTCAGTAGTCTGGTGTCTGGTAGTCTTACTATGTGGCTGAAAAAAGCAAGTCTCCTTTTTCGCATTGTATCCACAATTGATTCATTTTCCCGATAGACTATTTCATTAGGCAGCAGTCTCCATTGTCCATTTACTTGATGTTTTTTATTGATAATTGTCCTGATGATCCTTCTGTCTATTTTTTGGATTTTATCTGTTGTTGCTTTGGTATTCATCTTAAACAGGGTTTCACTTGCATAAGTTGCTTCAGGTTTAACTACTGAACCATAATGTTTGAATTTGGCATTCATCGAGAGAGATTTCTTCTTATAAGTTGACCATGTGACTCGTTGTGCTTGTCTCAGTTTTGTTGTTCTGTACTCTATTGCGGCTTTCTCATTTAGGTTCCAAGTTATAGTTTCCCCAAGATACTTGAACATTTTTACAACCTTAATTTGTTTATTATCATTTAGTTGAAGGACAGGAGTGTCCACCTCGAAGGTTGGCATAATCTCTGTCTTTTCAAATGAAATTTGTAATCCCACTTTTTCTGCAATGTTTTCCAGTTGTTCAATTTGGACTTTAGCCTCTTCCACACCATTTGCCAGTAGTGCAAGATCGTCTGCAAATGCCAGGCAGTTTAGTTTAATATTTCTACCAATCTTGATGTTTGGTTGGCATTTCTTTCTCCATTCTCTCATGACCTTCTCCAGTACACAATTAAACAAAATAGGTGAGAGACCATCCCCCTGCCGAAGGCCGGTTGTGATTGTAAATGGTTTTGACAATTCTCCTCTAAATTTAACTTTTGCTTTAGTGTTCTTGAGAGTCATTCCAATAAGGTTGATCAATTTCCTGTGAACACCAAATTCTTGAAGAGTATTTAGTAATGACTTCCGATGAATACTGTCATAAGCTTTTTTGAAGTCAACAAAAGTGATGACTAGGTTCTTACTTCGAGCTCTGTGATGCTTCATAATCCATTTAAGACTGATGATTTGATCTGGACAACTTCTGCCTGGCCGAAATCCTCCTTGGTACTCTCCAAGTTCTTGGTCCAGTTGTTCCTGTATTCTTGAGTGAAGAATTTTTGAAAAGATCTTATATGTGACATCAACAAGGGATATTCCTCTATAATTATTGGGATCTGACCTATCACCTTTCTTGTGTAGGGGGTGGATTATTGCAGTGTTCCATTCCTCTGGCATTTTTTCAGAGTTCCATATGTCAATAATACGTTTATGTAGGTTTCGTAGAGTTTGATCATTTGCATTCTTCCATAATTCTGCAACCAACTGATTTTCTCCTGCTGCTTTATAGTTCTTGAGCAAGTTAACGGCTTTGATCACTTCCTCATATGTTGGTGGAATAACCTTTTCTAGTGGTGTTTTGTTTTTAGGTTTGGGGTCAAATTCCAGATTTTCTCTTGGGTCTTCGCAGTTGAGTAATTTTTTGAAGTAGACTGCCAAGATATTTGCATTGTCTTGGTTGTTATGTGCCATTTTCCCATTTTCATTTCTCAGCATAAGTGTAGGTGGGGTATACTTAGACTGATACTGTTTAAACGACTTGTAATAATCCCTTGTTTTATGTTGCTTGAATGATTCATCTATTGTTCTGAGCATTTCATTCTGATGATTCCTTTTAATTCTTCGAATTTCTTTAGCTGCTTGTCTTCTAGCATTAGTTAGTTCTGTTCTGGATTCGTCGGTTTTCCTTTGTTGATCATTTAACCATGCTTTGTGCCTCATTTGAATTGCTTTATCGCACTCCTCGTTCCACCAAGCATGTTTCTTCCTCCTTTTAATGGGAGCAAGTTCTTCAGCTACTGATTTCAATTTATTAATTATCGCCTCTAAGTCATCACTTAGTTGTGTTTTAGATCTCTCCAAGTATACTTTATTGTTCATTAAATAAGTGGGGTCATAATTTTTCTTCCTATTGGATTGGGCAGGCTTACGCTTTCTCTTAGGTGTTAGCTTTATTTTTATTTTGGATATGTAATGATCTGAATCGATGTCCACTCCACGGAGAACTTTGACATTATAAATTTCCTTATGATAATTTTTATCCATGGCAACATGATCGATTTGGAATTCCCCCAATTTTATGTTAGGACATTTCCAGGTCATTAATTTGTGTGGTCGCCTCTTAAATCTGGTAGTTTCCAAAATAAATCCATGGTCTGTACAAAGTTCAATTAACCTTTGACCATTCCTGTTTGTTAATTTATGAGCTGGCCATTTTCCTACTACTGGGCGGTATCGCCTTTCTCGTCGTTAAAAATGGTTTTAACACATATTACAAATATTCGCATTTATCGCAAATGCGAATTTTTCCGGTCCCTAGCAATGGCATTATTTAAAAATAAAATAATGCCAATATTGACTGACATACGGAATAGAAATCAAATGGCCTTTCCTCACTGAAAAGAATCTATCATCACTTGAAAGTGTTAAAGCATTATACATAAAAAAAGCGATTGGAGATTCCAAGACGAACAAATCACGGCTAGTCTACCTCCTCGCGCGAGAAACATTCCTAATTAAGACTTTAGAACGCTTCTAATGTTACCTAGCACAAGAGGTTTAGAAAACCTATTAACGACACTCAGAAGGAAAAGAGAAGAAATCCCACTGGAATTTTATGGAACGGGGGCCATGGTTGACCGGAAGTGGACATCAGCTAGCTTTGAGATGAGGCACATGTTCACACGCCTGGCAGTTCATGGTTTTCACCATTTGATTTGTACAAATAAACAAGGCTTCATAACGTAACAGAATTGTCAAAAATAACGAATTAATTTTTGTTACGTTACTGCTTCCGTACCCAAAACAAATGGTATATGAATAACGATTTTAGTGCGGCAACGAAATAAGGGGTTACAATTTTCCCTGGTTTGTGCTATTAACGTTATAACCAGCAGAGGTAAAGATTCCGTTATTTTAAAATGCGCTCCCGTTAATAACGTTATAAGTCTAGTAACGGTATGACAGCGATTTTGACTCGCTGCGCGCCATCAATAACGTTATTCAGGCAGAGTGATCGATTCAGTTGTTTCAAAATGCAAACCTCCTAATAACGTTATAAGCCTAGTAACGGTATACGAGCAATATTTACGAGCTTTGCGCTGTCAATAACGTTATTCAGGCAGAGTGATCGATTCAGTTGTTTCAAAATGCAAACCTACTAATAACGTTATAAGCCTAGTAACGGTATACGAGAGATTTTAACCTGTTATACGCTATCAATAACGTTATTCAGGGCAGAAAAATTAATTCCGTTATTTAGAAATGTGAACCCACCAATAACGTTATAAGCTTTGTAACCGTATACGAGCGATATTTACGAGCTTTGCGCTATCAATAACGTTATTCATGGCTGAAAAATAATTCCGTTATTTAGAAATGCAAACCCACCAATAACGTTACAAGTTTAGTAACGGTATACGAGCGAATTTTACCAGCTATACGCTATCAATAACGTTATTCAGGGCAGAAAAATTAATTCCGTTATTTCGAAATGAGAACCCACCAACAACGTTATAAGTCTAGTAACGGTATACAGGCGATTTTTAACAGCTATGCGTTATCAGTAACGTTATTATAAGCGGAGAAATTGTTTCCGTTATTTCAGAAAAGATTCTCGTCAATAATGTTATGGAAGTGTTTATTTGCCCGCTACCCGGACAAGCATTGAAGGTGACCGTGAACTCTGACGATGCTGGGCCATATGTACTCGTAATTCCAGGCCAATTATTTATTCAAACATAGGATAATTACTTCTTGAAATATCAATGTTATTCAACATAGAGATTTCAGTCTGAGCGCGTGCCCCATCAGACAGGGCAAGGTACTTTGCTCGTTTCGATCGTGGTCATACTGTAACCTACGTTAGAAACATGTTTCCTAAAATCAATACGATGGATCCCATTGATTCGAAATATTTCTTGTTGCTTCATATAGGGGTTTGGAACATAGCCTATTGTTCATCAGTCCCATGTAGTTGAGGTGTTTATGGAATTTGTCTGATAAACTTTGTTACTTTTGGAGTTGACATGGCCTTGACTAAGGAACTATCCACGCATTGTCCTGGAGTAGAAGTGGGAAACCACGGAAAAACACTCTAAGATGACTAAGATTGGAATCGAACTCACCATCTCGCAGTGTTGCCATATAAGGCAGAGTGTAACCTACACACCAAACTTTCACTCCTTTGTGACCAATAAGGGTATTTCTTTCCTAAATGAAACCGCCAGTTCTTGCTTTTCGTTTACTTGTTAGCCTATTTTCATTTAGCAGTGATAGAAGCCATTTTTCAGTGATGGTTATTTCTAATGAAGAAAGCTATTAAGTCGGTCAACACGAATTCCGTGTTGACCGAATGAAAAGCTTTCTTTATTATTTTCATTTATGAAAAAATATGCTTATAACATCACATTTAGTCCGTGTGTGTGCGTATGTGTGTCCCCCCCCCCCCCCCCCGAATAAAATATAAACGGCTGGAGCGATTTCAATGAAACTCGGTAAGGTCATAGTAATATTTTGTCCGACCCCTACAGTGATCTTCAAATTTTGTTACAGCTCACCAATCCAACATGGCGACTGTGCGAATTATTTCACTGGCATTCCATATCTCTGAAACTATTACAGGTATCACCCTGACATTTTGTACGGTGTTAAATGAACTACTAGATGGGACTCTGAAAATTCCTGTTAAGTAAAAAACGAACATGGAGGCCAAGCGAAGTTGATACATTAAAATAGTTTTTTTTTTTTTTTTTTTTTTCCGCGGTTAAACCATCCGAGTGCCGTCAAATGGTATAGCAAATGTTATACACCTTGTAATGCACTGACATCTTGTTCAGCTCAATTGTTTACATAACATCAAGATGGTGCCTGTGTGAAATTTAAAAATTACGTTTTATCTTTCTTGTGTTCTAATCATGCGATCGTAGCCAACGTTTGGACAATGAACCTACCGTACGCAATAATCGTCATCTAATAGTACATAGCTCTATGTTCTACAAAGTATATAAAAATCCAACATGACGACCATCCGAAATATTTAGACGATTCTCATAGTCAACTTATCTATGACAGCAACCAAACTGAATTGTTTTCATAACCACAAGATGGCTGCTGTGCGGAATTTTAAAATCTCGTATTTAGCCTATTTCCATTTATAAAATAAGATGTTCAGTAAAAGCATATAGCCTACTTTCTATTAAATGTATGGGTATTGTTATAACTCTTGGTACTTTTCAAGGAGTATAATTGAATGTTGGTTGTAGTAGCTTGTTGAAATACAACGTGCTATACGGATATTAAACACGAATATGAGGTGCCCTTTGCTAGTGCTACCTCTGTAAAAAAAATCATTCAATTCGGTTTCACCGTGTTGGAATTGATATGGGGTTCGATTTGCACACATACATGGCCGCCATATGCAAACTATTGGCCTGATGACCTTGTAGTTCAGTCAAAAGGTGCTTCCCTCAAAACGGTATGTTGTTGCAAAATTTGGTAGAGATCAAATGATTAGGTTAGTCGTAATTTGATTTAAGCTTTTAGCATTTGGTTGGCCGCCATTCCGTTTCCGTCAAGATGGCGGTGATATAAATCATGACTCTGAGGTGCACTTTGCTAGTGCTACCTCTGTACCAAATTTCGTTCAATTCGGTTTTACCTTGTTTGAATTGATAGGGGGAATCGATTTGCACACATGCATGGCCGCCATATGCAAACTATTGGACTGATGACTTTGTAGCTTGGACAAAGAACGCTTCTCACATAAAGGTATGTTGTTGCAAATTTTGGTAGAGGTTGGTCGTAATTTGATTTGAGCTTTTTACATTTGGGTGGCCACCATTACGTTTCCGTCAAGATGGCGGCAATATAAAACATGGCACTGAGGTGCCCTTTGCTAGTGCTACCTCTGTACCAAATTTCGTTCAATTCTGTTTCACCGTGTTTGAAAAGATAGGGCGAATCTATTTGCACACATACATGGCCACCATCTGTAAACTATTGGGCTGATGACCTTTTAGTTTAGTAAAACGACGCTCGCCATATAAATATATGTTGTTGCAAAATTTGGTAGAGATCGGATGATTAGGTTAGTCGTAATTAGATTGAAACTTCGAACATTTGGGTGGCCACCATTACGTTTCCGTCAAGATGGCGGTGATATAAAGCATGACACTGAGGTGCTCTTTGCTAGTGCTACCGCTCTACCAAATTTCGTTCAATTCTGTTTCACCGTGTTTCAATTGATAGGGGATTCGATTTGCACACAAACATGGCCACCATCTACAAACTATTGCGGTAGTTTGGTCAAAGGTATGTTTCTGCAAAATTTGGTAGAGATCAGATTATTAGGTTGGTCGTAATTGGATTTGAGCTTTTAACATTTGTGTGGCCGCCAATACGCTTTCGTCATAATGACGGCAATATAAAACATGACACCGAGGAGCCCTTTACTAGTGCTAACTCTGTACCAAATTTTGTTCAATTCGGTTTACCCGTGTTTGAATAGATAGGGGGAATCTATTTTTACACATACATGGCCGCCATCCGCTAATTATTGGGCTGATGACCTTGTAGTTTGGTCAACAGATTCTTCATACAGAAAGGTATAATGTTGCAGAATGTGGTAGAGGTCAGATGATTATGTTGGTCGTAATTTGATTTAAGCTTTTAACATTTGGGTGGCCGCTATTTCGTTTTCGTCAAGATGGTGGTGATATAAAACATGACACTGAGGTGTTCTTTGCTAGTGCTACCTCTGTACCAAATTTCGTTCAAATCGGTTTCACCGTGTTCGAATTGATTGGGGGAATCGATTTGCACACATACATGGCCACCATCTGCAAATTATTGGGCTGATGACCTTGCAGTTTAGTCAAAAGACGGTCGCCATATCCGTATATGTTGTTGCAAAATTTGGTAGAGATCGGATGATTAGGTTAGTCGTAATTTGATTTAAGCTTTGAACATTTGGGTGGCCGCCATTACGTTTCCGTCAAGATGGCGGCGATATAAAACATGACACTGAGGTGCCCTTTGCTATTTCCACCTCTGTACCAAATTTCGTTCAATTCGGTTTCACCGTGTTTGAATTGATAGGGGGGACAGACATTCCGAGTACACACACTCTCACACACACAGACACACAAACAGTCAGACACACAATTTTTGGCCCTGTGTAGATCTCATAAGTCTAGTTTCATTTTTTGCAAAAATCGAAATTAGGCTAAACATAGGCTTATGAGATCACCTTTTGTCCGTGTGTTTGTGCGTCCGTGTGTGTGCACCAGGGCCGTGCAATGAGCAAGGTTAAGCAGTGCTAGCGAGAAATTTAGTACTCGTGCCGGTGAAGCGCAGCCCTATCCTGCCCATTTCTGAGCAGTGCAGCACAACATCACACTAGCACTGCAGCGCACAAACACTGCCCATTTGACGGGGTGCTGCAATACGTTTGGTACTGAGCGCAGAGCCTGGACTCGAGGCGCACTAGACCCAACATTTTGTCATATGCGAGTGGTCTGCCGTGCTCATAACGCCTTTGGGCATGGGGAGCACAAAAATATCATAGTGGGAAAGTCACACATTAAAGAAACACACCGATGACGTATAAAACATGATGTTTTCACGTACATGAACCAGATCTGCAACAAGGATACAGGAAGTTGCATACATTTTGGCTTAGTTATTGTTGTTTTAAGGGGCAGAACTACGAGGTCATTTGCCCCTGCTTTTTGGTGATACAGCAGGTACAGCGAGATATAATAATCCTAAAAAAAGGAATCAAGCATATTGGTAATCATGCATGTGACAGTAACAGGGGCCGGTATGGAATCTGGAGAGTTAAAATATGTTTTTTTAATTTGTTGACATAATGTCACAAACCAGCCGAGGTAGCTACACATGCTAACGTGCATGGTTAGTCTACACCGAACTCGAAACACCACACACAGCCATTTCATGCCTTACCTCATGAATTTCATTTGTCATGAAATCCCCTCATGAGATTGACGTCATGAAGGGCATCTATCCGTAATATCATTCCCACAAGGAAACTGTCTCACCACAACCCCTACCTCATAGCAACCGAAATAATTATGGGTAGAACAAAAAACTACATTAGGACTATAAAGCTATAGTCTATTTCAATAACAAGATTCTGAATTCACCAACTGATTAGATCAGGGCCATCCAGTCATCATAGCGCTCCGGGAGCGCGGTCGCGCTCGGGGAGCACTGGGTAGTCAGACTAGTGCTCCTCCCCCTACCACCACTACACTCTGGCAGCGAGGAAACAGACGATGTTCGGACCACGCTGACTATATACGTACGTACAGTCGTGCGGCCGACGGCTCTTGTGGAATTGTTGACATATTAATAGGTCTGTTTTGCCATGACAAATATACCGCATACACAAATCGAATGGTACGCCGATGTATGGAATGTGAAGGAAACGAACACAAGTGTTAAGTAAAGAGTATTGTGATTTATTCCAAACTGAAATGTGAACATATTAGAGAGGAAAATTCAACAACGAATTGTGTTCTTTTTAACACATTACATCTCTGATGCACACTAAACATTTGGCATGCCCTTTATAAGCTGTACAGAAAAATGAAATTTCCCATTCTGCTTTAAAGACTGCTGTTGCACCACTCCTTTTTTTTTGTATGCTGTTCAGTCATGACCACTGCGAAACTGATTTACTTACACGCTGTCAACAAAGCGCACTGGACTAGACTAGCGACTGATGGTTCGGCTGCACACTTCTGCGTTCTCAGCCAGCCAAGCTCCTCCCACCACTTTTGAAACTGCCTTCAAACAAAGCGCTCGGAGCACTGGCTTAGAGTGCGGCCGGAGCACTGTCTGGATGGCCCTGGATTAGATTGATGCTGTTCAGGGATATGTGAATTCGAGAAACGTGCGTTAGTAAATTTATCAGGTTTTTAAACTGAACAATATTCCGTCGCATCTGAGGTAATTTATGTCTTTTATTCGTATTTTCAACATCGCCTGAAACAATAACTCATCGAATTTACCTACACATAAGATATACGGCAAAATAAGCAAGTTGACATGAAATCCTTTTAACTTTTGAAGTTTTAGAACAATTTTCATTATTTCTACAGTTTGGAGACCAAGAGTGCTATTCATTGTAAAACTATTTTGCTCTGAAAATTACAAAATATGTTGTCTGTCTTTCTACCAGCTTGTCGGTATTTCATTCGGTTGTTTGTTGGTTATTGGAACTATTCGGCTCTTGGGTTATGGTATGCGAACCATCTCTTTAACTTAACAGGGGCTATGTAATGCCAAAAGTACGAAGAATGTATACTATTATAGTTCGTGCAGAAATTACAGTGCATCGTGCAATAGATTGCGCTGACAATGAAAGATATCATCTTGTGGTGTAGCGGCTAACATTCTTGGCTGTCGCCCCGGTGGTCCGGGTTTGATTCCCTGCCCTGCCAAGAAATTTAATTTCGTTTTGAGGTACTGAAATTGTGTCGATGATACGTAAGTCATCAAGGGGGTGTTCATTTCGAGGACTTGCACCAGGTCAGTGGGAACGTGTTTCCTTTTTTTTTCTACATTCTTATTCTGCAATTCGAACATTCATATGGATACTCTGAGAGAAAATCACCTCGTAGAGTTGTTAGAATAGCTTCCGTAAAATATTCTCAAAGGCCAATGCTACAAGTTGCCATCGTGAGTTAATCCAATTGCATATTTATATGTAATCCACACATCGTATTTAAGACCATATGATTTTCATTGCATTCTATGTTCTGGGCATAGGAAGACCTCGAAGTTGATTTCGCAATTTTCAGTGAATGAACATCCAAAGTATAGTAATCATCATGTAGGGAGACTGTGCCACATATATACAGAGAGTGCAAGAATTGCTTGAAGGCATGGTGACGTGGTGCGTAATTTGTGTTTGTACAACGAATGAGGTTGCCATTACAGTGATGATGATGAAAATGGTGGTGACGATGGAGACGGTGATTTACTAGTTAGGAACCAAAGGAATACTTGAGACTTAAGGATTAAGCGGATGTATGGAAAAAACAAAATGAACTTGCTGGTTGATTGCGAAAGTGTCTAATCACCATATTTTATGGAAAACAACTTATCCAGAAGAACTCATGAAAGGGAGTATCCAAGCACAAATAGGTGGAGGCAAAGGTTGCTCATGTGTGAGACCGTATGCTGCACACACTGCGGAGTGTCTGATAACCTAGCTCACGTTCAAACAACATAATTAAGAAGGAGATTCACTGCAAACTTTAGGAATCACCGACATAGATCTAAGATGCATCTGTAACATTTCAGAAATGTTACGCGATCCATGTTTTCGTGTCTTCCTCGTGTTGGAAGCAAAAGTAAAAGGGTGCAACAGGATATACTACAGGCACTACCTACAAGGGCTTTGGTGTCAACCCCCCCTCCCGCACCTAATAAAATCTAAGCGGCTGGAGCGATTTCAATGACATTCGGTAAGGTCATAGTACTATTTTGGCCGACCCCGATCGTGCCTTTCAATAGTACATTATGCAACGAGCCTATAATGGCTATAATTAAGACACGAGTATTTTTTATAAAACGAGCGTATGCGAGTTTTATAATTTCCATACGAGTGTCTTAATTACCATTATAGGCGAGTTGCATACGACTGTTTATGTTCGACGATAATTATAACTTTATTATATGTTTTAACATAAATATTCATAAATATCTGTTGAGAGTCAGCTACTGGAATTTTGTGATCGCAGAGCGAGCGTTGGGTGTTATATCTTTGTCTTTCAAGAGCTTTGAACGACCGACGCATGCGCTCTGTGGGCTTGCAATGCCATATGCAGCCATATGTTTACATCAGCCGTCCCTCAGTAATATTGTCACCGCAGTCATTTGAAGACAATGCGCAGTGTAGAAATTAGTGTTGGTGGTTTTAAGGTACAGTGCTATTTCTTGTCTCATATTCGCCAGTTTATTTACGCGAACATATGGACGGTGGGTATTCCATGTCGGTAATTTATTATAGTTCGATGTTGTGTTTATGTCCGACATGTTGGATTTTGAGCGCATGCGCGAAGTTATCGTTACCTAATTGGTCAATGAACGAGCTCTGATTGGCTGGAGAAACTGTATCATAATGGAAAACAGTGTTATAATGACCATCATTATGATACAGTTATCTGACACATAATAGTGAGGGTCGAACATAAAGTTTATTATGTTTCACCAATCCAACATTGTGGCTGTGCGAAATATCTGACTGGCATTCTATATCTCTGAAACTGTTACCGATATCACCCTGAAATGTTGCACGGTGATAAAAGGCACTGCTAGAAGTTCACTTAAGTGACTTTCAAAATCTTGTTCACTACAAAACGAACATGGCGGCCAAGCGAATTTGAACATTTAAATAGACTTTTCTGGCGATTTAACCATCTGAACGCAGTGAAACTTGGTGCAGCAATTGTTTATATACATTGTAATGCACTGACATCTAATTTTGTTAAATTGTGTACATAAACTCAAGATGGCGGCTGTGCAAAATTTTAAAATTATTTTTTTATTTATTGTGTCCCAATTATGCGATAGAAGTCAACGTTTGAATAATGAACCTACGCAATAATAGTCATCTAATAATACATAACTCTATGGCCTACTGTACGTATAATACAATCCGACATGGCGAGTATCCGAAATATTTAGACGGTTCACAAAATCTATGACAGCAGTCAAACTGAAATTTTTGCATGTTGATAGAGTCTATAAACATAAGTTCACCTTTGGAACTTTCAATAACCTGGGGAGCACAAATCCAACCTGGCGGTGACGCGAAATTTGAATATTTAAATGGACGTTTCTCGCGATTTAATCATCCGAGCACAGTGAAACTTGGTACGGTATATCATCATCATCATCTTGTACAGTTTCCAGCCCCAGGCTGGGTCTGTTTGGAACATAAGCCTCGCCACTTAGTCCTTTCTTCCCACCACCTCTCCGCTGTCACTCTGGTCCAGTCCTCGCCTCTCTTCTTGACACATTCCTCCACTCCTTTCAGCCATCTATCTCTTGGTCTTCCCCTAGGTCGTTTCTTCTGCATCTGCATCTCATGTATCCTCTTGGGAATCCTCTTCTCATCCATTCTCTTTAAGTGTCCATACCACCTCAGTCTTGACGTCTCAATCCTACCTTGCAAGGGCTCCTCTTTCACCATTTCCCTGACCTTTTCATTCCTCAACCTGTCTCTTCTTGTTACTCCGATCCTACTTCGCAGGAACTTCATTTCACCTGCCTGTATTCTGCTTATGTCTCTTTTCTTCATTGTCCACGTTTCTGAAGCATAGGTCAGTATCGGGATATAGTAGCTTCTGTATAACACTTCCTTGCTTTTTTGTGGGACATCTTTATTCCACACTAAGCTCCTAATGCTTCTCAGAAATGCTTCTGCCTGTCTGCACCGTTCCGTAATCTCTTTGTCATTTCTCCCATTTTCCTCCACTAGACTTCCCAAGTACTTGAGACTTTCCACCTTCTTCAGCTGTCCACCTCCAAGTGTTATCCCACTCATTGGTCTGTCCTTTTTCCTGGTCGTTAACAGGATCTCACATTTACTGATGTTGAACTTCCATCCGTACTCTTCCACTGTTTCTTCCCAAGCCTTCAGTTGCTCCTGAATTTCCTCCTCCTTGTTTCCCCAGACCATGAGATCATCTGCAAACACCATTGCTTTCATCTTATCTTCTCCTATCTTTCCTGCAATCCGTGTCATTACCTCGTCCATAACCACAATAAAGAGAAGGGGTGACAGCGCACTACCCTGTTTCAGGCCACTCATTTGTCTGAACCAGTCTGTTCTTTCCCCTCCAACTTTTACACAACTCACACTTCCACAATACATCTCCTTCACTCTGCCAACAGTCCCTTTTTCCACTCCCATGTTTTCCATTGCTTCCCAAACCTTCTCCCTACACACGCTATCATAGGCCTTTTCGATGTCCAGGAAGGCCATCAACAGATCCTCTCCAAATTCATAGTGGTGTTCCTGGAGCTGTCTCACTGAAAATATGAGATCCACTGTTGATCTCCCAGGTCTGAATCCATACTGCTCCTCTCTCAATTTTCTCTCCACTTTGGCTCGTATTCTACTTTCTAATATCTTTTCATATATCTTGGCACAGTGAGATATGAGTGTGACTCCCCTGTAATTTCTGCACACCTTTCTGCTTCCTTTCTTAAATATTGGGACAATTAATCCTTTCTTCCAATCTTCTGGGGTCTTTTTCTCCTTCCATATCACCCTCATCACACGGTACAGCCACTGTTTCCCAACCTCCCCTGCTGCCTTCAGCATTTCAACACTCACTTCATCCACACCTGGTGCCCTTCCTCCTTTCATCTTGTCTATAGCCATCTCCAGTTCTCTCCAAGTCAGGTCCTTTTCCATTCCTGTGTTGTCTTCTCCATCTTCCAATGCATTGTCTTCCTCCCTATGACCATTTGGATTCAGCAAATCCTCTAAGTACTCTTTCCACACTGTCTTGAGTGTCTCTTTGTTGAGTACCTCATTTCCGTTTTTGTCCATCATTACCACATCCTCTCGCAGACCTCTTCTCTTACTTTTGACCATCCCATAAAGTACTTTCTTATTTCCTCTACTGTCTTCCTCCATCATCTCTGTCCACTTCACCATCCACTTCTTCCTCTCCTCTGCGACAATCTTGTTTGCTTCTTTCTTCTTTATCTTATAATCTTCCCTTGCCAGATCAGTTCTTTCCTGGAACCACACTCTGAAAGCCTTGTTCTTCCTTCCCACAGCTTCTTTCACTCTCTCATTCCACCATGGTGTCTCTTTACACCGCTTTCTGTTGCTTGTTCTTCCACACACTGCCACTGCAGCTTCCACCATTGTGTTTTTGAATTGCTTCCATTCCTCTTCCCCTGTTTTAGGATTGTCTGTTGGCATCCTTTCCCTTATTATCTTCTGGAATTCTTCCTTGACTTCCTTTTCCTTGAGTTTCCATACTTTGATTCTCCTTTCCTGGTACTCTGTCCTCTTGCTATCCTTAACAACTCCCAGGTTCATTACAAGTATTCTGTGGTCGCTATCTAAGGCCTCTGATGGTATTACCTTTATATCTCTGACACTTCTCTTCATTTCCCAGTCGTACAGCATGTAATCTACCAAAGATTTCTTTGTTAAATCACTGCTGTACCACGTTACCTTGTGGCTTTCTTTCTTCTGGAACCAGGAGTTGCCTACCACTAAACCGTTTCTCTTGCAAAAATCCAGCAACTTTCTCCCTTCTTCATTCCTGCTACCCCATCCTTCTGCTCCCAATACATTTTCATATCCTTGCCTTTCACTTCCTACATGTGCATTCAAATCTCCCATGACAATGATGCTCTGACCATTCAACTGCTGTTGTAGCTCCTCCTCAAAGTCTTCCTTCTCTTGAGCTGTACATCCAACTTGAGGGGCATATACCTGGGCTATCTCCAGCCTTCTTCCCTTTACAGTTACTCTGATCTTCATGATCCTGTCACTTATTCCCTTTACCTCTTCCTTCATTCCATCTCTCACAACTACTCCTACTCCGCTGCTCCTTCCTTCACTGTTCCCACTCCAGTACAACCGGTACCCTTTCCTCAGTTCTCTGCGACCTTCTCCTTTCCATCTTGTTTCTGCCAAGCCCAGTACATCCAGTTTTCTTCTCTCCATCACATCTACAATCTCCTCCACCTTTCCTGTCAGTGTCTGTATGTTTAATGTCCCAACTCGTAGTCCATTAGCATATCCGGGTCGTCGTCGTTTGCATCCGTCCTTTCCGAGGCCTGTTGCTGTTTTGAAAGCAAATATGATATCCACTACTGGCTTGCTAGGCCTATCGTAGCTTCACCAGAGCCCCGTCAGCCGTCACTTTTCAGGGTTCCCATAGAGCCTTCACAGCTACCGTAACGGTCCCGGGGCACACGAAGTCCCCACTGTACTTCACCCCTACAGGCAATCCCCTACTTCATGCCGTTGCCCGTCTCCCACCACGTGGAGGAGGGGTTGGACTTGTGGGAGATGGTACGGTATATGCTTATACAAATTTTAATCCACTGGCATCTAATTTATTTCAATTGTTTTCAGAACCACAAGATGGTGGCTGTGCGAAATTTTAAAATCTGGTGTCCCAACCATGCGATTGAAGTTTGATTAATACACCTACACATTAATCTTCATGTAATAGAACATAACTCTAAGGCCTACACATATAAAAATCGGTTACCACAGGAACGAAATGTAGTGTTGCCAGAAATAATGTTACTTGAATAAGTCTCTCAAAAAATATCCCTTAATACCGTAACTTGGACTAATATTCGGATATCGGTTATGGTAGGAACAACAAAGTAGCGCCCACCAGAAAGGATGTTAAATAAAATCTTCGCTCGTAAAAAAAGAGCACCTTAATCGTGCAATGCGTATTAATAACGTTATTCAGATATCGGTTTATATCAGTGGCTTAAAGGCCATATAAATCACTGAAGTTCACAGTTCTGACTTCAATGGAACTTCACTGAAAATCACAGTGAATATCCACTGACCTTTCCAGCAGTGAAAATCCACTGAAGTTTTCAGTGAAAGTTTACTCGCCTTTCCCGGGAATAGTTATCCGATATTCCAGTAAACTAACGATAATAGTAATAAATAACCATGTTTAACGAGATGTACAAGCCTTAATAATCAATTTCGTTAAGTATAAGACTGGGGAAAAATAAAAGTATATCACGTTGCCCCAGGCAGGGTTTGAACTTTGATCTGTGGGTAGATTCATGGAATCGAACTGGAAAGCAGGCCATATTTTTTCCATTGAGCTAATGTTGATAACTCAATGAAGGCTATGGCAATAAGCACACATGATGTTCAGTGCACCATAAAATATCTCTGATAGTCTCACGGAATGTTTCACTTTAGGATCAGCGACTAACGCAATGTCTCAGTGACCAGTGAACTCCTGTGTATTTCCACCGAAGGTCAGTTAAAAAGCATTGCACTGAAGATTTCAGAAAAAAATCCCTGAAACATGTTGGATTGACTTGGGATCCAGATGTTTCCTGAAGCTCGTTTATGATAGTCAGCATACGGTCTTCGTCGTTTTCGTCTGTGAGAACAATACATACATCATCGGCATATGCTCGTACTGCCACTTTCTTCTCATTGATCGTCCTCCTCCGGAGGAAGGGTTCCTGTGCTATGATGAATAGGATCATAGAAAGTGGGCATCCTTGACGAACAGATTTACGGATGAGTATATTCGATGTTAGATGTCCATTAATGATTACTCTAGATTGTGCTGTTCTGTACAGTCCTGTAATGCATTTAATCAACCCGATAGGAAACCCGAAGGTTCGCATTGCAGACCATAGAAATGAATTTTTTTTTTTCTATCAAAGGCCTTTTGAAAATCGAGACTGACTAGTGTCGTAGGAGGAAGATTAGGTGAAGTTTTCCCATTTACAATAATAATATTGCTTAACACCAACAAGTTCGAGATGACATTTATTTCCTGGAGTCGCACAGGATTGCCACTGTTAGCAGTTGCGGTTTGATTCGGGATGCTATTATTTTTTGGTTGGTTCCTTAGTTTAGGGGCTGCGACAACGCGGTCATGTAGCCCCGTGTACTTTGGGTGTGTGTAGAATCTGTCTGATAACCGGTGTTAATTGTGATGACTGTATTAGTGTGTGTATCTGTTTTTTAATTCAAGTAGGGACTGCAACTTTGAATTTTCAAATAGTTCCTACTTTTGCCGCCAAACGCCACCGTCAACGACTACTAGGCCTAGTTCAGAACTAGCTACTAGACGCCACCGCAGTCGGCTCTTGGCAACGAACGTAGCAACCTAAGAGCGTTGTTTATATTCTTAACCTATCCAATTTAGTTTCACACAGGTGTAATTAGTGGAAAGATCTTTAACATGCCATAAATCTATGACATGGGACCGCCGGCTTTACTTCCCCTCCGAAGGAAGGCATACTGAGGGATTTTTAACGCTCTTAAAAAATCCGACGGCTTCGGCCGGGTTTGAACCCGCTATCTTGGGCATTGAAGCTCAGCATGCTACCAACTACGCCACCGAAGCCGCCTATTTTTTATTTTTTTTTGTAAAGATTTTGCAATCTGTATTGAGAAGTGTGATAGGTTTGAAATCCTCCATTCCAAGTGGTCTTATGATCTTCGGAATTAAAATAATAATTCCAGAAGTAAATTCTTCAGTTATAATTTGTGGGTTTCCCCTAATCTCCTGGTAAATTTTAAGGAGGTCTTTTCCTAGTATATTCCACATTAATTGATAAAATTCATATGGTATTCCATCGGGACCAGGAGAGCGGTTACGTTGAGTTGGGCGTAGTGTTGTGAAAATCTCTGCCGAGGTACAGTAATACCACTTGCCAGCATAGATCCATCCTCTGCGGTCAGTCTGTTTGCTCACTATTTTGTAGGACGTCGGAGAAAAATGTTGTGAAATACTTTGCTCCAATTTAAAGGATATCATCCATGTTCGACTGAGTGCAGCCATGCTCGTCCCGAAGTTTAGTAATGGTCTTTCGCTGCCCTTTACGCCTTTTTGTTAAGATATGGAACAGTGATGAACGTTCTTCTTCTATGACTGAGGGAACAGTGCGTGATGGTCACTGAAAGATACTGGCACTACTGTGGAACTATGCAGGCTATCTCTCATTCCTCGTGCTATATATGTCCTGTCTATTCTAGATGCTGATCCGGCACGATAGAAAGTAAATTGTACGTCTGTTCCATGTTTAAGTTCCCACACATCAAAGAGGTTAAATCCGTCTACGAGACTTTTGAGGCTGCGGCAGTTGTTGAAAGCGCCAGTTTGATCTCGAGTGTTTAAAACACAGTTAAATTTGCCTGCTAATATGATAGTATTGATAGGGCCCTAGGGAAAATATCTGATGTCAACTTCAAATGAATGTTCTCTTGCCAGACGACCTTGTGATCCAGAAGGGGCGTAGACATTAACAATTTTTGTGTCCTCACATTGCAGAGTAATTATTCTGCCACTCGGGTGTAACTCCACATCCGAAACAATAAATTAACCCTGATCTGTAAACGACAGCTGTGCCTCGGAGAGATGGGCCAATATTTGCTATGTATCCGTACCCACTCAACCAGTCTTAAGTTTGGATAATTTACTCCCTGAAGCAATAACATGTCAATATCATAAGTCCTGAAAGAAATCCTGAAGTAGAAAACGTGTCGTCAAACTTATGATGCCATTGATATTTAATGTGGCAAAACAACGCAAGAACAAAAGGATGACGATGACAGGCATCAGTATGTTTGAGTGCATTTAAACGACTATGAGCAATTATTTGAGGGGATCATTGGAGTGATGTTTTACTGGTGTGCACTTCCAGTGATTTACGGCGACTACGTGATGCGTTTCGTGTTTGTGTGTAATATGATTTAACTTCTTCCCTCGCAGTGATTTTGTTGACAGTTTTCATGTGAAGAGCATGGGTCTCATTAATGTTGGATTTATCTGTGGCCATGGGTTTAGCTCCTGTTTGTGGAGGTAGGGCACTTCCGCTGACGTCCGTGACTTTTTTTTTACTGAAACTGATTGCAGCATCAGAGGTGGATGTAAACTCTGCCCCCAATGTAGTAGATAGGGTTTCCTGAACTATGTCTGTGCTTTGCGCGTGAAGTAATTAGGAGCGAACGGTATTGTTAGCTGGAGGGTGCTTCGAATGTACTGAGACTGTTGGGAAGCCTATTACTTGTGAGTGTTCTCGTTCTTCTTGTATGGCATCCTGAAATTCCATGTCTTTCGACCACGTAAATTGGGTTTTGGGTACGTCATTAGTGACAGGTTCGTTAAGGCTAAATGTCCCGACATTTTGGTAAGAAAATGTTTCAACAGATGGCATCACAAACGAAGCTGAATTTATTTATAATTCTTTTCTTAAAGGGGACCTCCGATCTGCGATCTGAAAACTGCTATGTACTCTGTCTAGTAGGAGAATTGAGATTAATTCATCGCTAAATTTTTAATTTCAAAAACAGAAAAGTTGCTGTTTATATTTTAAATATCTCATTACAATTTTAAAAAAGCGGGTAATAAGATAGTTGAGTTTTATTCACTGATTCCAAAGCCGTATCGAAAACCTAAATCGGTTGAATAGAATCGTCGGGATCACTTGGGGGAATTTTTGAATAAGAGTGTAACTGTACTTGGAACAAAAGGCGTGGTAGTCTATAGTAGAACAAGGTCGGCGAGAACGGGAGGGAGGGGAGGGGAACGAAAGTCAAGTGAGAGAGCGATGACCTTACCTGACGGTATGGATTCCTCAGCATCTAGTCCGATGTTGTGATTTACTGTGACTGTGATGGCTAGTTCTGAATTATTGGCCAGTTCTGGATATTTCTGAGTGATCCTTTGATATCTTACCAGTTTGTAATTACTACTTCTAGTTTTCTATGATGTTTTTCCTGATTTTAGTTCATTGATCCCTTTAATTACTTTTTACTTAATCTATTTTACCTGCAACAGTATTATTTTTAGTGTTCGTTAGGTGTACGATGTACATATAGGTACGACTGATGGAGAGCATTACGGTCATCATTCATTCATTCATTCCTTCATTCGTTTATTTGCAATTGGGGCTGTGTCCCCCGGTGGCAAATTAGATATACATAACAAAATAAATAATTGTACATAACAATTCACTAACAATTAAACTGGAGTATTTACACAAATAGTCAGTCTTTCCTTAAACACACCTATATGTTTGGGAAAAGGCTCTAAAACTGCGGCAGGTAGAGAGTTCCAATTATCAATGGCACGGTTTACGAAATAATATTTACCATAAATTGTTCGCTGTGGTCGGCCCTTAACTTTGAAAGGATGATCGCTCCTACCCATGTAAGTAGGCTTTTCCATACGTTTGCTAAGCTCACCCCATGCTGGTTGATTTGTATACGTGTTGTACATAGCGCAGAGTCTAGATTTCATCCTCCTAGCCTCAAATGATTCCCACCCAAGTCTCTTTAACGTACGGCTCACACTGCTCCTGGGATTAAAGTCACTGAGCACAAATCTAGCGGCCTTTCTTTGTACCATTTCCAACTCATTTATGAGCCCTACTTGATATGGATCCCAAACCGCCGAGGCGTATTCCAGAATAGGTCTTACAAGTGACTAATATCCTAATTCTTTAGCAGAGGTACTACTTCCTTTTAATACCCTCATTACAAAGTGCAGGGATTTGTAAGCTTTAGAAACTACACATCCTACATGACTACTCCATTTCATATCATTTCTTAAGTGAACGCCCAAATATTTGCAAGAATCTTCTTCTACAAGTATTTCCGAGCCAATGTTATATTGAAAATCTGGCCTTCGCACTTTCCCTATTTTTATTAGACTACATTTTCTTGTGTTTATTTTAATTTTATTTTCAATCGCCCACTTATAGACCAGGTTCAGGTCATCTTGAAGTACTGCATTGTCTTGTGAGTTATGTATCTTTCGATATATTACACAATCATACGCAAACAATCGACAGTCACTGCGAATCCCATTTGGTAAGTCATTTATAAACGCCAAGTGCAGTTAGTTTTACATTTAAGGTGAAAAATGGAGCCACCACCAAAACCGATTCAAGGCAGGACTGGCATGCAAAACGAAATGTATTATCAATTTAAATTAACGTCGCGAAATTAAATTGTTCAAAGGAATAAAATTTCACTCCTGGCGCGAAATAAAATTATTAACAGAAATTTAATTTCGCTGCAGGGGCGAAATAAAATGCATCACTGACTTTAAATTTCGCTCCCGATGCGAAATAAAATTCGTACCAGACTTTAAATTTCGCTCCCAGCGTGAAATGAAATCCGTTACAGACTCTTAATCTCGTTCCCGGCTAGAAACATAATTCTTAACAGACTTTTAATTTTGCTCCTGGCGTGAACTAAAATTCATTATAAGACTTTTCATTTCACTCATGGCGTGAAATAAAAAACGTTAGTCTTTTAAATTCGCTTCCGGCGCGAAATAAAAAAACATTACAGAGAATTTCACTCCGGGCACGAAATAACATTCGTTACAGACTTTCAATTTCACTCCCGGCTCGAAATAAAATTATTTACAGACTTTTAATTTTGCTCCTGGCGTAAAATAAAATTCGTTATAAGACTTTTGATTTCGCTCCTGGCACGAAATGAAAACCGTTACAGTCTCTTAATTTTCCTCCCGGCGTGAAATAACATTTTTTAACGACTGTTAATTTTGCTCCTGGTATGACAAAAATTGCTGGCCCCATGGTGTTGGGGGTAGCGTGCCTGCCTCTCATCTGGGGGTCCCAGGTTCGCTTCCCGGCTCCGTTAGTGATTTTAGAAACGGACGTGTGGGTTGGAACGGTGTGCTCGAAAACCAAGATTAACGGCCGAGGGAACCTGATGCGCTGACCAATATCTGCAGACTTAATGGTTGGGCAGCGGTCGCTTGGTAGGTCTAGGCCCTTCATGGGTTGTAGTGCCACGGTTTATTTTAATGACACAAAATTCCCAAACAGCATTTAGTTTCGCTCCCGGCGTGAATTTAAAATGCATGGAACATTTCATTTCATGTCTGAAATTAAATCTGGTCTAACATGCGAAACAAAATGGCTGTGGACGCGTTAACATTTTAATTTCGCCGTGAGCGCGATATTCGGGTGCGAAATGATATTGTCAGCGCGAAAATTAAAATGGAAGCAAAATTTAATTCAAAGCACAATAACATAGTGAAAAGCGACGCAAAACTAATTGCAGTGCGAAACGAAATACTGTACGTGGCCCAGGGGTTTGATGTCGTGCCGTGGTCAGTATAAATGCGCTGAGGGTAAGAAGGAAGTAGTAAGGAATGTAGAAATGAGAGGAATGACCCCTCACCCCTGTTGTTCGAGTAACCCCCCTCCGAAACAGAACTCCATATACGCCGCTGGTACTACCACAGACGATTTACTGTTGTTTGTAACTCTTCAGTCCTTCAACACTAATTTGCCCGATAAAGTCCAGTCAAATTAGACCAAAAATTATGCGTTTGCCGCATTAAATCATGTAGTTCCAAATGTTTCGGGAATGTGTAGGGGGAGGTCCCCTAAACAACACCTAATAAAGTCCCGTCAATTTCAGGTGCCGTGGGGGACAGAGGGGGGCTCAAAGCCCCCATTTTTAGTTTTTGGCGCATAACTTTAAAACGGTGCATCGCAGAGAAATTTGTACACCATTTAAACGTAAAGAAAATTAAATGCCCTACAAAATGGTGTAATCATATGTATCTTTATGTGTTACTGTCTCCGAGATATGAGCCAGTGAACATGGAATATTTGAAGAAAAATATGCAGCGCCTCACATTTCTCGTCTAATTTGCCCATCCAATCCTTTTACCTTCCATTTTACAGGAAACTCGTAAGGAAGGAAGTTGTAGACCATTAAATTTCCTTCAAGAATATATATACGTATGCTAATTTTTCTTCGACCTGTCGATCGTTGGAGCGTTTTGACGTATGGCCGCCGGTTTCGAGATTTTGCTAGTGAACTGCTCATTAGTTTACTTCCGTTTTCAACGGCTTTAACACTCTGTATTACGATATTTATTGATTCTGCAAACATAAATGGTATTTATTACCCGTATAACTAATATATAATATATACAGGGTGAACAAAAAATGCCGCACTTGGAGGTCGGCATGCTATTCCTCATCCAATTGCAAGACAAAAGGTTCAATAGCAAAATCGGATCGGGTGCTGTTTGAAAACACAAGTATGAAAACGAGAGCTGGCAACACTGTCACATCCTGCAGTGCATCGGAATGTACAGATAAAGCACCGAGTTCCTGCGAGCTGTTTTTGGCCACGCTACATGTAGTTACAGCGTTGACAGGGCCTCGTTTCTTAACATGCATTTCTGTTAAACCTATTGGCCTAGGATTTGCAACATAAACTTTTGTCGTGAATTTCGACGAGGAACTGCATGCCGACCTCCAAGTGCGGCATTTTTTGTTCACCCTGTATATATTATACACACATCAAAAAAAGTTTTGCATCACCTCGGTTCCAAGAGTTCCGGAACCGTTAAATACAAAGGGAATAGAGATCAACACAAACAACATTTCAGCTCGTTTTATTGCTCATGAGACCCACACATTGCATGTTGTACCATCATACAGCTAGACTTTCAGCATTTGTGGTCCAGATTGCAGTACACACCGCTACCTCTAATACCCAGTAGCACGTCCTCTTGCATTGATGCATGCCTGTATTCGCCGTGGCATACTATCCACAAGTTCATCAAGACACTGTTGGTCCAAATTGTCCCACTCCTCAACGACAATTCGGCGTAAATCTCTCAGAGTGGTTGGTGGGTCAAGACGTCCATAAACAGCCCTTTTCAACATATCCCAGGCATGTTCGATAGGGTTCATGTCTGGCGAACATGCTGGCCACTGTAGTCGAGCGATGTCGTTATCTTGAAGGAACGCATTCACAAGATGTGCACGATGAGGTCGAGAATTGTCGTCCATGAAGACAAATGCCTCTCCAATATTCTGCCGATATGGTTGCACTATGGGTCGGAGGATGTCATTCAGGTATCGTAAAGCCGTTTCGGAGCCTTCCATGACCACCAGTGGCGTACGTCGGCCCCACATAATGCCACCCCAAAACATCAGGGAACCACCACCTTGCTGCACTCGCTGGACAGTGTGTCTAAGACGTTCAGCCTGACCAGGGTGCCTCCAAACACGTCTCCGACGATTGTCTGGTTGAAGGCATATGCGACACTCATCGGTGAAGAGAACGTGATGCCAATTCCGTGGGGTCCATTCAGCATGTTGTTGGGCCCATCTGTACCGCGCTGCATGGTGTCGGGGTTGCAAAGCTGGACCTCGCCATGGACGTCGGGAGTGAAGTTGCGCATCATGCAGCCTATTGCGCACAGTTTGAGTTGAAACATCAGGGAACCACCACCTTGCTGCACTCGCTGGACAGTGTGTCTAAGACGTTCAGCCTGACCAGGGTGCCTCCAAACACGTCTCCGACGATTGTCTGGTTGAAGGCATATGCGACACTCATCGGTGAAGAGAACGTGATGCCAATTCCGTGGGGTCCATTCAGCATGTTGTTGGGCGCACAGTTGTGGCTGAACGAAACGCATTATTCAACATGGTGGCATTGCTGTCAGGGTTCCTCCGAGCGGCAATCCGTAAGTAGCGGTCATCCACTACAGTAGTAGCCCTTGGGCGGCCTGAGCGAGGCCTGTCATCGACAGTTCCTGTATCTCTGTACCTCCTCCATGTCCGAACAACATCGCTTTGGTTCACTCTGAGACGCCTGGAAACTTCCCTTGTTGAGAGCCCTTCTTGACACAAAGTAACAATGCGGACGCGATCGAACTGCGGTATTGACCTTCTAGGCATGGTAGAACTACAGACAACATGAGCAGCGTACCTTCGTCCTGGTGGAATGACTGGAACTGATCGGCTGTCGTGCCCCCTCCGTCTAATAGGCCCTGCTCATGCATGGTTGTTTACATCTTTGAGCAGTTTTAGTGACATCTATGAACAGTCAAAGGGACTGTATCTTGGATACAATATACACAGTCAACGTCTATATGCCGGAGATCTGGGAACCGAGGTGATGCAAAACTTTTTTTGATGTGTGTATATGAAAGTATGTGTGTCAACTGTTAATTTGCAACACTAATAAACACTAAAAATCTAGTAGGCCTTTCAAACGGCGAATATTTTTTTCATATCCTTTTAATATGCATGTATAAGACCCCTCCCCATCTGAAATAGAATGTACTTAATACGCTGTTTACATAATATTAAGGTAAGTAGGCCTATGTTTATTATGATATTGTATCCTATGATATTCCACAAATAAGAATATAAGACAGAAGTAGAGGAAAGAATTGATACTGAGAGATAGTCAAGACAGAGACGGCGAAACATCGAATTAAAAACCGTAAATTGTGGACAACAGACGACCTAAACGGAAGGAATAATAATATTCCGAGATATCTGACGACCCAGGAAAGGAAATAATCTTCTTGAATATGAGATACCATGGGATATGCCTAAGTAACTGATCCCTTTCCCAATCCGGTACGGTTGAAAACTCCAAAGATCGTGGCTATTTGAACTGATACCAATGGCTGGAGTGTGGTCTGATATGGCGATTGAAGTGACACTGATGTGTGATGTGAAGAGTGAAGGGGGGGGGGGACTAACACGATGGAGAGGCATGAGTGATCCTGTGTTGGTGAAATGGGTTGGAGGGGCTCGTACAGATACAGCCATAGGTTCTTCACTAAGCGTAGAGCATTTTGCCGGAGTCCATTCTGTAAGTGGAGAACAGCATGTCAACTTTTGAGCATCACGAATGAGCAGGGATGACCAAGACAGAAGGAAGCTTGCACAGTAGTTGGCTGATCACCCGCCTTTTTCTGTACGTGATTCTTTGATGTCCCTTTCAACCGGAGTAATAGTACACAGCAACATCAACTGTTGCCAACCATTGGGAATCGGAACCCCTACAAAGGGGACTTTTGTTGGAAGTAACTTTGCAGAAATTAAGCAGTGTAAGAAAAACCCAGAAGTCCCTTTGCCTGCTATGAGCAACACTATCAAACTGGACAATGATGTAGTCGTGGTCGAGCCTTTAATGATTTTCCATAGAACCTTAATTAACAAGAGAACTGAAGGGGATGTGGAGGAACTGTTGAAGTGTGAGTTAGCCCCATATCCCACGACTCTTTTTGACGAAGGGATCATGAGGAAAACGAAAAAGTCCGCTCTCTACGATGCCTTTCCTTCATGCAGTCAAATAACCAACCTGAAGATCTGTTTCGCGGTAATCGATGGTGACTTTCTTCTTCATAGGGTAAAGTGGAACGACACTGAGTTCGCCTTTATCTGCAACCAATATGTGTCTTACGTTACCAACCATTACTGTTACAACTCTGCTGTTGTGTTTGACGTTGATGAAGACACAAGTTCCACGAAAAGAGGCGAACAACATCGAAGAGCATCAAGTAAAACATCAGTGAAACAGACTTTGATGAGAACATGGTGGCTACTGTTAAGCAGGAAAACTTCCTTTACAACGAATAGAACAAAATTAAGCTGCTAACTATGTTAGCGCAGGCCTGGGATGCAAAATGTATACAATTCACCATAGCCAAAGGAGACACTTACTGCAGCATTGTCAAGCGTGGATTACAAAATACCCCTCATTCAACTGTGATGGTAGTTGTCGAGGACGTAGACCTGCTCGTCTTACTCATGGCACTCACACCACGAGACACGAATGTCCTTTTACTGGAGCCTGGACGAGGCAACACAAGTGACGGACTGTACTCCTCCCAACAACTTCAGGCCTTGCCAATCTGTCAGTACATTCTACACACATCAAAAAAAGTTTTGCATCACCTCGGTTCCCAGATCTCCGGCATATAGACGTTGACTGTGTATATTGTATCAAAGATACAGTCCCTTTGACTGTTCATAGATGTCACTAAAACTGCTCAAAGATGTAAACAACCATGCATGAGCAGGGCCTATTAGACGGAGGGGGTACGACAGCCGATCAGTTCCAGTCATTCCACCAGGACGAAGGTACGCTGCTCATGTTGTCTGTAGTTCTACCATGCCTAGAAGGTCAATACCGCAGTTCGATCGCGTCCGCATTGTTACTTTGTGTCAAGAAGGGCTCTCAACAAGGGAAGTTTCCAGGCGTCTCAGAGTGAACCAAAGCGATGTTGTTCGGACATGGAGGAGATACAGAGACACAGGAACTGTCGATGACAGGCCTCGCTCAGGCCGCCCAAGGGCTACTACTGTAGTGGATGACCGCTACTTACGGATTGCCGCTCGGAGGAACCCTGACAGCAATGCCACCATGTTGAATAATGCGTTTCGTTCAGCCACAGGACGTCGTGTTTCAACTCAAACTGTGCGCAATAGGCTGCATGATGCGCAACTTCACTCCCGACGTCCATGGCGAGGTCCAGCTTTGCAACCCCGACACCATGCAGCGCGGTACAGATGGGCCCAACAACATGCTGAATGGACCCCACGGAATTGGCATCACGTTCTCTTCACCGATGAGTGTCGCATATGCCTTCAACCAGACAATCGTCGGAGACGTGTTTGGAGGCACCCTGGTCAGGCTGAACGTCTTAGACACACTGTCCAGCGAGTGCAGCAAGGTGGTGGTTCCCTGATGTTTTGGGGTGGCATTATGTGGGGCCGACGTACGCCACTGGTGGTCATGGAAGGCTCCGAAACGGCTTTACGATACCTGAATGACATCCTCCGACCCATAGTGCACCCATATCGGCAGAATATTGGAGAGGCATTTGTCTTCATGGACGACAATTCTCGACCTCATCGTGCACATCTTGTGAATGCGTTCCTTCAAGATAACGACATCGCTCGACTACAGTGGCCAGCATGTTCGCCAGACATGAACCCTATCGAACATGCCTGGGATATGTTGAAAAGGGCTGTTTATGGACGTCTTGACCCACCAACCACTCTGAGAGATTTACGCCGAATTGTCGTTGAGGAGTGGGACAATTTGTACCAACAGTGTCTTGATGAACTTGTGGATAGTATGCCACGACGAATACAGGCATGCATCAATGCAAGAGGACGTGCTACTGGGTATTAGAGGTAGTGGTGTGTACTGCAATCTGGACCACAAATGCTGAAAGTCTAGCTGTATGATGGTACAACATGCAATGTGTGGGTCTCATGAGCAATAAAACGAGCTGAAATGTTGTTTGTGTTGATCTCTATTCCCTTTGTATTTAAAGGTTCCGGAACTCTTGGAACCGAGGTGATGCAAAACTTTTTTTGATGTGTGTATTAATCCATAGCTTCACTGGATGTGATACCACCCCGCTAATTTTGGGAAAAGTAAAGCAAGTCAAATGTTTGGAGCGGTATCCTAACGAAACCGAAAGCATCGCTGAAATGTTTATGGCTTCACGTCCACGCCAGAAGACATCAATGAAGCTAGGGAACAAAATATGTTCCTACTGATGTATTCGACACCACTCCACGAGTATGACCTCAATTATCACAGGTACATTTCATTTTGTGTTGCATGTACTAACTTCGTTGAAGCATGCTGTTTGATAAATATTATATTCTCTTATGTTCTATTCACGCGTAGATGTGCTTCGTCAAATCGTCAGCCACGATGAAAGCAAACTTGTCTTCATTGCCACCTACCTGCTCTATATAACTCGTGGAGTGTGTTTCTACAGGTTCAACACAACAAATTGTTATTGAACATCAAATTTGTCCAGCAAGTGCATTTATTTTTATTTTAAGAGGGTAACAGTGCTGTTAATAAAAAAAATGTCACTTATAACTTATAATTTTTAAAAGAATATAAACAACAAAATATAACAAACTTTTCAGAACATATACATACTCCGATGGGCTGGACTGTAAATTATTAGATCTTGATCATGTGTTCATTCCCATAAAAACGAAATTGTTTTCCGAAATTCTGGCCTCCCCCAAAACATAATCCTGCATACGCCACTGCGTTCATGTACTTTCTAGGTATATATTATTAGTTAAATGGTTAATAATACCATCTATGTTTACATAATCAATAAATAACGTGATACAGAGAGTTAAAGCCGTTGAAAACCGAAGTAAACTAATGAGCAGTTCACTAGCAAAATCTCGAAACCGACCCCGTTAAGTCAAAACGCTCTAACGTTTGACTGGTCGAAGATAAATTAGCATAAGTACATATATTCTGAAGGAAATGTAATGTTCTACAACTTTCTTCCCCACGAGTTTCCTGTAAAATGGAAGGCAAACGGATTGGACGGGCAAGTTAGACGAGAAACATGAGGCGCTTCACATTTTCTGCAAATATTTTATATTCACCGGCTCATATCTCGGAGACGGTAACACACAGAGATAAATATGAATACACCATTTTGTAGAGCATTTAATTTACTTTATGTTTGAAAATTATAAATATATGTGTGCGACGCACCGTTTTAAAGTTATACGCCAAAATCTAAAAAAGGTGGGCTTTGAGTCCCCCTCTGCCCCCCCCCCCCCCCCCCCCCCCCCTCCGCGGCACCTGAAATTGACGGGACTTTATTAGGTGTTGTTCAGGGGACCTCCCCCTACACATTCCTGAATATATTTGGAACTACACGATTTGATGCAGCAAAAATTCCTAATTTGACTGGACTAATAACTGGGTGGGATACATCGTATATAAGATGTAAGTAACACTCCTGGAAATAATTACATGTATTAGATTTAAGATCACTAAAATTGCTGCATTATAATAGTGACCATAAACTAATACACGTAAAGTTTTCCGTGAGTGTTAATTACATGTACTGTACATTGAACCCCGCCTTGTTATTGGGCAAATTAGTATTGACTGACTGAAGAGTTACAACTGATAATTTGTATTGTAATGGGAGTTCTTCACTTATCTTGAATGTCTGTTCGCACAGCACATTCGTCTTCTTGTTCGCTATGGAACAAGTAGAGGTACTCGTTGCCCCATTGTACTCAAAGTATTGCGTTATGAACGTCAGGGAGAGTCAGCCACGAGTCCGAGGTGCAGCCAACGACAATGGTGATTTTGATGCCATAGCACTGACTTTCTCCTACACTGAAGTGATGACCATTGTATGACTCACGTTGCTGTTGCAGCCCGACAGATTGTGCAGGCGGTGTGCGGTAAGACTGCTACTGCTGCCAACGTCAAGACTTTGGGCATCGCACCGAACATATTTTAACTCGCGAAACGAATACATCTTAATTTCAACAACGGAATTAAATGTTCCATGCATTTTAAATTCACGTCGGAGGGCGAAACTAAATACCGTTTAGGAATTTTATTTCACGCCAGGTGCGAGATTAAAAGTCTGTAACGAATTTTATTTCGCGCAGGGAGTGAAATATAAAGTCTGTAACCGAGTTTAATTTCGCGCAGCGAGCGCACCGGAAGCGAAATTAAATGTCTGTATTGAATTTTATTTTGCGCCGCAAGCAAAATTAAGTCTGTAATGAATTGTATTTCGTGCCGGGAGTCAAATTAAAAGACTGCAACGAATTTTATTTCGCACCGGAAGCGAAATTAAACGTCTGTATCGAATTTTATTTTGCGCCGCGAGTGAAATTAAAGTCTGTAATGAATTGTATTACGCGCCGGGAGCGAAATTAAAAGATTGTAACGAATTTGTTTTCGCGCCGGGAGTGAAATTTTATTCAATTGCACAATGTAATTTCGCGTTGCTATTAAGTTTCGCGTTGATTTCGCTACGTCATTTCACTTCGAATTAAGTTTCGCTTCGATTTAATTTCCCGCCGACGATCATTATCATTTCGCTCCCAAGTATCGCGCTCACGGCGAAATTCAAATATATTCGCCCCCACAGCCATGCATTTCGGTTTGCATGTCAGCCCTGGTTCAAGGGCATACCACGAAATCCCAGGGGGGGAATGCGACTAAGTACTGTACCAAGAAAAGGAAGCCAGGCCCCTAGTTTATATTTGAAATTATATATTTCTTTACGCTTGCATTAGAGAATCTGTTAAGTACTGAGCAGTTTTGATTTCACTGATATTTTATCTGTCACCCCCACAATCTGCAAGCTACATGTCTGAACAGCGGTTGGTTGCTTGGTAGGCCTAGGCCCTTCAACGGCTGTCGCGCCACGGGTTTAGTCTTTTTTTTTTAACTTCTAATATATAAGTGTAAGAGTACAAGAGCACGAACTATTCAGTGACAACTTTCTTTCAGAGAAGCAAGTTCGAATTCAAATGGAAACAATGCGTTGTGTGGAAAAGTAAGACGTAGCCATTGTGAAAATGGAAAATTGATCTCCGTAAATATTGACGACAGTCAAGTGCCATGTTGTTTAGGTGCAAGCGTCCTGCATTAATATCCACTTCCTTTGTACGCCCACAGAAAGCGAAGAAAATTCCCAGCAGAGCTTGTGTATTGGCGTATTGAACGAAAGAAAAGGTAAGGAACTGAAACAATGTTTCTTACAGCAGATGCTTATTGCCATTCAGAAATTCCTTAACCTACCATTGTGGTTGCACGTGAAGTTCAGTTGTGTCTTGTGTTTCCCAGGGTTTTCCTCACTCCCTCCAGGTAAATGCCGAGATAGTACCTTAGGCTACTTGAAGACTCAGGGCACCTACCCCATCCCTGACTCCAATACAGTAACACACATAGTCAACTACACGCGACTGATGACCAAGATGTCCCAAGTCCCTACAATGTATTATTATCAACAAGAACAAGAATGTTTGAGGAAGTAAGAAAGTATCTGTACAAACACATTGTGTAAACGTTACATAAGCGTGACATTACTATAATTTTATTTCTCAGATATCGTTCCGCGCCTAGGCACTTGTACCTAGGTACATGTAACTCGCCGAACTACAATACGGTATTCGTCAATTCGGCGTGTTCATCATTTTCCTTGCGCAAGAGATCTTGTGAAGTGGTGCCGCTACTCCTACCACCCTTTTAAATAAACGATTCCCAAACTAATGCTGACGATTCCATTCATCCGATTTTATTTATGAACAAGAAGTTCCGTAACGAACTAAAGAGCCTACTTTTCATTAAAAAAAAAGATACATGCCAATGATTAATCTATATGGATCTATCAAGAATAATGACGAAATTAAGTTGGTAATATCGAAATTTCTAATTAGTTCGAAATACTGTATAGGCTACCTGGCATAATGTAGCCTAATAGAGAACTACAGTTGGCAGCCCTGGTGACTGAATATATTCTTAGTTCCATCTCTTAAGGTACAGAATAACAAATTTGGTTGAAGTCCAATGGATAGCATGGACGTTACATGCAGTTAAACATTGGATCTAACAGTGCGTAAAATCATGTTGGCAACAATGACATACATGTATTGGTCAGAAATAATCTGAAATAATATGATCTATTTTTGTGTCAATTTTGAGTGAAATCCATTATTTAGTATAGAAGTTACATGCATTTTAAAATTGGAGCTATCAGCAGGCTTAGAATCATGTTGGCAGCACTGGCGCAGGCCTATATTAGTTACTCCAAATTAATCTAGAATGCCAGGTACTATACGTGTGCAAAGTTTAGAGCTATTGGCTTGCACACTTTCTGATATATTGATATTAGGGTAACAAAAATAGAGACAGTATTTATTAACAGTCGGCAGCCCTGGTTACTCTTAAGAATCGGCATAGTCATATCTGTTATGGTACACATAGCACACGCGATATTTGGTTGAAATCCAAATGATAGTATAGAAGTAACATGTATTTTAAGTTGGACCTCTTAGCAGGCTTAGAATCATGTTGGTAGCACTGACGTATATAAGTTACTCCAAATTATTATCGAATGTCAGGTACTATACGTGTGCATAGTTTAAAGCTGTCGGCTTGCATACTTTCTGATATATGGGTATTTGGATTTAAAAAATGATAGCATTTATTAACAGTTGGCAGCCCTGGTGCCTCTTAAGAATACGCCCAGTCATATCTGTTTATGTACACATAGCACATACGAAATTTGTTTGAAATCCAATTTATAGTGTAGAAGTTATATGCATTTAAAATTTGGACCTACCAGCAGGCTTAGAATCATTTTGGCAACACTGCCATGATTGGCCTCCTGGAAATTAAACTGCAATATTATTATCTATACGTGTGCCAATTTTGAAAAAGCTCCCATTCATACCTTCCATGATATCCAACATGGAGCTCAAATTTCAATTGCGATTTTTCAGCAGTTGGTAGCACTGACATCGTTTTCAAATACGACCGTGAGATATTCAGGTATAGATCTTTACTCCTACCAAATTTTGTTTCGATTGCTGCAGCCGTTTAGGAGTTGATAGGTGGGGGGGGCACACACACAGACAGACAGACAGACAGACAGACAGACAGACATACATTTGCCCGATCTCATAAGTCTACTTTTTTCTCATTTTAGCAAACTGTGAAAAGTAGGCTACAAATGCATTGAAATCAGGAAATAAATCTCCGCTTTCGTATTACCAGGTCTTTTTCCTATTTTAAGCAGAAATATAAAAAAACTTCTAATAACGTTTCTGTTTTTCACATTTTGGGAAATGCATTGAATTAATATCAATTCTATTGCACTCTAGTATGCAAAGTGGTTTTCACATCGCAAATACGAGCTTCCATTCAAGAGAAAACTTAAAAAAGAAATTGTCTCACTTTGGTGCTGCTACATGGTGTCAGAATTCAAAACTAACAAGAAGTTCCGTGACGAACTAAAGAGCCTACTTTTCTTAAAATTTAAAATTCATGCCAATGATTAATCTATATGAATCAATCTAGAATAATGACAAAATGAAGTTGGTAATATAGAAATTTCTAATTAGTTCGAAATACTGTATACCTGGCATAATGTAGCCTAATAGAGAACTACAATTGGCAGCCCTGGTGACTGAATATATTCTTAGTTCCATCTCTTAAGGTACAGAATAACAAATTTGGTTGAAGTCCAATGGATAGCATGGACGTTACATGCAGTTAAACATTGGATCTAACAGCGCGCGTAAAATGATGTTGGCAACAATGACATACATGTATTTGTCAGAAATAATCTGAAATAATATGATCTATTGTTGTCTCAATTTTGAATGAAATCCATTAGTTAGTATAGAAGTTACAATCATTTCAAAATTGGACCTATCAGCAGGCTTAGAATCATGTTGGCAGCACTGGCGTAGGCCTATATTGGTTACCCCAAATTTATCTAGAATGCCAGCTACTATACGTGTGCAGAGTTTAGAGCTATTGGCTTGCATACTTTCGGATATATTGATATTAGGGTAACAAAAATAGAGTCAGTATTTATTAACAGTTGGCAGCCCTGGCTACTCTTAAGAATCGGCATAGTCATATCTGTTATGGTACACATAGCACACACGAAATTTGGTTGAAATCCAAATGATAGTATAGAAGTTATATGTATTTAAAGTTGGACCTCTCAGCAGGCCTAGAATCATGTTGGTAGCAGTGACGTATATAAGTTACTCCAAATTAATATAGAATGTCAGGTACTATACGTGTGCATAGTTTCAATCTGTCGGCTTGCATACTTTCTGATATATGGGTATTTGGTTTTAAAAAATTGAGAGCATTTATTAACAGTTGGCAGCCCTGGTGGCTCTTGAGAATACGCCCAGTCATATCTGTTTATATACACATAGCACATACGAAATTTGGTTGAAATCCAATTTATAGTGTAGAAGTTATATGCATTTAAAATTTGGACCTACCAGCAGGCTTAGAATCATTTTGGCAACACTGCCATGAATAGACTCCTGGAAATTAAACTGCAATATTATTATCTATACGTGTGCCAATTTTGAAAAAGCTCCCATTCATACCTTCCATGATATCCAACATGGAGCTCAAATTTCAATTGCGATTTTTCAGCAGTTGGTAGCACTGACATCATTTTCAAATATGGCCGTGAGATATTCAGGTATAGATCTTTACTCCTACCAAATTTTGTTTCGATTGCTGCAGCCGTTTAGGAGTTGATAGGGGACACACACACACAGCCAGCCAGACCGAGAGATAGAAGGACAGACAGACACACATTTGCCCGATCTCATAAGTCTACTTTTTCCTCATTTTTGCAAAATGTGAAAAGTAGGCTAAAAATCGGGACATTTAGCCTTAATGTTATCTGGCTATTCTACAGAATGCTGTGTTGGCTGGCTGGTGTGTGTCTTACCCGTGCTGTCCGATCGTGACGTCACAGTTCCCTCTTCATTGTATGTAAAGTAGTCATGGATGTTTCAGCTACGTTATCTGATGGTTGAGTTACTTCCGCAATGCTATATGTGTTCGTAGAATGGGGCCTGTTATCAAGTGCCTCTGATATGGTTGGATATTCAGGGGAATGTACTGCAGTTTCCATGTCCGTAGTGTTGCTTAGCTTACTACTCCCATCAGACTCACCCAGCACCGTGCTGTAGGTTTGTTGTCTGACATTTACCGGGCGATTCCTTTTGTTCAGACAGTCTATTTGTAAGTGCGAAGTTTCTTTACAATAAAAGCAATACTTAGCTTGTCCTTCATATGTTAACAGAACTTTATAATCATTGACCGTCAAATATGATGGAATGGGGTATTTAAGTTCAATTGTTAATACGTAAGCCATTACTTACAGCAGAAAATTCGTATACTTCATTCCAGCACTCGTTCCGTATGTCCTTGACAACTCCATACGTAGAAAGCACGCGGGAGAGCCTTTCGTTGTTGACTTCGGGAGGTAGATTAAACAGACAAGCACACGTTTTGTCAAAGAGTCTTAGTGGTGTTACCGCTAGCTAGCCGGAAGGATATCACACCTTTATGTCGAGATAATGTTTTCATACAGTAAGGTGGACACTAATTTAATGTACACTGAATTTTCCCCGTTGTCTAGTTGATTCGCTAGAATTGATCTCTATTAAGCTTCAGGTCGTTTGCTATCCACCTAAGCCTATGTATTTCAATTGGTGTCGGTCTGTTGTTCCTTTCTTCTAAATTGCATTTAATAGTTATTTTCCGGACATTCGCCATTTTCACTAGTTCAACAAGAAGTTCCGTGACGAACTAAAGAGCCTACTTTCCTTAAACTTTAAGATTCATGCCAATGATTAATTTATATGGAACTATCTAAGTTAATGACGAAATTAGTTGGTAATATCAACATTTCTAATTAATTCTAAATATACCTGGCATAAAGTAGCCTAATAGAGCACTACCGTTGGCAGCCCAGGTGACTTAATATATTCTTAGTTCCATCTCTTAAGGTTCAGAATACAAAATTTGGTTGAAGTTCAATGGATAACATGGACGTTACATGCAGTGAGATATTGGATCTATCAGTGCACGTAAAATCATGTTGGCAGCAATGTCATGCATGTGTTGGTCAGAAATAATCTGAAATATTATGATCTATTGTTGTGCCAATTTTGGATGAAATCCATTTGTTTGTATAGAAGTTACATGCATTTTAGAATTGAACCTATCATCAGGATTAGAATCATGTTAGCAGCATTGACATATATTAGTTACTCCAAATTAATCTAGAATGTCAGTTACTATACGTGTGCAAAGTTTAGGGTTGCTAGTTTGCATACTTTCTGATATATTGATATTAGTGTACAAAAATAGAGACAGCCATTATCAACATTTGGCAGCCCTGGTTGCTCTTAAGAATTCGCATAGTCATATCTGTTTACGTACCCATAGTACATACAAAATTTGGTTGGAATCCAATTGATAGTATAGAGGTTACATGTATTTAAAAATTGGTCCTATCAGCAAATCATGTTGGTAGCACTGACGTATATTAGATACTCCAAATTGATCTAGAATGTTAGGTACTACATGTGTGCATAGTTTAAAGATGTCGGCTTGCATAGTTTCTGATATATTAGTATTTGGATAGAAACATAGAAAGAGCATTTATTAACAGTTGGCAGCCCTAGTGGCTCTTAAAAATACGCTCAGTCATATCTGTTTATGTACACATAATACATACGAAATGCGGTTGAAATCCAATTGATAGTGTAGAAGTTATATGCATTTAACAATTTGACCTATCAGCAGGCTTAGAATAATTTTGGCAACACTGTAATGTATGGCCTCCTGGAAATTAAACTGAAATATTATTATCTATGTAATATGTGCCAATTTTGGAATAGGTCCCATGCATACCTTCCAAGATATCCAACATGGAGCTCAAATTTCAATTGCAGTTTTTCAGCAGTTGGTAGCTCTGACATCAATTTCATATATATGGCCTTGAGATATTCAGGTATAGATCTTTACTCATACCAAATTTTGTTTTGATTGCTTCAGCCCTTTAGAAGTTGATAGAGGGGGACATACACACACACACACACACACACACACACACACACACACACAGACAGACAGACAGACAGACAGGACAGACACACAGACATTTGCCCAGATTGATCTCAAAGTCTACTTTTTCCTCATTTTTGCAAAATGTGAAAAGTAGGCTAAAATTACAATACCCCAATACGGTAAGCACTTCCGAGTATTTATTAACCTCGCGGCTAAACTCAGAACCTAACACGACGTAGGTCGCTAAGTGACACTTCCACTCTTTCTACTCTATGGAGTTCTCCAACACAAAATGTATCAAAATGGTGCCATTCTCAATCGATGATGCCGTTTGTAATATATAAACGATAACCGAATAACGGTATTCGGGGAATATTTTTCGAGAGAAGTTTTCAAATAATGTTATTTCTAGTCAGCGCTACCATTTCGTTACTGCGATAATCGATATCCGAATAACGTTATTAGTGCGAATAACGGTACTGGTGGGATAATTTTCGAGAGATGTATTCAAATAACGTTATTTCTAGTGAGCACTACCATTTCGTTCCTGCGATAACCGATATCCGAATAACGTTATTAGTCCGAATAACGGTATTGGGGGAATATTTTTGGAGAGATCTATTCAAATAACGTTATTTCTTGTGAGCACTACCATTTCGTTCCTGAGATAACCAATATCCGAATAACGTTATTAGTCCGAATAACGGTATTGGGGGAATATTTTTCGAGAGATGATTTCAAATAACGTTATTTCTAGTGAGCACTACCATTTCGTTCCTGTGATAACCGATATCCGAATAACGTTATTAGTCTGAATAACGGTATTGGTGGAATAATTTTCGAGAGATGTATTCAAATAACGTTATTTCTAGTGAGCACTACCATTTCGTTCCTACAATAACCGATATCCGAATAACGTTATTAGTCCGAATAACGGTATTAGGGGGTATTTTTCGAGAGACTTATTCAATTAACGTTATTTCTGTCGGACAATACTATATCGTTCCTACGATAACCTATATCAGAATAACGTTATAAGGACCAATAACGATACCATGCGATACAAATGACGTCCGGGTATGAAACGTAACGACCACAATGTGACCAAGACCCATTTTGTTACATAATCCACCCTAACAACCATTTTCGTTATGTTAAGTTATGAAGCCTTGCAAATAAAAGCATATCATGATCCGGATGACACATGTGTATGTCAACTATGCGGACACACATGTGAACACTACCATATAGAGAACTGCAGCAAAAGAATAAAGTCAATAAAAGACTATGCTAGCCACGGCGCAGGTGAACAAACATAGTGTATATAAATGTATCATATGGCTGTTTAGCTACAGTAAAAGTATTATTATTAATTGTAATATCACCAATTTCGACGACAACTTCAAGGGTGTTTTCAGTGTTAATAATGCATAGAAGGTATGCATTTTCTATACTGCTCCGTACATATGTAGCCACACCAAAAAACTTATCATACGTAGCACCTAAGAGATCGAAACCAGGTATTTTACCTCTTGAGGAGAATTGGTTTTCATTCTCAACATGATGTTCTTGAACTGCAAGTACATCAACTCGGTTATCATCCAAGATCTTACGTAAGAGATGGCATTTGGCCCTACTAATGCCTTCGATGTTCAGTTGACACAATCTAATGTTTGAACCCAGGTTTCTGTATAGATGGTCTTGAAAAGGTCAGTTTCTTAATTTTTGGCCATTTTGGCAATGTGATATACGCCAGGAGATCACAAGGATTATCTGGCTCTAGTAATATTGCTGCTCGCTTAGCACCACCCAGGGGACACGTGCAGGGTAATATAAGGTTATACCTAATATAATGAAACGATAATGTTTCAGTATCTTGAACCAGAATTGAATTCTTGGCTTAGCTGGGAATCGAACCCAGGCGTCAACCAATCATGCTAACCACTACACCATGAGGCACACATCTCCAAATAAAATTCATAAAAATAAATACTGTCAAGTCAATTGTCAGTAAAGGACATGTTTAACAGATTAGGGAAGATGATAGTTGCTAAACAGAACTATGTAAGAAAAAAACTCAGGTACTTACCCGAGCATAAATGATGGGGCCACAATGTACCATCAAACATGCAGCAAGCTGACAAATACGCAAAACAATACTTTCTGATACATTCCGATTCTGAAGTACTGGTTTAAAGTTCTGAACTGATGTGTACAGGTATTGAGCAAACTGTTCCCGTAAGCCTGCACTGTGTTGATCCGTACCCAAAGTGTGGTATGCCTGTCCTAGCATACGAACGAAGGTAAGCATAGGATCACGTTCATGATCGAGCAAAATAGAGGTAGATTCACTGAGAGCAACAAGAGCAGGTAATCGGCAAACAATTTGGGTTAAATCTCGAAGTTCTTGGGACTCGTCATCCACATTGTATACCACACATCTGTAACACGACAGTTCATTGAATAATGTACATGTATGTTTCATTAAATTTTATAATAAAAACTAATCAATTATATAAAAGTAAAGTAAAAAATACGCACCCAGTATTGTAATATTAGTGCATGTCTTGATTGAACTGAATCAAGTGAATGACTAATTCAGTATTTCAGTATTCTTTTTCTTCACAGCAGAATGGCACTGAAGCATATCTTATTTTTATTATCAGAAGCTTCTCAGTAGGTGTGCCCAAATTAGATTGGGCAGTGCCCTGAAATAAATTACATAGATTATTTATACACTTAATAAAACAATTCTCACTAAATGGGGGGGGCTAAATTGAACGACTAGTTTCGTTTGCCAAGCAAACATCACCACTACTGCTCACTTAGGCTTAATTTAGGTTCTGTGGCGTAGTCGGTAGCATGCTGAACTGCTATTCCCAAGATAGCGGGTTCAAACCCGGCCGAAGTCGTCGGATTTTTTTAAGAGCGTTAAAAATCCTTCAGTATGCCTTCCTTCAGAGGGGAAGTAAAGCCGGCGGTCCCATGTCATAGATTTATGGCATGTAAAAGATCCTTTCACAGACTAAACTTGTGTAAAGCAAAATTTGTTAGGTTAGATTTCGTCATAACGCTCTATCAAAGTTCCAACGTTCACCACTAGGTATCATTGATATCTGGTGGCGAAAGTTGGAACTACTTGAAATTGAACGGAACTTGTAGCTCACCCTTTAGGGTATCCGCTGGAAGCAGCTACAGACTCAGGCGAGCCGAACATGTCCTCGGACACTCCCGGCGCTAAAAGCCATACGATAAATAAATAAATAAGTGGATATGTATATAACACTTACAGGATGTGATAATAATAATGTTATTGGTTTTACGTCCCTTTTAACTACCCTGGCTTTTAGAGACGCCGGGGTGCCGGAATTTTGCCCCGAAGGGGTTCTTTAACGTGCCAGTAAATGTACTGACACGGCTCCCTCGCATTTTGCGCACCCTCAAATGCCAGCTGACTGCGCCAGGTTTCGAATCTGCAACCTTGGGCTCAGCAAGCGAGAACGTTACCCCTGAGCCACGCAGCCAGACACTTACAGGATGTACAGCAGTATTTACAATTCAATGACTTTGTAACGAGTCAGAGAGTTTAACCAATTATATATATATATTATTCCGTTAAAAGTCCATTACACTTCTAAAGAGTATAGTTTCTTGCTAGTACTTCTTTGTGTGTATAAGTGTGAAATCTTTTTGAATCATTAACTTACAGTTTTGTTATTAACAGTTACTTTCCAAATTTAATTTTTTATTTTGTTAAGTGCCTGTTTAAGTCTTCAACATAACTAACCAACAACAAAAGTTCACCAAGTATACAAGAAATGTTAACTGTTAACAACAAAACAGTCTAGAAATGTAACTGTTACATTTAAGTTCTTGTGTAAGTGTTTAACATGACTAACTACAAAAGTTCACCAAGTAAATAAGAAATTGGAAAAGTAACTGTTAATAACAAAACAGTCTAGAACGCAATCACTTTAATAGCTAGCAGCGATAGAAGTTAACAATTCAAAAAGGTTTCACACTTATGCACATAAAAAGAGAGTAGTAACAAAAAGCAATTTAGAAGTGTAATAGACTAATGGAATCAAAGAAATGTATATAATTGGTTAAAAATCTGACTCATTACAAAGTTTAATTGAAAAATTCTGCAACTTAATAACTCTAAATACTGTTGTATGCAAGTGTTATATATATATATACATATCAACTGAACCTAAATTAAGCCTAAGTGAGCAGGATCTGAAGATGCTTGCTTGGCGAACTAAACTAGTCATCCAATTTAGCCCCCCATTTCGTGAGAATTGTTTTATTAAGTGTATAACTAATTCATAAAATTTAATTCAGGCACTAGGAAACTGATTGTATTTCCCCGCATAATCTAATTTGGGAACACTTAGGTTTACTGACTGAACAGCTTCTAATAATAGATTACTTAGGCAACTCTGAAAAATGACTTGTAATATTTCAACATTTTATTTGTCTTGCACAGGTTTCCACTTAATACAACGTATTAAATTAAATCATTTTAACGTATGTATGTGAATACTACCTGCATCCTAATTTTAGGAAGGAAATTTTAGTGGATGAATATGGCACCGCTCTCAGATTATCTGAAACTCTTAACCTCTTCAAGCCCTTTTCCCCTCGGAGTTACACAGCCACAGTAAGGCTTTTGTTCTGCTGGGCATCATTAACATAAATATTAACATTAAACAAAGTATAACAAAACCACAATTCTAAATTTTGTATATAAATCTAAACTTCAACCCTAGTGATCAGGATCTGATGATCTGACCCGATGGTCGAAGTGCATAATCCTAAATTGCGATTTATTTATGTGAAAAATAAGTAATACATGTAATTCTTTTCAGGACTTGTGTTACGGTATATATACAGTATTATCCCTGCCCAACCATATTGGGCAAATAGTGTGTTGACCAACTGAAAAATATAAATTGATCGATTTTACAGGCAACACTAAAAATGGCTTCAAAACTTCACATCATCTCTTACAATTCTATATATTGCAATAATCAGGACACTGTTTTGGTAGCCACAGGAGTTGGTATTGCGATATTATGGTGCACGCATGTCTGTAACGCCACATCACTCGTAAGCCTATGGCGAATCTCACCACCACTACTCTTAAATGTCTGCAGCAAGACATGCATTTCGCTGGCTGCCATTTCAGCTCAGTTTCAGTATCTGTGGCAGTTGGGCATTATGCATGCTTGGAGCTGTGGTAAGTGGATTTTCACCGTACATCATCATGTGTGGTGGATAAATGACATCATCAAAATTATGATGGGAGGAGTTTGATCCCAACCTTAACTCAAATAATGTCTGCAACACAATTTTTCAATTTCAATATTTGGAAAATATGTGTGGGTATTATTCGCGAATATATGGTACGTGCCTGTTACGGTGATCTTCTCAAATGAGAGATATTCTTTGTTTTCCAAATTCTCCACTAATGACAACTGACCGATGAGATTCAATCTCAAACCCTGGGCACGAGAGGTTAACAGTGCTAAAGAGAAGGCTGAATGTAGCAAATCAGTGTAACATACAATGTTTGCATATGTAGCTATTGCTTGTACTTTTGGGAGGGAGGAAGGAAATAGCATATACACACATCTGAAATACTAATTAAAAATACTATGTACTTTTTGATAATGGTTATATAGAAAAACTAGCAGTAGTGCCCGGCTTCGCCAAGTGGATTTATTTGTTTTATGGATGACGAGCAGGCACCCGCGGCTTCGCTCGTGTCATAGTCATGTTATATTGTTATTCAACGAAATGCAGGTTTAACCCCGTTAACACCCCTTTAGAACCTGAATATCCAAAAATCCCTCCTTAGTAGAAGTTTTCGACACACAACAAACATAACCCCAAAATATCATTCTTCTAACTTTAATAGTTTTGGTTGGTCGATGAGAGTGAATATCCAAAAATCCATCCTTAGTGGACGTTTTTCTTCCAGAACACCTATTTACTTATTTTTAAGCTGATTTTTTCCCGCTGAATTTCAATCTTCTCGCTAATGTTGTTTAAGAGATACAAGCTCCGTTAAGAATCCTTCAACCCACAATTTTCACCCCTTTCACCTCATAATATACACCATATCGATAAACCCTTAGACATAAGTCTGCTTATTTTTATTGATTAATTTATATGCTGAATATCACATCCCCAAATGAAACAATTCGTGAGATATTGTTCATCAATGAAATGCAAGTTTAACCCCCTTAACACCCCTTCAGAACATGAATATCCAAAAATCCATCCTTAGTGGACGTTTTCGACATACAACGAACATATCCCCAAACTTACAAGTTTCTGACTGCAATAGGTTTGGCTGGGGGATGATGAGTGAATATCCAAAAATCCTTCCTTAGTGGACTTCATTCCCCAGAATTTCACCCCTCCCCATGGGCCCCTTGAATTAGATTTATGAAAAAACGGTCGACCACCTATTTACTTATTTTTCAAGCTGATTTTTCCCCCTGAGTTTCATACATTATGCCTCTGTCTTTTAAGAGATACTTGCTCCGTTAGGAATCCTTCAACCCCCACTTTTCACCTCTTTCACCTCATAATATACACTACATTGAAAAACCCTCAGACATGTGTCTTCTTATTCTTAATGATGAGTTTATATGCCGAGTATCGCATCCCCCAAGGAAACCAATCGGGAGATATAGTGGAATCTCGTTAGTACGTTTTTCAAGGGACTGAAAAATTTGGACGTCATATGCGGGAAAACGTACTACCGAAAACGCCATACTGCATTTACAACGTATAAGAAAGAACGCGGCGTATATATGGACGTTCAATCGCCGACCTTAGTAAGTGATTGTATGCACTGCTACAGTCACGACATAAATATAGGTTATCAGTAACTTACACGCAATAAATAACATAAAAATTAATTACTGTACCTCTACACTACAGTGTAATACAGGGTCTTTATTTTTGCTTAGCAAGGACATTTTCGCTCTCGCTCTCCGCCAGTGACGGCTCAGTTGCTGGCGACCGCGCACGCATATGTAGGCCTACGGCAGAATATGGTGCTTAAAATCAGTAGCCTACCATGCAGTTTTACTGGCCATAATTTACAGTAGATGCTGAAAATGTTCCCCATCCGCTTCCAAACACATATAATACAGGGTCTTTCTTTATATTTGATCAGCAAGGACATTCTCGCTCTCGCGCTCCGCCAGTGGCGGCTCTGTTGGCGGCGACCACGCACGCATATGTAGGCCTATGGCTGAATACGGTGCTTAAAATCAGTAGCCTACCATGCAGTTTTACTGGCCATGATTTACAGTAGATGCTGAAAATGTTCCCCATCCGCTTCCAAACACATATAATACAGGGTCTTTCTTTATACTTGATCAGCAAGGACATTCTCGCACTCGCGCTCCGCCAGTGACGGCTCTATCGCCGGCGACCGCGCACGCATATGTTTGAAGCACGGGCTTGCTTGAACCACTTCAATAAAGCGCTTTCTAGTTCAGGAAACTGTCCCTCTCGCACACGTTTCCATTTGCCACTCACCCCTTCTTCAAATGCACGTTCAATTTCCTTCCTTTTGCCGAGAATCGTGTTCAGTGTAGACGGAGGAATGTTCCACTTTCGCACTATATCCACATGCTTCATGTGAGGATTGCAGTCCACGTCTCGAATGTATTTAATCTTCTCGTTATTAGTTATCTGCCGTACTTTCTTCTTATCCATTATGAAACACGCAATAAAATAGGTCATAACTGGGCGTGAACACTAAGAACTAGAAGACAATAGTGCGGAACACGAAGACAATAATGTGCCTACGTGAGAAATAAACAAAGGGAAGGGGTTGAAGGGCAGCGGGAGAGAGACACATCACCTGTGTTGCGTCATAGCTATAGCCACTTCTACGCCGTCAAACACAATAAAATCATCTACACTGTCAATAACTATCAGAGAATATGAGGCAATATCGCGTCGTGTTTTCCAGAAGCCGAATTTTAAAATGAAATAAGAATAAAATACGGTTCACTAACAAATGTGGAGCGTGGAATGTTAGAAGTCTGCTAGGAAGTGGAAGGTTAGAAAACTTAGAAAGGGAAATGGATAGGTTGAGGTTGGATTTGGTTGGGATTAGTGAAATGCGCTGGCAGGAAGAACAGGACTTTTGGTCAGGAGACTATAGGGTCATTAGCACTAAATCAAACAATGGCCAAGCAGGGGTTGGCCTCATAATAAGTAGGAAACTTGGACAGCGGGTGGAATATTATGAGCAATATAGTGAACGGATTATTGTAGCAAAAATCAATACTAAACCTACCTGTACCACAGTGGTACAAGTCTATATGCCTACCAGTCCAGCTGATGATGAGGATGTTGATAAGGTCTACGAAGAAATAGACGAAATTCTGAGGTATATCAAGGGTGATGAAAATGTTATAGTAATGGGAGATTGGAATGCTGTGGTAGGAAAAGGAAGAGAAGGGAAGATAGTAGGAGATTTCGGATTAGGTGAAAGGAATGATCGAGGAAGCAGGCTGGTAGAATTCTGCACCGAGCATGAGTTGGTCATAGCTAACACCTTATTCAATAACCACAATAGAAGAATATACACATGGATGAGACCAGGAGATACAGGGCGTTACCAAATCGACTTCATTATGGTCAAGCAGAGGTTTCGAAACCAGATTTTGGATTGTAAAACATATCCTGGTGCTGACATAAACTCTGACCACAATCTGGTTGTAATGAAATGCAGATTAAAGTTGAAGAAACTGAAGAAAAGTCAAAAGCCAAAAAGGTGGGCAATAGACAGACTGAAAGAGAAGGATGTAAACGAAAGATTCAAGAAGAGTATAAAGGAAGTACTAATGAAAAACCCCAAACAAACTTCAATTGCAGACGAATGGGCACTTTTGAAGAATCAAATAACAAAATCCGCAGAAGAAAACATTGGTAGGAAAGAAAGAATAGGTAGAAAACCGTGGATAACTCAGGATATACTAGAATTGATGGATGAAAGGCGGAAACACAAGAATGTAAGAAATGAAAAGGGGAAAGCAGAATACAAACGTCTGAGAAATGAGGTTAACAAGAAGTGCAAGGAAGCGAAAGAAGAATGGTTGAAAGAGAAATGTACAGGTATAGAAAATTGTCTGAAATTAGGAAAAGTAGACACAGCTTATCGAAGGATTAAGAATACTTTTGGGGAAAAGAAGACTAAGTGCTGTAATATTAAGGACACAAATGGAAAGCCTCTAACAGATAGGGAAGAAAAGGTTGAGAGATGGAAAGCTTACATAGAGAGTTTGTATAAGGGAAAGGAGATTGAGAATCATGTAATGGAAAGGGAGGAGGAAATTGATGTGGATGCGAAAGGAGATTTAATATTGAGATCAGAATTTGATAAAGCTTTGGAAGACTTAAGCAGGAACAAAGCACCAGGCATAGATGATATTGCTGATTTGCTGATGACATCGTCATCTTGGCCGACAAGCCTGAGGATTTGAATGAGTTTTTGAATGGTATGGACTCCGTCTTACGGAAAGAATTCATGATGAAAATTAATAAATGTAAAACAAAAATACTGGAATGCAGCCGAAATAAATCAGAAACCTCTATGGAGATCCAATTGGCAGGTGAAAAGCTGAAGGAAGTAGGAGACTTCTGTTACTTAGGAAGCAGAATAACCAGTGATGGACGAAGCAAAGAGGATATAAAAAGTAGGTTGGCTCAGGCAAAGAAAGCATTTCTACAAAAAAGGAATCTGCTGACATCGAATATAGATTTAGGTATTAGGAAGTCATTTTTGAAAGCCTTTGTCTGGAGCGTGGCGCTCTATGGAAGTGAAACTTGGACTATTGGTGCAGCAGAAAATAGGAGAATTGAAGCATTTGAAATGTGGTGTTACAGGAGAATGATGAAGATCAGATGGGTAGATAGGGTTACAAAGAAAGAGGTATTAAGACGAGTGGGAGAGGAGAGATGTTTCTGGCGACTGCTAATGAAGAGAAGAGATAGGTTGGTAGGACACTTACAAAGACACCCAGGAATAGCCAGCTTAGTTATGGAGGGAAGGGTCGAGGACAAGAACTGTAGGGGTAGACCAAGGTTAGAATATGTTAAACAGATTGCCTCGGATGTAGGGTGTGGTAGCTATGTAGAGACGAAACGATTAGCTCAGGACAGGGAGCCATGGAGAGCTGCATCAAACCAGTCAAAAGACTGAAGACTCAAACAACAACAACAACAAATAGTTCAACGGAGATTTGATCGTTGTAAGCGGGAATAGAGAACGTATTAAGGGAATATATCAACATGAATTTAGTAGGATAGGGACTTGAGAAAGGAGAGAAAGGGCAGCGAGAGAGACACACGTCACCTGTGTTGCGTCATCGCTATAGCCACTTCTACGCCGTCAAACGCAATGAAATCATCTAAACTGTCAATAACTATCAGAGAATATGAGGCAATATCGCGTGGTGTTTTCCAGAAGCCGAATTTTATAATGAAATAAGAATAAAATCCGGTTCGCGTACAAATAGTACAACGGAAATTTGATCGTCGTAAGCGGGAATAGAGAACGTATTAAGGGGATATATCAATAAGTATTTTGTAGAATTGGGACTGGGACTTGAGAAAATCATCGCGCTAAGCGGGAAAACGTCGTAACCGAGAACGTGCAAACGAGATTCCTCTGTATTGTTTTTCAATTAAATGCAGGTCTACCCCCTTAATACTAGGGGTCTTCGGTACTGAAAATTTGGGTTCGGTACGGTTCGGTTCGGTAAAAAAAATTGTACTTCGGTTCTCGGTACAGCTTGGCTGATCTTTACATGCTAAATTAGAGTAATTTGTAAACCATTAAGAAAAAAGTAACACATGAGTTTTAATGATTATATAGTAAACCAAATACTTGCCAAATAGCACAATTTTTATTTAAAATACAGAAAAAATGTACAGCTAATAATCTCATACAATGTTCTATTAACTTTCAAACTTGCCCTTTTAGTGTGGAGTAAGCCAATTGATGCATACATTAAATAGACATTAGGCTCACACTGGAACACTTAAGTTCATAATTTAATTCTATTAATCAGAAGAGTTATTGTGCTCTAGTAGTAGAACTTCACTTATACGATATCCAGGGGACCAAAGGAAAAATAACACGCATAAATGTGAAAAACGCGTAAATGAAAGTCGGTAAATAAAAACTGCAAAATGTATGTGACAATATGGGTTATACAGGGACTTTGTTTTAAAAGCGACAGGGACCCTCGCTCGCGCCGCGAGCCAGTTCTCGCCAAGCACTTTGCCGTATGCGCTTCTTGACGCCACGGCTTTAACAGTCCATATTCTTTGGACTAAGGTATATTACAGCTGAAATAGAGTCAATCGGTACTGAGGAACTTCAGAACGTAAATGACAACTTCATGAGGAGGTGCCAGCGATATGTAGCAATGAATGGCGAACATTTTCAGCACCAGCTGTGAACTATAGGCTATAGTACACTCAATGACTGTGCCGCGCGAGCTACGCATTACGGCAAAGTGCCCGGCGGGAGACAGGCTAGCAACGCGGGCGGCGGGCGAGGGAGCGAGGGTTTCCGTTAAGAAGTGAAAAACAAGAAATAATAATACGATTGTTTAACTATAATCGGCATTATGTAACAAAACAACTACAAGAGAAATGCACTCAGATATAACAAAACAAAGAAAATTGAGTCACTTTACGAAGTAGTCTGTTATCTTGACTTGTTTTTTGTTGGCCGAGGCCACGGAGTGAACAGTATTTTCAAACCGATATAATTCGGCCATTATTTCCTCAGAAACGTTATGGTGCGTCACAAAATGTTTGGTAGTCCATAGAGCATTGACAGCATCATTAAAATCAACTGTATTATTCTGCGGCTCTTCATCGTCATTAATAAAATGCCGTAGTGTAGGCCTAAAATAATGGATTTTCATTTGTCTGAAGACGCAAGATTATTAGAACACAGAATCAATCGCGTATTTTTAATGGTTTGACGAGAAGTCCTAAAAAAAACACGAATGAAAATTATAAAAGCGGATTTTTTTAAATATATCGGCGATCGTAAAACACTTCCGCTCATCTTAACATAAGCTTCAGATGCTGTCCAACTGTGTTTTATGGCTGCTTCCTGTTATTTTGAAAGGCTAACACAATAATAGCGCTTGCTTATTATGCAAGCTGTTCTTCCTTGTTACGACACTCTGGCAAGCGAGTGTCGCCGTGACCACCGGTGTCGCTCAAGGCCATCGTAACATAATACAGCGCGCGGTGCATCCTTCCGAACGGAAGTACAGGCGGTAACAAAAGTTTGCATTCGAACATACGTACTTCCTCAGAACACGCAATGTATAAATGACGCTTTATATTGCAAGGGACTTAAAATATTATCGTATAAGCGTGAAAAACGAATAAATGTAAAACGTATATCGGAGATAAATTAACATGGAAAGTATAGGCATTTTGCCGGGACCAGGAAAAAATCGTATAGAAAACGTAAAAATATGAACCTTATACAAGAAGTTTTACTGTATTTAACTAACTATTGAAGTAAAACATTGATGATAAAGGACAATACTTTGGATGTCTAAAAAAAAGGTTTCCTTAAATTACGGTATTTATGTCTCTTGTACCGAACCGAACTTTTTACCGAGTTTTTTATCGTCTTGAACCGAGGTCGGTAATTTCCTTTGTACCGTACCGAAACCAAAAAATCGGTGCACCGTCGACCCCTACTTAATACCCCTTTAGAACCTGAATATCCAAAAATCCTTCCTTAGTGGACGTTTTCGACATACAACGAACATAACCCCAAAATGTCATGTTTCTAACTTCAATAATTTTGGCTGGGCGATGATGAGTAAGCGAGTAAGTCAGGACATTTTCTTTAATTTATTTTTCAGAATTTCACCCCTCTCATGAACCCCTTAAATTGTTGTTGTTGTTGTTTCCTATGGCTAGCCCGGATTCCAATCCATCAGCTTTCTTGCCTTCCAATAGAGTTGTGTGAGGTTTCCAGAAGTTCTAGCAGTCACATCAAGTTTGTTGCAATGTAGCAGGTGTCCCTTATCCATTTTACTTCCAGGTTCGTGACAAAGTGTGCATTCTTCAGATCTCAGGATGTTGATTCGTTTCAGATGAGATGCAAGGCAGTCGTGGCCAGTGTTAAGTCTGAAGAAGGCTACAGCTTCTTTTCTTGGTGTTAATTTATATTGATCCCATTTAGCATCAATGTATTTCCATAATTTGGTTTCTGCTGTTTTCTTCATACCTGTTTTTTATAGTATTTTTCAAGATCCTTTTTGCTGACATAAAATCAGTCTGACTGACAGGTTGTTGTAGTGTGGTACCTTTTTTTGCTAATCTGTCTGCCTCTTCATTTCCTGCTATTCCAACATGAGAAGGGATCCACTGAAATGAGATCTGTTTGTGGAGTCTTTGAAGGGTTTTTATCATACAAAAAATTTCTTTCAGTTCTTTATTTTGGGGCTTATAATTTGACGAGATGGCTTGGATGGCTGCTTTTGAATCTGTAATGATAACGCATTTTTGATAATCAATGTTACTGCCTAATAACTGATGGAGTGCATGTGAAATTGCTCTTATCTCAGCATCAAAGTTTGTTTTGTTTTGGCCTACTGGGAAGTAGAGTGAGAAGAGAGATGAATGTATTCCTGCTCCAGTTCTATTTTCTTTGTCTTGTGAGCCATCTGTAAATATTTTTAGCCATTGATTAGTAAAAGTAAAAAGTAAAATTGAAAATGGTTACCCACTTCATTCTCCTGAAACCTACTTTGCCTACTTCAGAAGAAATAAGGTGACCACCATTGTGAGACTCAATAAGAAGATATACGATGCTGCACGATTCACAGAAGCTGGCTTTGAGCATAAAGATCTGTTTTTCATTGATGGTAGTACACCGAGTGATCATATTCTTCGCCAGTTCATCCACATTTCTGAAGGTGCTGCAGGAGCTGTTGCTGTTCACTGCAAAGGTATGGCCAATTTAGACCACTGGTTGAATAGAATGCCAAAAGTAAATTTCTAATGTAATTGTATTAAGTAGTGGGAAGTATTAGCCTGTAGGAATTTGACTGTAGAGAATTTAAAAAATATAAAATAATATTAGAGCCTTATTAATTATATTTTCAACTTTATCAATAAATCTCAACTACAGAGAATTAAAAGTAACATAATATTAGAGCCTTTTGCATCTTTAATATTATCAATTCGCCTCAAATGACAATTCAGGTGTATTCTTAAATCTTTTTTTCTTCTTTACTGAATTCAATATTGTGTAATGCATCTTATTTCAATATCTTATCTTCTAAAAGTCATTTTGCTACATATTTGTATATAAAATGATAATTTATTCTCTTCACTGCATAAAATCAGTGAATCAATATCTTCTTTTAACTTAATATATGCACTGTGTGGCCAGAAGTCGGTGTACACCCATTACTGTTTGTTCCGAATACGCCAGCCCTGTAACTAATAATATATGGGACCTCTTCTTGTTACTATCACAGTATTTAATCTTTACAGAAGGCTTCCCTCTAAGATCTGATGCACAAGAACAGAAATATGGTGAATAGTTGTTGGGCAAATTGATCTGGTATGCATTTGATACTCTACTTCATCCCAAAGATGTTCGATGGGGCTCAGATTGGGGCTTTAAGCAGGCCAGTCCAGCAAATCCTCTTGTTGTTCTTCGAACCACAATGAAATCGTCCTGCTTTGTAGGCAGGAGTATTTTCATGCTCGTGCAGAAAAGTTTGGGAAGCATGCTGTTGTCTGAAATGATTTCATAAATGTCTGCATTCATTTTACCTTCGACCAAAACTAGTGGTCCAAGCCCAAAGCAGGAAAAACAGCCCCAGACCATCACACCATTTCCACCAAATTTCACAGTCAGCTCAACACAATCGGACAAATACTGTTCGCCAGGCATCTGACAGGTCCACGCTCACTCATCTGAGAGCAATATCGTATACTGCGACTCCTCACTCCATAAAACCTTCTTCCACTGTTCCACAGACCAATGATGGCAGTGTTTGCACCACAGTAAGCAATGTTGCACATTCAACCTTGTGATCGGTGACTTGTGGCCAACATCATGTCCATGAAATGCCTGATGATTGGTTCATACAGTACATTGTAAAGTTCGGCGGTCCCTACCAGTACTTTCTTAGGCCTAACAGAACAACATTTGAGTTCTGTGCTTCCTTGACATTTTCACATCACAATAACATCGCTAACAGTGGATCTGGGCACATATAACTCCTGAGCCCCTACACTCATGCCCTGATTGAACTCCCTCAATTCTCTGAGTTGACTCATTCTGATAGAAAGCATGCCATTGTTGTTGTTGTTGTTGCATTGTGCCTGTACTTACATACACTCGGTGCACGTTCAGTGGGGTGTTGGAGAATTTTGACCACATAGCTGTAGAATTTTATGATTAGCAAAAGTAGGAACAATAGAGTGAATGTTGAAAAGGGAATGAAAACGCAAAAGTACAACATCGGTGGTCTGAAGTCAAATAACAACACTTTTGCGGAAACACTCCACAACAAACCAAAAGATGGAACATGGTTTACTTTAAGGAACGCCATTGTTACTGCGGCTTCGGAATCCATTCCTCTTGATAGAACGCGCAAGCATCCATGGTGGAACGGTCAATGTGATCACGCAATAGAGGAAAGAAGAAAAGCTTGGATCAAGTGGAATAACAAGAAAGACGATGTGAACCTTGAGAACTTTCTCTGCATCAGGAAAGAAACTTCTAAAATTTTAAAATTGGCAAAAAGAAATTTCCACAAATCTCAAATTATTCAAATTGAAGATGATTTTCAAAGGCACAAAACAAGGGATTTCTATCAAACTTTTAAACACCAACTGTCCAAATACGTCGCCCCTACTCTTCACATCCGAGGATCTGATGGTAAACTTAATCTCAATAATAAAGACTGTGCTAAAGCTTTTGGAGAATATTTTGAAACCCTTTTGAACACGGACATACCTACTGAACAACTTGCTTTCTATTCTAGCGTTGCATACCACGACAGTTCACCACCCTCCGTCGAAGAAATAACACAAATCATCAAGGCGCTAAAAAATAATAAAGCCTCTGGGGAGGATAGTATTGTGGCTGAATTATGGAAATATGCAGATAATGACTCCATCATTTGTCTCCAGAAAACCATTGAAGAAATATGGCATAGTGAAAAGTTGCCGGAGGATTGGACTTCTGCCATCATTCATCCTATACATAAGAAAGGGGATAAATCCGACCCAAATAATTATAGAGGTATTTCACTGGTATCGGTAACGTACAAAATATTTGCAAGGGCTCTTCTGAACAGAGCAGAACCGATATTAGACCGTCAGTTAGGGGAATATCAAGCTGGGTTCAGGAAATCAAGATCCTGTCCTGAACAAATTCATAACATTAAGACCATAATTTCCTACTGTACGGTACGATCAAAACCTTATGTTGTGATTTTTGTGGACTTTCAAAAGGCTTATGATTGCATTCATAGAGACACAATAATTAACACCTTACGTGAGTTTGGCCTAGACAATAAATCAATTAATTTGTTCAAAGCAAGCTTAGAAAACACCATTTCTAAGGTCAAATTTCGTGGTGAATTGTCCGAAGCCTTTGCAATCAAGACTGGCTGTAGACAAGGTGATCTGGGATCACCGATGCTGTTCAACTGTGTCTTGGAAAAAATTATAAGAGAATGGTTAACAATCTTACCAAATAATTATGGTATTCGAATTGGTTATAAAAAAGAAGACCTGAATATAAACTGTCTCGCTTTTGCAGATGACATTGCTTTGTTCGCTAATTCAATGGAAGAGGCCACTGACCAACTTAATAAACTACAAATCATAGCTGCTAAAACTGGACTTAAAGTGGCCTTCCATAAAACTAATTTTATCACAAATGTCAAAGATGCCTCAAAATTCATCACGATTGGTCTGCAAAAAATCAAAAAAGTCCGAAAATTTAAATACCTAGGCGAATGGATTACCCCTAATAATTCAGAAATAGCTGCCATTGAGAGCAGATGTAACAAATTGGAAGGTGCCTTTCAAACCTGCAAAAACATTTACAAAAGTAAAAGCTTGTCCCGGAATGTCAAACTTTGTCATTATAATACAGTAATTAGGCCGTCAGCACTGTATGCTGCAGAATGCTTACAGAACTTAAGGATCGGAAAATTCTAAGGAAAATATTAGGAACTGTTAATGATAATGGTACTTACAGAAGAAGACATAACAATGAATTATTTGAACATATAGAAGATTTGGTGAGTGTGATGAGAAAAAGGAGAATGTCTTTCTTTGGACATTTGGAGCGGATGGAGCATCATCGACTTTCATATCGAATCCACTCATCAATCTCTAAAAAAAAATACCTATTGTAAATGGTCGATGAAAGTTAAAAAGGACCTAACAGAAGCTCGAATCAATCAAGCTCTGGTTTGGGATAGGAACCTGTTCAGAAAGGCGGTTAAATCAACCAGTAATCTACACCCTTTAACATCTGTGATGCCTCGCCCTCACTGCAAGTGGACGGAAGAAAGGAGAGCTGAACATTCGTCAAGAATGAAGATCTACTGGCAGACAAGAAAACAAGCTTTACAGTGATCATATGAGTGAAGAACATCGTGGTCCATTGATGGCCGAAACGACTCAAAAAAAAAAAAAAAAAGTACCTCTGAATTGGGCACTACTGACAAGGGAACCTTGCTCACATATTGATCAGACTTCAAGGAAAACCTCTGTGTATCTATTTAATCCCCATCTCTAGAGGGCAGGAGAGGCCACTTTTAATGTGCAATGGAACTGCAACATTCACAGCAATTTCTGTTCCTAGTATTTTTAATTTTTTTCCAGTATAATCTTGGATTGCAAGCATAATCCGTTCTAGAAACTTGCTTGCAATATAAAACACTCTATATCAGAGTGAATTTTCCCTTAAGAAATAATTGAATTGCAGATGATTCTTTCAAAACACAAAACTATTTATTCATATATAATGATTAATACAACATACAGATCTCTAGGAGGCTGGATTTAGACAGCTCCTTAACCCGGTCCATGAGTCAATCCTAATTGGCTACATGGATAATTCTTGCCAGGCGCGTCCACGTCGCGGGGGTGGGCAACGGTACTGTAATATACCATGGAACTACAGTACCGGCTAAGTTCTGGTGAGGACCCAGTCCTATGGGGTATAACATAGGCCCCGTGCACAGGGTTACGTGCGAAGACCTCAACGGAATCTACAGCGGAGAAGATGGACTTCAGAACGGTGGAGATTGCGGAAGAGGCAACCCAGTACTCAGGGAATAGTATGAGTACAGCATCAATCGGCAGCGTCTGTTTCCCATGTTAGGGGCGGCTGCAAGGGCGTCTGTTCTCCATGTTAGGGGCGGCCTGAATAATAGCTGGCAGTAGCTTCATAAAATGCCTTTGGGAGTGGCGACCCCATCGTAATAATAGCCTAAAATGGATATGGCACTTCCAATGATTCGGAAAAGGTTAGGGCGTACCCTGCAGGCGACGCGCAGTTCCTTTGGTACTGGGGGAACTGTGAGAAATGGGCGACCAGTAACCGAAATGAAAGTGGGAATCATGAACGTCATGACCCTGACAGGCAAGGTGGAGGAGGTGGTAGACTTCATGGAGAGGGAGAAGGTTGGAATGATGGGTCTGAGTGAAGTGAAATGGAAAGGTAAAGGAAGGAAGAAATTGAGGAAAGGATATACATTATACTGGAGTGGTGGCCAAGAGGCAAAAAATGGCGTGGGACTGATAACCTCGAAACAACTGGAGGAGTATGTTGAAGTGGTAGAGTGTGTGAGTGACAGAATAATGAAAATTAGAATGAAGATGAAGAATGACGTGATGGACTTCATACAAGTGTATGCACCACAGACTGGAAACAGAGAAGAAGATATTGAAGTATTCCTGGAGGATGTAGAAAGAGTCTCAGATGTAGAAGTAGTGATCATGGGAGATATGAATGCACAAGTCGGAATTGAGAGACAAGGAAAGGAAGAAGTCGTTGGACCATATGGATATGGGAAAAAGAACCGGGAAGGAGAGGAACTTGTAAACTTTTGTGAAAGGAATGGACTGATAGTGGGTAATTCATGGTTTCGGAAGAAAAACAGCAGGAAAATTACGAGATATGGGTGGGGTGATAGAAGAACAAAATCAGTAATTGACTACTTCCTGGTGGAAAGGACAAATCACAGAAAGCTGATGGATGTGACAGCTTTACCAGGTGAAGCATTTGATGGGGACCATAGAGCTGTGGTGGCAAAATTTAGATGGGGAAAATTGGAAAACCTAAAGGAGATCAGAGAAAGTAAAATAAAAGTATGGAAATTGAAAGACAAAGCTGTACAGGAAGATTTTCAGGACAGATTGAAGCAACAAATCCCAGTTACTGAAGTGGAAAATATAGAAGAGGAATGGTCCCACTTTAAAAAGGCATTTGCTGGTGCAGCAGAGAGTGCTTGTGGTAGGACGTCAACAAGAGTGAAAGAGAAGGAGACACCGTGGTGGAATGAGGAAGTGAGGAAAGCAGTGAAAGAAAAGAAGTCTGCATGGAAAGAATGGAACCGAGATCAAACAGAAGAAAGCAAAAGGAAGTACCACGACAGCAAACGGAGGTGTAAGAAAGTGGTAGGAGAAGAAAAGAAGAAAAGTTGGGAAGAATTTACACGAAGAATGGAAACAGATGTAAGTGGCAGTAAAAGGATGCTGTATGGGCTTCTAAGAAGTAAGAGGAAAGAAAGAGTTACTACAAAGCTGGTGAAAAAGGAAGATGGAGAGTTGTTAACACACCCAGAAGAGATAAAGGGACGATGGAAGGAGTATTTCGATAAGCTATTGAATGTGAGCAATTGTACTGGTGAGATCGAAGTGACACAGCCTGACGACTCTATAACAGAAGATGATATAACAATGCTGGAGGTGGAATTAGCAGTGCAGAAAATGAAGATGGGAAAAGCAACAGGGGTGGATGAAATCAGTGTAGAGATGATAAAGGCTGCTGGACCTGTTGGTATGCAATGGCTGTATCGACTGCTAAAGTGTGTGTGGAAACGGAAATGTGTACCAGAAGACTGGGAGAAAGGGCTAATAATACCAGTGTTTAAGAAAGGGGACAAGAAAGTGTGTGATAACTATAGAGGGATCACCCTCATATCACAGATAGTAAAAATACTGGAAAGGATATTAGAAAGAAGAACGAGAAGAAAGGTGGAAGGAGAGTTGCAAGAGGAACAGTATGGCTTCAGGAGTGGAAGATCCACAGTGGACCCAATCTTTAGCTTGAGGCAGGAAAAGAACTGGGAATATGGAGAGGATTTGATCATGACTTTCATAGATCTAGAAAAGGCATATGATAGTGTCCCCAGAGAGAAGGTATGGGAAACCATGGTTAAGAAGAGACTGGGAAGAGAAATGGTGCAAGCAATGTACAACAACTGTGTTAGCAGGATACTGACCCCAGTTGGAAAGACAGATTGGTTTAGGAACAAGACTGGACTAAGACAGGGGAGTGTGCTGTCACCTCTTTTGTTTATAATGGTAATGGATGAAATTGTAAAGGAAACAAAGGAAGCATATGGACATAAAGAAATGAAGTTACTATTATTTGCAGACGATATTGTGGTCTGGGGAAGGAACACCGAAGAAGTGCAAAAACAACTAGATGCACTGAACGAAAATATTCAGAAGTATGGCCTGAAAATCAGTATAGAGAAAAGCAAGACCATGGTGATGACAAGAGGGGAAAGACAAGGAAAGGGCACTGTGAAAATTGGAAGTCAGAGTTTGGAAATTGTGGACACGTTCAAATACCTAGGAAGTGAATTGATGCAAACTGGTAGGTTGGACATGGAGATTGACAGGAGGGTACAGCAGAGCAATGCATTCTATCAAAGTGTAAGAAAACTTGTTTGGGATAAGGAAGTACCAAGGAAAAGCAAGGAGGTAATGTATAAAATGTACTATGTACCCATATTAACTTATGCAGCTGAGACTTGGACCCTGACGAGCAGGCAAGAGAGTAGAATCCAAGCCAGTGAAATGAAATTCCTAAGAAGTATGATAGGTAAGACAAGGAAAGACAGAGTGAGGAATGAAGATGTTAGGAAGGAAGTTGGGATGGCAAAACTAAATGAGAGAATTGAGAAGAATAAACTAAGGTGGTTTGGACATGTAAAGAGGATGGAGGAAAATAGAATACCAAGACAGGTGCTGGAGGCCAAGTGCAAGGGTAAGAGAGCAAGGGGAAGACCTAGAACAAGGTGGATCGATTCAGTGAAGAACAGCGTGAGAAAAAGGAATCTGGACTGGGACAAGATCGTGGAAGAAGAATTGTGGAAGGAAAGAGGAAAGTGGAGAAGTGCCATAAATACCCCGACCCGGCAGGAGCTGGATAAGGGGAAATGATGATGATGATGATGATAGATGGATTTCTTTCTTCTATTGTACAGAGGGCCAGTTGTTTTAGATCTTGTGGTGAAGAGTCTTTCTTGCAGACCTCTTCTAACAAAGTAAGATCTGTAGTCACTTGTATATATTCAATGGGATTGACTGGCATACAGAGTGGTTCAAGTTTTATTTGCAGATTGCTCTTATTGATGTATTCTTTGGCGTGGCTTAAGGGATCTTTTTGCGTTTTAAGATTGGGGCTAGAAACTGGTTTTTTGATCCATGTCATTTGAGGTAGTCTTTGTATACTGAGGTATGCATTGGCTGTTTGATGTTTCATCTCTTCTTCTATTGACGTCCGAAACGGGGGAGGAGCTTACGGTCAGCTGTTTGCAATATGGCGGCGATATAGTGACGTCAAGTAATTGGGTGTGCGTTTGTTATGGCTTCTAATTTATGATGGCAAAATACTACATATTTCCTTTCATTGATAGAAATATTTTTATAATCAATTTAAATGCAGTGCCTAATTACTACCAGTTAAAAATATTACCCACATGTAGATAGTTAATTTACTGTCTGCTGTTACATATATGAAGCCTGTACTTGGGAGCCTCGCGGTATCGATGTTTTTTTAAAATTAATTTCACAGTATATATATATATCTCACATAACACAAAGGATGACTCCCTGATAATAAATTGAATCAAGCAACCCTGAATTTGCATGAATGTTTTGGGTTCAAAGAAGCGTTACTTGGGATGCTCAAATCATACTTCAATATTGCAAAAAATGACCTACATACTTGCTGTTCAAAGGCAAGAATGTTAATTTATTAATCTCTTGCCACAGGCAAGTTAAAATGGAGACATCCTCTTTATCAATATATTTAATTAAATATTTAAAATACAGATATTTAACAAAGCTGGAGTCTCCATTTGAACTTGTCATAAGCAAACGGAACAGATCAAAAACTACACTAAAAGCCAAACCAAATTCACTCCTCAGCTCGACATAAACCATAATACCAATTAAAACCTATACAAAACATACTCTCCTTACTGTTGTACAACTTTCAAACCAACTATTCGCACTCAAAACTGTAAAACCCTGAAATGAGAACTAATTAAAGTTAGAATAGCCTAGGCCGATCCGGTCACCCGCTTCATTACCGCATATGTAGCCTATACTTAACATCACTATAACTTTAAAATTACGACTAAGTGACCTATCTGCCTGAGTAGTATAGGTGTTACCGGCCTGCCTGGGATGATGGGTCACCAAACCGATACTTAAAACTAAGATTTTACATTTTAATTAACTAAATTCAACAGTAGGGAGATCATAGCGAAAAACACAATTTAAGCCAAATCATACTTCAATGACCTACATACTTGCTGTTCAAAGGCAAGAATATAAATTCTCTGGCAAATTAAGGCTAGGAACAGCATTTTTCCTAAGTTTTCTAACCATTCGGCTATTGTCAATGGGAAGAACCCCTAAAATAAGTTTACGAAGAGCGGATTACATTCTTTGTACGGCACAGAAGTAATAGGCTATAAGTTAATCAGTATTTTTGATGTAGCTAAATCCATGTGAATACAAATTAGAGACAATAACTATCAATAATCAACTGTACCGGTGGAAATAAGTCGTCTTCACAAAAATGCAGGCTGCACACTGTCATGTAACATGTAACACGTTTTCCAATTGACAGCGCCGAAGCCCATCTTTCTCTCTGAACTTTTTGTACAGGAAAGTAGTGAAGATATTTCGTAGCCGTTTTATACGTTTTGCAACCGTATACAGAGCAGTACCTCCTCGAATTTGACAAATTTCTTTCTGTTTCCATCACGACGACAATGCTTCACCATCTAAATAAATCTCACCAGTCACAATGTTACAGCTTCAACATTCTGCCGCGTGGCTGCGCCATCCAACTTTTCTGACGTCAATTGGTAAGTTGTGGGTATATAATTGCAAGGCGGTTATAGGTGTGGTTTTTATTGCACCTGTTATGATTCGTAGGGCATTATTCTGACACCTCTCGAGGCGATCAATGTTTGACTGGGGTGCTGTAGAGAGTACTTCACTGCCATATTTTATGATAGGTTTGATGTAAGTATTGTAGGTTTTGTTGAGTGTGTCTTGAGTGCTCCCCCAAGTAGCTCCTGCTAGTCTCTTCAGTAATTTCATCCGTTTGCTTACCTTATCCTCCACATGTTTTATGTGTTTGGTCCAGTTCAGCTTCTTGTCCATGATGATACCTAGGTACTTTGTACTTTCACTTTTTGGAAGGTCTTGATTACTAAATTTGAGACTAAAAGTTGGATTGTGGTGTCTCAGGGAGAAAAACTGGTATACTGTTTAGGAAGTATTGATTTCCATATTATTGTTTTCAGTCCAGTTTTTGAGTTTTATAAGTGCCTGGTTCATTCTGTGTTCAAGAAGCATTTGCTGATTTGGGCTGTTACGTGCTGTGGTCCAAATGATAATATCGTCTGCAAACATGCTGATATTCACATTACCTACTTTCTTTATTGTTTTTGGAAGATCGTTGATGTACACATTGAATAAAGTTGTGCTTGATACAGCTCCTTGTGGGAGGCCTAGTTTTGATTGCTTGCAACCTGAAGTTTTGTTGTTGTAACGAACATTGATCATTCTTTGTGAAAGGAATCTTGAAAACCAGTTTAACATCCATCCATTTACTTTGAAGTTGATAAGTTTCTTTAAATTGGATTTATGGAAAAAAAAAAAAAAAAAAAAACGGTCGAACACCTATTTACTTAATTTTAAGCTGTTCTTCCCCCCTGAGTTTGATGAGTGAGTGAGTTAGTTAGAAAACTTTCTTTCCTGTTTTTTTCTCTCAGAATTTCACCTTTCTCTAAGGGCCCCTTAAATTGGATTTTTGAAAAAACGGTCAAACACATATTTACTTATATTTTAAGCAGTTTTTTTTGCTGACTTTCAAACGTCTCGCCTATGTCGTTTAAGAGATACACGCCCCGTTAGGAATCCTTAAACCCCCACTTTTCACCCCTTTCACCTTACAATATACATCACATCGAAAAACCCTCAGACACATGTCTGCTTATTTTTAATGATTAGTTTATATACCGAGTATCACATCCACAAAATAATGAAACCACTCGTGAATTATTGTTATTCAATAAAATGCAGGTTTAACCCCCTTAAGGCCCCTTTAGAACCTTAATATCCGAAAATCCTCCCTTGGAGTACGGTTTTGACATACAACGAACATATCCCCAAAATGTCATGTTTCTAACTTCAATAATTTTGGCTGGGCGATGATGAGTGAGTGAGTCAGAACATTTTCTTTCAATTTTTTTTTTTTTCAGAATATCACCCCTCCCCATGAACCCCTCAAATTGGATTTATGAAAAACTGTCGAACACTTATTTACTTACTTTTAAGCAGTTTTCTCCCCCTGAGTTTGAGGAGTGAGTGAGTCAGTCAATCAGTTAGGACACTTTCTTTCCTGTTCCCCCCCCCCCTCCAGAATTTCACCCCTCCCCACGGGCCCCTTAAATTTGAGTTATGAAAAAAAAAAAAAAAAAAAAAAAAAAAAAAAAAAAAAACAACGGTCGAACACCTATTTAATTATCTTTTAAGCTGATTTTTTTTCCGCTGAGTTTCAAACTTCTTGCCTATGTCGTTTAAGAGATACACGCTCCATTAGGAATCCATCAACCCCCATGTTTCACCCCTTTCACCTCATAATATACACCACATCGAAAAACCCTCAGACACGCATCTTCTTATTTTTAATGATGAGTTTATATGCCGAGTATCACATCCCCGAATGAAACCAATCAGGAGTTATTGTTATTCAATGAAATACAGGTTTAACACCCTTAAGACCCCTTTAGAACCTGAATATCCAAAAATCCTCCCTTAGTGGACGGTTTTGACATACAATGATCATATCCCCAAAATTTCATGTTTCTAACTTCAATAATTTTGGCTGGGCGATGGTGAGTGAGTCAGGACTTTTTCTCTCAATTTTCTTTCTTCAGAATTTCACCCCTCCCCATGAACCCCTTAAATTGGGTTTATGAAAAAAAAAAAACTGTCGAACACCCATTTACTTATTTTTAGCAGTTTTTTCCCTCTGAGTTTGATGAGTGAGTCTGTCAGTCAATCAGTTAGGACACATCCTTTCCTGTTTCCCCCCTCCCCATGAGCCCCTTAAATTGGATTTATGAAAAAAAACGGTCAAACACCTATTTACTTATTTTTTAAGCCGATTTTTTTCCGATGAGTTTCAAGTACCTCGCCTATGTCGTTTAAGAGATACACGCTCCGTTAGGAATCCTTCAACCCCCACTTTTCACCCCTTTCACCTCATAATATACACCACATCGAAAAACCCTCAGACACGTATCTTCTTATTTTTAATGATGAGTTTATATGCCGAGAATCACATCCCTCAATGAAACCAATCCAGAGATATTGTTATTCAATGAAATGCAGGTGTACCCCCTTAACACACCTTTAGAACCTGAATATCCAAAAACCCTTCCTTAGTGGGCGTTTTCGACATACAACGAACATATCCCCAAAATTTCATGTTTCTAACTTTATTAGTTTTGGCTGGGCAATGATGAGTCAGTGAGTCAGTCAGTCAGTCAGGACACTTGTTTTATATAAGAGATAATGAATACTACTACAGAACTGGAGCGCTCAAGGATAAGGATCGGAAAGCACCAATACTTATTGCAACTGATAACCTCAGTATACTGAACCAACACCATCACCCTTATACAGAGGCATACTATTGTCATGATAACTGTTTTAAGGGGCCTGAGAAATCTTTTTGCACTGATTACTCCCTGTGACTGCAATTTATAAGCAACTCGCAATTCTGCACCAGAACACTGGTAGGGGCGATGTGATTCAGCCCGCATTGCCAGGCAACAATAGACTTAGGTATTATTGAAGCTGTTCGGGAGCGCGTGTTCTTCCGACTTACTGAACAAAAATCAATCTTTAAGGTTACCTGAGAGGTGTAGCCTAATGCTTCATAGCCTAAATTATTCCTCTTGAATCTGGCTATTATAAATACAAAAAGAATTTTTCGAGCCCGACTGGTAGTTCCAGAGATTAGCGCGTTTGAACACACAAACAAACTCTTCAGCTTTATTATATTAGTATGGATAAAAGAATATTTATGGAGAAAATACTAGGAAGAAGATCACGAGGAAGGCCCAGAAAGAGGTGGATAGATACGGTGAAGGAAAGCATAGAGGAAAGAGGAGTAAAAGAAAAAGAAGTATTGAAAGAAGGAAATGAATGGTGGAGGGATAGACAACTGTGGAGGTCCTTGATTTGCAACCCGACCCAGGGAACTGGAAACGGGAATGAAGAAGAAGAAGAAAAACAGAAACCAGAATTTAGTAGCATGGCAAGAAAATACTCTAGTAGGAAAGCAGACAAGGAGCACTATAAAGCAAACATAGAAGACAGATGGAAAGCAGCAACTTACCAATAAGAACTACGACTGTAACACAGAAATGTCACTTGTCACATCCATCATCAATAGAGAAAAAATATTTGATAAGAAACAATATGGACTCCAGTAACAAAGAATCACCTGAAAAATTTGGATAGGTGATGCCATTCTTTTATGTTTCAATGGTGTTCTTACCTGGCAAGTCGCTCCTTTCCATCTGTCTTCTCCTATGTTTGTATTACAGTATTAGAATATGAGAAAGGTTAAGATTAATGAACATACCTAAACCATGCCTGAATGATGATAACTTCATAATTACTGTATGCTTCGGCAAATTCTGAAATGATGGTGTGTTTCTTCAGGAGGTTATTCATGTATCTGATTATCAATTTTGTATTCATTGGACTAGCATTCAGAACGAAGGTCTGAAAGAAGGAGGTGAAAGGCTCGGTATTGACACCAACATTGGCTCGGTTAATAGCAAGCAAAGTGAGACTCTCAGCCAGGTCTGCCAGCTGAATGTGATGTTCCTTGGTTTCAGCACTTTCAAACCGTGTCTTCAGGAAAGGCAACACATTCTCACACAAAGCCTGATACATCAATGTAAGATGTGAGTGGTTCGAGTCATATTCAATCATGCCAACTTGTTGAGATATCTCAAGGACCTTAGATGACATCATCAAAAGAACGTCCAGCAACTGGCGAGGATCAGAAGAGGTACACAGAACATGTGATGTCCAACTGTCTGAAAAAAGACATTAATACATTATCATCTTAAAAAGGTCTCATATTTTTGGAGAAGAAATTTACAATACAATGAAAAACCAAACAAATCCTGAGGCATCTCAGCCCATGAAGGGCCTTGGACTACCAAGCAACCACTGCCCAGCCATATCGCTTACAGATTGCTGGGTGACATATGGTCAGTGTGTTGGGTCCCCTCGGCTGTTAATCTTGGTTTTCCTGACCAGGGCTCTGACTCAGTGTCAGGCAGCTACTCAATTGTCCTCACAAGGCTGAGTGCACCCCATTCCAGCCCTCAAGTCAGTTTCTAAAATCTCTGATGGAGCCGGGAAAAACCCGGAGCCTCCAGGTGGGAGGCAGGCACGATACTCACCACGGGGCTGGCTTTACAATATGATACCCTGCTCAAAATCATATCACGACAGTTTATAGACTACATTATGGAAATGGAAAAAGAAAAAGATTTTATTTCTTAATTTATGTTTTCTGTTTTCTCTGTATCTGTACCAGCTGCACAGTCAGAATACTGTCCGTCCACCAGCTTAAGATCCGTAGCAGGAATGCAATGAGTCAGCTGGAGACAGCTGGCCTCTGCGCGAACGACAATAGTGCCAATCTACTACTGACCCGTACGATTTCACAATTGAAACTAAACGCATTTAGCAGTGAGTAACCATAGCGTGAATAACATCGCTGCTGAGTTGGCAATACTTGCAGCGGCACGCCCACTCAATCAACGCAGCTGGAATCTCTCTCCTCTCCCCTTCAGCCCCGAGACCATGAGCTGGTGGACGGACAGTAGGTCTAAGTGTTGTCAATCGGGAGGTATTGTAGAAAAAAACTGCCCAATTGTGCCACTAATTATTGGGGGGAAGGTTGTTTGAAAGGTGATCGAATGAGTAGGAATTTTTTGCCCCAAGGTTTTATTATTATTTTTATGATTTTTATGCCATTACTAGGTCTAGATTCTTGGGTTTTAACCCATGCTTTTCCTTGCCATATAATGAACCAATTTCATGATACTGTATATATACAATATGTGATACGTTTCTACCTTGCTCGAACTCTGGATTACTCTTCGGAAATATAAATATCTCCGACTTGCAGTTGAAAAAAAAAACCTCTCTTACGACATCTGTTGTCTATATGTTGTACCAGTGTAAACACTAACTAATACGTCGCGCCATCTTGGTAGTGGTGGACGTACTGACTGGTGTGGTTAGTGAGACAAGAGATAGCGCGCGTGTATTCTTGTGCTCGCAGGCCGGTTATCGACGACAATCGACACATCGAAATGCTGTAACCAATAGCGACGTCTGTTGTGTATTATTGTTATCTGCTTGGAACTAGCAAAGTCAGGATGTGATTTCACGCGATCTAATATTTACGGGGCCCTAGATTGGCTTCGGCCTATCTAGAGGTATTTCCCCCAGTCTAAAACACCTTCAATTATGTACCTACGTGTAATAAGAACTTCTGATAATTCATACTTGGTTTAAATTTGTAGAAATGTACTTTGGCAACTCACCTTAGGGTAGGCCAACGGAAGAAATACTCGAAAGGTTTGTAAAATATATACATCATCGGATACTGGATTATTCTTATAGTTGTTCATTGATATATTGATACGAAGATGTGATTGATTCCATGGTGTAACTTCTTAATATTTTATGATATATTGCAGTTTATTTCTGTGAAGTGCTAACCTCAAATGGTATCTGTAGGCTGCTTGGTAATGTATGTTCAACTATTTAATATTATTTTCCAGTAACCTAATTGGTGTTTTCGAGTTTATTACTCCTAGGGATTTTATTTTAACGTTTGTATCTGGCCTGCCTTGTCTGTATTGTCCAGAACGTCTTATTTTTTTCCGAGCAAAGATATTTTATTTTTTACCTAATTACTGTAACTTCTCTCCATATCTTTGGCTCTTAGTACAGTTCCTTATGAACTCCGTGTCAAGTATCACTTATTATGATATGTATTTTATTTTAAGTAAGGTCTTGTTTCGATAGGTCACGGCTCTATATTGTTGTTGTTCGTTTTTTCTGGTTAACAATTATCGAGTGAATTTGTTATTAAAAAGGGTAGACATGTTTGGATTGGGATTAAGCTTGACGTGATAGTCTTCTGCTCTGACTAATGTTGGAAGATTAAGTACTCGAATGGATAATTAATATTTTATTGAACCTATGTCGTTCAGCCAGGTCCTTATGGACATATAAGGTAATTTATTGGAATTTCTTTTAAGGGGGCTGTTATTTTCCTTCATTTAGGTAAACCTTGTTATATCACTAGACAATACGTGTATGTCATCATGTCCACGGTTCCTCGCTCATATTTACATACTTGTATTTTATTATGTAATCTATTATTTATTTAAATTATTTAATGTTGTCATGAATTTTTTCTTGTGTGTTTTCGTGACACTAGATTTAACATGTGTAGTCTCTTGAAACTAATTAACCTAGGTTATGATAGCAATTGGTCTAGCGCTTTCCCTCAAGTCAGGTAGCAATATGTTTTACACTTTCTGGGGCTATATACTCGTATAAGAATTTCATAGGATTTAAAAATGCCTAAATGAAGGGTTGCGGCCTAAAATATCCTAAACCCAATGGTTACACCTCTTAGGCTGATAAATATGTATCGGTATTTACCCGAATATAAGACAAGCTTTTGTGCGCATGTATGTAGTTATCTACTGCAATGCAAATAAATAACTAGAGAAACAGTGACATTTATTGTGTGTTTTCTTGTGAGTAGATTTTGATAGGGTAAACTCTTGTAAAATACATTATGTACCTTTAAATGAATCTTACTAAAGTAAGCAAAACAGGAAGATAATAGGAAATTGTTTATGCCAGAGAATTATTTGGGCATGTGTTGTTAAAAAATACAAAAATAAAAAGAAATAGTGAAATATATCCTATGTGTTTTCTGTTGGTTATTGATTAGGTATATTGTTTTGTGAAATTGGGCTATAAATAAATTTTACTAAAATAAAAAGAACAGATTTTTTTGTTGTTGTTAGCACTTATTCGCAAAACCTACTTTTGTTAGCATTTATTCATAGAAACCTAAATCATGTGTGTGTGTGGCTTAATATAAGAAAAACAAAAAAATATTGGTGTTAGTACAGTATAATGTTCCACAAAGAAAACCTAAAAAATCCTATTTTAAGTGTAGAGAGAACCTAAATTGAGGTTACGGGGACCTAAAAATCTGGGCCCTAATGAAAACAAAACTGCAGTAAAGTTTCATAGTTTAAGGACCAGGAAATTTTGAAAAAGAAAGAATTTTAGTTGGAAAAACATGGTTATTTTAGTCTTGTTTACAAAACAGAAAAACAATCCATTTCCAAAAGTATTCGAGCTAGAGCAGTGAAATTTTAACTGAAACCCCGTAATTAAGATGGCTAATAACATTGTGTAAAACATTGACTGAAATGCTGTTACTAAATGTGGATTCGAAGAAATGCAGACCTGTCCCTGAACTTTCTGCAAGCACTATAAATATTGGGGCAGGGGGCTTAATATTCATTTTATGCAAATGATTAAAGATGTAAATGCGTTAATCATACTTATACAAGTGTTAGAGCTTAATTCCCAAATCTAAACCCTAATAATTAATTACCTTAGACACATGAACAACAATGAAGTCAGATAAAAGGGGCTGGTAAACAAAAATGTGAGAAGCCTTTAAACAGGAAACTATTACTGAAATATTCTTAAATCTTTAAACAGGCACCCAAGCAATGTAGAGTGCAACGGCAAGTACTAATATACTGTATAAATCGGAGAGTTTTTTTTTTTTGTGTTTAACACAAAAGCATGGGTTTATTTTTTATGCCTACTAAGATTTGGATATAATGTACTAGTTGACCATTTTAAAATGGTTGCCATTTATATGTAATTTTTGTTACCAAAATTGCTCATGTTTTACTTACTTACTAAAAACCAAAATAATGGGTAAATGGTTAATCTCATCACAAAATGAAGTGCAATTGGCCTAAGGGAAGCCCAAAAAATAGGGATGGCTGTAGTAGACAACATGTACAGCAGTGCATAGCTTGCAGGGGTTCTAAATACAAATGTGTAGAGGTGTTAGAAAGTGTTGTTATTTTTTTGAAGATTTGTTGATTTAAAATTCAAAAGGTGGTGTTTTGTGTTTTTATTATTTTTTCGGGGGATGACATGTTAAAATTTGGAAAGCGATAAGGTTTGTACAATAAGTGCATTTAAAAATATAAACAATTAATAAAACAAAGTAAAAAACAAAACAGCAGGGTAAAACGTTAAACATGGCTATGGAAGAATGAGATAATACTTATATGGAAGTCACATTTTTATTTTACATTCACCATCTCGAAACACATTTCAGTGAATACCTTTTTCAGTTTTATCCAAATATTGCAGTGAAATCACTGGAAGTAGATCATGGTTAAAGTCTCAGCATTTGCAGCTGTCAATTTTCGCCTCCTATCACTTACTATGAGACTGTATTTCGAAAATGACCTTTCAGAATCCACATTTGAACAAGGATACCACACACACTTTAATGCAGCTGTTGCATAGTCTCGGTGAGCAGGCCTTAATCCCATGAGGATCTCTGGAACATTCACATTACCTTCATGACGCAGTTGGTTCTTGATTGCAGTCAGGTAAATGCTGTGAGCCTCTAAAAACTGTTGAGACTCCATCTTCGTAAGAAATGGGGCATTCTTCTTAAATTGGAGCAGTTCTGTGGGAGATACGTTCTTAGGTGCATGCCGAGGATCAAACAATGACCCGATGGCTTCTACAGTCTTCCTGGCTGGATCCGTGGTCCTTAAAGTCCTGACTGGGCAACACACGTAAGCTTGGACTTAACCTTTATCTGCATCTTTTGAGGAAGCTGTTCCAAGTTCTGGAGGATCGTATGATTGAACATTCCACCATCGCCTAATAGCTTGAGCTTTACCTCAAGGTCATCTAGCTTCCCAGCCAGTAAGTGAATTGTTGGGTACTTAGATCTCTCCAAGAAATTAAGCAAGTCCATAAGAGAGGCACCAACAACAGAAACATACAATGCTTGTAATTGTATAAATTGTATTGTTGAAGTCGATGCTTGTTGGAAAAATTTGACCCCAGAATTTGAATCTTCCAATGTTTTGAAATTCTACCAGATCTTCCACATGCGTGGCCATATACATTGCAGCCTTAAACCATGAATTCCATCTTGTACATACAGGCATTGGGAAAGCTAGAATTTCATTCTCTTTTTCTGTGTTTTCATATTTCTCCCTTAGAAATGCAACGTAATTGCTTTTTCTTTTTCGCGTATTTAAAAAGGCATTCTTTGTCTTTACTATAGACATGTTCAATTCGTCCAGCTCGTTTTCAAATACGCAGCCGATAAGATTGACTTTATGAGCCCAGCACTGGACATGACTTAATTCTTCAATCAATCCTTGAAGAGTAGTTACACATTTTGTCATGTAGCGTGCTGAGTCCGTAACTACTGCCACTACACGCTCCCGTTCAATTTCATAGGAATTCAAGGTGTCTAATATCGCATTGGAGCAATTTACGCTATTGGCAGAATCTAGAACAACAGAGGCAGCCAGATGGGTGTTCATTTCAGTTGATGGTACTGATGGACGAAAAAGAATGTTGAAAACACACCTACCATTCTTGTCAGTTGTTTCGTCACATAGCAGAAACACGTCTTTGTTTTTTATATCTTCCCTAATTTCTTCCCTCCTTCTTTCGCCAATCATGGGGATGTATTTCTGACGAATCTGATTTGCTGATGGTAAATCTCCACTTCCGCGAACGTACTTATTAAACCAAGTACGGATAGCAGGATTGTCTAGTTTCTCTACTGGTATATTAGCTTTCACAAACGCAGTAGTAGTGTCCAAAATAAACTCTTCTTTCATATCCTTCACACGACTAGCATTTGATAATGTTTCTTTCAAGTGGCCACTCTAGGAACACTAACTTCAAGACGCGAATTTTCTCGGCGTTTTGAATGCTTCTCCGATTTGCAATGTTTGTCTAATGCATCTTTCCTGCGATAATCTAACCGACAATCACAATATTTGCACATAAGATTGCCACAAGAAATTATAAATCCTTCATTCTTATATTCTTTAAGTCTGTCTGTGGCAGAAACAGCTACCTTCGGCATTTTTAAACTCAACTGAGCGATGCCCAGTAACAAACACTGTTATCACACGGTTGACTGTAGTCACACGCCAGTATAAATTCGTAACCACACGCAAAATTTATTTCTGAATTCGTGTCATAATATTTAAATTACGTCGCGTCTCATCTTCCTGTACTGCTAAGTTCGGAACTAATACGACGAACACGTGGTCGCCAACTGATTCACGCAAATAACACACTAGCTTCGATGATAACGCACAATTTGCACACTTTTTATTAAATTATATAGAATTCTCTACTATAATTTACACTCGCTACCGATGTAACAGGAGGCAAACGTAGTTTACATTATGAACAACTATCACATAACCTTTTGGAGGTAGTCGGCCAAACTATTCACGCCGCGATATAACAGCTGTTTACCACAGCGCTAAAATTCAACGAGTAACGAGAATATCGACAGTATATCGTAATATGACGTATATCGTAGTATTACCCCTCGCGAAACTATACAATCGATCATTCTCTCGAATTGAACACCAACCAAATTTGATTATCGGCTTGTGGACAAAAATGTTCGGATTGGTGTGGGGAAAAAATATGAAAATTTGTTTTTATTTCGCAGATTGCGGTATTTGTGGTGTTATTCACAAAATTCGCGTTATTTCGCGATTTAATTTCACTCCTGGGCGGCACGAAACATGTAAATACGTGAAAATAAAACATCCTAACCTCTAAATATGACTTTTCGTTTTATCGCGAATTAACAAAAACTAACACCTCTACAAATGTGGTATTTCATTGACTGAAAGTGTCCTGGCTGTTCTTTCTATCTTTCTTTCTTTCTTTCTTTCTTTCTTTATATTTAATGCTTTATGAGGATTGCAGAAGTTTATGGCATTGAGTCATGGTCTCAGAATATTTTCTAGCATTTCTGAGGCTGCCAAGCCATAATAGCATAATGCGTATCAAGATACGATAAACAGCGCAAGTTTCATTCCGAAATTATGCTGTGATTAATTATATGGAATTTTTCTTTCGTTTTCTATCACATCACAATCAATTTTCTGCATAACGTGATAAGCACATTAGTGAACACTTACATGTTGTCTCAAAAAAAGTCAAAGAGTGTTGTAAACAACAATTTGATGAAACATTGCATTCTGTTAAAAATCAGCTATGCTGGTTATATTAGATTCCATTCATAGCTGAATTTAAGTATAAAAATGAACAATTGTCGCAATACTTTACCAACAAGTATAAATGGCTCATTCTGATGTAATACCTAGGTAGTAGCATTAATTTCATCACCAAAATTGTTGCTTATAATAAAAGGAAGGAAGTTTGTAGTTTTATGTGACCGTTAATCTCACGATCATGAGCCACGGGACCTCCTTTTTACGTGGAATCCGAACCACAGGACATGGCATTTTACTTTGAAAATCTCACATGCATGGATCGGGTCTGCCGTGGTGAGAGTCAAATAGCTTACCTGCTGCGCCACCATGCCCCTCCTTTGTTTACAATATTTTGGACAAAAGTTTAGTGCTTTTCAGTCGGTCACCACGAATGTACCCAAAAGAGCTGGGTTATGCCCTAATCCTGAAATAAATTACATAAGATATTTTGGATTTCTAGAAGCAATATGTTCAGTTTAAGGTTTATTTTTTCTTATCCCATTTTATATATACAGTATATATCCCTAGCAAAAGCTGGATGTGTGGCTTAGATGATTATAAAGAGCGACCCGTTTCTATTTTCGATCTTTTGACTCCTTGTCCATCTAGCGGTCATTTCGGAAAATAACTAAGAGATCGTAATTTCGGCACGTCTTGAAAAAGGAAAGAGCCCGCGATGGAGAATCCATCTACAACTAAGGAACTCGACTTGGGCAATTGTTATCGCGTCTGAATTGGTATGACGAGGAGAGATAGAAGGTAATCAGCCGACATTCTATTAAAAATGTTACGTGTTGTCTATTACAAATTGATCTAAGGAGTTGCAAATGTTGGGGAGACACGGCGAGATTCCGGCATTTTGTCTTACAGTTAAGAATCCCTGAAATACGAAATTATTATAACATAAATTATCATCGGAGATCGTCTGGAGGTCTCAAGGACACAGCTAAGTGGAAAATGGTCCTTATTTGTAACTCTGTATAATTGTATCGTGCTCTGAAGAAGATTTATTACCAAGTCATATACCCAAGTTTCCGTGTTAAATGTTCCCTTTATTTAACCTGCAAAAGTAGGGTAAAACTGGAGGTTGTTCATGTCTTTGCTTGAGGTTAACTTGTGTTTATTTGGTCCCTAGTTATTTAGTTATATATGTGCGTAGTGGAGAATAAAGTTGCTTGTTTATGGGTTTATTCATCTTAAGGCGTTCGTGTTGTTTTATTTTCTGTATCTTGTAGAGTTTTATTTAGTGCATGTTCTTGCGGTTGATTTATGTCATGAAACGTGATTGTAATTTTGAGAGATGTTTCTTACCAGTTCCTAACCCCTTGCAAGAATGTGGGGTTTCCCAAGGATCTTTAGGGGCTGGTATCCTTACGTTAGTTTCGCTGTTTGTGCCTTGATGAGGGAGGGTGTGTTTGTTCGTTGCCTGAGATATTTCTTTCTGTATGGTCGGAACACACACCAATTTTATTTATATGTTTTAGGTTTTTTTATTTCAGTGTCTGTCATTTGTGCAACTCTAAGGATGGCCGTGTAGGGTTTTATTTTATCCTTTGAGACTGGGCAGACACTAACCCTGTATGTGTCAGAAATATGTTTCATTTATAATCACGGTTCTAGACTTATCTTTAAGGGTGGGTTAATGTCATTTGTTTAAGTGGGAATTTGACTGAACGCCGAGGGTCATATTTCGTACTGTTCTGTTTTGTTGTGGCTTTCAGTCAAGAAGCAACGCGTGATCCCATTACGTTTATTAAATGAGGTATTGTGCCCAACTCTAGGAATGGGTATTCCAAGATTCAGACACCTAGATATCAAGGGAAAGGCTGTAGCCGCTTTTGAAAGTTGAGATATTTGAATATCGCGCTACATTGCTTCGAGAAGCATTTAGAAATAATTTACCGATAGTTGGATGTCAAGTAACGTAGCGAGTAATAGCAGAGGTTGAGGCTATTTATTGATTAAATAGTTAACTATGGAGTAGAGACTTGAGACTGGGATCAGATTACTGGCACGGCCAAATGAAAGAGAATGCAATTAGTATCAAGTAAATCGGACCAGGGATTCAAGAGATATGAGGATTTCTAGATATCAGGTGATGACGCGTGACCCTGACAGTTTTGAATAAAAGCCAGCTGGCCGAAGCAACTTCAGCTCATTCTAACACAAGCACTTGGCGAGCAAGTTGCATCTACGCTGAGCCAAGGCACATGGTTGCCGGATCTACGCAGAAGTTCTTTTCAAGTCGTGATAGTCACGAAAAGTGCTGCGCTACGAGTTGGAACTTAGTAAGTTTCTGGTGAGGAGAATCACTGAGGTGATTGATTTTTCTACAGACATTGGTGGACATATTTATATTTCTACAAGGACATATGCTAGACTTTGTCTAGAAAATAGTATTTTGTCACAGTCCAGTAATAACTTAATACTTGGATGTTTAAATCCATTTCAAGTCAGTTTTCATTTTTGTAACTAGTTAACCACTTCGATCTGTCAGTACACTGAAGACTAGTCTATAACGGTGGCGTTCATTAGTCTACGCAAGGGAAACTGCAAGTTGCTTAGCGCATGGCAGATGGTGATATTAATAAACCATGCCCAGGGAACGATCTTCAGAACAGCCGTTAATTGCTTAGACTGTCAGTGTTTTTCTTGTACTGATAAGATTACCGTGAGTTATGTTACAACTGACATATCTAAGAAGAGATCACTTAGATCTGACCCTATTTAAACAAACTGTTATGGCTTTGATAGAAGCCCATATTAAAATGGAACCACAGTTTATTCAAACGTCAAAAGATACTACCACTATGTCTGACTAGACGAATTGTGGGTATATGATGGCGGCCGATACAAGGATTATACGTGCTTGTCCGATAGGGCATGTCTATGGATAAATCTGGTACAGACCAGGTTTACTATGCTTCAAGACCATCAAGAAATGTAAGCCACATTTGAATTATATTATGCCTAGCTAATTGGAACAAACTATTTTTTCTGCAGATGACCAACACATTTTTTTTCTTCGTATTTAAAGCTTGCAATGATTTACGCAAGACTTGTTAGAGTTATTCTGAGTATTTTCAGCACTCAGAACAGTTTAGGATCGATGACCGAGCATTTCGAGCATTTATTTGAATATTTCATATTTTTGGGAAATCACGGTAATCAGCCGATATAACTGTAAAAGTTAAATTTATTTTTGTTGAGGAATGGATATTTTTTCCATATTCGAAGGTTCGAACATGTGGATTCTCACATAATGAGATGATAATTAAACATATTTGAAATAATATAAATAATAATAATAATAATAATCCACTAATAATAATAATAATTTTCATAATTTTTCTAAATAATTCATGGATATTATATTTTCTAATAATCATATGTATTGAGAGAGAGCCTATGAAGTAGTTTAAACATTTCTAGTTTGGAACAGGAGATTTTCCGAAGGAGAGTGGTTAGCGCAAGCCCGCATTCAACCAACATTTCAGTTCTGGTTGAACAGTTGATATTTGCAATGAGTAAAGTATATTTTTCAGATAACACGGAGAGGCATGAAACGGGAAGCAAATGATATTTGTATCAAATAGGATATTTTTGTATTTATATAAAATCATGACGTAAATACACTCGAAAGTGAAATAAAGATTTTCATAAGTATGGTAAATTCACGGGTTGAACTGAATGGTAAAATAAAATAAACTTGTAAGTTTATTAATCTTCCAGTGTTGATAACAAGCAGAGGCTTGATTTATTGTATAAATTTTGGGAAGATAATTTATGTGTGGAGTAGTTGAAATGCCATTCCCAGGTGCGCATGTTTAAGTCGCAGGAATGAAGAGGTTTTTTCGAGCATCAATCAAATAGCAGGTTCGATGGCTCAGGTTTATAGTAGGAGTATTGGAACTACACATTTCGTCGGATGAATGACCCGAAGGGTATTTCTTTAAAACCATCAGTTCTTATTTCAACCTTGTTTACGAATTCCATTTAGACTTTGATTTTGCTAGAACCCGGATTTGTCATGATAGTAGTTTATTCTTCTTCAGAGGAAGACCTTTGCCGTTGTTGTTGTAATATTGTGTTCTTACACAAATAATAGAATGGGCCACTGCCAATTAAAAATAATTCTTTAACCACGAATAATTTGAAGGATGTTTTCAATCCTAGTGCCATGAACTAAATGAATTCATTATAAAACTACAATTCTAATTTCCGCATTCTGTCGAAGAATTGCAAGTTGTGAAAGTTGCTAAAAATGGCCATGAATATAAATATTTTTTATAATAATGATTCCAAGTGGAAAATTGAATAGTTGAATGGTTCAACCATTTATTGATCAAGTTGATGATTCAGAAGTCATATATTTTGTTAGGAACTTGAAGTTCATAATCGAGTCACTTCTCGAATGTTTAATGTCAGAAGAACAATTAATTGTTGTTGTGCTTCGCACAGTTCTTCGATGCTATGCTCAAGGTCAAATACTTTTCAGATGTTATTAATATGTGTAAATAATTTGTGTTGCTTCTATGATGATAATATTTTTCGACAATGTATTTTTGAAACTGGAAAAATAAGTGAAAGTTAAGAATTCTATGAACATTTATTCTACGAGTGTTAATATCATGTAAATATTCAAACAGTGATCTACGATATTTCCAGTATAGACAATTAACTTTGAACTGGAATTAAATATTAATAATTTTGGAACACAGTCTACAGGACTATTAATCGGACTTGTGTTTTCAAAAAGATTGTCAAATGTGTTTGGAAAATTTCTGTATATTGTGTGTAAATAAGAGTGTGGATCGCCACACGTGAATGATGCTGCTTTGAGCATCTTTGCAGTCAGATTTTAACTTCAAAATAAACTGAGATAATTTTACAGGATGTGTTACTCCCAATTGAATCTCCTTCTATCCTTATTGTTGCATTGAGCCAAAAATCAGCAAAGCATTTTTTTAAATTTGATGTCGTTTTTGCGATTTGCTTTAACCCATCTGGCGCTCCGGGATATTTTGACTCTCGTGCTGACTGATTATTGGTAAAATGCATATGTGGTCGTGCGGACTCCGGTCTAAACGGGCACATAAAATAAGATAGAGAGAGAAATGGCGCCCAACGTGGGGCCCGATTTAGACATGGTCAATCGCATGCCGATTTAAATTGTGATAATTTTTATAGAAATATTTTGGGAGTTGAGAGATGTCTGGTTTGGATGAATAAATTAGTAGGAAACCCAATTAGTGGGGAAAAGTAAAAATTTAACTGGTTAATAATTAGATTGGGTTTGATTATTTTGATAATGGCTTAACCATTAGGGCGTCAAGTAAATTCAGTAGTAAACGTTCGATGACTGGATATACACATTATTAGAATCCAGGTGGAGGATATTTGAGAACTTGCATATTTTTCTTGTGATATTGTGGTAAATGTAATTCGTAAAAGTAGAGAATTTTGTTTTTCCATCACGTCGACATTAGGACAAATCTCATTTTATTAGAGTGTTCCAATTAGCTATTCATATTTCTTGTTCTAGTTATAAGCTTGTGTTTGCCACTGTTGTATACTCCTAAGTTTTGAATAATAATTGAAATTATGGAAGAAATGATGAGGATGATGAGGAGTTTGGAGGAGAGTTCAAAAGAGGCTGGACGGCGTGTAGCCGCTATTATGAAAGAAAATACAGAGGCTTTAGAAAAGAAACTTAAAGAAAATTCTGATTCTTTAGAAAGTAAACTTAAAGAAAATTCTGATTCTTTAGAAAATAAACTCAAAGAAAGTTTAAACGATAAACTTAAAGAAAATTCTGATTCTTTAGAAAATAAACTTAAGGAAAATTCTGATTCTTTAGAAAGCAGGTTAAAAGATAACTTGAAAGAAAGTTTAGAGGATAAACTCAAGGAAAATTCTGATTTGTTAGAGGGCAGGTTAAAAAGTAATTTGAAAGAAAATTTAAATAGTAAATTTAATTCAATGGAAAGTAAATTTAAAGAGAATTCTGAAATTTTGAAAATGACACTTGAAAGTAAAATGAATAAATTATGCGAAAAAACACATGAGCTAGAAACTTCATTAGCTACTAACGCAAGTTTAATGGACGAAAAATTTCGCGATGCCGATCTTCGATCCCAAAGCTTAGCTGATAGGATAGAACATGGTCTTAGGAAAGTTGGTGAAGACATGGTCAACCTGGAAGTCAGAGTGAAGAAGGAGAGTAACGAGATGGGAATTCTAGTTGTTCAACGTTTAACGGAACAATTCAAAGAACTTGTCATGGGAGAAATAAGAGAAGGTGTGATTAGTGAATTGCAAACTGAAATCAAGACCACAGTTGTCAATGAAATTAAAGACACACTCAAGCTGGAGAATCAAGAGGGAATCAAGGAGATTAGGGAATCTTTGTCATCCCATATTGAAGTGATTGCCAAAGATATCCAAGCAACTCAGAAGGACATATCAGATATGACAGGGTCATTGAAAAGTCATGAGACTGTTATGAACCAGATATCCATTGATGTTAAGGAGAATTGTAAAGAAACTGAAGCAATTAAGAAGATGGCAGAAGAAAACCAGAAGGAACTTGAGGCTATGAAAACTCAAATCAAGGATGAGAAACAGTCTGATCATCTGTTGAAAATGCCAAATGTAAGCGGAAAGGAACAGATACAGATAAATCTAGGAGGAGCTAGAGACACGGATAGTCAAAGACAGGATGAGGTCAGGACAGTATTTCAATCCAACCCCATAACTGTATTTAAGAATGTAGAAGATAAGCCTTCTAAATTTTCAGGGCGAGATTCTGTGACACCCGTGGAATTTTTGAGAGAAGCAGGTGATTACCTGAAAGATTCCAAGATCCCTAAAGAAAGACAGATCCGAGTGATAGGGAAGTTCTTGGAAGGTCCTGCACTTCTTTGGTTTAGGGCTTTTAGATCCACTCTAACCACTTTTGAGGAGTTTTCTCGTGGGCTATTGAAAAAGTTTTGGTCCCCGGAAACCCAACAGCAAGTCAGAGCAGAGTTATATTCTAAGAGATTCTCGACGTCACAACCTACTCGATACTCTACGTACTTTTCTGGACAGCTGTCTAAACTTCAACATTTAGATCCGCCGATGCCAGATAACGAGTTGATTACTGCATTGATACGTCAGTTTCCAGCAGACGTCCAGAGGACTTTGATCGCTGCTGATATCTATAATATGGAACAATTTGATGAAGTATTACAGAAGCTGGATCATACAAACGCTCAATTCTTCCATCAGAAGGGAGGAAAGAATAACAACGCTGTGTATGCTGTTATGGCTGATAGTTATTCTCAAACACCTCGAGAGATTCGAGAGGGGCGAGAAGAGAAAACGCCGAGGGAAGATCCAAATAAGAGAGGATGGAACCAGTATAGTAACAGATACAGTTACAAACCATATGCGAGACCGGATGGTGGAAATCGATACAATACTCGATGGAGAAGACCACGAGATAGTCAAGGAAGGTACCAGGAAAGAAGATACTATGGTCGAAACAATTACAATAACAGAGGGAATGTGGATACTCGTCAGTCCAATGAAGAGTTTAACAAGGACACAAGGAAAAATTTGGAAGCAAGACACCAAGATAACTTGCAATTTGTGGAGCAGAGGCCCAATGAACCAGGTCCATCGGGAACACAACAATCCCGGGGGAATGGTAATGAAAAAAAACTTCGAATTCACAGTAGAAGATAGAATTTTGAACACTTTCACTTCCAGAATTATTAAATGGCAAGCAGAGGATGATGACTTAATTCAACAGAATGACGAACGAAAAGAAATGGGTACAAGAATTAGAATGCCAATCATATCATGCGAAGTATTCGGTATGCCTGTCGATACTTTGATCGATACTGGGGCTATGCTTTGTCTGGTGAGTGAGAAACTTTATATTCTGTGGAAGCTCAAAGAGAATTTAGAGGAAATTCCAGTATCAGGAATTAAGATCCAAGGAATAATACCCAATAAAATATCTCTGTGTAAAACACAATTATACTTATGTATTACGATTGGAGGACATGATTTTCGACATGTGTTTGTTGTAATGAAGGACATGGCTTTTGACTTGATATTGGGAGCAGATTTCATTTAGAAATATCAAGCAGTGATAGATATGAAGACAGAGACGATCAGATTCAAGAATACCGAAGAGATTAACTTCGAGGGAAAAGAAGAGGAAGACATCGAGGGAGATGCTCAATGGTCTCTGATTTTTCATGAAGCTGAAGGAAGAGAAGTCTACACTGAGAAGGAGTCCCCAGAGCTAGGGAAAATTTTGGAGGAGTATCACGATATTTTTGATATTAAGCCTGGTGAAATTAAAGATTTTGAATATCATATTCGTGTTAATGATGATGCACCTTTTCATGCTAAATTGTATCCAGTAGCAGAAAAGCACCGAGAAAGGGTAAAAGTGCTTATCAAGGAAATGGAAAGCAACAATGTGATTGAAAAGTACACTACATCTTATGTCAATCCATTAGCAGTAGTGTCTAAACAAGATGGAAGTCTGAGACTATGTTTAGACGCGCGAAATTTGAATTCAAGATTACTGCCAGAGTATGACAGACCACCAATCATTAGGGAACTGTTAAGGAAATTCCAAGGCAAGGTCTGGTTCTCTAATATTGATCTCACTTCGTCCTACCATCACATTAGGCTTAGTGAAGATTCTAAGAAGTTTACAGGATTTATGTTTGACCAGCAGACATATGTATTCCGCCGTTTACCATTTGGAGTCAAAACATCTGGATCCGTTTTGATCAGAGCACTGGAACAAAATTTGAGTCCTGAAGTAAAAGAGATAGCAATTCGTTATATAGATGATATCTTAATTGCATCTGAGACTAGGGAGGAACATTTGTTACATCTTCAGATGTTATTCGCAGATTTGAGAAAAGCGAACTTCAAAGTAAACCTTCGAAAATGTCAGTTCTTTCGAAAGGAAATAAAATTTTTGGGTCATATTTTGGATGGAGAAGGATACCGTCCCAATGAGACGAAGATACAGGCAATTGCAAATTTCCCTAGACCTACTAGAGTGAAGAATGTCCGCAGTTTTCTCGGGACATGCCAATTCTTTGCAGGGCATTGTCCAGACTTCACCAAGACAGTTGCGCCATTGCAGGAATTGTTAAAGAAAGGAAACAAATGGAAATGGGATAAAGATTGTGAACAATCATTTCAAGATGCCAAGAGGTTATTGGTAAACAGTGTGAAATTGGAGTATCCTGACTTTACCAAGAATTTCATCATAGAATCTGATGCATCCACCGTGGGGATTGGAGCTATTCTACTTCAAGAAGATGAAGACCACAAGAGACATTACCTGGCGTTCATTAGCAGGAAACTTCGTCCATCAGAGAGAAATTATTACACCACAGAGTTAGAAGCACTTGCTGTAATATTCGCATTGGAGTCGTGGAAGAAAATGTTAATTGGACATTCAGTCATTGTGAGGACTGATCACCACGCATTGGAGTTCATCTTGAGAACAAACTTTGCCAGTGATAGAATAACTAGATGGTCACTTTTTATTCAGCAATTCAACCTAGTTATTGAACACACTCCTGGAAAGTTGAACGTGGGAGCTGATTTATTGAGTAGAGCAGTGGAGTCTACATCTAAGGTTTTTCAAGTTAACCTGACGCAGGAGGATGAAGATACCTTGAGAAGGTTAAGGTTATTGCATTTATCCCAGAGGAGAGACCGACGTCTTAGGAACATTTTTCGTTTTCTACAGGGAAACATGGATCCAAATGATGATGATTTTGTGGAAACTGAAAGGATTTCAAGAGATTTTATGATGTTAGATGGTTTAATCTACAAGTTTGCAGATCCCGACCATACGAAGCTGAGAGTAGTGATACCTCCACGATTGCAAAAACCCATTATCTGGATGGCACATCGAATCGCAGGTCATGCTGGAGTAGATAAGACGGTCAACATGATTCAAGAGAAATTTTCGTGGGAGCGAATGCGACAAACTGTCAGGAACACTATTCGAGAATGCGACTAATGCCAAGGGAGTAAACATAATTCTAGATTACTGAGAGAATTACCAAGGCCTATTATTCCTTCTAAGCCTTGCGAAATCTTCGCGACTGATTTATATGGTCCTCTCCCAAAGTCTAAAAGAGGTAACCGATATATTTTGGTGACTATGGATGTTTTCAGCAAATACACCATGTTACATCCAATTCAGAAGGCAAACGCAAAGTATTGTGCGAAGAGAATTAGAGACAGCGTAATTCCGGAAGCAGGCAAACCGGAATTCCTTTTATCAGATCGTGGACCTCAATTTACATCTTTGGAATTTCGAACCATCATGAATAATCTTGGGATTAGACAATTGTTTTGTTCTATTAGACATCCAGAGAGCAATCCAGCGGAACGCGTGATGGCTGAGATAGCAAAATTTTGCCGCCTCTATTGTCCAAATGAGCATTGGAAATGGATGGATGTTCTTTCTTTAGCATCCGAATCCATCAACTCTACGATTCATGAGAGTACTGGACAGATTCCTATGTTGCTTCATCATGGAATTAAACCAACACGATTATGGGATCGAATCATCTCTATTCCACCTGAGATTGAACCAAGTCGTCAGATGAGGGAAACTCTAGCTTTAGACAAGTTAAGGAGTCAAGCTGAGAAGAGAGAGCGCAGAGTGAGAGGAAAGTGTTTTCGCAGACCCTTGCGCGTAGGAACTCTTGTTTTAGTGAAAAGACCTACACCCTCTGACGTGCAAAATCGAGTGTACTCGAAATTTGCAAGCCTTTACGCTGGACCTTATCATATTGTGGAAGTAAACAATAATGGAAGCTATGAAGTCGCCAATACACGAACTGGTAACATCGTGGGAACTTATAATGCATCGAATTTGAAGATATATTATTCAAGAACCAGATGATTTAATGTGTAGATAGGAAAAATAAAAATTTTTCAATTTTTATTTTTTGCTAGGTGTGGGGTGGATGTGCCCAACTCTAGGAATGGGTATTCCAAGATTCAGACACCTAGATATCAAGGGAAAGGCTGTAGCCGCTTTTGAAAGTTGAGATATTTGAATATCGCGCTACATTGCTTCGAGAAGCATTTAGAAATAATTTACCGATAGTTGGATGTCAAGTGACGTAGCGAGTAATAGCAGAGGTTGAGGCTATTTATTGATTAAATAGTTAACTATGGAGTAGAGACTTGAGACTGGGATCAGATTACTGGCACGGCCAAATGAAAGAGAATGCAATTAGTATCAAGTAAATCGGACCAGGGATTCAAGAGATATGAGGATTTCTAGATATCAGGTGATGATGCGTGACCCTGACAGTTTTGAATAAAAGCCAGCTGGCCGAAGCAACTTCAGCTCATTCTAACACAAGCACTTGGGCGAGCAAGTTGCATCTACGCTGAGCCAAGGCACATGGTTGCCGGATCTACGCAGAAGTTCTTTTCAAGTCGTGATAGTCACGAAAAGTGCTGCGCTACGAGTTGGAACTTAGTAAGTTTCTGGTGAGGAGAATCACTGAGGTGATTGATTTTTCTACAGACATTGGTGGACATATTTATATTTCTACAAGGACATATGCTAGACTTTGTCTAGAAAATAGTATTTTGTCACAGTCCAGTAATAACTTAATACTTGGATGTTTAAATCCATTTCAAGTCAGTTTTCATTTTTGTAACTAGTTAACCACTTCGATCTGTCAGTACACTGAAGACTAGTCTATAACGGTGGCGTTCATTAGTCTACGCAAGGGAAACTGCAAGTTGCTTAGCGCATGGCAGATGGTGATATTAATAAACCATGCCCAGGGAACGATCTTCAGAACAGCCGTTAATTGCTTAGACTGTCAGTGTTTTTCTTGTACTGATAAGATTACCGTGAGTTATGTTACAACTGACATATCTAAGAAGAGATCACTTAGATCTGACCCTATTTAAACAAACTGTTATGGCTTTGATAGAAGCCCATATTAAAATGGAACCACAGTTTATTCAAACGTCAAAAGATACTACCACTATGTCTGACTAGACGAATTGTGGGTATATGATGGCGGCCGATACAAGGATTATACGTGCTTGTCCGATAGGGCATGTCTATGGATAAATCTGGTACAGACCAGGTTTACTATGCTTCAAGACCATCAAGAAATGTAAGCCACATTTGAATTATATTATGCCTAGCTAATTGGAACAAACTATTTTTTCTGCAGATGACCAACACATTTTTTTTCTTCGTATTTAAAGCTTGCAATGATTTACGCAAGACTTGTTAGAGTTATTCTGAGTATTTTCAGCACTCAGAACAGTTTAGGATCGATGACCGAGCATTTCGAGCATTTATTTGAATATTTCATATTTTTGGGAAATCACGGTAATCAGCCGATATAACTGTAAAAGTTAAATTTATTTTTGTTGAGGAATGGATATTTTTTCCATATTCGAAGGTTCGAACATGTGGATTCTCACATAATGAGATGATAATTAAACATATTTGAAATAATATAAATAATAATAATAATAATAATCCACTAATAATAATAATAATTTTCATAATTTTTCTAAATAATTCATGGATATTATATTTTCTAATAATCATATGTATTGAGAGAGAGCCTATGAAGTAGTTTAAACATTTCTAGTTTGGAACAGGAGATTTTCCGAAGGAGAGTGGTTAGCGCAAGCCCGCATTCAACCAACATTTCAGTTCTGGTTGAACAGTTGATATTTGCAATGAGTAAAGTATATTTTTCAGATAACACGGAGAGGCATGAAACGGGAAGCAAATGATATTTGTATCAAATAGGATATTTTTGTATTTATATAAAATCATGACGTAAATACACTCGAAAGTGAAATAAAGATTTTCATAAGTATGGTAAATTCACGGGTTGAACTGAATGGTAAAATAAAATAAACTTGTAAGTTTATTAATCTTCCAGTGTTGATAACAAGCAGAGGCTTGATTTATTGTATAAATTTTGGGAAGATAATTTATGTGTGGAGTAGTTGAAATGCCATTCCCAGGTGCGCATGTTTAAGTCGCAGGAATGAAGAGGTTTTTTCGAGCATCAATCAAATAGCAGGTTCGATGGCTCAGGTTTATAGTAGGAGTATTGGAACTACACATTTCGTCGGATGAATGACCCGAAGGGTATTTCTTTAAAACCATCAGTTCTTATTTCAACCTTGTTTACGAATTCCATTTAGACTTTGATTTTGCTAGAACCCGGATTTGTCATGATAGTAGTTTATTCTTCTTCAGAGGAAGACCTTTGCCGTTGTTGTTGTAATATTGTGTTCTTACACAAATAATAGAATGGGCCACTGCCAATTAAAAATAATTCTTTAACCACGAATAATTTGAAGGATGTTTTCAATCCTAGTGCCATGAACTAAATGAATTCATTATAAAACTACAATTCTAATTTCCGCATTCTGTCGAAGAATTGCAAGTTGTGAAAGTTGCTAAAAATGGCCATGAATATAAATATTTTTTATAATAATGATTCCAAGTGGAAAATTGAATAGTTGAATGGTTCAACCATTTATTGATCAAGTTGATGATTCAGAAGTCATATATTTTGTTAGGAACTTGAAGTTCATAATCGAGTCACTTCTCGAATGTTTAATGTCAGAAGAACAATTAATTGTTGTTGTGCTTCGCACAGTTCTTCGATGCTATGCTCAAGGTCAAATACTTTTCAGATGTTATTAATATGTGTAAATAATTTGTGTTGCTTCTATGATGATAATATTTTTCGACAATGTATTTTTGAAACTGGAAAAATAAGTGAAAGTTAAGAATTCTATGAACATTTATTCTACGAGTGTTAATATCATGTAAATATTCAAACAGTGATCTACGATATTTCCAGTATAGACAATAACTTTGAACTGGAATTAAATATTAATAATTTTGGAACACAGTCTACAGGACTATTAATCGGACTTGTGTTTTCAAAAAGATTGTCAAATGTGTTTGGAAAATTTCTGTATATTGTGTGTAAATAAGAGTGTGGATCGCCACACGTGGATGATGCTGCTTTGAGCATCTTTGCAGTCAGATTTTAACTTCAAAATAAACTGAGATAATTTTACAGGATGTGTTACTCCCAATTGAATCTCCTTCTATCCTTATTGTTGCATTGAGCCAAAAATCAGCAAAGCATTTTTTTAAATTTGATGTCGTTTTTGCGATTTGCTTTAACCCATCTGGCGCTCCGGGATATTTTGACTCTCGTGCTGACTGATTATTGGTAAAATGCATATGTGGTCGTGCGGACTCCGGTCTAAACGGGCACAGTATATCAGTTATTCTTCCGAAAGAAGATATGCGTACTTCTTGCACGTGTCCGGGACGGTAATTGGTGTTCATGTCCTCTCAAGTAAGATAACTAAATCTCGTGCTTTCGTTCGAGAGAAGTTTTATTCTACCAGCCCATGAAATCGTTTTGTTTTATCCTTATTTGGGAGTTTGCCTTTGTTTATTTTACTGAACCGATCTATCTTTCTCTGTGGGGTTTGTTTGTCATGTCACGTCATGTTTTATGAAGTATGGTTGTATTGTTCCTTGGTGTAGTTCTTGTTAATTTGTGTTTCTTGACGTGACATTTAAGGGTCGTCGTTCATGTTCAGTTTTGTTTCTTAGGGATCTCTTGTAGTTTGATGTGACATACATTTTAATATAAGGGTGGCCGGTTAGACGGTTCGTGGGAGACACGTTTTCATGTACTTCTCAGAATGATTCTTCTGACTACCTTCCAGTAGTCAGCCTGTGGTGGAACGAACGCACTGTTTACACTATTGTTAATCCTTCTGCCCCTCTACTGAACGATCTCCAGTGACTTAGGCTTCTCCTCGTCGAGATCATCTTCTCCTTTTTATAGTTCTTTATTGTGTGTCTTGCGTTTTATTGTTTTACTGTTTTATAATTATGTGTACAATTTTATTACAGCCCCATCATCTCTCATCCTACCATTTCATGCACCCCTCACGTCCCCTTTCACTATAGCTTGTTATTTTGATATTAAAATTTTATCCAACCATTACTCCAAAAGTGTAGTCATTCCGTAGTCGGTTCTCCACCTAGTTCGGAATGTGCGAGTGAGCTCGATAAGGTCTACACGGTCCACATCCATTTAACATCTGCATGCCTCTCAAAGAGTTAAGATTATCTGGAGGGTTTTCTCAAAGAGTACTCGACAAAATACAGTATGAAGGATCATAGACAGAGTTTTCTCCCTAACAAATAATCAGCATAAAAATTCCAAACCCATAATGCTTGCCAAGCGTTCGCTTAACTGTGCACTCTCCAGGTGAGTAGCTGCTTATTGTTTTATTTTTTAATCATATTGAGCAGCTACTTTAAACATTCAATTCCCTCATCCATGACAATAACCAATAAAAACATTAATTAGATACTTTACACAAGAAAACCAAAATTATGGGGAGAGGCAAACAATTAAAACACACAAATACTGAGAATTAAAGAATGCGTTGCCCAGGCTCATTCAATTTAAGGAACAATGTTAACAAATTTACTTCACTAAATATACAGCATACAGAAAAGCACAAGGAGGGGCATACAATCAATGAACAGGAGAAGGAGGATACAGGCATGTGAAAAGTACAAACACAATGACAGGCAGGTGCAGGCTGAAGGAGAAAAAAAAGAAGTAACATACAAAACAGACAAGGACAATCTCCACTGTTGGATGCACTGCTCTCTTCAAAGGGGAAATGTCCCCCACTATGCAATATTTTGAGTGACAGAAAAGTGTTTGCTGCGTGCCCTTCCAATGAGATTGGGAGCACAGAACGAGCTCAAGCACTGAAGAGCTATTCATTGGATTAATGGCATGAATGCCCACATTTGAAGGCTGTGGCGAGTCTGGCTTGTCCTTTTTGTGTGCTTTTCCTTAATCTTTTCACCGGCTCGCTCCTGCCAGTCATTGTGCTTGTCCTTTTTTGTTGGAGTGAAGTGGATCTTGCTGCTGATGCCATAGTAACCTCGTTACTACTAGGTAGCTGCTCCACAGACACTGTCCAACACTTTCAGGTGAACTATGACATCTGTCCATTTACTGAACACATCAATGACTAGCTCTATTTCTAGAATTAGAGTTCTATGTGCTTGGGAAGTGATGTCATTATGCTTTTAGGAAGGCAGATATCACTCAGCCTCAGTTAAGACTATGAGGCACTGCGTTTGTGGTGGCCACATTTCTTAGTCTAGCAATCAAGTCAGCTCTCAACAGAACATGTCCCTCTCTTCCTTTTCATGTACATTGACTGTACTTCACAATAATTTGTATACAATTACGCTTTTTATTATCTAACTTGAATTTCATAGTAAATGTTGAAAGGGAGTCCATACATATTATTTACCTATGAGTGTGTGCTGGGAGAGCTCCAGTGTCTCACTGCTGCAAATATTATCCTGCAAACCTTCAATAAATGTCCCAAGCAGAATTGCTGCTTCATGGTTCTGATGTGCTGTATTCACTGCCATCACATCTTTAAGCAGTGGTTTGGAAACATCAGCAATATCTATGCCTAAAATGAAACAAGGCATTCAATTATCAGTCAGTTATACTGTCATAGACATTTTAAGACTTTTGCATCTGATTACACCCTCTTTTGCAAGTTTTGAAGTTACTGATTGTTTTAAGGAGCAGAATATCGAAGATATAATATGCCCTAAATAAATATTATGAAATGTTGGTTTCCTTGGTATAAGATGAATTTTATCATTTTGTACACCGCAGGACATGCAGGTAAACTTAAACATGGGGGAAAGGATGAGTGTGGCGAGATTAAAGTGGTTAGGTCATGTGAAGCGGATGCATCAGACCTGAACTCCAAGCCAGTATTTGGAGATGGAGGTGCCAGGAAGAAGACCGATTGGACGTCTTAGGAAGAGATGGACAGACCAGGTTAGGAAGATCTCATGAGGAGAGGAGTAACATGCGATGCAGTGGAGAGGGGAAAGCTATACCAGGACAGGACTAAATAGAGGCATATCGTTCACAATGTTCCTACCCGGCTCGCTGGAAGGATATCCTGATGATGATGATGTACACCGCAATAAGTTGGGCCATGGAAAAAGGCATGGAAAATATATCTGGATGGCCATGTTGCTTCTGCCTAACACTGCCACTTACAAATTCATTTTCACCATGACTCATTCTAGAAAATGCCGAGATCCTACATACACTGACACCATGCACCACGCAGGCCTGGTGAACATAGGTCACTTGCCTAGATAGCGTTGTGGTTATGGCAATGTTGTATTATTTTACTCATGCACACTGCTGGTTATCTGGAAACGTGAAGAGATTTGTACCCCATTATAGCATAAAAGATATAATGGCTTATTATATTCAAATTTTGTTAAAATATATTTTTTTTATTTATAAGTGGAATGTACTTATGATTAATTTTTCTTTCATTTTTATTGATTTATTGATTTGATTTTAGAGGCAGTTAATTTGTTAAACTGAAAATGTTACTTCCATGTATGTTATCATTAGTCTGTGGATTTTAGGTAGAGAGTGACCTTAGATAGCTTAGCTATGCAGATGGGTACAACACATTTCAATGGAAATCAAAGATGCAAAATGAGGATGCATAAAAATTTTGAATTAATTTCCAAATGATTTCAAACTACTAAACATCAGTATTTTATAAGAATCGTTGCTGTCAGTCTGCCTAGATAGTTTTTATATTTCTACAGATATTACTTGAAGTATAAACATTCTTCACAAACATACAAAATAGTCTCCCATGAAACGTGTGCTCTATTCCGCTTGTGGATTCTTAAAGTAAATTTAATTTAAAAAATCTTTTAAGTAGAGGTTTCTTACACAATTCCGTCTTACTATTGCAAGATGTTTCCGCAAGAAATAGATAAATGTCAATCAATCTTCATCTATGGCAGAACTTTCCATCATACAATTCTTGTTTCTTCTTCTTTTCCTTCTTAATTTCGCGGTTCCAGTGATCTGGGTCGGGGCGTGAATCAAGGACCTCCATCCGAGGCCTCGACTCATACACTATCATATTTAGGCTTGTTTCTTATTTATTTTAAATCATTACAGAATTTGACTTTATTGGGATTCCAAAGAGAACTCCCAAGTTAAGTCACAGGAGCAACACTATTTCTAATAATTTTGTGGGTATATGAAGATTGTTTCCTTACCATCTTTACATTTAAAGTTATACAGTTATATTTATAGATAATGTTTCCAAGTTTTAAAATACATATTTCAAGACTTAAGAGAACATATTTTAGGTATTAAAAAAATAACATTTTTAGAACTTAAAAGACTAGTGTGGAATTATAACTGCAGTTCACTATATGATCATTCCCTGATCAAAACAAATGTGCTGACATACTGAGAAAAACCTTATGCATAATCCAACTAGGCAACACCAAGAACTCCAATAAGATTACCCTTTGCAATGTAAAGCTGTATGAGGGCTAGATGAGACTTCCACACCATAAGTCGTTTGGAAACTTCTAAGTCAGCAGCTAGCAGCACTTGCATCAGTTCTTGCATCTTACTGCCCTGAAGAGAATAAAATAGACAAAACAATTTAAAAACTATCAAAGCCTTTAATCATATGTATCTCTGCACAAGTCTCTGCTAGAAGACTATGATTTTGTCAAAGTTCAACATGTTAGTACTCACCACTTCTTTTATGTCAACTGTCATGGCCAAAGTGAGGAAAAGGGCACAGACATGATAGATGCCCAATTCTCTGAGACCTTGCATCTTAGCAGCATGGAACTTGGAGTAGATTCGGCCTTTGACTTGTGGCCAGTGAGTGGGGCTATGCCTCAGGTAAGTGCCAAGAAGATGCAAGAAAAGCTCAAAGCTGTTGGCCGAGTCCAGATTGCTACCATCTACATAGCCAGCTACTTTTTTCATGAGACTAGCCCCACTCTTGCTGCATACAAATAGAAGTAAGATAAGCATCTGCCATTCACAACAGGACGATGCATGCCATACGATGATGACGATAATGATAATATGGAAATCTGCTCTGGAGGGTTCTTTAATATGGGGCCGATAACCTATGTTAGGGCCCTTAAAACAACAATTATCATCATCATCATCTTAGCTTGCCACGGTGGGTGAGTGGATAGCGTGTCGGTTTACTAACCCCAAGATTGCAGGTTCGCCCCTGACCGTGGTAAGTGATTTTTGAAAGGCGGCAAAAATACGATACGCATGTCATACGATGTTGGCATGTCAAAGAACCCATTTGAATTCAGTAGGCCGAGTTCATAATGGCAAAATTAATCTCGGGAGTTTCCGCCAGCACAAAGTTCCTCATTTCTCTACTAGAAAGCGCTATTGTGTTCAAGGAGATTAGATATCTAACATCTAACCTCCTTGACTTTCATAGTCAAGGAACTACGAAATTCGACATGCAAGCTACCCTCTGGGTGTCAAATAGCAAAGCTTGCACCAGGCACCCGAGGCCATACGATATTATTTATTATTATTATCATCATCTTTAATATGACAGCAAATTTACTGACATGGAACTATTATATTTAAGCACACTTAAATGTCAACCATCTGTTGGGATTTCATCCTGCAACCTAGGGGGGATGGGAGGCAAGTTCCTAATCTGCAGTGCCACATGGCAGGCAGAGAGAAATTTATCATATCATACCATATCAACATCAGTCTCTGGCAATCCAAGATTTGGAACAGAGGGTATTCTAATTCATATCATTCATCATCATTGTCATCATCATTATATCACAGAATTACAGGAATGAACCCTATGACATTAGTAGACAAGAGAATCAATGGCTAGTATCAAAAATAACAAACAAAGCCTCCACCAACTAAAATGCTCAAAATAACCCACCTGATAACTGCAACGGTGTCAGGAGCAGCTCCCTGCAAGAAGAAGCAACTGTTGAGACGCTGGTGAAAGTACTGCCAGAGCAAGACCACAGGCTCAGAGCGAGGTGACCATAATTGGGTGACGAGCTCACACACTAGAGGGATATATTCTCGGAGTTGAGCTTCTGACATGGAGCATTCAGGAGAGATGGCAACTTTAAGGATCTTCTCTAACTGCTGATAATTTGCTACCATCTGTCTCAAAAAACAGTTAAATATCAGAAAACAAGGAAACAGACTTCCAAAGTGCAATATTCTGCTATTATACACTCAAGCTTATGAGATATTATTTTATTATAATTATTATTATCACCATCATTATTAGAGTTTATGAATCATAGCATTTAAAATCCCAGATTTAACATTTTGAAAGACATTTAAGCTTTTCAGATTTAGCATTTTGTTGCATATTGACTGAAAATAAGGATTATGTGGAACATTATAGCTAACAAACAAGATTAAACAATTTGAAAATTGCAACACTGAAAATATACAGTATGTGGTTAAAATAAACTTTATACCACAGATTAGTACAATATACAATGATTAGGATTACAGACCTGTACATGATCTCTGACCTTGTGAGTTCAGTGCGGTGTGAAATTCCCATGTGCTGCAAACAAAGCCTCCAAATGACATGGCATGGAATCAGAGAGGGTTTGGATATGCTCCTGGGGAATCTTCCTCTACATGGTTTGTATGCGAGTCCACAAAGCATCAATAGTGGTTGCTAAGGAACCGTGACAAACAAGTTGCCAACTATACTAGGCGACAGCGTTGATGGCCCCTGGCCGCACAGAGAGAGAGCGATGATACGAAATACAGCGTTGCCTCATACGGACAGAAGTTGCCGCCGCAACATCAAATATCACGAGTGCTTGGGCAAAGTTTTCGTAGTAGGGGGATTTTCAAACAGTTAGGAAGAAGAAATAAAAATTCTGAATATTTAGAAACAAAAATTACATTTCTACGCTAACTGGTTCGCGTTTTATGGCCAGTTAACGAACATGATGTTAGAAGATAGAATAATCTCCTTGTTCCGTCCCCTTGGCCAGGGCAGGGCTTCCAGCAAGGTACGGCAGCAAAAAAAAGGTATAAAAAGTAAATATTCAGTTTTTTATAGTGAATAAAAGTAAATATTTTTTCAAAGAAAAAGTAAAGAAAAGTAAACAAGCAAAACTTTAAATACGAGCTTCCCTCGAGGTAACGACGCAGTGCAAAGACCTTTAGTAGAGAAACACATGTTCCCGTTACCCGTCAGAAGCCCATAAGTACTGTCGCGATCATAAGTAATGGGATACCCTCGCTACTTCAAACGCTTGTATATGTCAATAGGCACAAAAAAGTTCTCTGAAACCATGTAACACATCTTAGCAAGATCTTCAACTTTAGTTCTTAACATTATTTTCTACGTCTTACTGTTTGAGAGTTACACGCGTTTGAAGTAGCGAGGGTGTCGCATTACTTACGATCGCGATAGTACCATGCTGGACAAATTATAAATTACAAAATTGACCCATTACAGCTTACCGCGGTCATATTAATAGTTGTTTCAAAGATTTAAAATACCGGTAGACTCTCTGCATATTTTTTTCCGTAGTTGAAACATTTCTTAATTACTGTATATACACTGTACATACATAAACAAATATTTGAACGACGTGGTATGCAAAATTCACTCTTTAAATTTAAAACAAACAAAAATATACCTATATTTATGCACAATTCTTGGATAAACAATAAGGCGCCTTGTTAAAAGGTATGGAAAAACAGAGGGGGAAAAACACACATTCAAACGTTATACATATTTTATTATATAAAATAAAATGGAATTAAATAAAATAACTCAAACTATTTTTCATTTCAACTCAAACTACAATCTTACACCATGTGAGTAGTCACATACTGACAGAATTCAAGTAAAAAGTAACATTGGTTTTGGACTAGAATTAGTAATCAGACATTAGTCTGTCTTCGGTTTCTTCGAAAAGAAAAGAGAAAAAAAAAATGATATGAGTGACGCCTTTCTCTTGTCCAATTTTTTCTGAAGAGCTTTTGTCTTCATCTCCGTGTCTTTCCCTTCCTTCTTCAGAGCTTGCGCTCCTTCCAAAAGCCCTTGTGCAACTCTCGCTCCTTCCAAGTCATTCTTCTTGATAGCTTCTTTTAATCTGTTCGTCGCTTCATCAAGAAGAGTGTCGGCCGCTTTTACCTGTTTTGCGTCCTCAGTCTTCGCTTGTTTCACCTTTTCATCCAGCTTTTTTTATTTCCAATCTTCCTACCCCCATCTTTTTGTTTGCTTCGATTACAAGTTTCTTTTCTTCTTTAAGTTTCTTCAGATTCTCTCATTCCTCTTTAGCTTTCCCTCTTTCTCAAGTTTTTCCTGGCACTTCGAATGAGCAAATTTGGCTGCGGTGATCAAATCGGGAGTTATGGGAATGTTCTGTGGCTTGTTCTCAAACTGTTTCAACCCGTGGCAAATGTTAAGCTTGGCGTTGAGTGTTGCGCACGACATTGCTGAACGGTCAGGAGACAAAACTCAGCCGACAGAGAAAAACCTCTTTCCATCACTACTGCCATGAGCTAAAGACAATGAGGCTTTGACAAGGCGCTGAATCGTTGGATACTTCGCTTCGTTGGATGCGTTTTTAAGGGAAAATATCTTTTTCCAATATTCCTCCACAGGTAATTGTTCATCGGAATTATCAATTTGCTGTTCTACCTGCAGCAATGTCCATTCATCGTCAAGGCGACTTTCGGCCACCTCAAATGGCATGCAGCGGGCAACTTTAGCCACGCTACGAGAAGTGGATTTGGTTCTCTTGGAAGGTTTCAGAAATATGAAATGTTTCGCGGCATCGTAAGCTAGTACAGATTTCTGTCGTAAATATTCACCGGCAGCAATGAAGTGGTCCTGAATATCCTTCTTGAATTGCAGGGCATCGACGCCTGGGACGTTTTTCAGAGCTTCTTGTGTTTCCTTGTCCAACACTATGTCTCCTAATGAAAGGAGATTTTCTGAAGAAATAGTCAGGCTTTTGAGGTCTTTTAAGACATCGCCCTTCACTACTTTTCCGAACAGAACAGTGTTAAGAGACAGCATCTCTTCGTGCAGAACGTGGATTAACGGTTCTTCTCTCTGGAAAAGTAATGAAAATCTTTCGAAGATTTCTGCACTTTCAATAATAAAGCCTTCGTACGAGGTCTTTTCAAGACATTTAAAATACTTCTGTAGCGGGTGCTCATTAGAAGCTGCTTGCTACCGTTGTTGGGCAAAAACTCGATGAAATAAACCTTGAGGGCAGCCCACTATTCTATCAACCTTTTTGCTGCCGGTGTGAAAGTGAGCCATCGCGATCCCACGTGCTTGATGAATCTGTGATTTGGCAACTGAGGCTTGGTTTGGATCATCACAAAGTCTTCCCAGCGACTAGGAAAGTCATTAAAAAACAAATACACTTTCACTGCAAAATCACTTATGTCCATGCCGAATTTTTCAAGTCCTTTCAAAAATGCATTGTGTACGACGTGCAGATTGCAAGTTCCAATATCGACAAGTTTTTCCCCCCATTTTTTTACAAGCTCGTTCATTAGTCTTATAACAGCCTTATTAACAAAAGGTCCATCACAGCTCAACATTAACAGTCTAGAAATGGCTAGATCTGCATTTTCTAAAGCCTTTACCAAGTGTTCAACAATAATTTCTGCAGTTGCATGGCCAATAAAAAAAGTCTCTAAATGATGTCCTACGATCCTATCTTCCATTTTCGACCAGTAACGAATCAAAGTTTGCAGTTCTTCAGTCCTTCATTATTCGTTGTTTCGTCAAAACACAGGGAGTTGTCAGATTGCATGGCATCCTCTAACATCATTATTCTAAAGTGTGGACCCAGTGTTTCTGTCATCAAATACCCTACTTTAGTTCGACCTAAACTGATCCTCGCCTACTCCCGAACCAAACATATGTTTAAATAAGTCCGAAAGATGCGGAATAATTGGACATCACACATTTCATAACCCACTCTTGCCTGTACGTCTTTTCCTTAAGGGAAACCACACCCACTTGATAATATTTTTCAGTCGAGATACCCGTTGAAGCCAGAATTCCAGAGCTTGAAGATGTGGCTGAGCGCTTCATCGTTGCTGGGTTGTATCCCATCTTGCCTCTGCAGTTTTGTTTTTTTTTGGTGTGTTTTCCGGTCAGCACATGTTGGTTGATAGAGTTTACTCCTTTCTTGGCACAGTCAATTGAGCACTCGCAAATTTCACAAAACGCTGTAGTTTTCCCTTTGATCGATAACCATAGAGACATCTTGTATCCCACCGAATCAACCAACTCCAACGAGGAGCTCTTTGTGTGGCGCGTCATGACTCTAAAAATAACAATAGCTATGAGAATACCAAAGCTCATAAAGGGGTCAAACAAAAATAACAATGGCTCTGGAGAACCACATTCAAATTTGTAGCATGTCATTTGCAACGCTAGAAAAATCAGTTAAAAAGTCTCAGTTCGACACGAAGCCCCCCCTCTCCTTTTTTTTTCTTTCTTCGTAATGTACGCCTACAATATCACTTTTTGACTCCCCATCCCTTTCCATCCTAGACAACTAGTAAATAAATCGGTAGCCATTGAAGCAAGTAGCCTATTGTGGGATTAGCTGACAATGATTACCGCCCCCCTTGGACGAACAATTTAACATAAGGAAGTTTTTCAAGGAAGAAGTTCTAAAACAATTTTAGATTTCCCTAATACGAAACAGGTTTGACGAAACATAATGAGACTATGCTACACTATCACGTTTATCTTTAAACCAAATCAATTCCTCCCCCTCCCACTCACCTATTCCACAAGTCCAGCGTGGTTGGAGAAATAAAGTTAAAGCACGACGAAGGGAAGTGATCGTTACTAGAATATAATTTAGGTTAGAAGCGTACTTACCTCGTAATAAAATTAAACTACACAAATTATCACTAGGTATGCCACACCATAATTTCTCTCACCGGAAACGAACTAACGATCCCACCTTTCCTCCCCACCTCCAACGTTACAATGCTTAAAAGACAGCATGTAAAATTCGACCTAATGTTCTTAACGAGAATATAATAAAATTTAAATAGTACTACCCTAGACATATTCAGGTTAAAATGCGGCCTGATGTTCCTTACCAGAATACTAACAGTTTAGGGAAGACTTCCTTTACGAAATTACACAAAGCATGGATAGTTTGTACCGCATTATTGTCACACTATTTTTCCTCTCACAGATAGCGAAACAACGACCCCTCCCTTCCCCACCTCCAACAATACTTAGAAAACAGGTAAAAATTCAATCTTCAGTGTTCGTTACGAGAATGGAATATACTGTAACTTGAGATAGTATAATACTTCTCCTAAGAAATTTCAACTTCACAAAACATCGCTAGTACGTATTGCCACACCATTATTTTTCCAACAGAAAACGAACCAATGACCCCTCTTCTACTAAACGCGACAACGCTAAGAAAACAGATTAAAACCCGACCAAGTGTCCCTTACAAGAATAGAATATAATTTTAGATGGAATTTCCCCACATTAATTTAATCAAACCATATTTAGTACAGATTACACCGACAGGATTTCTCTCTCAGAAAACGAACCGGTGACTCCTTCCGCCCCCGCCCCCTTCCCCAACTCCAACGCTGCAATGCTTAGAATATAGGATAAAACCCGACCAAGTGTCCCTTCGAGAATACTGTAATTTCAGGTACCGAGTAGTGTTGTACTAAGAAATTCGAAGTGCACAAAGCATCACTACGTATTGCCACAACAATATTGCTCTTACAGAAAGCGAAATAACGACCCCTCTTCTCCCCCACCTCTAAAGCTACAATACTTAGAAAACAGAACGAACATATACACAAAAAGCCCTTTGAATCACTGTAAACCACAAAGATGTGTTATAAAATAAATGGTATCTAACGCCACATTTAAACAACTAAAGCGAATTCCCATGCAATGTAGGCATAATCTTGACCCAGGCTTAAGATTGTTCAACAACAGGAAGCATATCTTCCTTAACATAAGTCTTTGGTCCTAAACATCAGTCACTAATAGGTATCATATAAATTACACTTTAAGTACTTACGGAGTAGATAATGCACTTGCCGCCCACAATTTCCACCTCACAAAACCACGCTTTTCCGTGTGCAACAACAAACACCGCGCTCGGTGTAAACACAACACGACTCGTCTCGGCACGGTTAACGCAACGCCGTCTGAACGAGGATCGCAAGCTCTATTCTACAGCCGGCCGGTAGATGGCGCGGCATGGTCTGAAGAGGTTCAAAAACCTTAGTCCTGCTGGAGAATCTCTTTCTTGATTTATAACTAGAGCACGCTGCACACGCAGCAGATCCCCCAGGGGCTCACATCTCATGGGACGTGGGTTGTCGTCCACGGGACCCCAGCTGAGTCCGGCATTGCTTCCACTTACTTGTGCCGGGCTCCTCTCCGTCTTTTTTCATGCCGACCTCACTTGGTCAACTCTTGTTCTCTTCCGACCCCGACGGCATTAGGGTATCCGAGGCCTAGGGAGTCTCTTCCTTTCCCGCCTTAATTGGCCCTTGTCTCATCTTTTCTGGTACCCTCCTTCATCGAGGGGTCAGCCTTCTTTTTCTTTTCCTGTTATCTCCTGCCTTCTGCTCAAGGCCCTCAAGGAGGCAGGGTGCATGTAGCCCCACCACTTCTGGTGCACCCTGGATATTGCTACACCCTCAGGGGCTCACGGCTGGAGAGTTCGGGAGTTGGCGACCCCGAGGGATTCCTGAGCTGGGTCCGGTTTCCCCCTTTTGTCCCTTACCTGTGGGGTGGACCCTCTCCTCTTTCACTTTCCTATCTGCCTTTCATGGCTCTCCTTCCTTCCAAGTCCCTCAATCCGCATTCTTTGCGGGTTGAGGGCATTTCTTTTCCTCCTGTCCTTTATTTGCCTTATTCTCTATTAGTTTTCTATTTCTTCTAGTATATAAGTTAGTAGTTAGTTTTTTAGTTCTAGTTTGCATTTCATTATCATTTTCACAATCACCCAAACCATTAGGGGCCGATAACCTAGATGTTAGGCCCCTTAAAACAACAATCATCATCACGCGCGGCAGAGAAGACGCTATGGCTAGCGCGGCACAAGGTATAAATAGTAATTGCACAGCAGCGATAGGCAAAAAAGGAAAAAAAGTAAATGAATTCCGAAAAAAGTAAATGAATTTCAAAAAAAGTAAATAAAAGTAATTCTTTTAAACAAAAGTAAATAAAGTAAATAAAAGTAAATCGCTGGAAGCCCTGTTATTGTCACGGGGGATGAGAGACGGTTTCACCATTACGAACCAGAAACAAAAGGACAAAGCACAAAATGGCACCATTTGGATTTGTCGAAGAAAAAAAAAAAAAAGACAGTGCAGTCCGCTGGGAAAGTTATGGGCAGCAACTTCTGGGATGCAGAGGGTGTCATTCTGGTTGAATTTCTTGAACCTGTGCAAACCATAAATGCTGCTTCACAAGCTTCGTCGTGCATTGCGTGATAAAATGTCCTGGAAAGAACATTATCCTACAACATGCTAACACACGCCCCCACAGTGCTCGTTTCACCAGCGAGAACATTAAAACATTTGTATGGGAAGTTATGCCGCATCCTTCGTATGGTCCAGACTTGGCACCCTCCGACTACCATCTTTTAGGTTTTGTGAAGAGCAGATGAGAGGCCAGCGCTATGAGACGAATGAGGAGAGCGGTGTGTCAGTGCCTTCCGTGTGCCGGAACGGTCTTCTACCATCAAGGGATTTTCAAACTTCCACAATGGTGGGAAAAATGGAGACTATGTTGAATAATAAACAATAGTTTATCATTTGAAATTATGTATTCAGTGTATTGCAATTAATAAACACAATTCTGTAAAAAAATGTTGCTCATTACTTTCAGTATGCCCCTCGTATTTTCTAACACATTAACAACAAAATTCCAGCATAACACACACTTTCTGTTATCTGTTCTAAATACTCAAATAGGAAAGCTAACGAGGAGCGGCATAATACAAAAACAGGAAAGATAGATCACTTTGGCAAAAACACAAAAGTACATTACAAGGTCCAAATTTTCTCTTCTCTACGAATGAAAGATCACCCAAAAAGTTTAGATCACGTGATGTCATACTTTTGAGTTTTCTCCAAGCTGTTCTTACCTGGTAAATAACTGCTTTCCATCTGTAGTTTCCTATTTTCTTCTGTCATCTGTCCACACATGCTACTAAATAATAAATACTGTAACACACTGCTTTTATTGGTTCATGTTTACATAGAGCATCTGATCGGTATCATTTTAAACTTACCCTGCTGCAATTTGCTCCTTCATAGTCACCATGTTCTGTGTAACCATATAAGTGAGTCACATGTACCAGCATCCACAGTTTGAACCCAATTGGGTTTGAACATAAAACGTTGTCAGGGACAGCCAAGAAGGAACAGTTATTTGTTGGTATATTTTTGGCAGAGGATTTATCTTTTACAGCAGTCATTAGCTGGTTCATATGCTGCCAGAAAACCTGAGGAAATAGCATACAAAATAATACTTCAACTTTATATACTTAACAACAGTCCCTTAAAACAACTATAACCACCATTAACAAATTTTTTCTTCAAAATGTGAACTGCCAGAAGCTAAAGAATGTTAATAACGTGTGCGTCGATAGCACAATAAATTTTAGCCACCGAGTCCAGCAATGTCTGCAAAAGATGGACATCTACGAGAATAGTGACAACAATTTAAAGATTGGATTTGTGGTAACTGTAGTAGTGTATGTAACTGTAATTATGGGGAAGGATTGGGGTAGGAAGTTCAGAATTTGAAATAAGATGCCATCTCGGCATGGCCCAGAGGGAGTGTGGAAAACTCTGGGCAAAAACCACACCACACTCTATGTGCTGGGATTCAAATCACCAATCTCTGAACTTGCTACAGCTCCCCAATCACAGCTGTCGTACCTAATTTAACAAGTTCAGCTAAGCAGTGGGGTAATCTGCTCTAAAAAGGAAGATTGTAGTTTTACGTGACCGTGAATCTTGTGATTATAAGTATTTTTTTCGTTAGTAGAATTTTGGTACTTAATTGTTAGTAGAAGGTTAGTATTTTGTAGTAGAATTGCTCTTTACTTATTCTGAAAGGGAGTAGCAGCCTTCCAGAATAAATCAATTCTTTACTAGTCTAATAGACGGTTAAGATATTGATAATATAAGCCAACTAATGGCTACACTGCGTTCTGCTGCACGGCTGAAAGCAACGGGAAACTACAGCCGTAATGCTATACCCGAGGATATGCACCTCTCTATGCATAATTACATGTGATGATGGCCTCCTCCATTGTAAAATTTCAATCCGGAGGTAAACTAGTCCCCCGTTCGGATCTCCGGGTGGGGACTACTCGAGAGGGGGTTAACATCACAGAAGTGACAAAGAGGAAATCTGACATTCTACGGATCGGAGCGTGGAATGTTAGAAGTCTGCTAGGAAGTGGAAAGTTAGAAAACTTAGAAAGGGAAATGGATAGGTTGAGGTTGGATTTGGTTGGGATTAGTGAAATGCGCTGGCAGGAAGAGCAGGACTTTTGGTCAGGAGACTATAGGGTCCTTAGCACCAAATCAAACAATGGCCAAGCAGGGGTTGGTCTCATATTGAGTAGGAAACTTGGACAGCGGGTGGAATATTATGAGCAATACAGTGAACGGATTATTGTAGCAAAAATCAATACTAAACCTACGTGCACCACAGTGGTACAAGTCTATATGCCTACCAGTCAAGCTGATGATGAGGATGTTGAAAAGGTCTACCAAGAAATAGATGACATTCTGAGGTATATCAAAGGTGATGAAAATGTTATAGTAATGGGAGATTGGAATGCTGTGGTAGGAAAAGGAAGAGAAGGGAAGATAGTAGGAGATTTCGGATTAGGTGAAAGGAATGATCGAGGAAGCAGGCTGATGGAATTCTGCACCGAACATGAGCTGGTCATAGCTAACACCTTATTCAATAACCACAATAGAAGAATATACACATGGATGAGACCAGGAGATACAGGGCGTTACCAAATCGACTTCATTATGGTCAAGCAGAGGTTTCGAAACCAGATTTTGGATTGTAAAACATATCCTGGTGCTGACATAAACTCTGACCACAATCTGGTTGTAATGAAATGCAGATTTAAGTTGAAGAAACTGAAGAAAAGTCAAAAGCCAAAAAGGTGGGCAATAGACAGACTGAAAGTAAAGGATGTAAACGAAAGATTCAAGAAGAGTATAAAGGAAGGACTAATCAAAACCCCTAAACAAACTTCAATTGCAGACGAATGGGCACTTTTGAATAATGAAATAACAAAATCCGCAGAAGAAAACATTGGTAGGAAAGAAAGAATAGGTAGAAAACCGTGGATCACTCAGGATATACTAGAATTGATGGATGAAAGGCGGAAACACAAGAATCTAAGAGATGAAAAGGGGAAAGCAGAATACAGACGTCTGAGAAATGAGGTTAACAAGAAGTGCAAGGAAGCGAAAGAAGAATGGTTGAAAGAGAAATGCGCAGGTATAGAAAATTGTCTGAAATTAGGAAGAGTAGACACAGCTTATCGAAGGATTAAGAATACTTTTGGGGAAAAGAAGACTAAGTGCTGTAATATTAGGGACACAAATGGAAAGCCTCTAACAGATAGGGAAGAAAAGGTTGAGAGATGGAAAGCTTACATAGAGTGCTTGTATAAGGGAAAGGAGATCGAGAATCATGTAATGGAAAGGGAGGAGGAAATTGATGAGGATGCAAAAGGAGATTTAATATTGAGATCAGAATTTGACAGAGCATTAGAGGACTTAGGCAGGAACAAAGCACCAGGCATAGATGATATACCGATTGAGTTGCTACGCTGCATAGGAGATGAAGGTCTGATCAGGTTATTTCACTTGGTGTGTAGGATTTATGAGACAGGTGAGGTACCCCCTGATTTCAAGAAGAATGTTATCATCCCTATACCAAAGAAAGTGGGAGCTGACAGATGTGAAGATTACCGTACAATCAGCTTGATTACTCATGCTTCAAAGATCCTGTCTAGAATAATTTACAAGAGGATTGAAAGCCAGATAGAAACGGAGTTGGGTGAAGACCAGTTTGGTTTCAGGAGAAATGTAGGAACAAGGGAAGCTGTACTAAGTCTTAGGCTGATTTTGGAAGGTAGAATAAGGAAAGATAAGAGAACGTTCATGGCATTTGTAGACTTAGAAAAGGCTTTTGATAACGTTGATTGGACTAAATTGTTTGACATTTTGAAATCTATTGGAATAAAGTACAGGGATAGGAGGGTGATATACAATCTATACAGAAACCAGACAGTAGTCATTCGAGCTGAAGGACATGAGAGAGAAGCTGGTATTCAGAAAGGTGTAAGGCAAGGCTGCAATTTATCACCCATACTTTTCAATCTTTACATTGAACAAGCAATGAAGGAAATTGGAGAAAAATTTAAAGTGGGAGTGAAGATTCAAGGAGAAATAATTTCTACTCTGAGATTTGCTGATGACATCGTCATCTTGGCCGACAAGCCTGACGATTTGAATGAGTTTTTGAATGGTATGGATTCCGTCTTACGGAAGGAATTCATGATGAAAATTAATAAATGTAAAACAAAAATACTGGAATGCAGCCGAAATAAATCAGAAACCTCTATGGAGATCAAATTGGCCGGTGAAAAGCTGAAGGAAGTAGGAGACTTCTGTTACTTAGGAAGCAGAATAACCAGTGATGGACGAAGCAAAGAGGATATAAAAAGTAGATTGGCTCAGGCAAGGAAAGCCTTTCTACAAAAAAGGAATCTGTTGACATCGAATATAGATTTAGGTATTAGGAAGTCATTTTTGAAAGCCTTTGTCTGGAGTGTGGTGCTCTATGGAAGTGAAACTTGGACTATTGGTGCAGCAGAAAAGAGGAGAATTGAAGCATTTGAAATGTGGTGTTACAGGAGAATGATGAAGATCAGATGGGTAGATAGGGTTACAAACGAAGAGGTATTAAGGCGAGTGGGAGAGGAGAGATGTTTCTGGCGACTGCTAATGAAGAGAAGAGATAGGTTGGTAGGAAACATACTAAGACACCCAGGAATAGCAAGCTTAGTTATGGAAGGAAGGGTCGAGGATAAGAACTGTAGGGGTAGACCAAGGTTAGAATATGTTAAACAGATTGCCTCGGATGTAGGGTGTGGTAGCTATGTAGAAATGAAACGATTAGCTCAGGACAGGGAGGCATGGAGAGCTGCATCAAACCAGTCAAAAGACTGAAGACTCATACAACAACAACAAGCCACGGGACCTCCTTTTTACGTGGAATCTGAACCACAGGACATGGCATTTCACTTCGAAAATCTCACATGCATTGACCGGGAATCGAACCCCGACCGCCTTGGTGAGAGGCACACAGCTAGACCGCTGAGCCACCACGCCCCCTAATCTGCTCTAAGGACATGAATTTGAAAATTGGTGTTTGTTACCTTCAAAGGACAAAGGAGTTCTCTTGCACAAAGAATGTAATACAACCAACGAGTGGGTAAATAAAGAATATGGTTTAGCAAATGGTGAGTGGAAGGAGGTGATCAAAAGCCAGAGAACATAAACACAATGAAAGCCTTTTCAAGCAGGTCTCAAGAAGGTATCCACTGTAGATATGTGCCAGTGGTAAAGAAATACCGTATTTCCTCGCATAATCGTCACACTTTTTTTGCCAACATTTCGTGAAAAAAAGCAGGGTGCGACGATTATGCGAAGAATATTTAATTTCAAAGAATATACTGTATCATTATTTGCTGCATGGGCCAGTCATTCGCTTGAGTCATAGCCCGCAGTCAGAGACAGGGTTCTTTCTTCATAAAGGTCACGACAGGTTAACGCTCGCGGAATGTGCTGACGAAGCTGGCCATTCGCGTCGTGGTTCATAGCCCGCAGGCATAAAGACGAGATTACTTTCTCCTGACAAGATCACGCCAGATTAGGCCTATAAACTCGCGGAATGTGCGCTGGCCGTTCGCGTCACAGTTCATAGCCCGCAGGCATAAAGACGAATTACTTTCTGCTGTCAAGATCTCGCCAGATTAGGCCTATAAACTCGCGGAATGTGCGCTGGCCGTTCGCGTCTCAGTTCATAGGCCGCAGGTCTAAAGATGAGATTACTTTTTGCTGACATGATCACGCCAGATTAGGCCTATAAGCTCGCGAAATGTGCGCTGACCATTCGCGTCGTGGTTCATAGCCCGCAGGCATAAATACGATATTACTTTCTCCTGACAAGATCACGCCAGATTAGGCCTATACGCTTGCGGAATGTGCGCTGGCCGCTCGCGTCATAGTTCATAGGCCGCAGGTCTAAAGATGAGATTACTTTTTGCTGACATGATCACGCCAGATTAGGCCTATAAGCTCGTGGAATGTGCGTTGGCCGTTCGCGTCGCGGTTCATAGCCGGCAGGCTTAAAGATGAGGTTACTTTCTCCTGACAAGACCACGCCAGATTAGGCCTATACGCTCGCGGAATGTGCGCTGGCCGTTTGCGTCACGGTTCATAGCCGGCAGGCATAAAGACAAGATTACTTTCTCCTGACAAGATCACGCCAGATTATACGCTCGCGGAATGTGCTAAGTGACGAAGCTTGCCGCTCGCGTCACAGTTCATTGCCCGCAAGCATAAAGACGAGATATTTTTCGTCTGACAAAGTCGCGCCAGGTTATAAAGTCGCGGCAGCGTGTGCAACTGACTGGCGCACAAATACGAACATGCTATGCGACGATTATGCGATGAAATTTTATAAACCTATTTTAGTGTTTGAAAAGTGGGGTGCGACGATTACGTGGTGGCGACGATTATGCGAGGAAATACGGTACTACTCCCTGTTCTGTGCAACTTGATGCCGGTTGTTTCTTTCTTACTGTTTTTGCCATGTGCTTTTTATTTACATAGTAGAACTGGTTTCTTACGTCCTGTACAATCGAAATGTCATTCGTTTTAAAAATGACCCTGATAATCCGAACAATTCGCTAATATGAACAACCTCTTTCCCTCATCTGTTCGGATTATTGAGTCTCTACTGTAATATTTTCTTTATTTAAACTAGGGTATTGAGTGTAGTTTTGTCCGACCCTATGGTTAAGTAAGGTAGAAAGATTGTAGTTTTACATGGCCGTTAATGTCGTGATCATAAGTCAAGGATCCACCGCCTTTTTTAACTGAAATTCGAATCGCCAAACGAATCATTCTCAAAATCCACAAGCATTAACTGGGGATTTTTATATCCAGTAGTTAATTCCCCTGGCTTAGGAACTATGAGTTTGAGATGTCTTCAATATTCATTTCATCCTCATCACGCCAAGCAAATCATCCACAGGCGTCAACATGAAAGACCTGCACCAGGCCTCACCAGAGGTAACACATCAATCTGAGGAAGAGTAGTTTCATTCATTCTGTCTCAACTTTAGACATGTCTAAACTTCTCTTAATCTACAAACTGGATTAAAATTTAACATATACCAGTATGCACACATAGGTGTTTACTTCTACTGTAAGTATAATTACTAAGACCATTACAAAGTTTGAATTTTAAAAAAATGCTCACATTTAGTAAAATGAATATTTTAATTTTCTAAACTTACATCTCCTTGAGTCTGTTTACTTCTCCGATCAATATATATCTGGAGAAGGAGCCACAGTTCTTTAATGCAAGAACAAGCAAATGGAGCCCTCTTCCTCAAACTATTAAGAGAGACCTAGAAAATAAAAAATCAACACATATATGTATGTTTATCTCGTATTTTCCCAATATTCTATGAGGCTGGGGATGAGACAAGATCAATTTGTATGTGGAGGATGGTTATTAAGGCTGGATGCCATTCCTAACTCCAACCTCATTATGGGAGTTAATGAGAAATTAAATTAAGTTAATAAAAAAGGGCAAGGAGTTGTAAGGAAGCAGCTGTGCCCTGTAAGAAAGTACTGTCCCTACATTTGCCTGGAGCTGAAATAGAAAACGATGGAAAACCATTTCATGGACGTCTGGCGAGGGAAGAGGGTTTGAAACTGCTTCCACTCGTCTACTGCGTCTGGCGATAGCCTGGCTTTGCACCTTAGTGCACATAGCTACCTGTTCAGTCAAAACACAAGTGTAGGTATAAGGCATCCAACGTTTAGAATGAAGCATTGGTCTTATGGTGCGTTACGACAGGGTTGCCACTCCATGAGGGGAGGCAGTACAGAGTGCTTCGCGTACACTTTCTGCACATTAAGCGATTGTGCATGACGAAGACTTTAATTAAGTACTGTATAATAATACTAATAGTAACATAACACACACAATGAGATTAAATTAAATGAACTATAACGTATGCTGAATGTAACATAAAGAAAACAATCAAAATAAAATAAATAAAGTACAAGCCCAAGGAAATGTGAGAAGTTTCGACTGCAGTTAAAGTTGAAGTACGTTATTAAAAAAATACTCCTCATTGGCTTACCTTTCATGATGACAGCAGACAGGCATCCCGTTCGTCATCACAGTCAGTTGATTCAGAGCTGTCACCCAAATTGATGAGTCGAGGTTCAATGTCAACCTGAATTTCAACAGCTTTCCACATGTCAGACTCGATTTTTTTTACATGCTCGACACAGTCTTTCCATTTTTCGGTTGTCGTATTATTAAATCCTTCCTGTATCAACTGCTCCATATTTTTTACTTTGAAGTTCAAATTGTTCATTTAAACATGATGTTTGACCTGACTCCATACTAATTCAATTGGATTTAGTTCGCAATGATAAGGTGGAAGGCGTAGAACTAAATGACTCATTTCCTTAGCCATTTCATCAATTTTGTATTTATCGTATTTATATTTCACACGTTTAATAATTTCCATTAAATATTTCTTCAACATATGCTGTTCATACGGCTCCCCATGCGACGAAAGTCATTCCTGCATTTTTCCTTTTTCCATGCCGAAGTCGGAATAGCCTCAACTTTACGACTGTGATATGACGCATTGTCAATAACAATCACAGATTTGGCCGGCAGGTTAGGTAGCACTTGGTGTTTGAAATAATTTTCGTACGTTTCACCATCCAATTCATCATGCGCGTCTGCGGTATTCTTTTTGCACAGAAATACTAACTGCGAGCTGCGTACAAATCCATTTTCATTTCCTGTGTGGACTACAGCAAACTATCCATTCTCGTACGTGAAATACGTAAAATACAACACGTTAAATCTAACAGAACTGCTACACACACACTCAATATAGAGACAGCTGTACTACTGAAATACAAGCTCGGAGGGCACAGTAATAAAGCTGTGAGTAGCAAGCTGCACCGCGCACTGTCCTTCGAAACTTTATTCTTATAATGCGCGGTCAATGAACAGCCCGGCCTGTGTAAACAATTAAACCTACACTCTGGGTGTGCAGGTAGAAAAGTTCTTCCAACATTCCTCTACAACTCTCAAACTGACATGATATGGTTATCTTTAAAAATAGAAAAGTTGGCAGCATACGAACTTTTTCAATGCTGCTATGCGGTTATGAGAGAATATTCAAAAGTTTTACCTACATGAAAATTTTAATATTGCCAGTATAAAATATTTCAATAATCCATCATCAAGACGGCACATTTAGCTACTCGTGTGTGGAAAATAGGCGCCACAAAGTCAATGTAACATGATATAAGATCGATTTTAGTAAAAAGGGGACTCAGTTTATCGTGTTTTTTTAAAACTATCAATATCTAATTTTTCTAGCATTTCTATCAAGTTTACGTAGTTCTAATATAGGACAAAAAAGATCGGCAAAACATATTCCTACCCGAATATGCTGGTTTTGGACAAAGACAATTTTTCGACTGATATGGCAACAGTGGATTGCTAGAAAATGACAGCATCATACATGTTTCATGTGCAACAGAAAGAGAGAAGAATATCCCTATCTAACCAGTGCTTCATTCTAAACGTTGGATGCCTTATAGGAAGAATATATTGTACTGCATCATTTGAGGAGATGAGTAAAATAAGGACACATTTTAAATAATGATCATGCAATACGTTAAAAAGGTGCATGCACATTGTTATGTTTACTTTTTCAGATGTGTGACATGGTGTAAATCTTGTTGAAAAACACTACCGTATCACTATCTGGAAAGTTCATTTAACTCAGGTACTACATTCCTTCGAAGAATTTCTAAGTACCGGTCACTGTTCATCATATCCTTAACAGGGACTAAAGACTCTGCCCTCTTGTAGGTGAAACATCCCCAGAACATCACTTTTCGAGGATGTTTAGCTATTGGATAATTCGGGCCGCTGATGTTTTCTCTGATGTTTCGAAAACTTCATCTGAAACTACTAGTTTCTTCCAATCTTCCACAGTCCAGTCTTTATGGAGTTTAGCCCATATTATTTGCTTTCTGTGCATAACATCAAATAGAAGCTGCTGCTTTGCTGGTCTGCATACTCTTCTTCCTGCCACCAACAGTCTGCAGCGAACTGTTGTAATATGAACATTTCACCCACTCTGACTTAAAGCTTGGTCATAATCAATGGCTAATAGCCTGGAGTTTATTTTACTCTTCCTAATGAGTATAGTCTTCTGGTGGCACAGTCTAACGCTTCCGACCACAGTTTCCATCCAGCGATAACAAAAAAAAAAAAAAAAAAAGACCCAGTTTCTTTGTATTGCTTTAAAATTAAATTTACTGTAGCCACACTATGAAGTTATTTGTCTTTGTATCATGGAGGTATGCTTGGCTAATGTCACAAATTTTGAACATTTCTGTGGGGTGGTATTCACTATCAATTAGCAGTATAATTATACAACACAATACTGAAGAAATAAATAACCTTACTCGGAGACATTCAACTAAGCATTAACAACACGACAAGGGATCTGCGAGAAAGTGCTAGTTTATTATTCCTCTTTGAGAGTGGCCTGTTGCTATGGCAACACGAGTCAGGATGCCAATACTACTTTGTGTTATATTACGTTCTTGTGCTTTGGAAAGTGAAAAAAAAAAAAAATCCACAGCCTGCTTCCAGTCTCCGACCGGGTCAGGAATGGAATGAATGAAGCCCCCATCTAGCGGCGAGGATATGAACTGTGCCGGCTGCCGAGGCCTGACGCACTCCTCTGGGGCAATGATTAAATTAATGACAGATGAAATGAAATGATAGTGGCGAGTGTTGCTGGAATGAAATTTTGACAGGGAAAACCGGAGTACCCGAAGAAAAACCTGTCTGCCTCCGTTTTGTCCAGCACAGATCTCACATGGAGTGACCGAGATTTGAACCACGGACCCAGCGGTGAGAGGCCGGCGTGCTGCCGCATCGCTTTTGAAAGTAACATACATAAATTGTGCACAAATGTTGAGGCTAGAATGCAATTGAGTCAGCCAACCCAGGAGTGTGTGTGAGATTTTTAAAATTTATTTACCGTATATACTCGAATACCACCTGCACATTTTTAAACAAATTAGGACGTGAAAAATTGGGGTGCGGGTCTTATTTGAGTCATCCAAGTTTGAAACATCTAAATTGCCTGCCGCGCGCGATATCGGGTGTTGCGAGTATCCGCTAGATGGAGCTAGCCTTCTTCCGGCTATAACTTTGTTTTACCGTAAGCACGCGGCATCATACAGTCACACGCACGTTCTCCGAGTGTAAACATGAATGCTACGAAATGTTTGCGGTCATTTACTGGGAGTGAGAAATTGAAAGTTGCGAGGGAAGCTGAAGTATTGGAAATCGTGCCCGGTAGGAAATATGATATTGACGAGTCATGTATTCGTGATTGAGCGGGATAACGTCTATGCTGCGTGAACCGCCCGTTCAAAGCAGCCTTGAAACAGCTGTATACGGAGTAGTGATGGACAGAAAAACGCCTAACTGTTTGGAGAAAACAGTTGTCCGATGAAAAACGAACGAACCGTTTTTTAAAGTTACACCAAACAGTTTTCCTTCAGTCTATTACGATTGGTTGGAACGAATCCACTGTTTGTCTTAAACTGTTTGCTAATGACGTAGTGACTCACTGGCACTGCTGTAACCTAGAATGAAACCTACCGGAACCTACAGTAACTTCGCTTTCTGGTCCGCTGGAGCTATTCGGCTGAGGTCGTCATCGTTCGACAGTATACCACTCCCATCCCCTCTCTGACAAATCAACTTACTGTTTGTCGCGTAGCAGCCAGGATACAAGAGCTGTTGGGAAAAGCAGTTCTTAGCCAAACAGTTCTTCTTCAACGTTTTCGCTTATTGCTGTTTGCGAGCTGTTGGCGCATGATTCATCGGTGTTCTTAAATCTCCCCAAAGCTCTCGCTTAGCAGCATGGGCGCCCGCCCGCAGGGGTTCGGGAGTTGGGGAGAGGTAGGGGGCAAGGTGTGTGCCCCTCCCCCTCGCCCTGGATTCCCGAGAATATTTAGATTCTTCATTTTCACACCAGTTGATTACATAAATTGAAGGAAGGAAGATTGTAGTTTAACGTGACCGTGAATCTTGTGATTATGAGCCACGGGACCTCCTTTTTACGTGGAATCTGAACCACAGGACATGGCATTTCACTTCGAAAATCTCACATGCATTGACCGGGAACCGAACCCAGTCCACCTTGGTGAGAGGCCAACAGCTTGACCGCTGCGCCACCAGGCCCTTATTACATAAATTCAAGTTACTGATAGTTAACTGATTTTAACTGATAATTCCACTATTTTATTTAACTTAGAGTAATTTGGAATTATTTGAAAATATCTCCAGTTATTTAGAAATCGGCGAACTGGATTAACATTACCATTTTAATGAACTGCTTGAATTTTATTTTTGTCGATACATGGTGATACCACTAAAGAAATGATCATTATGACGATGATTCACAAAGAAAAGCGAACTTCTATGGACAAAAATTCTGAACTGAAAGAAAACAACTATTCCTCCCATTCATGCCATAAAGATAATGTACCCAACGGTTTCAGATCAGCCAATTAACGAATATCACGAAGCAAGTAAGAAATGAAGCGAAAATTGCATGTATTAAAAATATGTCTTATTATCACCTACTGACAGCTAGGTAATTAAAGAAAAAATATGACCCCCCCCTCCTGAAAAAAGCGAAAATAAAAAGAGATAGAAAACAACAACGACGAAAATTTAAACGCAATTAGTTCAGATTTGACTCCACTCGTCCCCCTCCAGAAGCAAATGCTCTGCCACCGTGCTACCCCGAAGGCATCCAATTACGGATGGAAGGTACATATACTTTGTTTTGGTTCTCCATGAAACCACTAGCCTTGAGCCAAGACTCAAACTTACTTCACGGAAAGCATAAGAAGGTGAAGGAGAAGAAGAAGAAAATTATATCAGTGTTCCAGCTGACTGGTTTCTTGTTCATACTGCATGTTAATTTGATTTCAATCTAAATTTTTCCAGTATACATTGACTCAAAGACTTGTTCTTTTTGAATTCTGCATTTTTTGTTTTTACGTAATTTTTGTTTATTTTTATAATTATTAGTTTTATTTAATTAAAAATAATAATTTTCAGTCCTTTCAAATTTAAATTCTAAATTTTAAATTCCATTCCAAATTTGTATACAGTACTTTAATCTGTGTTGAGAGGGGCAGATGACCTCGTAGTTCTGCCCCTTAAAACAACAATAACTAATTTGATTGCATTGACTTTGCCTAAGAGTGGAGACTCACTCATCTTCCAGTTCTACCCGTGTAGACTTCATACAAGTATTTTGATAGCCATCAGCTTGTGTTGCCTGTCAGTGTCTAATAATAATAATAATGTTATTTTTACGTCCCTCTTAACTACTCTGGCTTTTAGAGACGCTGGGGTGCCGGAATTTTGCGCCAAAGGGGATCTTGAACGTGCCAGTAAATCTACTGACAAGGCTCCCTCGCATTTGTGCACCCTCAAGCGCCAACTGGCTGCGCCAGGATTCGATCCTGCAACCTTGGACGTAGCAAGCGAGAACGTTACCGCTGAGCCACGCAGCCAGCCTCAGTGTCTACTGTCTAGATATTACGCAACGAATCAAATTACAGTGAAAGGTGGAGAAATATATTTCCTATCTCACAGCTCCCTTGTGCGTGTGACTCACTCGTCTATCACCGAGTCCCGTTATGAAGTGTGAACGAATGGCCTGCTGTCCTCAAACTGTTTGCGAAAACATTTACTTCGTTGGTACATCCGCTTCTGCCGTACTGATTTGTGAACGAATTTTATAACCTGTTGTTTTCAAACTGTTTGGGAAAACAGTTGTTTTTAACAAACGAACAGTTCGTTGGCGTTTTCCTAAAAGAGCAGAAATGACCACCACTAATACGGAGCGGATGGCGGCCGATAAGCACACACCGACTCCAACTTGTCGTATTCAGCGCCCGAAAGTTCAGCTGCTGTGTTTGTGGATTTTGACGGCATGGAATCGTATCTCTGGAGATCTCATACGGAAGAGCTTCAAGAAATGTAGTACCGTATTTCGAATGCTATGGATGGCAGTGATGACAACATTTAGTGGGAAAGTGATGGTGATAAAAGTTCCGAAGTTGGTACTTCTGATGACGAATGAAGTGTTTGTGTACTTTTATTTTTATTTTTAATCGTTTGATGTGTGTTATTTTAGGACGACTTCAAAACTGTTGGAAACTATTTTGGATAAATGCTATTCTGTTTATTTAGTTAAGAGAGTAAATAATTTTGAGTAAATTTTTTTTTTTAAATTTTGTTCTTCAAAATCAGGGTGCGGGTCTTATTCGGGGGCGGGTCGTATTCGAGTAAATACGGTAAATGTGACAATGGCTTGCTCCACTAAGAGACAGCAAAGTACAGTCAAACCTGGATAGAATATTCATGGGACCATGAAAATGATATTGTTATAGCAGGGTTATTGTTATAATGAGGTTTTGTTAATAGTGACTACTACAGTACTGTACCTTGAAGATCAGTATATACAGTAGTACTTTTCTGATGAGAAATAATATTAAAAGACAAATGTAATATTGAAACACATTTTGTTTACTCCATTTATTAGTCAAGTCTCTTACTCTTGTGTACAGAAGAATTCACTTATTTTCCTGTTTCTTTTTTCTTAACGAATCTCTTGTAAATATTGTCTTTATCTCCTCTAACGCAATCATTTGTTCCGCTCAAACACTGGGGATTGAAGATGCTACTTGCTGAATAGTTTCCAACTGAATATCATCGTAATATTTCTCCGTGTCTGACGAAGAGAACAGGAATCTCATCAAACGGACCACGAACGGCGCTGATTGCGTAACATCGCAATACAGTACCTTCCCGCATTGGCAGTCGTAGCCATGAGCGTAGTGGGTACGGCTGGCGGTCGGGCAGGCAAAGCAGTCGCATTTGTCGCGTTGCAACATTGGCTGGGCTCCCACCCCACTTAGCGCTCTAAAAGGCGGTGGTGCAAAATGTGGGTGGTGGCACGGTCTGCAGGCGAAATAGAAGGCCGAGTGGCAGGACTCGATCGAGCGTTTGGAGTCTAAGAAGTCCGGCATTACGAGACTTTTCAAGATTTCCCGAATGTAATGCAAAACTCCCGTATATTTCCCGCAATTTTCCCGGGGCACTAAAATTCCCATACATTTCCCGCATATCCCGTATCGCTCGGCACCCTGATTATGGTCACATTCTTAGAAGCAAAAATAGTATGATTCCCGAAACTTTGTCTCCGTTATAACAGGGTGTTACTAAAATTACTTCATCGTTGTAATGAGGGGTAATTAACATATTAAATCAACCGGGACCCCATAAAATTATCGCTGTACGTGGCTTTATCGTTGTGTCGGTAATCGTTGTACGGAGGTTTGACTGTATGTCAATAATATAGTCTGTAATAATACAATTCAATGATAATAATATGTCATACAAATATTGTCAATTCTAATATCTATACGGTATGCACTGAAAAAAAAAAAAAAAAGTTCCTTATAGCATACTTTATCTTGCTTAACGTTGTACAGTGGTTTAATTCTTGGTCTAAGTTCATCTTCAACAGACAGAGGGTGATTTCTATCTTTCCTTTTCATGGTTTTCAAGCAAAAAAATGCTTGTTCTCAACCTCATAATCAATTATTTGTATCAGTAGACTGCAATAACCATGTAGGGAGGTCCCTAAAACCACCACCACCACCACCCCTTAAATCTAAATTTTACTAACAATACAGTTCACTTTACCTTCTCAAATCTGAGCAGAGCAATGTTGAAGAGATCAGCAAGTAACAGCTGAATAAGATGCTCAAGTTGTTGGCCAACAGAGTTAAGACTCTCCTCCAACTCTCCTTCCATATGTGAAATTTGTTCCAAGAAGTGCAGTATTGTCAGCTGGTACCACGACATATCCAACAGCAGGTGAAGGAGATGGTATGTAGCATGTGGACTCTAGACAATGTAATGAAATAATTTATACTTTTGAAAAAAGTCCTACTATTAGAGTTAATAAGTAGGCAGATAATAACATAGTAAAAGCATAACAAATAAAATGATCTTGTGGGATCATTCGCGCTGCCAAGCCATGCCGACCAGAGAAGCTCGGGAGGCACCATCAAGTCAACAGCAGCAGACCAAATGCTTGCATGATATTGTATGGGAGAGCAACTACTTAGCAGTGATTTTTGAGTAATTTTACTGACATTATCTTGAAAAAGACGAGCTTTCAATGCCTGGTCAGCTGTGCCTGTGTCTTTTACCATGTGTTCAGAAGGAAGCTTGTAGTTTTACGTGATCATTAATCTTGTGATGATGAGCCACAGGACCTCCTTTTTACGTGGAATCCAAACCACAGGACATGGCATTTCACTTTGAAAATCTCACATGCATTGACCGGGAATCGAACCCAGTCTGCCGTGGTGAAAGGCCATCAGCTTGACCGCTACGCCACCACACCCCTCCCCACTGCGTGTACGCTTGTTGATTCGAAAGTTACCTTAAGTATGCATTGAGGCTTTAGTGATACTGAGTAGTAGAACAGTGGTAGTTATAGGAGAAAAGTAGGAAGTATTTTTGTGTCATACCTCAGTTTTTGTTCATATTAGTTGGTTTACGTAATATGTTTTGCTGTGTTGGAACCAGATGAGCCACAGATGAGAGGTTTTCTAGTAAGAAACTCTAAACCACAGGCCGAGAATTGCACTTTGAAGTCAGTCCCATGAATTGACATGTAATTTACGGGAATATTTCGAGAAGGAGAGAGATAACAGCGGTCCTTTAGTGCCAGTGGAAAGGTGCTTCAAGTTGTCCTTTAAATGGTTAAGTACCTTTTTATCAATGAATTGACACTTTTCTTTTACTTATGCATGTTTTCTTAAATATGATTTTGCTTTGAGATATTTTGAGAAGAGAGGTAAAGGCAGTTCTTTAGTGCCAGTTAGTGAAGTTGTTGAATAATAACTCGCTCTGTCCAAAGTTAAGGCATAGCTTAGACGTCAAGAGAAGTAGCTGACTTGATGTCACCACGATGAACTAAGAAGCTTATTGACAGCGTAATGACTCCTATGTATGATAATAATAATGGTAGTGAGAGCTCATGATACGTCGAGACCTTCTACTTCAAACATGCAGAACTTTATAAACTGTAGTTGAAAGCTGTGAGTAAATCATTCTCAGATTTAAGTGCCCTATGATGTATATATATGCATAAGTGAAAGATTAAAATTAAGTGTGCAACTTTGGTTTATGTGGTAGTTTTAAAAGGAAGCTGCAGGTGACCGAACAATCAAATGCCTTGCTGTACTTGACTTGAAATATGTTTTAACAGAGTTAAGCTTTCGTTTTCAAATTTGAAGGAAATAAAACTTGCCTGAATATTTCATACGCAAAATAGGAGTATCCCTCTTCCAAGCCTGAAGCAGTACGTTGCCATAGAAAACATGTAATATTATTGTAAGTTATTGAAATTTTCCGAGTTTCCTTGGAGCCCTAAATATTATCACAATAGGAGATATTGTATGCTCAACATCTCTAGCAACTATTCTAGTTCCTAAGTAATTCTGTAGCATATTGCTAACATTATTATGGTGAGTTGAGAGTTAAGGCATTTAAAGTAAAGATAGCTTTGAAGTCATTTTTCTGTTGCCTTATTAATACAGTTCACATCACAGTTTTTGGTCGGTGAGCCCCGATTGTGCAGTCGTACAGAGGACAGGCGGCGAGCCTCAGGCATATGCAATTGATATGTGTGTTGCTTTCCATGCAGATGAAAACTCACTTATCAATTGCACATGCCTGAGGCTCGCCAACTGTCCTCTGTACGACTGTGAAACCAGGAATGACTGGCCAAAAATGGTGGCGCGAGCTGTAATTAAGGCATTTACTTGCGCAGTAGGTGTCAGAAGTGGCAACCTCGTTCTCAGACCACATGGTGAAATGAGAAACGTCAATTATATTCTTGAAGCATACAGAGTATAGAAAGGTGCCATTCCAGCATTAGCTACAATACAGCACATTCAATTTAGTATGAACACTTTCAAAGTGTAAACTGTGTTTTTTAAGGGTTCATAAATAAATGTGGTAACTTTCTATAAGAGTGTCATTTTCCATTATTATGATTTCTTCCAGCACTGCTGTCAACATGAGTAAGCACAATTAAAATTTAAAAAAAAAAATGCAATATCTATATTATTTCCATGGACATTGAAACATTTAAAAGTAATAAGAACGGTAAAATATGTAACACGAGAGAAAATAAATTATACTTCCACTTCCCTGCAAAATCATGTACTCCTGTCTATCTCTGTAATTATAAGTCTACCATTAAGATTACATAAAGAACTGAGCAGCTGTGCAGATGTTATTTCTTAGGCAAACAAAAAAATGGACATAATTTTAATTTTATGTATAAAGGAGATTATAAATGTTATGTGATTTGGTTGAATAGCTGCAAATTTTGTGAATCATTCTTTGAGGAAGAGGAGGATCAAAACCAGACCAACTAGGAAACAGAAAAAAACATATTGGATGCAAACAAGTTGTTGGATAGTTCCTACCCAGAACTTTATGACCTGAATTGGATTAGGGTTATATACTGTAGTACAAGGTCATCCATTATACATCCAACGGGGCCGAGCATACAATGGTGCAGGCGCTCTGTAGTTTGGAGTTTTCCACAATCACAAAAGGCTTTCTCTGTATGAAAGTTCCACTTCTGTAAATCTGCTCCAGATCTGCCAAGTTTGATTCATAATCTGTCAAGAAATTTCCGAGCCGACCAGTGGCCTAGAGGCAATGATTCCTTAAGTTCCATGCAGCCTAGCAAGTGGAGATCCTGACTTTCTCTACACACTATATGGGGCTCAGTACTTCTTAAGCTGCTTCATGATAGCAGTCTTTGTCGGGCAAGGAGGCTGTGACTACTATAGATCTGTCTTGTGTCTCTCATCATTTGCTACATCTTCCCGTCTGACGAGACCCAGTGCAATCCCTGCAAGGAAGTTGACCTTGTCCATAGGTGTGGGTCTTGGGTAACTAATGATTATTCCACAACTCTCGATCTGCTTAGCATAAGCCAACTTGTGCTATACTGTACAGGCATATTCTCCAGCAGAGTAGCTTTTTGGGATGAGTGTCCCAGGTAGTACCAGCCAATTTTAAAAGGAGGATGATTTTAGAAGAGCCCTTCTGTTTTATTTGTAAGCCGTGCTTCCTAAAGGTTAATATACAGTCCAGGTCAATGCCAAGATATCTGTGCTCCTTGCCGAGTTATTGCAAAGTTTTCTCTTAGCCCATATCTTATGTGGAGTGCACAGACATGCATCTTCCTAGATGCTACATTATAATTCTGAAAATAACTAAGCCAGGAAAAATTGTACTTCATTATCAATTTGTATGTGTGTCAGGAAAAATCAGTCTCCATTAAGTCACCTTACACAAATTAAAAAAGTGGAATAAGATTAGGAATCAGGGTGTCTACCAACTCATCTTAAAAGAATTCCCTGATTATTCCCTGATTTTTCCAGAATTAATGAGAGAATTCCCTGAGTAAAGAATGCTTAACATTCGCCCGGGAACGGGAAGTGTGATGAAATGCACGCTATTTTTGATTGGTTTTAAGCGCTCTCCAGGAACAAGAAGCAAAATGTAATCAGGGAAAGCAAAAGGAAAATAGAATTAAGTTTTATGTTTTCTGTTCTCGGAAATTCCAGGATCTAAACAGATGTGAGCAATGGCGGCACAAGGGAAACAGTTGTGAAAATAAATTTATTTCAATAAGTGAACTTGTTGTCCAGTAAAATAAGCAAGGTCTATTAAGTCATACTGCTTTCACTTCAGTAAATGCCTCCAATAAAAGGGACAAAGGAAGGTTGAATACACACATCAAGGTGTCACCATATGAGTGGGATCATCTTAGACCAATATTTAATTTGTAAAACCTTTCATTACCATTGAAATCACTAATCTACGTCGCAGGTATGATATTCGGTAGCATAAGTCTGAATATAAGCCTATACACTAATTTACACATATCCAAGGGACGAAGGGAGGCATATTCCAAGTTCTCACTCTGAATTAGGTCCACCTCGTCATGACAGATGTAATTGAGTAATCATCATCCAAGTCCCACTACAGCCACCCGGGTGTGGTTTACAAGCCTCCTCCATTCCTTTCGGTCCCTCCATTTTTACTGTTCCATCACTTCTGCCACATCCAACCCAGCTTCTCCATTGTCCTTCAAAATTTGGTCCAACCACCTTCTTCTCGGTCTTCCAACTGGTCTCTTTCCCTTGACTTCTCTTTCTAATTCCCTTTTTGCTACTCTTTCTTTACCAATTCTTTTTACATGTCCGAACCAACGTAACCTTGCTTTCTGTATCTTCTGATTTGACGGTTCCATATTTAACTCTTCTCTCATTTCAATATTTTGAATTCTATCCCTTCTTGTCTTTTTAGCTGACGTTCTTAAAAATTTCATTTCTACTGCTTGTATCTTACTATTTTGCCTTTTATTCGTTACCAGTGTTTCCAGTCCATATGTTACAATTGGTATGAAATACTGTTTATATAATATTAATTTCGTCAATTTAGTAATTTATAAATACATTTAAATGAAGGAAATCATTATCAATGATGTTTCGACAGGCCAGAACACACCATTATCAGTCTAAATAATTTATCCTAGTCTGTTTGATAATACAAGGCCGAGTTTGAAAGGTGTTACAAACACATTTTCTGGGCGCAATTAAAAACAAAATAGGACATAAGTTCAAGCCTAGCCAAGGAACGTAGGAGCAATAAATATGCATTTAAGGGCACTAGGCATATCAATCATCTCTTATATAAATACAAGTGTCCTGACTGACTGACTGACTGACTGACTCATCATCGGCCAGCCAAAACTATTAAAGTTAGAAACATGAAATTTTGGGAATATGTTCGTTGTAAGTCGAAAACGCCCACTAAGGAAGGGTTTTTGGATATTCAGTTTCTAAAGGAGTGTTAAGGGGGTACACTTGCATTTCATTGAATAACAATATCTCCAGATTGCTTTCATTGGGGGATTTGATACTCGGCATATAAACTCATCATTAAAAATAAGAAGATACGTGTCTGAGGGTTTTTCGATGTGGTGTATATTTTGAGGTGAAAGGGGTGAAAAGTGGGGGTTGAAGGTTTCCTAACCGAGCGTGTATCTCTTAAACGACATAGGCGAGGAGTTTGGAACTCAGCGGAAAAAATCAGCATAAAAAATAACAAAATAGGTGTTTGGCCGTTTTTTCATAAATCCAATATAAGGGGCCCATGGGGAGGGGTGAAAATATGGGGAGGGGGGAGGAAACATAATATGTCTGAGTGTAAAGTTATACATGGCCTATGTTGTAGACAATAACACATTACATCTTTTTTGTCTCTTGCTATTTCATCATACGACGAATACTTAGGGAGTTATTAATGATTTTGTACCTTTTGGCCGGAATTTTCTAAGTCCCAGGAATGGCATAAAAGTTGATTCGAATGAAATTTCGAAAAATAGTTTTTTTTAATACATTTATTATATTTTTCACGTCTTTTAGGGTCCGGAACCAATATGACATTTTGATGTTTTTTTTCGTCCCATGCATTTTTGGTTTCAGGTGATAGAATTATTTTCCATTAGGACCGATGCTTATCTCTTATATAAAAACAAGTGTCCTGACTGACTGACTGACTGACTGACTCATCATCGGCCAGCCAAAACTATTAAAGTTAGAAACATGAAATTTTGGGAATATGTTCGTTGAAAGTCGAAAACGCCCACTAAGGAAGGGTTTTTGGGTATTCAGTTTCTAAAGGGGTGTTAAGGGGGTACACTTGCATTTCATTGAATAACAATATCTCCAGATTGCTTTCATTGGGGGATTTGATACTCGGCATATAAACTCATCATTAAAAACAAGAAGATACGTGTCTGAGGGTTTTTCGATGTGGTGTATATTTTGAGGTGAAAGGGGTGAAAAGTGGGGGTTGAAGGTTTCCTAACCGAGCGTGTATCTCTTAAACGACATAGGCGAGGAGTTTGGACCTCAGCGGAAAAGAATCAGCATAAAAAATAACAAAATAGGTGTTTGACCGTTTTTTCATAAATCCAATATAAGGGGCCCATGGGGAGGGGTGAAAATATGGGGAGGGGGGAGGAAACGTAATATGTCTGAGTGTAAAGTTATACATGGCCTATGTTGTAGACAATAACACATTACATCCTTTTTGTCTCTTGCTATTTCATCATACGACGAATACTTAGGGAGTTAATAATGATTTTGTACTTTTTGGCCGGAATTTTCTAAGTCCCAGGAATGGCATAAAAATTGATTCGAATGAAATTTCGAAAAATAGTTTTTTTTAATACTTTTATTATATTTTTCAGGTCTTTTAGGGTCCGGAACCAATATGATATTTTATGTTTTTTTTCGTCCCATGCATTTTTGGTTTCAGGTGATAGAATTATTTTCCATTAGGACCGATGCTTATCTCTTATATAAAAACAAGTGTCCTGACTGACTGACTGACTGACTGACTCATCATCGGCCAGCCAAAACTATTAAAGTTAGAAACATGAAATTTTGGGAATATGTTCGTTGTAAGTCGAAAACGCCCACTAAGGAAGGGTTTTTGGATATTCATTTTCTAAAGGGGTGTTAAGGGGGTATACTTGCATTTCATTGAATAACAATATCTCCAGATTGCTTTCATTGGGGGATTTGATACTCGGCATATAAACTCATTATAAAAAATAAGAAGATACGTGTCTGAGGGTTTTTCGATGTGGTGTATATTTTGAGGTGAAAGGGGTGAAAAGTGGGGGTTGAAGGTTTCCTAACCGAGCGTGTATCTCTTAAACGACATAGGCGAGGAGTTTGGACCTCAGCGGAAAAAAATCAGCATAAAAAATAACAAAATAGGTGTTTGACCGTTTTTTCATAAATCCAATATAAGGGGCCCATGGGGAGGGATGAAAATATGGGGAGGGGGGAGGAAACGTAATATGTCTGAGTGTAAAGTTATACATGGCCTATGTTGTAGACAATAACACATTACATCCATTTTGTCTCTTGCTATTTCATCATACGACGAATACTTAGGGAGTTATTAATGATTTTGTACTTTTTGGCCGGAATTTTCTAAGTCCCAGGAATGGCATAAAAATTGATTCGAATGAAATTTCGAAAAATAGTTTTTTTTAATACTTTTATTATATTTTTCAGGTCTTTTAGGGTCCGGAACCAATATGATATTTTGATGTTTTTTTTCGTCCCATGCATTTTTGGTTTCAGGTGATAGAATTATTTTCCATTAGGACCAATGCTTATCTCTTATATAAAAACAAGTGTCCTGACTGACTGACTGACTGACTGACTGACTCATCATCGGCCAGCCAAAACTATTAAAGTTAGAAACATGAAATTTTGGGAATATGTTCGTTGCAAGTCGAAAACGCCCACTAAGGAAGGGTTTTTGGATATTCATTTTCTAAAGGGGTGTTAAGGGGGTATACTTGCATTTCATTGAATAACAATATCTCCAGATTGCTTTCATTGGGGGATTTGATACTCGGCATATAAACTCATTATAAAAAATAAGGAGATACGTGTCTGAGGGTTTTTCGATGTGGTGTATATTTTGAGGTGAAAGGGGTGAAAAGTGGGGGTTGAAGGTTTTCTAACCGAGCGTGTATCTCTTAAACGACATAGGCGAGGAGTTTGGACCTCAGTGGAAAAAAATCAGCATAAAAAATAACAAAATAGGTGTTTGACCGTTTTTTCATAAATCCAATATAAGGGGCTCATGGGGAGGGGTGAAAATATGGGGAGGGGGGAGGAAACGTAATATGTCTGAGTGTAAAGTTATACATGGCCTATGTTGTAGACAATAACACATTACATCTTTTTTGTCTCTTGCTATTTCATCATACGACGAATACTTAGGGAGTTATTAATGATTTTGTACTTTTTGGCCGGAATTTTCTAAGTCCCAGGAATGGCATAAAAATTGATTCGAATGAAATTTCGAAAAATAGTTTTTTTTAATACTTTTATTATATTTTTCAGGTCTTTTAGGGTCCGGAACCAATATGATATTTTGATGTTTTTTATCGTCCCATGCATTTTTGGTTTCAGGTGATAGAATTATTTTCCACTAGGACCGATGCTTATCTCTTATATAAAAACAAGTGTCCTGACTGACTGACTGACTGACTGACTCATCATCGCCCAGCCAAAACTATTAAAGTTAGAAACATGAAATTTTGAGGATATCTTCGTTGCAAGTCGAAAACGCCCACTAAGGAAGGGTTTTTGGATATTCAAGTTCTAAAGGGGTGTTAAGGGGGTACACCTTCATTTCATTGAATAACAATATCTCCGGCTTGGTTTCATTGAGGGATGTGATACTCGGCATATACACTCACCATTAAAAATAAGAAGTCACGTGTCTGAGGGATTTTCGATGTGGTGTATATTATGAGGTGAAAGGGGTGAAAAGTGGGGGTTGAAGGATTCCTAACGGAGCGTGTATCTCTTAAACGACATAAGCGAGGAGTTTGAAACTCAGCGGAAAAAAATCAGCTTTAAAAATAAGCAAATAGTTGTTTGACCGTTTTTTCATAAATCCAATTTAAGGGGCCCATGGGGAGGGGTGAAATTCTGGGGGGGGGAAAAACAGGAAAGAAAGTGTCCTAACTGATTGACTGACAGACTCACTCATCAAACTCAGGGGGAAAAACTGCTTGAAAATAAGTAAATAGGTGTTCGACAGTTTTTTTCATAAACCCAATTTAAGGGTTCGTGGGGAGGGGTGAAATTCTGAAAAAAGAAAATTGAAAGAAAAAGTCCTGACTCACTCACCATCGCCCAGGCAAAATTATTGAAGTTAGAAACATGAATTTTTGGGGAAATGATCATTGTATGTCAAAGCCGACCACTAAGGGAGGATTTTCGGATATTCAGGTTGTAAAGGGGTGTTAAGGGGGTTAAACCTGCATTTAATTGAATATCAATATCTCCCGATTGGTTTCATTGGGTAATGTGATACTCAACATATAAACTCATCATTAAAAATAAGAAGACATATGTCTGAGGGTTTTTCGATGTGGTGTATATTATGAGGTGAAAGGGATGAAAAATGGGGGTAGAAGGAATCCTAACGGAGCGTGTTTGTCTTAAACGACACAGGCGAGGAGTTTGAAATTCAGCGGAGAAAAAACAGCTTAAAAAAGAGTAAATAGGTGTTCGACCGTTTTTCTTCATAAATCCAATTTAAGGGGCACATGGGGAGGGGTGAAATTCTGAAAAAAATAATTGAAAAAAATGTCCTGACTCACTCACTCATCATCGCCCAGAAAAAATTATTGAAGTTAGAAACTTGAAATTTTGGGGATATGTTCGTTGTTTTTCGAAAACGTCCACTAAGGAAAGGTTTTTGGATATTCAGGTTCTAAAGGGGTGTTAAGGGGGTAAACGTGCATTTCATTGAATAACAATATCTCATGAGAGGTTTCATTTGATGATGTGATACTTGGCACATAAACTAATCATTAAAAATTAGCTGACACATGTCTAATGGTTTTTCCATGTGGTGTATATTATGAGGTGAAAGGGATGAAAAGTGGGGGTTGATAGATTCCTAGCGGAGCGTGTATCTTTTAAACGACATAGGCGAGAAGTTTCAAACTCAGCGGAAAACAATCAGCTTAAAAACAAATGAATAAATAATTAAATAAATAAGATTTTGACTGTTTCTTCGTAAATCCAACTTAAGGGGCCCATGGGGAGGGTGAAATTGTGGAAGGAAAACGTCCACTAAGGAAGGATTTTTGGATATTCACTCATTATCGACCAGCCAAAACTATGAAAGTTAGAAACATGACTTTTGGGGATAAGTTCGTTGTATGTCGAAAACGTCCACTAAGGAAAGGTTTTTGGATATTCAGGTTCTAAAGGGGTGTTAAGGGGGTAAACGTGCATTTCATTGAATAACAATATCTCACGAGTGGTTTCATTTGATGATGTGATACTTGGCATATATACTAATCATTAAAATAAGCTGACACATGTCTAATGGTTTTTCGATGTGGTATATATTATGAGGTGAAAGGGATGAAAAGTGGGGGTTGAAAGATTCCTAACGGAGCGTGTATCTCTTAAACGACATAGGCGAAACGTTTCAAACTCAGCGGAAAACAATCAGCTTAAAAATAAATGAATAAATAATTAAATAAATAGGTTTTCGACCGTTTCTTCATAAATCCAATTTAAGGGGCCCATGGGGAGGGCGAAATTCTGGAAGAAAAACGTCCACTAAGGAAGGATTTTTGGATATTCACTCTCAACGACCAACCAAAACTATTCAAGTTAGAAGAATGTTATTTTGGGGTTAGGTTTGTTGTGTGTCGAAAACGTCTACTAAGGAGGGATTTTTGGATATTCGTGTTCTAAAGTGGTGTTAACGGTGTTAAACCTGTATTTCATTGAATAACAATATGACACGACTATGACGCGAGCGAAGCCGCGGGTACCTGCTAGTATTACATAAACATCAAACATTTTCCTTGTTCCCGTTCCAGTGGTTAACCAGACCCCCAGCAAGCTTCCCGTTCTCATTCCCGGGCCAATCGTGAACCAGCCTGAACATAACTGGCAGCATCTACAAGGTAAAGATACCAAGTGGACTTCAGATGATCACATTAACAACCTCATAGTGATCATGAGCTAGACAACAGCACAAGTGCTTGAGCTTCCGTTAAGCCTTTTGATCACTACAGTATAAAGTACAAGGTATCCCAAATGAAATATTCGTAAGTAGAGCGAGAGGTTATTTGCCTCGATGCACAAGAGTAGACACAGATCGAATAGCACACGATATAATCGGGGGTAGCACAACCACGTGTTTGAACGACTAAGTATTTTAGGGGCTAAATCATATATCAACAGCAGCACAAGAACACCCTGGAAATTATTGCACACCATAAGTTTTCACTATAGATTTAGCACACAATGGCACAAATGTTATATTTTTAGTAAACTTCAAACAGCACACTAAAGCATTAACAGTAGAACTACAGCAGGCAATAATCAAAGAATACCGGGATGGAAAAGCCGCGCAAACAGTATTGTCAACCCAGGTCTAAAACATGTTGCCCGGGCGCGCGCTAACATTTGACATGACAATACACACGGTAAAACCTCACTTCCTGTACCGAAAGCACTATCGAGACAATATACCTATCTGCGCTTTTGAAGCTTACACTGGGCAAACCGTTAAAAATATCAATATACTATGAGTGTAAGAATTGTTCAGCATGGAAAGTTCTACAAAAAAAGTCCACGAGAGCATATATCTATCTTCAATACATCGCCCACTATAAGTGTTTTTAGATTGGACGGGAGGGGGATTTGAGTTTCATGCACCTCGCCATTCTTAAAACGTCTGACAAGAATTCGTTGTACATGCTATCTCCATGATAATATAATTAATAGTCCAGTCAGTGATTTCAACCCATCATGCAGAGACGTAAAACGGATATAGGCCTAGGTCGTAGTTCATTGACATCGAAAAAAAAAAGCGCTTGTCACGTAATGCATTCATAACTGTTTCCGGGCGAAGCTAGTATATTATACTCTGTGAGCTGCCAGAATAAGATTGACAGTTCTCGTCTCGCCATGTGGTCTGAGAACGAGATTGCCAAACTGTACAAGCCAGAGATAAAGCTGACCAGGCACTGAGGCACGTGGGCGGTAATATTGCAACGCAGAGTATTATGACAACTATGCGAACATGGATTGGTCAAGAGGCAGAGCGGTGATGACTAACGTGGAATTTCCGCTGAAATGTCAATCCTATTCAGGCAGCTCACATAGTATATTTATAAACAATACTAAATTTAAAATATTTTGTTGCCAAAGTTGCTACATCTACCGACAAAATCGCTAAATTGGCAATACTGATCGCAACGAACAAAATGCTCAAGGCCCAATAAAATGGCGTAGTTGGCTCCTGCGCAGAAAGCGAACGGAAAAGTTACCACATTATACGTTCAGTTGACCTTGAGAAAGCACTGCTCATTGGCTGAGCACTGTCATCAGGGTGTCTACTGTAAGGATGAAGTAAAAATTAGTTACTTTTTAGTTACCTTTTAGTCAATTTTAGTTACCTTTGAATTCAAGATACGTCTGTGGTCTGCAAGCAAAGAGGCTCATTACGCGGTGAAGATAAACAACAATGAACTGTGATTAAAGCTGTAAATAAAATAAATAATAAAAAAAAACTAGATATTAATTATCAAATTAGTTGTTTCAGCTAATATGTCGTCTTGTGCACAATACGTTGTTTTAATATCAAGAGGTTGCTCTGCTCTTTACCGTTTGTCGAGATTTCCTTCGTCCCCGCGGTAGATCACGAAGAATTGTATGCGACGTTACGTGATCGTCACCGAATTCTGACTTAGCAGTCAAGTACGGAGAAATATCGAGATGTTACACAATCGGCGCTGGTCTCAGCCGTTTGACGAGATTCCCGCAGTTTTCACGATACAACACGGAGAAAAATCGCGATTTAGATAAACGGTGTCACTTTTGGTCATTCGACGAGATTTCCATTGTCCTTGAGGTCGGGCACGAGAAAATATAGCATTATTACGCAATCGGCGCCACTTGCTGTCCGTTTGACAAAAATCCAGTTGTCCTAGTCATTGAAGGTGGAGAAATATCGCGATGTAACGCAATCGCTGCCGCTCTCGGCCTTTTACGAGATTCACGTTGTCCTCGCAATATTATGCAATCGGCACTTCATCCAGCCGTTCAACGATTGCCTGCCTATCTGCCCTGACAGAATGGTGGAGGCAAGCTCAAGGTTAGGTATGGTTAAAATTCACGAGTAGTAATGGACATCATGCATGGTCGGCGCCGTGATTCCCGCTGTCCCTATGCTGTGGTTGGGAGTTCATAAGTTCAGGTTGGATCACGAAGGAAAATTAGTATCGCGATGCAGCGTAGGCAGTCATTTCTAAGTGGGTTGATGCACTTCTCGCTCCCCGTACGCTTTTAAGTATACGGTCATGGTAAAAGTGGCGAGTAGGTTTCGGAATGTTTCGTGATGGGTGCCCAATCACCTTTGACTGGATTCCCGCAGTCCTCGTGGTCACAAGTTCACGATAGGAGACGGGATTTATCATTTTACGCAACTGACGTCTATCTCGGTCCGTTTGACGAGATTCGCGCAGGCAAGTCATGAGGTCAGCCAGTCGTCTTGAGGATGTGATTTGGAGGATGAACGTTCGAAGTAGGTACCGTATCGAATATTACGAATTATTCTGAGAGGATTGCACGAATAATACATGAGGGCACATTCTCCTTCGAATGCGAATCACGAATTATACAAATTATCGAAATATCCAGTTAGATTATATATCCGATGGAACCAAAGTTCGAAGGAAAAATCGACATATAACTGAATTTTGAATTAACCATACCGGATGTCGCAAATTTACGAGACAGATTTTTAAAATACCGGTAGATTATTATGTATTTCGAAGCTATTTCGTATTTTTTGTTTCGAAACTGTAACATTTCGCAAGATAGCAACATTAAATTATTTCACGTTATTTTTGGACTTCAATTTGACTCAAAATTTAGAGGTCAATAACTGAAATGAGAGATTTCTGTTTAGTTTCGGAAGTTTTCGCGAATAAATGTCTCGAGAAAAGTCAGGTTTCCTAATAACATGAAAAAATATTTCACACAAAACTAGAAAGTATCCTTGATGCCGAAAATATACGTTGAATTGATGTAGCCTATACCACACAAGGTATCCACAGTATGCATTTCCTCTAGCTCAGGCACGGCGAAGTATAGCTTATGCAATCGGCGCCGCTTGCGTGAAACTCGCACCATCGTAATCTCTGAGCCTAGCGGCGCGAGTTTAAATGATTCAACCCGCCTACAGAAAATTTTCGTTACCCGTTTGTAAAATTCGTTGCTTTTTCGTCACTTTCGTTACCCGTTTGTAAAATTCGTTACTTTCGTTACCGGTAACGAGCGATCACTTTCCGCGAAATTCGAAAGTATTGCTTCCACTTTTACGGAATATAGACAAATGGAGAAAAATCCCTGATTAACAAAGAAATTCCCTGATTTTCCCCTGATTATTCCAGAAATTCATAATTCCCTGAGAATTCCCGGTTTTCCCGGGTCGTAGACACCCTGGGAATAGTTAGGAGGAAGCATCTGATAACAGCAAACAAACGATTTCTACAAATGCTGCAATTGTGATATCATGTGTGGCTATACAATGTTTAGTAGACAACAGAAACAGGGGACCCAGTTTCAAGACACCTTGGTATCCACATTTCCAGCACTTTATTTTCACATTAGAGTAGATTAATAATAATTTCATCCATTATCAATAAAATTAGCATGAAAAATATAAAAAACCTACCTGGTTACCTTGCACATTGCTGGAGAGATTCAGAACATAACTAGGAAGGCTAGACAAATTTTTCACCAATAACCTTAATGATGCCAGGCTCTTGTAAATTACTGGTGCAATCTCCTCGAACATCCAAATATTTGCATTTGGCAATTTTCTGTAATTGATGCATAATACCATTAGTTACAGGTGAAGAGATGATAATGATGGTTATATAGCAACAAGTATTTGAAGTTCCAAAGAGCTTCGACCTATATAGAGCAAAATTGCAAAAAATGCCTTTCCAAGGGCTCATGTAGAGTGGTAAAATTGTAATATTGTAGCTAATAGTAAAAGAAATAATGCTTTAAAATTGCTTAATGTTGCAGGAGACATTGTATATTACAGGGTATATATAAAGTCTCTCCGCAGTGTTGCGAATACCCTAGCACACTCACTCGTCCGCATTCAAGTTGGCAACGGATCCCGCTAGCAGTCACTCCGCTAATGTTGTTATAGATAATGCATTAACAGACGAATTGAACAACCGCTTTGTAGCACTGTTCTCACATTTAAGCATCAGGGTGAACAGCGCGCAGAGACAGTGAACAGACAGGCTCCAAGGTCAATGTGTGCAGAGTTGCCAACTTAATCGGACCTGCATGCGACTGACTTTTCTGCAAAGAGAGTTTCTATATGCACTGTATTTCTACAATACTTCCTCAAAGTACAAGTATGCAGAATCACACACAAAATATGCATTGGGGATGGCTCATAAACTGTACAAATAGGGGTTCAGGCATTCAGCACATTCACATTTCGTAATTAGTACTGTAGCTGTATCAGCATGTCCTTAGTTCCTTGAGGGCTGACATTTCACCATCATTACAATAGGCTTATTCGTGATGAGAACGAATAGATAGCTTTGCTCACCATAGCAGCTAGGGAGACACCATCCGGTAGGCAGCAGCACTGCCACAGAAGACCACGTGCTTATTTTTGACATCAAGAATTTAAATAGATTATCTCTTAAGATGGCCATGATCTTGTTTGATGTAAAAATAATTCCTATTTTAACATATGGTCTGGAAATCATTTGGGATAAGCTAACGAAGAATGACCTACACACTTCAGAAAAAATCAAAGTCCGTTATTTAAAGACAACCCTCTGTGTATCGAGATTTACTATACTCTGAATTACCAATAAAGCTCGCTGACAGCTGTCAAAGCTAGCACGTGGGGAAATGCTGCGGTGCCACTGAGACAGGTCATGACTCATAACATTCCAAGAGGCTTGCAGGAAGACACAAATATTGGCGGTCTAATGACCATGACGAGTGAAGACACACTGAGTCAAACCATGTGCTTACTGCTGTGTCAGCAGATATTGCAATATTGCTCACTGTTGCCATGGAGACCGTTACCCCTCTCGTCTCCTCTCCTCACCTCACCCATCAAGCGAATGACAGCTTTCACAGAGCATCTTTTTTAAATCAGAGTATAGATCAAGACTGGTTTATGAACTTGCAAAGGAGACTTTTTTAATTGAAGATTTGAGATTCAAGATCGCACTACCTTATACAGACAATTGGAAGAAACTCTTGGACGAAAGATTGGCCAAAAGAAATGACATTTGTATTGACTTCTACTCGACTGAAGCAATGACGAATAGGACTTGGACCAATACTAACCAGGATCTCCGACATTTTGTCAATGCTATGGCAGTTCATGGATACCACCATAAACTCTGCAAAACTAAGATATTTCATGAACCTGACGATAGTTGTGTGTGTGCACTGTGTGATTAGACTTGTCCTCGTTACCATGTTGTGGAATGCACAAAGCGAAATAGACCTATAATAGACTTATGTTCACATGAAATGTAATATCTTTATATACACAATTTGTGTGCCTTATTAAATTAATTAATAAGACCATGTGCTTGTAGATCTTAATGAATGTGCTTCTGCTTAATTGTGAATTTTAATTGGTGTTTTTCTGATGTTAACTTACAAAACATTTTGCACACTTATTATGTGTGTGTCCTATGAGTACTGGCCAAGTGTGACCTAAATGTGTTTTACCATACATGAGCATACTATGCTGATTTGCTTCATGCCAGACTTTGCAATGCTTGCAAATGGATTCAGTACCCTGTCAATATACTGGTGAACAGTCATACTGTCTTCAACAATCACTAATTGTGATTTCACATTAAAGCCAAAAGCTCCCCAGATCATAATGTCCCGTGTTGGCCCTGTGGGCCTCTCAACAATAAGATCTGGGCGAACCCACACTCTGGTACGTTGACGCACATGATTGTGCCAATCACTGTAGATAAGACAGAAGTGTGATTCACCACTAAAGATGACACTGTTGTTGTTGTTGCTGTTATTGTTTGAGAATTCAGTCTTTTGACTGGTTTGATGCAGATCTCAATGCCTCCCTATCGTAAGCTAATCGTTTCTTCTCTACATAACAAGCACCCTTACATCGGAGGCAACCTGTTTAACATATTCCAACCTTGGTCTACCCCTACAGTTCTTGAACTCGACCCTTTTTTCCATAACTAAGTTTGCTATTCCTGGGTGTCTTAGTATGTGACCTACCAACCTATCTCTCTTCTTCATTAACAGTCACCTCAAACATCTCTTCTCTCCCACTCATCTTAATACCTCTTCATTTGTTACTCTGTCTACCCATCTGATCTTCATCATTCTCCTGTAACACCACATTTCAAAGGCTTCTATTCTCGACTTTTCTGCGCCAACAGTCCAAGTTTCACTTCCATAAAGTGCGACACTCCAGAAAAAAGGCTGCATTTGATGTCAACAGATTTCTTTTCTGTAGAAATGCTTTCCTTGCCTGAGCAAACCTACTTTTTATATCCTCTATGTTTTGTCCATCACTAGTTATTTTTCTTCCTAAGTAGCAGAAGTCTCCTACTTCATTTAGCTTATCACCTGCCAATTTGAAGTCAATAGGGGTTTCTGATTTCTTTTGGCTGCATTTCATTACCGGTATTTTTGTTTTACATTCATTGATTTTCATCATGAAAGATGACACTATACCATTCTTTAACCCACGATTATCTTTCTTGACACCATTCCAACCTTACATGTCAAAGTGAGGTCAATGGAAATTACAGGAAGCTCTTAGCCACTTGCATGCAGACGACTCCCAATTGTTTGTTGTGCAACGTTGGGTGCCACTGTTGCTCGAAATTGTACTGCTGTTGAACAGGGGTCCATCTGGGCCTTCTGAATGATGCGGCAATCCTCTCTCACAGTTGTCTATCAAGTTAGACTTGCTCCTAAGTCTCAATATAAGGGCAACAATCAACACCTCGACAAACCCAGTTCAGACAAAAATAAAGCATCTGATTGAATGTGAAGAATCAACTGAGGAAAGGAGGAAGGTGCTGCTATAGTCCTAGGGCCAGGGATCAGAAATTATAGAGTTCTGCTAAAGAATACCTATGATTTTATATTTTATTATTATTATTAACTTTATTGGTCACATTGAACCACTTGAGTTGTTACACGCATATCGCCCAGTACCTCTTCATTCAATTTGATCGCAATTTTCTAAATTCATATTATACTAGCGGACCCATGCGAGAACTCTCGCATAACAGGTTGTGTGCGCCCCATGTGCACAGATTACCCGCCTGGCTCTAGTGCTATGCGGGCTGTACGCGGCACAGTTCTGCCAGGGGCTATCGTCTTGTTTATTTGTTTAAAAGCACTTTATAAACAAAAAAATATATTTCCGTTGACTTTTCAAGAAATGCAAGATTTTCTCTGTACTATTGAGGCGATTTGGATGATTTTGGTATAAACCGCACCTAACTCCCTCTGGTTTAGGAGCTTGAGTTTTGTGAAACATAAGTTACACCTTAGCGTATTATATAATAAGAATATATAATCATCATCATCTTCATTTCCAGCTTCCTGGGTCAGGTTGTGAATTAAAGACCTCCACTGTTGCCTGTCTCTCCACCACTCCTCTCCTTTTTTTTAAGTACACCTTCAGGTTTTCTTCCCCTCTTCTCTATGCACTCCCAGACTGTAGTCCATCTCTTTCGGGGTCTTCCTCGTGGTCTCTTCCCTGTCATCTATTCGGAAAAACCTAGAATTTAACACAAGATTTAACAAAAGAACAGCAATAGAGTACTCACATAGAGAGAAAATGGCGAATGTAACTTAGAAGTTCACAGACTTCTTTCCTCAGCTGACAGTAGTTCGCTTCCTTCAGTCTCACATTGGATGGTCTCACTCCAAAGACCTGTCCATCTGTTTTAGTAGCAGAATGCAGGATGACCAAGAAGTGTTTTCTGGAAATAATTCACAAAAGTGAGCTATATTATTAAAATTATTGAAACTTGAGCTTACAGCATGCTAGTATAGATGCAAAGGAACCGTAGCAGTATGAATGAAAATAACATACAGTTGGTAGTTCTTATTATTATATTATTATTATTATTATTAAAAGGTAAAAAATATATAAGGTTCAACAGTTAATTTGGGAATTGTCCATCTCTAATGGAATATATTTGCTTGTGACACTTCATATGACTATAGACCAATGAGTGTTTGTGGGAAACGGTATAAGTGCCAAATTGTATTATATACTACTCACTGGTACTCAAGCAGTGGCGACTGGTGGTCACCGTTCTTAGTATACCGCACCATTTACCCCTTACATCCCCCCCTTATTTCCAAGCCTCGACCTCTTGTCAAAGTTGAATTATTATTATTATTATTATTATTATTATATGTATTGGAGAACATTTACATAACTTCTAAGAAATACACTTTATCGCTATAATTTTGGATAAGTTATCCCAATAAATTGAGGTCACTAGCCAATTGTTATGGCCGGGGATATAAGGTTGGATTCCCTTCCTAACGCCACGTGATCTTCCATGTGAAATATTTAGCGTGCTGTCACCGGAATTCGAACTTCGACCGTCCGGATTAAGCCAGTGCGTCATCCTCCCTCTGCAAGGACTATGTCCTTATACATTTAAAAAATCTTCGTTTAACGCCTGAACACGGCCTACTTGAAACTGCTTCTAGGTTAATGTCCTTCGAATCCCCTCGCCCTCCTAGTTCATTTTGGCAACGTACAGAGTACATTTCATCATTACGCTACCTTCTCTCTCTCCCCGTTCTTGACCAGGTCTTAAATTTTACGAAAAGATATAAACATTGATCCATTTCCGAAGGATCTCAATTATACATTGTCTCATCATTAGACATGTCCAAACATGAGAAGCGCATTCATTTATAACCAATGTAATAATGCAATTAAAGAAGAGCCAGTATCTCAAAGTGGAAATATATTCTGGAAAGCGAACATTCAGCCTCAATCAATAAAATAATTATAGTGTAAACTACCTTGACATATTGTTCCCCATCCTTGGTCTGCCAGGAAGAATATTTTACTTGAAAGTAAGTTCTATTCACTTAGATTTCTAAAGGTCCACCTCGTGGCGTAGTGGCTAGTATTCTGGGGCTGTTACTGTGGAGGTCCGTGTTCGATTCTCTGCTCTACCAAGAAATGTAATTCTGGTCTGAGGGTTGGGATTCGCTCAACCCCCAAGAGGCAGAAATCAGAACAGGTGGTTCGATTCTAACCCCAAACATCCTAGAAATGGACTTTCGTGGTTTCCCACTTTCACTCGTACATATCGTAAGGCCACAGCCGCCTCCTACAAAAATCCTGGCAACGATACAGCCATCATAACGACATATCTCATCAGTTTCCACACGCACCAAGCCAGGGGTGGATTTAGGAGTAAACGATTCATCTTGCTGTTATACATTAAAAAAAAAACGAAAACAGTGGCTTTAGACAAATTCTTTCACACTTAAACACTCTATATCAAAATGCACATTTTACGATAACCTACTATTTTGAGTGTTCGGCTGTAGAGGATAACAGAAGCAGAGGTACAGCTATGAGGCGATGGTTAGTTTCAGTGTTGAACGATTTCAAAGTCAGAGATGTAGAAGCAGAGGGAGCCGCATTGCTAACTGCTAATAGGGGAACATAGAGGCGACTTGTTCGCAAACAGAGGCTTGCAGACTGGACTGGACGTTGAAAGGTAAAACAGTCTCAAATGAAAATGTATGTATATTTGGAAGAATACTACACATTTTTGACAGTTCTCTAAAAAATGGATTTAAACCACGCGTAGGCTATGACAGTAAATAGTAGAACTACCAAAACTAAAATAATTTGGAATACAATAAATATTTGACTTAAAATTGGTAATATCACGCAAATTTTTTCCAACTCACATAACGGAATCTGCGAGGGATCATTCCTCTACCGTCGCAAGGATGGTGTCTCGGAGCTGGATACACTTTGTCAACAGATACAACTGGGGATGGTGACAGGCGACCGCTAACTTGGGTCTAATTAAGGAAGGACCAGGGAAGGGATTTTGGAGGGCAGTCGGTCGGTCGTGGACCTGTTGAAAGGAACCGTCACGGCACTTGCCTGGTGGTGAAAATAGGAAACCACGACAACCATTTTCCGGACGGCTGAAGTGGGATTCAAACCCACACTCTCCCGATGCAGCGAGACACGAGCTAGCGCGTTACTGCTCTCGGCCACCGTGATCGGTAAAATTTATTTTTACTCCAAAATATTAAAAAAATAACCCAAATGTCCTGTTACTCACTAATTTGGGGCTAGTTTTAGCAAAATTATCCTACCCCGGCCCTCCCCCACCCCTCTCTAAGCTAGGGGTATTCCATACTCTCTAGGCTCCCCCGTGTGTTCGCCTACTGATCTTGCCTTAAATCCGCCCCCGAACCATGTACACGGGGCTACATGACCACGATGCTTCAAAGCCCCTAATTGAATCAACAACTGCAAAGCAACAAATATTCCAAGTGTAAAATTCTACCTGATTTCGGCAGAAACCAATGCCTTCATTTCCTTGCACAAAGGAATTTTAGTAGCCTACAGCCCATAGATCGCTTTAATTTCAACTTACTGAGGAAATCCAATGGAATAAAATCGTTTCAACAACGCTACTATCCACTTCCAGTGTTTCACTTAATCTAAACATATTAATATTTCAGTGGGAAGTATTTCACGCCAAGACGAACTCACAACATAACTGAACTGAAGTGTATGAGGCGCGGCGCTGGTGTGTCTTCCCTTGTGAGCAGGGTGAAAGTGCTGTTTGAAATCAACCAATCAGCACTACACTCACCGCTAGTCTGTAGCGCGATACCCCATACGGAACTTTGCTGGGCTACTCTTTCCTTCCCTCACCCCGCGGGCCAGTGTCGAACCCTTTCAACGACCGGGCTAGACTTGCGGTATACCAAAGTACAGTCACTCACAGCTAAAAGTGTGTACCCCAGAAGAAAATTAACGAGTTACGCGGGGTTCGAGCGCCAGCTTCCATGACAACAATCGGCGGAACATGAATGATGACAAGCTCGATTTTCCTGTCTGCACTGCTACATACAAGTCGAGAGAATGTGGAGATAAACATTTTATATTTTTATCACTGGTGGTATACCGCCGGTATATGCGATGCATGGGAGAATTCGCCACTGTACTCAAGTGGCCAGTAATACCAACTGAAACAACTAGGATAGTACATAATACCATTTGGCACTTATACTGTTTCCCACAAACACTCCTCATTATTCTTTTTACAAATCTAGAGGGAAATGCAATGAGGCAAACATACAAACAATAATTGGACAGGAAAAAGATAGAAACATTGATCAGGAACAAACATAATGATGGGCAGCTGTTGGTCCTTGCTTTTCTCTTTCACTTATCCCTCTACCCGCACTGTCCTTATGCTCTTTACCCATGTGTTTATCCTTAGTTTCCTGTCCAATGACAGTTTTTATTCGGAGAAAGAAAGTGTGTCATTTCTTCCTTACATTATTAAACTCAGTGCATAGAGTAAATGCACAAGAATAGCTTGCTTAAAGGCTAATTTTCAAATGTATTTTTGTAAGATTTTGGTATCACTGAATGAAAGTAGAACGAGCGATAACATAGAATTAGCCAAAATACCTTACCAAACGATGAGAAATAAATCAGGGAATGATGTTTTAATAGCTGTTTCCTCCTCCGCTGTCTGTGACCCACCCAGCCATCCCAAATAGGATCACGACTTATATATGCAAAATTTCCAACTGTGGCCGCCATTGTCCACATCAATCATCATCAAAAGAGTACTGACAATCTCGCCCTTACGGCACTATGCCGCACCAACACCCGACCATTCTAACCTTCATTTTGTCCAAGCCAATGGTTTTTGACAATGTCTACAGCCTAACGCATCCAGATCAATGGTTTTGTGTCAACCGAGCCCCAATAGCTGCGCGCGGCCTTGGCTGCACCTATACCCGTTCATTTTAAGCATAGTTTTGTCCAATCCAATGGTTTTTGACAATGGTTACTACGTAACGCGTCCAGATCAATGGTTTTTGACAATGGTAACAGCCTAACGCGTCCTAATGAATGTTTTTTTTATCAACAGTGATTTTGTATCCCACTTTTTTTTTATCAACAGTAATCTTGTACCTCACACATTGGCAACAATGTATGTGCCTCGGTGTGTGCTGCTAGTGTGTGTCTTGTCGACAGTTGAACGAGATGCGAGCGCTGTAGGAACATGGCAGCAGTTTTGAAAAAGCAATAAATAAAAACACATATTTACATACTTTAGTACATATTATGTGAGGTGCAGGAGTGACCAGGGTTCCTGATTTTAATACGTAATATCACCCAGTAGATGAAACAAGGATACAAAGTATGTAAAAGTCACATTTATGTCTGATGCTGCGTTTTACTTTCATTCAGAATTAATATATTTTCTAACTAACCTTGCCAAATGAAGGAAGCTATGGGCATTAGAGAGCAGTGCAATTTCCTCACTGTAAGATTTTCCATACAGCTGGGTATTATGGAGGGAATGGAAAGAAGAGTGTGGATCAAATATCTCTGCTATTTCTCCTAACTTGATATACCCACTGCCCAGTCTCAAATCCTTTACACTTAAATCACCGATGCAGTTAAACCAGTGGAGCCTATAAGAAGAATCTGAAACAAAAGAGAGATGTATAATGGACAATTAGTATTGATGTACTGTAAATGCATTTGATTCATTCGTCCATAGACTGGTATAGTACAGGTTCTCGTCTCCCATCCTCAAATGAAAGTTAACTTTGTATTACCCTTTCACGAATTGATTGCCGGCGGCCAAGATGGGAACTATTCCTTGTTTACTTGTGTCACACATCAGCCTGATTCCTTGACAGGTACAGTTGCGCGAGTAGGATATGACTCACCTCCAATAGCCTCAGTTATCGTTTGACTGTCCATGGTGACTTAAGCTCCTGTGACGCGCAATGCTGCTTGTCTTATGTGCAGAATGAACTCTTGTCATCGCTGTGTTCCCCACTTCGTCCCGCGGGGCAGCTACTACAATCAACAACAAACACTGGCACAGCCAGGCTCAGCGGCAATCAAATCTTAAATGGGTAATAAACAGTTTATGCACTTTACGAGGCAATCTGTCTAGCATATTCTTACCTAGGCTGCTTTTCTCTACATTTCTTGTCTTTCGCCCTTCCTTTCATGGGTAAGTTGGCTACACGTGGGCGTTTTAGTACCGGTAATGTGCACTAACCTTTGGAAAGATTGTGTTTATGGTGAGAGGAAGTGGGGAAAAGGGCAAAGAGGGCAGCAGGCAGGGAGTGGTAAGTATCCATTGCCTAAACCATTAAATACACGTTGTTTCAAAAGTTGTGAATCAAAAGATGATGGTGGTGGTGGTTGTTTGTTTTTGTCTTTAACGTGCCAGTAAAACTACTGACACGGCTTCCTTGGATTTGCACATCCTCAAATGCCACCTGACTCCGCCAGGATTCGATCCTGCAACCTTGGACACAGCAGGCGAGAACATTATCGCTGAGCCACACAGTCAGTCATATATACCATATTGACTAACAATTCATGAATAGATATTAAATATCCACCTAATTCAATACTTCAATAACACAAAAATCTAAATTGGTTTAAGTTACTGTGTATGCTACATGTTTCGGACTGACGGCGAGTCCTTCATCAGCACAAATCAAAAACTTAAAAACATGATTAATGCTTTAAAAACAAAGTATTGACATTTTTTAATATCTCAAATTATTAATAGTTAAATAGGCTTACTTAATCATAAGAAAACAAAAGAAAATTTCTATAACAACTAATTAACATAGTTCAATAATTAAACCTTACACTTGAAAATTTTAAACTATAAAACATGGATAATTATGAGAAATAAATGGAAATTAACATTATTTAAAAATTCTTGCAAAAAAAACAAACTTTATTAATTCTATAGAACAAGAGAACAAGCCTTGGTAACTTTCAACAAGATATATTACTGAAAATATAGTATTTATGATTGACAAACCTTTTTCGGAGTTGTTGGGAGTCGTTTCACATTCTCAATTGCCACTGCTGCACCGGAAATAATTACTTTTAACGTAAATAAAGCATTATTGGTCGTGTTCATTTGAACAAGGTCAGCCATTTAACAATCATACCGGACACTACGTCTTACCCACGTAACACGTTGCCAACACGAAAAATGAAATGAAAGGCAAAACCATTGGCCTGGATAAAGATTATTGATGCGTGACTTCCCCACTGTGCGTGACAAAAACCAGGGGTGTTACCTATTAGCTAACGCGGCCCACAGGGCCACGCTATCAATCCTCCATTGGTCTGGACGAAAATATTGGTCTAGTCAAAACCATTGGTACCGAATGCGTGGGGTTGGCATTCTGGACTCTTTCACAAACATTCACAAAGATGGCTGGCTGTCAGAGCAGCAATTTCAGCTATATAAGTCGTGCTCCTATTAGGGAGGGATGGTGGGTCTACGACAGCGGACTAGTGAACATCTATTACTATATCATCTCCAGATACCATTACTACAGTTATTTTGGCCAATTTCATTACTTACAATTTTTTAAACACATGTTCTCCTGTTCTGTAGCACCACCAAAACTTCAAAAGAAAAAAGAGTTTTAACCTAATCATAAAACATGTATAGAACCAGTTAAAATATTTTAATTAAAAAACAAGAACACAAACTCATTTTCTAAGAATTGTTTTGACATTTCATACATTAAGTCACTGCTTGAGATTGAAATTACTCTTCTCCATCATGTTTATGGTAGAAATCTAGCTGCACAAGTCACTGCTGTACACGCTGCAGAACATTTGCTAACTTCAGTATTCTTGGCTGGCCACACGTGCAAGTTTACTCGCCGCTGCTTCACCCACCCTCTGAACCTTGGACTGTAGGCAGAAGAGGGGACGTTCTGAGCTCATGGAGGGCACAGCTGCCCCAATGTGGGTACACGTTGACATGGCTGAAATAGCGCAAGAAAATGGAAGGAAGCAGCCATGGCCTAATAATAGTATAATTGCACACGAAAGTGCATTCACAAAATACATAAATATCATAAACCCTGTAATTTAGTTCACATTTCACTATACTCAGTGAGAGAAATTTGTCTTTGCTTGCATAAGGTGATATGGTATCTTTCACACACTGAATGGCACAGGCTGCATACGCAAGTATCGTCTGGCTCATGAAAGTGAGTCTTTACGCAGATCAAGTGGTGGTAACCATGCACCGCCAACCGGGTCAGCACGTGTCGTAGTTTTTGGTTGGGTCCCATCCACGTTCGGTTTAGCATGGCATCTGTAGAGAAGAACTTCGGCCATATTTCTCGTCGTTCCTTCTCTCTCTCCTCCATTAAATTCCTGGTCGCATCGGTTGATTGAAGTTCGTAGTGTAGACGTAAGTCCTCTATAAGGAAAGTCTCTCTTGCCAGCTCATAGACGAGCCTTGAGAGCGTGAACCTTGATAACCCTAAGGCTGCTTTCAAGTTGCGGGCTTTCACCTTTTCTATTGCTGATAGGTCTTTTATCGTCAGTTTAAGCCAAATGAGGTCCAAACCATAGGTTAAGATTGGTATAATCTTTGCTTTGAAGAGAGCCATTGCTGTATGTATGGATAAACTTCTTATGTCTTTGATTCCATAAAAAGCTTTTATTGCTGCCGTCACTCTTTCCTTTATATGTAGCCAAAACGATGTCGTCGTAGTCTGAAGTGTGATGCCTAAGTACCGGAATGCATTTACTCTTTCCAATGGAGTGTCCTTGTAGTAAAGTATGTCTTCCTCTGCGGGTTTTCCCCCTTTTCGGAGGGTCATTTGTTGGGTTTTCTTCTCGTTTACTGTGAAGCTGTTTTCATTTGTCCATAGTGCTAACGCGTTGAGGGAAAGCTGGATGTCATGAATGTTGGTCGATGCGAGAACCATATCGTCGGCATACATATAAAGTGAAGTAGACTTCGTTGCCTGTTTTATTGTCTTAATGATGTCGATTGTAGCTATGTTGATTAAAAGTGGGCTGAGGGGGTCCCCTTGTAGTACGCCATTGGTCTGGATTAGGTCGTATGTTGTAGATACGGAGTCATCAATCGAGAACTTGTTGTAAGTTAAGATGTCCTTTATTATATTGGTCAGTGGGTGTTCTTCTCCGGTGAGCTGTTCTAATTTTGACACTAGGAGTTTTCTGTTGATCATGTCAAAGGCTTTGGAGTAATCAACGAAAACACAATGGAGGTTTCCACTTGGTAACCGTAAGGTATCGTCTATGTCATCCAGGAGGTTCTTTACAGCATGTAGTGTGCTTCTTCCTCTCCGGAATCCGAATTGCTCCTCTGGGATCAGATGGTCGATCTCTATGGTTAGGCGTTCAGTGGTAAGTCTAGTCAGTACTTTAAACATGTTGTTTTCGAGTGCAATGCCCCTATACGAGTTGGGATCAGAGAAGTCTCCTTTTCCCTTGTACAATACTTCGATCTTCTCCAGCTCTCTGGTATTGTTTCCAGTTCTATGCATTTATTTAATAAGTCCGTCCATGTATCTAGTAAGATGTCTCTGATGTCTGTTTTATATGTTCATTGAACACTCCGTCTGGACCAGCGGCTTGCCCATTCTTGAGTGCTGAAATAGTTGACTCTACCTCTTCTTTAGTGAAGTAATGCCGACCTGTAATCTTTGTGCTTCCACTTGTGTTGGGGTAAGCTTGTTGATCATCGTTCTTGTTAAGTATACCGTTGAAGTGGCTTGCCCAGGTATCCATGGGTATTTTCCCTGCTATGTTGAATTTTCTTGGCCTCAGTGCTTTGAAAGGGTCTTTCAATGCTTCCATAGCTATTTTTTGTCCTTCCGCTTCTGTGTATGCATTTCGCTTTGTCTTTAAAATGTTCTTATATGTTTTTCTATGCAAGGAGTATGCTGCAAGGTCGTTCTTTGTATTTGAATCTCTTGCCACTCTTAGAGCTTGTAGAGTTCTTTGTCTTGCATGGTAGCACTCTGCATCAAACCATGGCTTCGCGAAGCGATGTATCTGGGGGACGCTACTGTTAGGATGAACTCCTTCATTTTCTCCGCCGCTTCTTGTAAATGACTACTGTTAATGGCCTAATAGAAGATACCCTCTCAGCATTTGCCTGGAAGTTGAAAATGGAAAACCACAAATAACTATTTCGGTGGCACTCCAGAGTAGGAGAACCTTTCTATAAAAAATTGTAAGTAATGAAATTTGCCAAAATACCTGTAGTAGGCCTAATGGTATCTGGAGATGATATAGTAATAGGCTAGATGTTTACTCATCTGCTGGCGTAGACCCACCAACCCTCTCTAATAGGAGCACGTCTTATATAGTTAAAATTGCTGCTATGACAGCCATCTTTGTGAATGTTTGTGAAGAAGCATGGAGGAAAGAAAGGAAGGAGATGCATTCGCTGCGCTGCCTAGCGCAAGCTGTTGAAGCCAAACGGCTCGCCCACTTTGGTTGCAAGAAAATGGCTGTCCCTATGCTTAAAGCCGTAAACCACTCCAACTAGTAATGGATTTTAGTGACATAAAACTGCAATGACAAGTCAAAATTTTTTCTTGGATAGGCAGAATACACTCTGTTCTTCACGGTACTTGGCACAAATAAGCTGCGTTATCGTTTTAAAAGCCAATTTAAATATAAATATTAGAGCACCTTTGCGAGGCTAGTTTTGTAAGGAAGACGCGGCAAAACGTAATCATACACTGAAACACTGATTAAATTGAATACAGGTGTCTGAAGATGCGAGTTATACCAAAGAAGGAACATCTTGGGAATTAATGATGCTGAACTAATTACGGTATTTACACCAAATTGAGTTTTATGTTCTTATTGGTGTTGAGGCATTCATCAGTTTTTAGGCCTAATTTCGAGCACAGCCACTTTCACTCATTGGTCGTACACATTTTGATATTCAAGAATACGAACCTCAAAATTAATAAACAGAACATTTAAAAAAGGACGCATATTTGCACAAAAATACGGTATAGCCTATACGTTTCGGTACTGTACGGTATTTTCTTTGTGGGGGGGTAGAAACTTGACGATTAGCCTCGAATTGATTAATTACGTAGGCCTACCGTAATTATTGACCGACAGCCGTTTGATAATTTGGGATTTGCAGAGGAATGTTTTTTTTTTTTTGGTATATACATGCTGAGATTAGAATTGGAGAGTTTTTTTTTTTAATAACGTATCACTACTGTTATTACGTTTCCAAAGTTGCATAACCGCAGCGCGATAAAACCAGGGCCAAAATAAGGTTTAGCCATGCACAATGTCTCATGCAAGTCACAGAACACCGAATACGAGTTAAGGTTACGCCCACTTTGGTTGCAGCACTTGGCTTCACTCAAACGAGCTCAGGGCATCTCCTCTTATTCTTTCCTCCATGTGAAGAAGTCAACAAAGCCAACCCCACGCATTCGGTACTATATCGCATCCGGCAGACTAATGGTTTTGCCTAGAGTAATATTTTCGTCCAGACCAATTGTGGTTTGATAGTGCGGCCCCGCGTTAGCTAATAGGCAACACCCCTGGTTTATGTCACGCACAGTGGGGCAAGTCACGCATCAATAATCTTTATCCAGGCCAATGTTTTTGGCTTTTATTTCACAGAATTAATAAAAGTTCCATGTTCTGAGTGAATGCTCAGTGTATCTGTTACATGTGTCAAGATTATTGTAACAAGTATCAGATTCTTAAATGCAGCGAGACATCAATCGATTAGTGAAATAATCAGACAAGAAATGTGACAAATGTAAACCATATGCACAATGTGCGCAATTCTCTCGCCTTATAACTGGTACGCATGTCATTGTGGCAAAGTTAAACAACAGAGAACATGAGGGTTCTGCCTCCTGTCATATGCCATTGGTTCCTTAGCCTTGGTGTGATAAAACCAGAATTATGCATACATTGTGCCCACCTTAATATATTTATTATTTACTTGAATATCTTACTATACATACCATTATCTTCTATCAAAGAATCTTCTCCCGGTTCGTCCTGAGAAGTATCTGGGGTCATCATTTTTGTTATCTAGACGATATACAATGTTCTTTCGCGTACCAAATTACCGCCAAAATAAACATCTTTTGTTAGTGGCGAATTGTGATGCCAAATTTACAAATTGTACGCATTTCCAATATAAAATTTACAAGCCTTTGAAGGTTGAAAATAATTTCAGGGAGAGAACTCCAATTAAGATGTAAATAAATGAAGTCCTCGTTGTATACTCAAGTTCTTGCTTTTTAATTATCATTGGGAGTCATGCACCTGCCTGATAAAGTACTGAAAAAATTAGGAATGCTACTCGGATATATTGGTAATGAACTTATTTTTCGACGTTCCTTTATTTCCATACTTCCGTTGACGCTCGAATTTCGTTTGGGACTTGGGAGTTGACACAGTTTGACAGATTTGAGAAACGTACATACAAATACAGACCTTTTAACTCGATAAAGGTTTTTCTTTTTCAATTGATTAAGTTTAGGCCAAATTTTACTCCGTCTGGTGTTGCTGGAAACGCATACAAGTATGTCTTTGAAAGATATGTTAGGGAAATGTGTCCAGAGAAAAAAAGGTAACTGGTATCTGTTTTTTTAAATTATTATACTTCCCTTCAGAAAATTTCATTATATATTAGTACAGAATCTAGGGTTATTTATACCCTGGCTTCACTGTCAACATGGCATAACAAGAGCCGTACAGTTATATTTTGAAAACATAACCTACTCTTAAGACCATTAGGGTTCTACCTTTAAAATCTTCTCATTTAGGAGTTTGGAACATCGTAGTTATCATGAAAGAAGGGATAAATGAGGAACTTGATAACCAAATTTTCATGTGCTGTCCTACTATATAAAAATAAGATGAGTGCGCTCATTAATATACAAAACATATTATAATGTGGTATTTTCCACATATCTTCGCACATAGCGAACATTCACACTCATAGGTCGGCTCATGAAATTTCTTGTTCTCACATATTCCCTGATGAAATCCATGTATTGCGAGTCGTGACGGATGGCTGTTGTGGTGTAAAAATCCAGTCCTATTGCTTTCTTCTTATGGTCTCTTATATTGATAAATTCCTGATAGGGTCTTGTGAATGGTAACCAATGGTGCAGCTTGATGTCTTCTATGAAATATGTCTACCTCATGAGGACGTATACCAGTCGTGATGGCGCTGTTTTTCCGACTTCTATTATTCTTTTCATGAACATAGTCTTGACCTTTTCTATTCTTTTCATGACCCCTATCTTTAGTTTATCCCAGATGATAACTATGCTGTATGTTATGATTGGCGCTACTGCCGTTTTGAATAGTTGCATTGCTGTGTTTGTCGATATATTGGTTATGTTCGGGATATTGTATAAGGCTTTGATGGCTGGTACTGTTCTCTCCTGTATGTCTGTACTGAATGATGTTGAAGTTGTCTGTAGAGTGACTCCCAGATATTTATAATGCCCTGTTACATGTAGAGTCTTGTTGAATAGGGGTAGTCGATCTTTGGGTGTTCCACCGTTCCTAAACATCATTTGTACTGTCTTTTCTTTGTTGATATCCATGTCGTTTTTCTTTGCCCAAATCTCTAATTTGTGGAGCGCATCTTGTACGTCGTCTTTGTTTGCCGATCCTATCACCCTATTGCCTGCGTATAGTATCATTTCAACTGTTAAGTTTTGTCCAATGATACTTGTTACATCCGCTGTAGGCTATAGATGGTGAATAGCGTGGGGCTCAAGGGGTCGCCTTGTAGTACGCCGTTCGTTCGTAATATTTTCTCTACTAATGTTTTTTCTACTCATAATTGGGACTAGGTACAATTCCAGCATTTGAATTCGTAGATGTTAGGGAAAAGCACTTTATAGATGCCTAAATTGTGATGTTTCTCGGTTCTCATTACCAAGGCTGAATAAACCCCTTTCCAAGAGATTACCTAAGAGGTTATTGAACTCTGCTCTAGAGGGTAAGAGAAGCAGAGAAGGAGGCAATGATTATTAGATTCAGTGCTCAACAATTGCTAGGTAAGAGGTGTAGAAGCAGAGGAGTGTTAACTACGAATAGGGGATCATGGAGGCGACTCGACAAACAGAGGCTTGCAGACTAGATTGGACGCTGAAAGACAAAATAATTTCAATGAATGAATGAGTCCTTATTTGGTTTACTTTCCATAGTATTGCAATTAGTAAATTGTCGCAGTGGGTACAATAACAACTTAAGTCTGAAATACACTAGTGTCCAAAAGTTAAGCATAATCACTAAACGAGGCCATACTGCCTGATAGGAATGTCAGACGGATTGCTGAACAAACGAAAGCTGAATCACACACCATGTCACACAAATCGTCCTAAAAGGCAGTGTCAGGAAGGTTCTGATAGCTAAGGTACACCTTTGACAACAACTAACAAAAGTTGGCAATGTCTTCCACAACAAAATATGCTGTTAATAGGGTGTATGGTTACCCCTAACGGCCACACATGCTTCGCAGCGACTTGGCATGCGCTCTATCAGGTGGTCCAAGAGCTCTTGTGGCAGTCGATCCCATTCCTCCGAAAGGGCAATGCGAAGGTCTTGGAGGGTCCTCGGTGGAGGCTGACGGGATGCAATTCGTCTCCCCAATGCATCCCAGGCCTGTTCTATAGGATTCAGATCCGCAGACCTCGCTGGACAGTCCATGCGATGAATGTCTTCCCCAGCTAGAAATTCATCCACCAGAGCAGCGCGGTGCAGTCGGGCGTTATCGCCCATTAAGAGGAAGTCTGGACCAACCGCACCTCTGAAGAGTAGAACATGTGGTCTCAGTACCTCATCCCTGTATCTCCAAGCATTCACAGTGTTCCTTGGACCACCCATGAAGATGTGCAGGTCAGTACGGCCGTTCAACATGATGCTGCACCACACCATGACGCCGCCGTCACCATACTGGTCCCGTTCCACGATGTTCCTGTGGTTGTATCGGCTACCCAGTTCTCTCCAGATTATTGTGCGATGGGAATCGTTATGCAAACTGACGCGGGATTCATCTGTTAAGAGAACATGCCTCCATTCATTCATGATCTAGTTTCGACGTTTACGGCTCCACATTAAACAGGCTCGCTCACCGCTGGACGTCTGGCAATCAGCCCTGCTGTTCTGAGCCTCCGGTACACAGTTTGCCGGGAAACTGCAACCCCTGAGATGGCTGCAAGCTCCGCCGACAATTGTCTTGCAGGTGTCCTCCGATTTCGTCGGGCGGTTAAGGCCAGATATCGGTCCTGCTGTGGGGTGGTTACTCTTGGTCGACCTGGTACTGGCCTACAACTACAACATCTCCTGTGTCTCGAAATCGTCTCCAAAGCCTGGAAATGACACTTTGTGGCACACTGAAGGATATGGCAACTTCGGTCTGGGTCTGGCCTGCTTCCCGGCGTCCAAGTATTCTACCCTGCAAAACGGGGTCCATATGGCGTCGTTGTGCCATTATGTTGTCACGTTCACTATAACAGGGCAAACACGACTGAGAGAATATGGGGCGCAGGCACTGGCTGTGTTTACCTTGCGGTTATGCCGCTAGTCAAAGCAGGGAATACTCCTTTCCCATACAGAGCGAACACGTAAGGTTGGTAGGTGCATATGCCATGTGAGTTGCGGTCTTATTCCTGTTGCCCTGCTTATTCGTAACTTATGCTTAACTTTTGGACACTAGTGAAGGCCTATATACACACACAGAATATGTATTACTGTATTTATGAAAAGAAATCCCTTAAATGTTTAGATTCTTTTAATAATCCACTTGAAAACTTTTCATTGAAATTCTTAACTGTAAAAAGAAATATAAGTGTAGCCTAAATAGAACTGCCTAAACAGAGATACAGTATGTTTAATCGTTTGTAATTGATAGATTGAAATAGCAAAATTAAGCAGATTAGGTCTAGAGTGATTACATTAACCTCCGGGCGGGCACGCACACGGCAAATTGACTTGGTTTTTAAAAAAAGACTCACTACTTTGCTATACTCCCGTGAGGGACAACCACGCCCCTATGTATTCTCTAACTACTATGTAAGACGTCATATGCACAGATTACCTACTACTACAGATAGCCGACAGCCATGCTAATTCTTGGCACCTAAGACTTCAGCGCTGTCTGGTGTATGACCGCGGTACTAGTTGAACACGGCCGTGCGGGTAGCCTACCCCACCCCTTCCCCTCGTTCCGCTAAATATTCTCGTCCTAACTGCTCTGCCCACTTCAATGTTCCGAAAATCACAATCTTCCCAATACTTATAGCACACGTTTTTAAGTGTGGAGATAATAATATGATCTACACGAGATAAATCACATTCAAAATAGCAATAACAGTTTTTTTTAATAATACCAAAGTGGGAAATTGTGAATTCCGGAACTCTGAAATGAGCAATCACAGCATTTAGGACATGACCTCATCAATAATTTACATGTTTACATTTCTTTCAGTTGCAATTGGAGCATATTGCATTGACAAGAATTAGGCTACTATAAGGTCTGCAGCATATTATTACTCAATTTAAAAAAATGGTCCCTTCCAATTAACCACTGTAGGCCCAATTATAACCGATTAGTTCCGAGATTAAACTAGAAAGTAAAAGTACTGGGAAGGGAGAATATTCATATCTTAAAATGCTTGATGCTGTTCGCAATAACAGGAAAATTTTAAGAGAGAATACTAAGGAAATAGGTGGTGTAACCTGATCCTCATCACACTAAAATTGTTAGTGTAATTAATGCCAAATTCATTAGTTTCAGAAAAATAATTGGATATCACAAAATGTATATACAGTAGTTCATTTGATATTCCCTTTAAAATATATCCAGTCCACCAATTTTGAAGGGTGAAATACAGTAAGTACATGTACATAACAAATTTCATGGCACACTAATACAGTAAATTCTATGACATGCTGTGAAGGGGAAAGGAGAAATAGGACTTTCAATGAAAAACAAGAAACACACTCAATACTGCTAGAAATCATCGTTTTATTTAAAAAGTTTGTCAACGAAGAAAAAATAACAGAGAGAGAAAATCAAACTTAGCAAAAATACAGTAATCAAATCTGGTCCTTTTAAAAGTATGTGTTGAGGCATGTTCTTCTTTCTTGCCAAGGTATAACGGTAGGCTACAGCACATGATAATGGACCTATTACCTCCTTGACGCCATGGCTGACACCGATGAACCGCAAATTCCTACAACACATGCAAGTTTGTATGTTGAAACAGTTAACTTAATAAATGTGTAATGCTTGAAATGGAGAACTTGAATTTGCTGTTATGTGTATGTTTGCACCTACTATAACTATATTTTAAAAGAATCTCTTATTGTAGAATCATTGTGTTCTTGATATTAATTTTAGGGCTTTTGATAACATATTCATTTAGCCCCATATATTTGGAAGTGTATAGGATTTATATGATAATCTCTGTTATTGTGGTATCTGTAGTAGTGTGTAGGCTATACTTTCTGTAATTCAGATGAGGACTGGAAAGGTGGCAGCCATAGTTAGGGACATTTATTTTTAAGAATTTTTAATAATATGTACTAAAATGAAATTGAAATACCAACAGGAACAGTTACAAATTCCCTGTCTACTCAGCCAAGATATTCTGCAGATCTCTCCTGTGGGCCTCAACATTATTTTATTTTATTCCTTTCCTGATGGAAATCCGGTAGTACCTTATTTCAACTCCTGGGACACCTCCCCAAGCCTGTCCCTTATAAAGCTACACACACTACTACAGTCATCGCATTATCGGAGCAATTCTACCCACACCCAACTGCATGGGGCTGATGACCAAGATGTCCCAAGCCCATAAAATGAATTAACAGCAGACAAAATCAAGTCATTATGTTATTTTGTGTTGTGTTGGATTCTGACACATGTATGCGTTTGACAGAGTGCCATTTAAGCTCATGAATAGGAATGAATGAATACGACTACCCTACTTGTTTCACGACAGCCTAGAATAAATACACTCGAGACACGACAATAGAGCACTTTAGAACAGTAACGAGAGCGAACTTTCAGTGGAGATGTTGGCAACCATGTGAATACAAAAAATTTATGACCAGAACGTAAAACTATGCCAGCGCTCAGAGCATGTTAAAACAATTGGGATCAGTTCAGTCGTTTGCAAACGACTTGTTTATGTTACGGTGAGTAGTCGTTGAATTCATTCGACTGTTTTCTAAAAGCAGTCAAACAAGTCGATGGTTTTAACTTTTGTCAGTCGACTGCTGATGCCCATCTCTACAAACCAATTGACAACCAGAATCAATTTGAGCGTACACACCCTCCGACTTGCTAAAATGCTATTAATATTGGATCCCAATATAAAATATTTTCTGATTTAATTTTCCTGGAAAATCTATTCTATGTTTGCATCGATCATTACCATCACGCTATGGGGAGAATTTCATAATAATTTTCTTGTAATTCATTTATCACGCGGTAGAATAAATGAATGAAATTCAATCATAAAATAAATAGAACTCTAAGCCATAATTGGTAAGCCCATGTTCAAGTTGTGTAATAATTCAAGAATGCACCCAATTCTCATTAAAAGTGTATAGACTGTGTTAAGGAGTTCCAATGAAATGACATACATATATATTTGGACAACTGGACGTAGGCTATTTCATTGAAAGAATCTACGAACAAGAAACTGTATAAAACTATAGGCACCTTCAGCCGTCAAGCTGTCCTCACAGTACCCGCTGGAGATTTACATCACCACTCTATCTGTACGGTACCTCGAGATAAGCCTAAGTGCGCCAACTGTGAGGAAACACATAAACTCTTCCATCCCTGCCCTCATGTCTTTGCCACTAACCCCCCCTCCCACACAGCACGCCACTGCTCTGACACAGTTGTTAGGCCTGCTACAACAACTCTCAGCCATAACCCTGTAAACTACAGCTAAACCAAACCCAGAACCCCCTAATACACTTCATTTGCAGAGCAATAAAATCCATAAAACAACTCCGCAACGAGCTTCACAAAACCTAAATTATAAACGAAAAGAATACTCCACAAACACCAAAATCAGTAAACCTCCCTCATTTCAGCCACACTACACCTTAAACAGACATAGAAAGCATAGTCATGACCCCTTCATGGAGTAGGCTATTGTCTAAACACGATCATGTCTCCTTCAACTTGACTGAAGACTTCATTAAATTCTATTAAAAATTCATAAACTCATTCCACAAATCTTAAAATCAGTATACATCCCTCATTTCAGTTACTCTATTCAATAAACAAACATAGAAGGCGTAGCCATGACCCCTTCATGGAGTAGGCTATTGTCTAAATCTGACCACGCATACTACAACCTTACTCTAATTCAAAATTACAGTCAAATGATCCATCTGACTGGGATGCTTGCCTGGGATGATGGGCCAGAAAACCGGGAGTTCAAGCATAACCTAAATATTGAATGCTTAACATTTCCAATAACTTGGACAACTGGATTTAGGCTATTTCATTGAAAGAATCAACGAACTGTATAAAACTATAGGCACCTACAGGTATACTTAACTTATTAATTAAAGCTCTACAATAAACATACAGCACAATGAATTGTAGCATGAAGTTATCCTGAAGAAGTCGTTTGATTAGAACGACTACTTAAATTCGAATGATTCCATTCGCTTGGAATTAGTCGTTTGCCAACGACTTGTTTCATTCCAATGATTTCCAACGATTGCTTTGGGATCAGTTGTTTACAACGACTACTTCAATTCGACTGATTCCATTCGCTTGGAATTAGTCGTTTGCCAACGACTTGTTTCATTCCAATGATTTCCAACGATTGCTTTGGGATCAGTCGTTTACAACGACTACTTCAATTCGAATGATTCCATTCGCTTGGAATTAGTCGTTTGCCAACGACTTGTTTCATTCCAATGATTTCCAACGATTGTTTTGAGATCAGTCGTTTGCAAACGACTTGTTTATGATACGGTGAGTAGTCGTTGAATTCATTCGACTGTTTTTTAAAAGCAGTTGTTTTAACTATCGACTAATTCGACTGTTTTCAGTCGACTGCTGCCCATCTCTACACACAACTAATTTTCTACACCAGCCGCTACTGAGCACGAGCTGTGACTGGCTTAGACATTAGCATCCTACGTGTTGAAAAATATTGTAAGTAACGTGTAGGAATAAAATACTACCTATAGGTATGTCAACCATTACATTGGCATATAATAAATGAATTATATTTATCTTGTATCTATCTATCCCACGATATAACATAATACAAGGTGAAGAGTCCTTTAGAACAAATTGTTTACTGTGATACTGGAAGAAACAATACAACACAGTGGTAATAGTTCTAGCCTGCACCTATTTGTTAATAAAATTTCATGTGATTTCACTCAGATCTCGGTTGTAGTGGCTTATTATATGTGCACCTTGTAACTTAATAGTACATTATGCAACGAGCCTATAATGACAATAATTAAGACACAAGTTTTATAATTTCCATACGAGTGTCTTAATTACAATTATAGATGAGTTGCATACGACTGTTTATGTTCGACGATAATTATAACTATTTTATGTTCGAACATAAATATTCATAAATATCTGTCGAGATTTCACCAGTTTTATATACTGAACAGAGCGCATGAGATGCAGAGAATACCTTGTATTTGACCATGGCCTCCTGGAATACCTCACTATGACACTCGCCACGCAGTGAAATTTAAAATAGGGGGCCATGGAAGTGAGCGCAGGTACGATGCTATCCTCACCTAATTGGTCACACAACTGTTTCTTGAGTTCTGATTGGTGGGAGAAACTGTATCATAATGAAAACTTGTACTATAATGAGCCTCATTATACAGTTTTCTGACATAATATTTACATTTCGCCAGTGTCGAACATAAACATATTAACCAATCTTCTTTACACTGTTTTATGAGTTAACACCACATCAAAACTGATGAGGATTTATTTTAGTTGGACACAGAAGCTTATTTATTAATGTAATAGACATCTATGATTGATGAAGATTGCCTCTCTCACCTTTCAGAAAATAACTAAAATTTTAATTCTGCGATTAATGTAACTAATCCACGTGTGTTTCTATTACACAACAATTAAGGGTAACTCCAGCATATCTTCTAGATTTTTGATGTGTCTGGTGAGTGGTTTTGTTACTGCTTCTGCAGGTATCACCCTTCTGAAAGATGTCTCATCGTTTCTAATTCTATTCTTAATCCTCTGCCAGAGGAGAAATAGTTTTGCAACGCATGAATACAGTGCTGTAGCTGCTGAATTTTCTAAAAATAATTATGGAATGATGGGAAGAAAAATAAACATAGCCTATTCTAAAATAACATACGCATAAAATGAAACCATTCTGATGAACTTAATATGCTTCAAATTCAGAGTACAAATGCGTTCACCATTTGGTGCTTAGTTCATTTGTATATTTGGACCAAAATGTAGACCTCTGAAATAAATTTTAATGTTGGACTTTGCTCCACAGAACAAGAGCACACAGCCACCCATAGGACCAGTGTGTGTTAAGATTTTAGAACCTGTAATTACAGTTCTACATCAGTAATGGCATTACTACACATTCGACCAACTGAATACTTGCCACTTCACCAGTAACTAACATGTGCAAGAACTGATCTCCTCAAGAACTTGAGTACACATATGCAATAGGCTCATGTATCTCTGCAAGATGTATCAAGTTGAAAACATTACGGTAACATAGACTCTTACCTGGTCTTTCTCAGGAGAGTAGGCCAAATTGCCACATTCATCTGCTATTTCGAGAACAGCAATTTACGATTTGTTTGTTCACAGAATTTGGTAGGCCTACCTGTGGAATAAATAATAGTGAAAGTTAATTAATATGTCAAGTAGAATATCACCTGTACACTGCGTCTAATATCAATTCAAAACTAGGCTACCGGTACGATATATTTTTCACAGGCACTACAGAAACAAGTTTTCACTTAAACTCTTAAAATAAGCGTACTTACTTGGCGTAGCAGAAGAAGAACTGTTAAGTTCTCATTACCAAGAAGACGATTTGATGAAAGAAAGATGAGAAAGAACACAACATTAGCTTATTATAAAATATTAATATACGGGCAATATTGTTTACACCAAACACGACATAAACAGAGCGTCCATGTTGGTCAATGCCGCCAACCCAGTAGAAATAATGTTTATTTAATTATAAGTGACGTAATTATCGTCGGTGAGCAAGATAATTGCAAGGAAATGTCAATTAGGAATTATGTGTATATTTATTGACTAAATATAGGGATATATTTGCAATTCAATTAAAACGTGTATCATGCATATGTTGGCAAGACTATATACAGCGCTTAATCCGCTCCTTACGTCTGGCCGCGCTACTACACCGATGGTACCAAATAATCCCTATCTGGTTGACACCCCCTGGTCATATGGCAGGCCAACACCACCTCAGACTTGTAGAGGGATTGCGCAATTCATTACGGAAGTTGCCTATGTCATGGTAGGAGGTTCGACCGGCCACATTGCCGCCACGCGCCTAACAGTGCTAAACGTTTACCGTCCACCACACACAATGTAAGTATTTATTTCTTTACTTTTTACTTAATTTATAATATTATATTACGAATTGCTCAAATATCATACATTTCAGTGCGATATATTTTTCAAATATTTATGCTTTACACCTCAATTTCACTGTCCTCCCTCTCCCTCGTTCCCTCGGTTTTACTCTCTAGGATTTTATGAATACCTACGATTTACTCAATCTTCACTTTTGTGTTTCAGGAAACCTTACCTCAGACCTGCGGATATTTCTACAGTTCTTCAAGAGTTGGAGGAAGACGAACAAATGGATCAGCTAGAAGATCTGACGGAAGACGATGAGAATGATCCAGATTTCGAGACTGAAGAAATACATGTGGACGACCACGACAGTGAGTCTGAAGTGGAAATTGAGAATGAAGGTGAAGAAGATGCTGAAAATAGCGAGAGCCTTCGATTTTTTATCGGTAAAGATGGAGAAACATTGTGGGCGAATCAACCTGTCGCAAATCTTGTAAAAACGAGGGGAAGAAACATTATCAAAACTTTTCCAGGCCCTAAGGTAACTGCCCGTCATTGTATGACTGAAATCGAATGTTTTTCACTAATAATGTCCCCTGACATTGATAGTATTGTTAAGAACACCAATATATACATTCAGAAAAAGGAAACTGGAAATCGAGAGAGGGATTTTAGGTTGACTGATATAAAAGAAATTCGTGCTTTTTTGGGGGCATTATTATTTATGGCGGTCAAAAGGGAGAATCGTACGAATCTAGCTGAACCATTTGCGACAAACGGGACTGGGTATACAATTTTGCGCTCTAATTTCAGCGAAGGGCGATCCCGATTTTTATTGAGACGTATACGATTCGATGATGTGAATACACGAACGGAGCGGATGAACAGTGACAGACTAGCTCCCATTCGAGACATTCTGAATAAATTCGCCCACAATTCACAACAGTCATATTCTCCTGGTGAATTCCTGACCGTCGATGAAATGCTGGTTGCTTTCCGGGGCCGTTGTTGATTTGTGCAGTATATGGCTAAAAAAACAGCCAAATACGGCATCAAAATGTATGCCTTATGTGATGCACGAACATTCTATACGTACAATATTGAAATTTATTGTGGAAAGCAAGAAACTGGCCCTTATGCTACCACCAACAAGCCTCATGATATTGTTGTCAGACTGACAGATCCCATCAAGGAAACAAATCGTCACTACAGATAATTACTTTAGCAGCTATCCTCTAGCCGAGGATTTGCTGAAGAACGGGTTGACCTTTTTGGGCACCCTGAAAAGTAACAAAAAGGAGATTCTCCCAGAGTTTGTGGAGCGCAATTCTACATCAGTACCCGGAAGTTACAAGTTTGGTGCTCAACCTGATATGACTTTGATCTCTCTGGAGACAAAGAGAAAGAAAGCAGTGCTTGTCTTGTCTACGATGCACGACGACAACAAAACTGATGAAGAGACGGGCAAACCACACCAAATTATGGACTAGAATGGCACCAAAGGAGGGGTGGACACAGTGGACCTCATGTGTTCAAGGTGCTCCACTTCCAGAACAACTCGAAGATGGCCAATGGTGGTATTTTACCGTCTTCTTACCGACAGTAGTGGCTACGCGGGCTAAAGCGCTGCGTTAGGTCAAGGGGCCAAGCTCTCTGCTGACTCGGTAGACGCGTGGGTTCGAGCCCCACCGTCGGCTGTCCTTGAAATGGTTTTCCGTGGTTTCCCATTTTCAACACCAGGCAAATGCTTGGACAGTACCTTCTGACAGGCCACGGCCGCTTCCTTCCACATCCTTGCCCAGTTTCATTCATCTTCATCCATTCCATCTCTCATCCCGACGCGCAGGTCGCCCACGGGCGTTGACTAGAAAGACCTGCACTCGGCCTCTCAGGAGGCTACACGACAAAAAGAAAAAAAACGTCTTCTTGATGTGGCTGGGATTAATTCCTTCAAGATCTTCAAGGCCAATACTCGGAACAGTGATCTGAGGAGAAGAACTTATGTATCCAACTTAAGTTTTGCCCTCATGGAAGAAAATCTAAAATACCGGGCCACAATAACTACTCTTCCTCGAGAACTACGTTGTTTTCTAGAAAAGTATAAGGAAGAACCTGATCAGGTTGAAGTAACACCTTCCACAAAAAGACAAATTTGTTTTTATTGTGGTAGATCTAAGAACAATCGGACTCGGATGTCCTGCAAAAATGTGCGAAATATGTATGTAAAAAACATTCAGTCCAAGAAATCACATGCAACTCATGTGCACAGCCTGAAGTAGAGGATGAAGATGAAGACGTCTAATTCCAAATGGAAGTGTGATAACATTGTAACCTTGATGTGATAAAATCTGAACACAAGTGGTAGGCCTATATTTAGAATATTATTCTTTTACAGTACTATTTTCATTGAGATGTTTGTTGCGTTGTTTCTTTTCAGTTTGCAGATGTGATAAAAGTCGTTGAAAAATAAAAAATATTTGCTCACTTAATGTGTCTTTAGTGTAACAATTGAAATCCCAGTGAATTTCATGTCAACAAACACTTCTGGCTTTAAGAACTGAACGTGAATGAGAGCGGCAAAAATGTTGGAGCGCGCCAACTGGTGTGAGTGCAAAAGGCGCGCCCGCCCGAAGGTTAATATACCATGACATCGTGGACGACACTAGACCATAAAGGTTTAATATGCTCACATGTTAAATTCTATGTTGTGACAGATCTTATTATTATTATATTATTTTATTCATCCCATTTTGATATCAAGCAATTCAAAGTATCACTTATTGTCGTCTGCGCCATCACCTCACATATTATGTTAATTATAAGTAAAAGGGATATAGTCGGAAAGTACCAAGTTAGGGATTACATATAAGCAGCCAGGCTATTGACTGATGGGCTTGGGCTCAATACGAAGCAAGCATCACTACAGTGTATAAGGTCATTGATATCATTTTATTCCTTTGTATGGGATTCCCTCAGATTGTCTACGCGGCAAGAAGGATTAACTGAAGGTTGGATCTGCTGTAATTTAACTGCTCCCGACATAAACGATGGCATAAAGTAGCGACATGGACTACTGTCGAACTAATGCGATAAAGATTGGAAATCTAGAGTGATCTAGATGGCGGTGACAGCCTGTACACAAACTTTTGGTTCTAGTTCTCTTCACATACAATTGGTTTGAAGAAGGATAATCTTTGTCCTAACTTGGTTATGTTTTACGAGTCCTGGGATGATTATTGTTGATCGGGGGAAGAATTGTATCTCTGGACAGTGCAGATACCTGAATAATTTGATTGTTTGAGAGATGAAGAAGCTATACCGCAAGTTTGCGGATCATAATAAGAATTACATTGAAGTGTATAACTGCCCCAGCGATTCCCTATACGGTCGTAGCGGAGAGTGAGAAGTTTTGTTGTACACAAGTACGCCTCAAGAAGTGATCCAAAATTATATATCTACATAGTATACCCTACAAGATAATAAAATAAGTCACTTATCCCAGCAAAACATAGTCACGAAGCCGTTAAGGTAAAAGTACATCAAAATATATAACACTCCTATCATACTAGCCATACAGAACATGTAATGTGAGGCACTTTCCAAATAGTATTTTTATATTTTAATTCACAGAATATAGTAATTTTCTTCCCCTTATTCTAACTCTGTAGTCATTATTTATTGCTACTCTATATTTATTCTTTCATATATTGTTTCTACGAGAGGGGGTGTATTGCCAGAAGCAAGTTACATTGTCCTACAGCCTGGGACTAGGTATCTCGTGTTACAGTATATATATTCTCATTGTGTATATGAGTGGCGCCCAACCAAGTTAATATCTTGATAACCTATCAGTACCGGTATATAATTTCCAGCATTTGTTTGTGAAGTGAAGAACCATTACAATGTATTAATAAGGCTTTACCTAAAAACACAAACTAGCTCGGGGCTTACACCCCAGACTCCCTTTCTTCTAGTACAAGTAGTGATTTTCGTAACCTAGTAGCGGCCAATGGTTTCATCCAGTCGTCGAACTTAGTTTTCTTTTTTAGAATGTTCATCCATTTCAGGTTCCTTATTGACGAATATACAAAATAATAAGAGATTTCTTCCACCTAGTCAATACTTTATGGTAATATTATTCAAATTTTCTCAGGGTACATGTTTTGGAACACTTTATAACCCTTCTTCAGCCCTAACATCTGCATGGGCAAACACTATTCGAAAATCGACAAAAAAATTTATAAAATGACATTATACAAGCAATAAAATGGAATGCTTTAAAAAATATATGGGCATGCAAAATTATGTGCCTTAAACACAGTAAAATTTTGTACATTCTTATGTGATATATTGTTGTTTTGATTTGACAAATAGGAAATAGTTTTAAGGTTATTAATATATCTCATAAGAATGTACAAAATTTTACTGTGTTTAACAGTTGAACGCATGTGACTGCATCCACATTTGATGACGCTATGTTTGAAACCTCATACAGCAGAGTTACATCTTAGCATCAATTCAAGACAGTTCATAAACCAAACACCAATATCTGTATGTCATCCATGACATCCTCGACTACAATAAAGAATTCCTCTTAGACACGTAGGAATCGCAGGATATTTGAACCAAAAATTTAACACCTAAGCTAGGGTACCGGTACCTAATTTAAATCTGACCACCATTCCCTTCAAAGTATTCCCCTCCTGCATTGATACAGCAATCCTGCCGCTCTTGTTGTGCAGCAAAAGCTCCCATGTTTTTGAGCCTTGTGAAGGACCTACTCCATGGATCTCCTCCACGGTGTCTAAAATGCCACCTCTTGAGCTTCAACACCATTTTTAGAAATAAGAAGTCACAAAGGACTAAATCTGGTAAGTTGGGGAAGTACAGAATGAAAATGTCATGGTGCAGTAGCCAGTTTCTCTTGCGCTACAATTGAGACCTTTTGCAATTGATGTTTTCATGAAGCTGCTTCAAACTTCATAATAAAATTATACATTAAATGTCTGACCACAATTCCTGGTGTTTAACTCAATTAACGTCGTAAAAGACATGGTCCGTCCAGACTTTCTACCGACGTTCGGCATTTGAAAACTAGAGTGCCACTCAAAATACCGAGTTCAGCCTGCGGCATCATTGCCGGCTTCCAAAAGCATTTCATGGGTTTGTGTTGCAGATTTTCCCAGCTTAATACAAAATTTAACATTTATTCTTTATTCTAATTTTGTATTCATTTCATTCAAAATCACAGTACAACACTTAACACCTTCAAGAAATCCATGTAAGGTAGCCATAAATGAGTGCAGCTGGATGCTTGGCAGATTGATGCACAAAGACCATCTCCATCCCTACGATGAGACTTGTTCCAATGCTGAGAGTCCAGAGCAGTCTGGTTATAATTTGATTTCACCTAATATCTATTTTTTAAGTCATGGTATTATTGGTTTATTACAGTTCATGCCAGACAAGAACCTGAGAGTCATGAATCAGAATTATATATGAAATATTATAAAGATTGGAATGCTGAGGGAGAGACTGAGGTAGACAGATCATATGCTACAATTCCAAAATTTTATTACAAGGTAAAGTATATAGAACTACATACTCATATTCTACTTGTATCTTATTTTCAAAATATTTTAGCAAATTGACAATGTACACAATTTATTTACAGTTGCCAAAACCAGAGGAAATCCTGGGATTAAAGCTAAGAGAGGAAGCGCGTGCCATATTTCTTCAACGACGTGGCCGTCAACTTCTTAATAACAATGAGCTTAAAGTGAGTTTTTATTAACAAGACATTCAATAAAGATTAATGGTATAATTATTGATCTCATTACCATCAGAATGACTCGAGAAATTTTAGTTTTTTTTTTCTTTCAGTGTTATCTTTGTAAGTATGTAATGTCTGTAAATATAGGGTTTATTATTTCAGCCAGCTAATTTAATTAACAAACATTTATATCATGAACCTTTATCATTAAAACTATAATGGCGGAAAAAAGAATATCCCAACACCATGAAATAATTGTAGAACTTTGCAAGTTCATCATGGTTCTGTATTCATATACCTAATTTGTATGACAAATATAAATATTCCACCTGATCATTACTTTTATTATCACAGATCACTTTGGGACATTCTTTGGGGCCTATCACTAGTGGCACCCTTCTTCAGCCATTACATACGTTGGACACTAGTACAGCATGAACAAAAGACATCAGAAAATTACAAAGTAAACACTTAAAAAACCTATGGAATGATAGTAGTGATAGAATGATGAGAAACAAGGTGCGTGATATATTCAATATGAAATATGTGAACATTGTTGAAAGTCACTTAAAAAACGCTAAATATTAGGGAAAAACAAATTAAATAACATTTTAAAACCTACATAATGTAAGGAGCAATCACTTTGTAGGAAACTCGAGTGTGATAACAGTAAAATTTTGTGACTGATGACATATTAAACATTTTTTTAAACCATGCTATATAATGTTCATTGTTCTGTAACAATATGGTGAGTCCAGAGGAAAGCAAAAAGCACTTGCTAATTTGTGTGATCACTTAAGTTGTTTGTTGAAACAAATAATAATAATTATTATTAGTATACATTAATAATGTTTGTATTGCATCAATGTTGTTCCATATTGACTGGAAAAGTTTTGTCCTGCTCTTGTTCACATTTTTCTGACTATTAGGTCCTATGTCATTGTAAGTTTTACGATCCATTGTATTTGTGTTAGTTTACAATAATTATTTTGATTCCTTTATGACTAGTTGGCGATCTTCTATTTTTCTGTGTCTAATACAGTCCAGAAGGCCTCTTTTTTTGCTAATGTTACCTATGTTATCTTTGTAATCTAATAAAGAATTGCTTTTAAGTTGGTCAATACTTATATGTACCGGTACCCAATGAATTGAGCGGAGAGTAAAATTTACATGTAATAATTTTCAGGTCAGCATTTGCAAGTAGAGAAGTTTTACTCCCTTGCCAATTTAGTAAGGCGCATTAATTTGTTGATCAACTGAAAGACAATTCTTCTATGAAAGTGGCTTACTTAGATCAACAAAAATCATCCATTTTGGTAATCTGGTGACCAATTCAGAAATAACATGTGTATAGTTTGGCACATAATAATTTGTTAATTCTGAGGTGATGTAGTTTATTCAACACTAGCCTTCGAAATCCAATATCGTGGGTTCAAACCTGGTTCAGTCCAATGGCATTTTAAAAGTGTTCAAATATAACAGCCTTGTTTAATAGATCTCTTCCAGGACACCTTTCTAGCATATTTAAAACCATAATACAGTATAGTTAAAAAGGTACTTTAAACCCATAATATCATTATGTTTGTAAGAAAATATTCCTATTTACAAATTTTTATAACTTTTAATAATAATTTTATTAATGCAGCCAATGGCCATGTACTTTTCTTTTCAGGACGGGTCAGGGAAGGGATATTGGAAGGAAATCGGCCGTTGACCTATTGAAAGGAACCGCCCCGGCATTTGCCTGGTAGTGAAAAGGGGCAACCACGAAAACCATTTTCAGGACGGCCCAGGTGGGATTCGAACCCACGCTCTCCTGATGCCAGCGAGGCACGAGGCAGCGCGTTAGCGCTCTCGGCCACAACTTTTAACCACAGGATTATATCACATTTCCCAATAATTGAGCCTGTACCGGTACTTGTGTTGTTGTTTTTTAGTCTTTAGTATTTTCACTGGTTTGATGCAGGCCTCCATGCTTCCCTGTCCTGAGCTAATTGTTTAATCTCTACATAGTTACCACATCCGAGGCAATCTGTTAAACCTTGGTCTACCCCTACAGTTCTTATCCTCGACCCTTCCTTCCATAACTGACTTTGCTATTCCTTGGTGTCTTAGTATGTGTCCTACCAACCTACCTCTTTTCATTAGCAGTCGCCAGAAACATCTCTCCTCTCACACTAGTCTTAATACCTCCTCATTTGTAACTCTATATACCCATCTGACCTTCATCATTCTCCTGTAACACCAAATTTCAAACGCTTCAATTCTCCTCATTTCTGCTGCTCTAACAGTCCACGTTTCACTTCCATAGAGTGTTACGCTCCAGATAATGGCTTTCAAAAATGACTTCCTAACACCCAAATCCATATTCGATGTCAACAGATTCCTTTTTCTGTAGAAATGCTTTCCTTGCCTGTGCTAACCTATGTTTTATATCCCCTTTGCTTCGTCCATCATTGGTTATTTTGCTTCCTAAGTAACAGAAGTCTACTTCCTTTAGCTTTTCACCTGCCAATTCGACGTCCATAGGAGTTTCTGATTTCATTCGGCTGCATTCCAATATTTTGTTTTACATTTATTAATTTTCATCATTTTTCAGCATTCCCTACTAGTAATCAGTGGAGTAATTTTTAACTTGTGTTGACCGACTGAAAAGTTGCAATAACAATTATTGTTAATAAGGCAACACTGAAAAATGGCTTCAAAGCTATCTAGGATATCTTTCAACTCAAAAATCCTGCCTATTGATTGGGCCTAAAAAGTACTCTTTTTGAATCTTCAGGCATTGTGGGTGTTGCTTGAAAACCACCATAGTCCTATGGCATCAGATGAAGATCAGCTGATAAATTACGAAGATTTTATGGAGGTAGCTGCTAAAGGAGGATCAAAATGCAAGTAGGTTAATATTCAAGTTCTGGTTCAGTTTTCTTTTACCGTCTATCTGTAATTTATTATGGTTATAACCATGTTTTTTGTGGTTCCATGTTAACATTGATGTTTAGTTAAATTTCATGATTGCAATTTTTTTTAAATTTGTTTTGATAGCCAGCCCTATCAATACAATGATTAAAAGTGCATAATTAATTCAAATGCTCCATCAATCTCTTCTTCTTCTTCTTCTTCTTCTGCTTCGTAGCATTTATCCCACTGAATTGCAGGGTCTGCTGTTCTGCGCTTCCCTTTCCACTTGATGCAGTCTTGTGCATCTTCAGGAGAGACTTGAGCCATATGCATATCCTCCCGCAGTGTGTCAAGCCAGCGCTTCTTTGGTCACCCTCGTGGGTTGCGGCCCTCATGACTGCCGTTTAAGGTTCTTCTCACAACGGAAGAACCACTTCTGCTTAGTACGTAGCCATACCATCGCAAACGGTTCTCTCTCTGTTCTGACAATCATTTCAAATTATATTCAAATTAGTACATGTTTCGATCTAACAATGGGACCTTCTTCAGCAAATTAGAATTACACCTTAAGAATATAAAACACAGCAATTTTTCTAGGTTCATGCCGTGTCTTGTGCGGGGTTTCGCCTAGGGACACCAAGATAACCTCATCGGAGGGCTCTTGGTGTCCGCGCCCGGACCCCCACAGGAGTAGCGGACTGTTCACTACCTCCCTTCTTATGAAGCGTGCCTACACTTCTTTACTGCGAGAGCTAAAAGCTCAAGAAGCCTTACACCTCCCTATAAAGGCTTCCAAAAAGATGGTATATTGGCTTTCACGGCCAAGGAATTAAAACTCAGCTAGGTTTATGCCATGTCTTGTGTGGGGTTTCGCCTAGGAAACCAAAATAGGCTCATAGGTGGCCTCTTGGTGTCCGTGCCCATACCCCACATGAGTAGCGAACTGTTAACTACCTCTCTTCTTAAGAAGCATGCCTACACTTCTTTACTTCGAGAGCTAAAAGCTCAAGAAGCCTTACACCTTCCTATAAAGGCTTCCAAAAAGATAGTATATTGGCTTTCACGGCCAAGGAATTAAAACTCAGTTAGGTTTATGCCATGTCTTGTGTGGGGTTTCACCTAGGAAACCAAAATAGGCTCATAGGCGGGCTCTTGGTGTCCGTGCCCATACCCCACAGGAGTAGCGAACTGTTAACTACCTCCCTTCTTATGAAGCATGCCTACACTTCTTTACAGCGAGAGCTAAAAGCTCAAGAAGCCTTACACCTCCCTATAAAGGCTTCCAAAAAGATGATATATTGGCTTTCACGGCCAAGGAATTAAAACTCGCCTATTTTTCTAGGTTTATGCAGTGTCTTGTGTGGGGTTTCTCGTAGGAACACCAAGATAGGTTCACTGGCAGGCTCTTGGTGTCTGTGCCCGGACCCCCACAGGAGTAGCGAACTGTGCACTACCACCCTTCTTAGTGTGCCTGTGCTTCTTTACGGCATAAACCTAGAAAAATTGCTGAGTTTTAATTCCCTGACCGTGAAAGCCAATATATCATCTTTTTGGAAGCCTTTATAGGGAGGTGAAAGGCTCCTCGAGCTTTTAGCTCACGTCACTCACTTTCATGATCCGGTGTTGTGCATGTTGACGGTCGACAGAAAGTTTGTCATCTTCCACAGATTGTCAGCCTTGAGGCGCTTGAACCACTCAAATGTTCTTGCTTGAGTCAGTGACCTATCACCACATACCTCTGTCAGTATGCAGTGGGTTTCAGATGCAGTTTTCTTCAATTTGAAACAGAATTTAATGCAAATCCTTTGTTCCTTCACAATATCCATTTGAAATTCGCTGAAGCACTGAAACACGTCCTGACACGCACCACTACAACTCACAACTGCATTCACGAAAGATGACGCAACTTTGTACCGCAGTAGCTAAGACACCTCGAGACACCTAGTGCTGGAAGTGCGTCCTACTACTGGTTTGACCGGTACAATCAAATTCTCGAATATTTTGGGAACCACCTCGTATTGTCAGAAGCCCCACCTTCTGAATCAGGCTGAGTGACGCAGTTAATTAGCATTGCCTTTCAAAACACAAATTCATGGTTTTGATCCTGGTTTAATCTGATGGCAATAAGAGGTGTTAGATTGCATTCTCATGTCAGCAAATGTACTGGCACTTAAAAAGATCCCCTCCTGGTAAAACTTTCTGAATTCGGTGTCTAAAAGCCACATCAGTCAAAGGAATTATTACACACATAATTTAAACACAATACAGTTTAGGGGATCGTTCAGTGCAAGTAACAATATCCTTGGACTTAACAAGGTATCTGACCATTTTGAATGATCAATCTCAGTGATTCATGTACCCATAAGATATGTATGGGCTTCCGCCCTTCACTCCAGCATCTCATTAAGTGGAGATTAATGCTCACTCAACATCCAGTTGTTGTTTTTTTGAATAAAAGACACCTCTGTATTTCATGGTTTTAGACCCTCTCAACTATCACTTTTTATTTCTCTACCTTTCATTTGTATGGCTCTTTACAATATAAGGCCTAATACCGGTAACTGAAAATCCAACTTGATCATCAATGCAGTCATGAAAATCCAATTCTTTGGGCCAACTGTACCAGTCTTGGCAAAGATTTTACCATGGTGATATTTGTATTTTGTGGAGCATCACCCTTGATAAAAAGTAATTGACCTTGTAACCAGGAAAGTTTAACCTGAAATAAAACTACCCCTTTTTGAAATCTGGAATATGCTAATTGAAATTGTTCAGAATACAACACCACATACAAGGACAGTCAGGCCGAAAAATAATCACTAGATAGGCACATCTAGAAAGTAAGTTCCAATTTTATACGTTACCCTGGCATCGCTGCAATCCCAGTTTGGCGCATCCACTGTAGTTGGTCTGAGTCAAGGAGATGATGCCATTTTGAGATCACTGTCCGTTGTTTACGCTTTATAGTGCTTGGTTAGAATGGCAAAAGGATATTAAGTGTCCCTTTTTTATACTCCGGTGTCGTAATCTCAATTGCTCAGATGTTGTGTTCTGTGTAGGCCTGTTGCCTCATGACACTAGACCAGGGATTCTCAACCGGTGGGTCGCGATCCCCTGGGGAGTCGCGGGATGTGTCTTGGGGGTTGCGAGATACGGAGAAAAAGTTTAAAGAAATGAGTTATTGCTGTAGTTTTTTATTAAAAAAGAAATACACTCACATTGTACTAAACTTTTATGTTTTTTTTATTAAGCTTGTTTGGAATTAACCAATTTTTTAATGTTGGAATGATAAAAGAAGACTTGAAGCTTTAGAAATGTGGTATTGGCGGAGGTTGGGAAAAATTCCATGGACCGCAAGAGTGACGAATGACGATGTGCTCAAAACCATTAATAAAAAGAGAGCATTTCTCAAAATAATACGGAAACAAGGCCAACTGATAGGACATGTCTATCGCCATAATAACTTTATCATAGCGTTTAGAAGAGAAAGTGACGCGACTTGTGGAGTTTGTATGGTCCAGCCGCTAGGTGGCTCTAGCGTCACTAGCGCTGAGTGAGGACGGTATCAATACAAGCAGTTGAATGTTACTTTTCAGTACTTGAATGTTATCAGCTTACACTACGTTGTACTAGACATGATGATCCAAATATAAAATTGTCCGCACTGAGTATATAAAACGCTGACGTCCGTTGTGTTGATTATGAAACATCAGATTGCGTCATAGGTTCTTATAATAAGGAAATAAAACATTCTGACGGGGGTCAAAATGTAACTGAATGTGTGAAAATCGTAAAGCTACAGACAATTCACTACTGCACAAATAAAGTAAATATAATATAATACAGTATAATGACAAACTCACCCATATAACTTATAGCTCTCAGTTGTCCGAAGCTTTGGACAGCTTATGCAATGATTTTCCAGACTATGAAGTTGACTGCTCTTTCCTAATTTCTTTCGTATGAAAGAAAAAGCGCACTTCATGAAATGAAAAACGAGTTTTCCAATAAGGTCCAGTTTATGTTCCATACACCATCAAAAAATCACGGCCCTAAAACAATCTCATCAATGCTGTCCTAACACTCATAAAATATATCAGCCCACAAATTTGAAAGGGAAGATAATTCCATTTCAACGACTACTTCGACCTGTAAAAGAATGTTGAAGACACTGTCAGACGGTTGAGTTAGGTAACTAAGGGCATTTATTGTGCCAAAGTCCTTTATATTAGTGAAAGTTGCAGCTGTTGTGTCCGACGGCCTTTTCACTTTGAAGGGTTGTTGCACACTTCACACAGCTGATCCCTTTCCTTAGTTGCTTGACAATATACCCGGCTAGATAGTGTGGGACTGCACCAGGCTTCAAACTCCATCTCATTCTCGCCATTTCGACTGTCTTTCCTTCCATAATGAAAGTGTCCGTTTTTATAAGGAAATTATCGGAGCAATGTTTGTCACATAGCCTGCATATGACTTACTTGACAATTTAATGTCTTTCCTCGGAATGGCCTTAGCCCATTTAAATAAATCATCTTCGGCTTTTGGAGGTCTAAAAAAGTGCCTACCTGTTGCAGATGACTTGTCGTATCCAGATCGGCACCCGGGAACAAAACAACACGGCATATTCACTTACACAGTTTTGTTTGACGAATCTTACCAGGTTATAATTCACTACACAGCACAAACGTGCTGTAATAAGTGTAAAGGCTTAGAAATACTAAACACACCAGTGTCATAACGTATGTATTATTTCACTATCGCTTCTTGATCGCATACACTTTTCAACACCAAGAAATAAGGACTAAACACGGCAGCATTTCCATGTTTTCAAACTCGCGAGCGCTTAGAAAGTGTCTCCAGCCAGCCACAACCAACCGCTGCGCAGTCTACCGGCGGGCGCAGCAACTACCCATACTAAAGATACGGCAAACTCGGGAGTCGGCACACTTTCTCTTCTAAACGCTATGACTTTATGGTAACTCTGTTGGATGGCATAATTCGGGGCAAGAGAGGAAGAGGGCGACCGAGACTGCAATGCATCAAACAGATCATAACGGATGTTAATGTCCATTCATACAGAGACATGGAGAGACTGACTGACGACGGAAGAATGGAAGAGGAGGATTGCTGCCAACCAATCTACGGATTGAGAACATGAATGAATGGAATGATTTTTGTCACACATCAACCAATGTCATTTTCCAGTGTCCAACGATTTCTTGATTTGGTTTTTAAATTCACCATTATGGAGAATACTTGTTCACAGTTGTAAGATGTAGAAAATGGCATCAAAGTTTTTAACGCTGTTGTGGACAGTATTCCTTTTTAATACTTATCCAAAATTTGTTGACACAAGCATTGTTAAAAGTTAGTTTCACTGACCCCTGACCACTTGAAATCTCTATCAGTTCATCATGAAGACGAGCACTTAGCTCTGATTTTGTTGGCTCACTGAACGGATTGACTACCGACAAAACCCAACTCCTATCCTTAACTGGAATGTAATCTGTCAAATTGTTCAATCAAGGCTTCGAGATGAGATGCTATGAGTAAGGAGAGAGATGAAGTGTCAAGGGATGTGGCGCCAATACTCAATACAAACTCCATAAACTCTTGAGTAAGTGGAAAATTTTCGAAATCTTCTTTCTTAACTCTTGTGTTCCAAACACTAAGTTTTTTTTTTACATGAGTTAACTCTGTCTTGAGCAAACAGAACAGTTTTGTCTGATCCTTGTATGGATGAGTTCAAAGTATTAAGGTGAGAGAAGATGTCAGCTAAATAAGCAAACGTTACCAACCACTTTCATCACTGAAAAGACTAGAAAGTTCAGGTTTACTATCAACCAGAAAGAGCAACATTTCTGACTTTAATTCAATCAGCCTGCTTAACACATTACCACGGGATAGCCACCGGTACTTCAGTGTGAAATAGAACATGTTTGTGCAAGGCTCCTACCTCTTCACACAAGTTCTCAAGCAACCTACTCTGCAGAGGGCGACTTTTGATTTACTTCACTACCTTGACAGCTTCATATAAAGCTTGTCGTAGTTCATCTGGCATTTTCTTAGTTACCAAAGCTTGCCTATCTAAAAAGCAGCAGACCCAGCTTGTATTCGGCATAAGTTATTTCATGATGATGATGATGATAATTGTTGTTTTAAGGGGCCTAACATCGAGGTTATCAGCCCAATAAGTTATTTCAACCTGGCAATCAAGCCACTCTTCTTTCCTGTAAGGGCTCTTGCTCCATCACTACAAACTGAAACGCATTTTTTCCAATCAATTTCGAAAGGTTCAGTTGCTTCAACAAACACCTTATAAAGACTTTCACCTGTTGTATTATTAGGCAAAGGATTACAAAATAGTATGTCTTCGTGAATAGAATCACTGCAATCATACCGGATGTAGCACAAAAAGTGAGCACAGTTGGCAACATCTGTTGGCTCGTCAATTGCAAAAAATGTATTTTCTTTTATTTGCTTCTTTAGCTGTTTCTGAACATCTTCAACCATGTCAGATATTCGTCTCGATATAGTATCATTTGATACTGGATTTTTTTTTTAGTTTTTCAGCATCTTCAGGACTGATCATATTTGAAACCATATCAATTTCGACAGGAAGAATTAATTCCTCAGCAATTGTTTGTGGTTTTCCCTGTTTAGCAATCTTGAGCGCTACCTCGTATGAAGCTTTATTTATTTATTTATTTATTTATTTATTTATTTACATAGGTCCCAATGAGCCTGAGCTCGTGTTAGGGACAATCAAGTAACATAGTTACAGCATGGCATATATATAATTTTTGTAACATTATTGTTTAGTTTAATAGTAACTTAGATTGCTAGTGACTAACTTTACAGAGATAATACGGTATGATACATTGCATTGCTTAAGGCTATTGTACATTGGCTATTCATTCCTTAATAGGAAGTCTTTTGTTTTCCTCTTAAATGTTTTTATAGAGAAACTTTCCCTTATGCCTAATGGTAGCGAGTTGTATTCTTTTATTATAGAGGACATAATTCCTTTAGTTCCAAATTTAATGGATTGGGAATGGCTGGTGAATATTTGATTTACTCCTCTTGTTGCATAATGATGAATGTCATTTGCATGGGTAAAATGGATGTGTGTGTGTATCAATTTGTTTTCTAATTTGTATACAAATACTGTTGCTGACATAGCTATTTGTTGGTTGCAGTGGCATAATTTTAGTTCATCATCATCATCTTGCACAGTTTCCAGCCACTGGCCGGGTCTGTTTGGAACACAAGCCTCTCCAACGTCTTCTGTCTTCCCACCATCTCTCAGCCTCCACCCTTGTCCAGTCTTCTCCTCTCTTCTTCACGCTTTCTTCCACCCCCTTCAGCCACCTGTCTCTCGGTCTTCCCCTCGGTCTCTTTCCTTCCCACTTCGTCTCATGTACTCTCCTGGGTATCCTCTTCTCCTCCATTCGTTTTACATGTCCATACCATCTAAGTCTAGATTTCTCTATACCATCCTGTAATGGTAATTTTAGTTCTTGAGTACAATTCATTTGAGGGTGTGAGCCAAGGTAATCCAAAGATAGATTTTATAGCACGTTTCTGGAGTATCTCAAGTTCTTTTATCAGCTCCTTCTTACAATATCCCCATATGAAATTCATGTACATTAGATGTGAATGTATCAGAGCAAAGTATATATTTTTCAATTGTTGGCTAGTAAGACAGCTATATCTTAATCTGAAAATAATACCAATTAAAGGGCTGATTTTATGTTTTACATTTTCTACATGATTTTCCCAGGTTAGTGTACTATCTAGTGTGATACCTAAGTATGTTGCCGATTTAACCCTTTCTATTTCTTTGTTGGCTATGTTGACTATGTTTGTGGTCTCAATCTTGTATGATGGTTTATGGAAGAATAAATATTTTGTTTTAGTGATATTGATAACCATTTTGTGTGCTCTCAACCAATCCACCAGCTTATTGAGATCATAATTAATATTTAGCATAATTTCCTGTTCAGATGTTCCCAGATAGAGTATAAAAATATCATCTGCAAATAGTTTAAGCTTGCCTTTCAATTCTAATAATACTATATCATTAATATAGGCCAAGAAAAGAATTGGTCCTAAGACAGAACCTTGAGGTACTCCTGTGTCAATTCTCATTTGAGATCCTTTTACATTATCAATTGCAACATATTGTTTTCTGTTAGTGAGGTAGTTCTTGAACCAATCATGTGCCACTCCTCTGATGCCTGCAAATTCTAGTTTATTAAGGAGAATCTTATGGTTAACCAGATCGAAGGCTTTTTGAAGGTCAATTAGTACACCAGCAGCTAGTTTGTTTTCATCTAATGCCTTTTCTACATCAGTTACTACTTCAAATATAGCACTATCAGCTCCTCTATTTGGAATAAACCCATATTGGCAGTTTGCAAAGTAATCATTTTTCATGAAGAAATTCATAAGTCTTCGTTTAACAACGCTTTCTAGAACCTTGCTGATGGCAGATATAATATTAATGGGTCTGTAATTTGATGGGTGGGTTTTGTCCCCTTTTTTGTAGATCGGGACCACCCTAGAGACTTTACAGGCATCGGGGAATATACCAGTCATCAGTGAAAGATTTATTATTTTGACAAGATATGGTGTAAGGCCCTCAAGACACAATTGTAGCATGACATTAGTAGTGTTGTCCTCACTTATATTGTTTTTGTGTTTTAGGGAGTTTATAATTGATTGTATTTCATTAGCATCAGTAGGTAACATAAAGATTGTCTTAGTGCTAGTAGTATTTTTATAGCTTGTAATGTCCGAGGTAGAACCGTTTCCTTGATTTTCCCATATACTGTTAGCAATATTGACATAATATTTATTAATTTCATCACATATATTTTCCTTTTTTTCAACATTTGTGCCGTCGACTATAAGTTTGACAATTTCATTTTTCCCCTTCTTTGGTCTATAACATCTCATTAACAACACTCCACACTTCCCTCTGATTATTTGCATTTTGAATTTTTTGGTCAAAGTAGTTTCTTTGTAGGTTTCTCTTAAGTTTTGTAACTTGGTTGCTAATAATTTTATATTCTTCTAAAATTTCTGCAGATGGATTTTTAACTTTGGTTTTTGTATATATCTTATCTTTCCTGTGTATTAGTGCTAAAAGATCTTGTGTGATCCAGGGTTTTATTGGTGGGGCACTTGGCTCCTTATTCGTATATTTCATAGTACAGGCTTCTATTCCTTTATTAATAAAATCACAGAATTTATTGTAGTAGTCATTGACGTTAGTTTCATTTAGGGGTCGACGGTGCACCGATTTTTCGGTTTCGGTACGGTACAAAGGAAATTACCGACCTTGGTTCGAGACGATAAAAAACTCGGTAAAAAGTTCGGTTCGGTACAAGACACACAAATACCTTAATTTAAGGAAACCTTTTTTTAGACATCCAATTATTGTCCTTTATCAACAATGTTTTACTTCAATAGTTAGTTAAATACAGTAAAACTTCTTGTATACGGTTCATATTTATACGTTTTCTATACGATTTTTCCTGGTCCCGGCAAAATGCCGATACTTTCCATGTTAATTTATCTCCGATATACGTTTTACATTTATTCGTTTTTCACGCTTATACGATCATATTTTAAGTCCTTTGCAATATAAAGCGTCATTTATACGTTGCGTGTTCTGAGAAAGTACGTATGTTCGAATGCAAACTTTTGTTACCGCCTGTACTTCCCTTCGGAAGGATGCACCGCATGCTATATTATGTTACGATGGCCTTGAGCGACACCGGTGGTCACGGCGACACTCGCTTCCCAGAGTGTCGTAACAAGGAAGAACAGCTTGCGTAATAAGCAAGCGCTATTATTGTGTTAGCCTTTCAAAATAACAGGAAGCAGCCATAAAACACAGCTTATGTTAAGATGAGCGGAAGGGTTTTACGATCGCCGATATATTAAAAAAATATATTTCCGCTTTTATAATTTTCATTCGCGTTTTTATTTAGGACTTCTCGTCAAACAATAATCTTGCGTCTTCAGACAAATGGAAATCCATTAATTTAGGCCTACACTACGGTATTTTATTAATGACGATGAAGAGTGCAGAATAATACAGTGGATTTTAATGATGCTGTCAATGCTCTATGGACTATCAAACATTTTGTGACGCACTATAACGTTTCTGAGGAAATAATGGCCGAATTATATCGGTTTGAAAATACTGTTCACGCCGTGGCCGCGGCCAACAATAAACAAGCCAAGATAACAAACTACTTCGTCAAGTGACTCAATTTTCTTTGTTTTGTTATATCTGAGTGCATTTCTCTTGTAGTTGTTTTGTTAAATATTGTCGATTACAGTTAAACAATCGTATTATTATTTCTTGTTTTTCACTTCTTAACGGGAACCCTCGTTCGCCCGCCGCCCGCGTTGCTAGCCTGTCTCCGCCAGGCACTTAGCCGTAATGCGTAGCTCGCGCGGCACAGTCATTGAGTAGACTATAGCCTATAGTTCACAGCTGGTGCTGAAAATGTTCGCCATTCATTGCTACACATCGCTGGCACCTCTTCATGAAGTTGTCATTTACGTTCTGAAGTTCCTCAGCACCGATTGACTATTTCAGCTCTAATATACCTTAGTCCAAAGAATATGGACTGTTAAAGCCGTGGCGTCAAAAAGCGCATTACGGCAAAGTGCTTGGCGAGAACCGGCTCGTGGTGCGAGAGAGGGTCCCCGTCGCTTTTAAAACAAAGTCCCTGTATAACCCATATTGTCACATACATTTTGCAGTTTTTATTTGCCGACTTTCATTTACGCGTTTTTCACATTTATGCGTGTTTTTTTCCTTTGGTCCCCTGGATATCGTATAAGTGAAGTTTTACTACTAGAGCACAATAACTCTTCTGATTAATACAATTAAATTATGGACTTAAGTGTTCCAGTGTGAGCTTAATGTCTATTTAATGTATGCATCAATTGGCTTACTCCACACTAAAAGGGCAAGTTTGAAAGTTAATGGAACATTGTATGAGATTATTAGCTGTACATTTTTTCTGTATTTTAAATTAGAATTGTGCTATTTGGCAAGTATGTGGTTTACTGTATAATCATTAGAACTCATGTGTTACTTTTTTCTTAATGGTTTACTCGAATTTAGCATGTTAAAATCAGCCGAGCTGTACCGAACCGATTTTGTACCGAGAACCGAAGTACAATTTTTTTTACCGAACCGAACCGTACCGAACCGAAATTTTCAGTACCGAAGACCCCTAGTTTCATTGCATACAAATTCTTGAGTTATTAAATATTTATTAAGTTTTTTGTAGTTTATTTTATCCTTTTCTATTGGCCTATCATCACATATTGAGTTCCTGTTTATCTTTTTGTTTCTCATTTCACAGATGAGTAAATGGTGATCACTCAAATCATTATCAATATTATAGACATTACATATTTTGTCACAGTCGTTCACCAATACATGATCAATTAGAGTAGAGCTAGTTTGTGTTACACGAGTTGGATATTTTGTATTACATAAGACTAGACCGTATGATTTGACTAGGTTAATATAACTACTAGTATATCTGTCCCCAAATAATAGATCGATATTCATATCACCTAGTATTATAACAGGATTCGTTGAGTAAGAACTAATAATTACTTCGAGATCAGTTAGAAAGTGTGGAATGTTGCTTTTATGAGGGTTGTAAGCAGTGATTATATTGTGTTCTTGATGGCCTTTTCTCACAGTAATGTGCAGTATGCTGTGGGTGGAATTTATTTCCTTTACAAGGGTACTGCTACATTTGTTTGAAATATACAAAGATACTCCCCCTCCAGTTTGCTTTCTAACTATGTGATATGCAACATATTTCTTAATATTGAAAAACATTTTTGTTTGTTCTGTTAACCAATTTTCTGAGATTGCTAGGACATCTACACCTTTGATTCTGCCCAACATTATTTGGATATCATCGAACTTGTTTTTTATGCTATGTGCATTTATGTGTACGCATTTTAGTGTACTGGTATCGGTTATTATCTGTTTACTGTCCTTAATCTTATAATAATCGCTAAGTGTATTACAGTTACACTCGGTTAATTCTAGTGTATTATTATTTGCATTACCTAAAAAATTTAATTTCTGTAATTCTAGTTCCATATGGGATAATACTTAGTAGATATCTTACTATTACATAGATTTTAGTTTGAGAGGGCGAGTTCATCCAGTATTTCAGCACTTGATATAAGCTTTGAGGGTCCATTTTGATTTTTCCGAATGTATATTTTGCAGTCTCTGACCCAAGTTGCAAAGATTTTTCCCTGTTGTCTCAATTCACGGCACTTTTTGGCGATGGTTTCATTTCTTGGGGTCAGGTGTTCATTGATATATATATTACCACCATCACTGTAACCAATTTCACTCGTCTTCAGGGTCTTCTTTTGTCTTCTGCTACTGAGAATCTCTTCCTTCTTCCACCTATTATTTAATTTCACAATTATCGGTTGAGGTCCAGGCTTTGTTGACGGGAGGCGGTGAGCTGCGTCTATGTTTGCCCTGGTGATTTCAACTCCTAACGTCTTGCCAATGTCCGAGGTTTTGTGAAATACATCCTCCTCTCTTTCAGTGGGTATTCCATACACTATCAAGTTGTTCTTGCGCTGGTACTGTTTTAGTTCCTCCAATTCGTTGATAGCTCTAGATCCTGCCATTTCTGCGTCCTTGACGGTTTTTCTCTCTTTCTTCAGAGTTTCAATTTCCCGGTGGAGTTCATCATACTTTTCTGATAAGAAAGTTGCTAGTTTTCTTACCTCGTGGTTTTCTTCTCTCATCGCCGAAAGGGATTCCTCAAGTTTCTGGGAGAAAGATGCCATAACCTCTTTGAGGTTAGGTTGCGGGAGGCAGTCTTCCCGATTGCATGACCATTTGAAAGTATCATCTTTCCGGAATTGTTGGTACGTGTCTTTACTCATTTTCATGCATGTTACATGAAACCAGCGTCCACACTCACCATCACATCCTACAGCCTGCTGATTGTTCTTGATCTTTTTGCCGCATGGAGCACAGTTGACCGTCATGATATTAAATGTTATATGACTTCTCTTTTAGCAAGTTATGTATTGTATTTCTCTTACGTATTTTACCTACACTGTTCACACAATATTTAACACTTTAGTCACTCGCGTAATCCTCGGTAAACCTGCGTAATTTCTTAATTTTGCTTACGTTTAGAATATAAACCTTTTACATATCCGCCATTTTTCCAAACATTAGCAAGACCTTTAATGTTGTTTACCTGTTGAATTTGAAGGGATAACTGATTTCTTTGGAAGAATTCCACTGGTTTGTTTTTCAGCGCAAAATGTTTCGTTTCAAGATGGTGTTTTATTTTTGAAGGCTTCATGCTTTCGGCTGACAACACTTCACTACATATAACGCATTAGGGTTTGTTTGCTAGATCAGTAAAACCGAACTGTATGTATGACTGGCCATATTTGCGGCACTTTGTTTTCACACACTCACTACCGTCACTACTTGAAGACGCTTTCTTAAAAATCTTATCCATTGTTTCTAACTGTAACTGGTTGCAATACTACTCGCAAAACAAAGATTAAAGTGCACGTGGTGTTCTGCACAAGGCGCCAGGCTGTCGTCTGCCGGCTGGCTTGTCAGAGTGCACGCACAGCCTGTACTGCGTACATTGCTCGAGCTTGAAGGAACGCGAGGTTAATAACTGTCATAAAACTACTGCAAGTGTATAAAATCAGTGAGATATACTACTGACTCTTATTATTAATGAATTAGAGTGACAAAAATTAATGTTTATTAATATTAGATACAAGTGTTTTTTATGAATAAAACAACAATTATTGTAATGTTTTAATTATTGTTTTAACGTTAAAACTTGGGGGTTCATCAAAATACACACCCTAAAAAGGGGTCGCAGTGTCTAAAAGTTTGAGAACCCCTGTACTAGACTATTTAAAGTTATTTTGATATTGGCCTCAGATTATTTTTGATAATGTTAGACCTTCTCGCGTTTCCTCTTGTTTTCTGGCACACTCGAGGAAAGCCCTACTCCTACCTCACTGCCTGCCGAGCTTGGAGAGGTTATGTTAGGTTAGGAGTGGCAGGCGAATACCCAACACATCCAAGATCAGGGGCAGTCATAATTATAACCAAGAGAGTTCATGGGTGATTACTTAGAATTTTGCATGTAAGTGACAGCCATGTTGTTTGATCTTTTTATAATAATAATAATAACGATGAGAAAGAAGACTCAGATCCGACAGGATAAAGAACTACTGGGCTGAGAGAAAAAACAAAAAGCCTTGGTATAGAATTGACTAAATTGGTCCAATAAAGGCCATAAAATGTATATTAATAATAATAATCGCGTGATGGTATCGTGGAGCAACATTTTGAGCTATCAGATTATTTTATTTTTGTTTTATTTCAGGATCTACTTTACACCACAAGTATTTGCTAAACTGCAGCATGGTGACCCTCATGGGAGGATTAATATTATGGCATTGTTCAATTACATCATGCGTAAAGTGTGGTACCACCAGACACGCATTGGGCTATCCATGTTTGATGTTATAGGTCAAGGATACCTCAGAGAGCTGGTACGATTATTTTTACTAAGCATGCTTGAAATATCATGTTCAAGGTGTGGTTCTATCAACAGACATGCACTGGGCCATCGTATGTCATAAGCTATGGATATCTTCTCATCGTTTATCTCTGTGTCGAATCATTATTGGTTCCTTATGATGTTTCCATCATTTTCCTGTTGAATTATTGTACTATTTACATGTAGCACCTCCCGTGGGGGTTTGCCTGTTCCTCTATCGGGCGCGTCCCAGGTGGCGGATAGGGGGGCTCGCCGGACTTGTCCGGAGGGTGTGAGGGAAATAAAATACCTCTCGCGGACCAAAAACAGGCCCCTCGCCAGGGTTATGGTGAAGCTACGTTAGGCCTAGCAAGCCAGTAGTGGATATGAAACTGCTTTTAAAACGGGAACGGGCCTCGGAAAGGACAGATCTAAAGGAAGCAGACCTGGCTATGGAAATGGACTATGAATCGGAACTTTGAATATAACTTCATTGACGGGAAGAGTGGAGGAGGTTGTGGATATGATGGAGAGGAGAAAACTGGATGTATTCGGACTGGCAGAGACCAGATGGAGAGGGGAAGGAAGAAAAGAACTGAGAAATGGCTTGCAGCTATACTGGATAGGAAATGAGGAGGGGAAGAGAAATGGAGTGGGAATGGTGGTGAGAGAAGGGCTGAGGGAGGAAGTAAAGAGGGCAAGTGATAGAATAATCAGAGCCAGAATCACTGTGAAAGGTAGAAACCTGGACATTCTGCAAGTCTATGCACCACAGGTGGGATGCACAGAAGGCGGACAAGTTTGAAGAGGAGTTGCAGAAGCAGTTAGTGGGGAGAGACCTGATAGTCATGGGAGACCTAAATGCCCATGTCGGAACTGATAGAAGAGGTTTTGAGGAAGTGATTGGTGGTGAAGGATGGGGAAACAGGAATAAGGAAGGAGAGAGATTGTTGGAACTGTGCAAGATAAATGGGCTAATGGTTGGAAACACATGGTACAAGAAGAGAGAGAGCCATAAAATTACTTGGTACAGCAGGGATTTGACTAGGAAATCAGTGGTGGACTATATTATATGCGGGAAGGAGACAAAGAAGAGTATCACGGATATAAGGGTAATACCTTCAGAAGCCCTGGACAGTGACCACCGTCTGCTGGTCGCCAAGGTGAGAGGACTGAAGGAAAAGAGGAGAACTGAGAACCAAGAAAGAAGAATAAGGACATGGAAGCTGAAGGAGGATGGAAACAAGGAGAAGTTCCAGATATTAGTGAGGAACAAATTACCGAAGGATGATCCGAAAACAGGTGAAGAAGAATGGAATAGGTTCAAGGACGTGTTGGTAGAAGCAGCGGAAGTCGTGTGTGGCAGAACTAGTGGAAAGAAAAGGTGGAAGGAAACACCATGGTGGAACCCCAGAACTAAGGAAGCAGTGAAAAGGAAAAATGAAGCATTCAGGAAATGGTTCCAACAGAGGACAGACAGAACAAGAGAAGAATACCAAGAGCAGAAGAAAGAAGCAGGAGAAGTAGTGAAGGAAGAGAAAAAGAAATGGCTGGAGAAATGGACAGAAATGATGGAGGAGAACTGTGATGGCAGTAAGAAAGGGTTGTATGGAATGATAAAGGCAAAGAGAAGAGATACAGGGGAAAATGTCAGAATGGTGGACAGGAATGGAAAGGAGGTCGAAAATATGGAAGAAGTAAAGGTTATCTGGAGAGAATACTTCAAGGAACTCCTAAATCCAACTAAAACCAGCGTAGTGGACATTGTGGAGGAAGAAACAGACAGTGACCAAGACATTTCAGAGAAGGAATTGACATGGAAAGAAGTGGAGGAAGCATTAAAGAAGATGAAAGGGGGAAAGGCACCGGGAATAGACGAAGTGAGTGTGGAGATGGTGAGAGCAGCAGGGGTGATAGGAACACAGTGGCTCTTTCGAGAAATGAAAGTGATATGGAGGGAGAAGAAAATACCAGAGGACTGGAAAAGAGGGATAATAATACCCATATTTAAAAAGGGAAGTAGGAAGGAATGCAAGAACTACAGGGGAATTACACTCATGTGCCACTGCGCCAAAATATTTGAGAAGGTACTGGAGAGAAGAATTCGGACAGAAGTTGAAGATGGGCTGAGGGAAGAACAGTATGGATTCAGGCCAGGAAGGTCAACAGTTGACCTCATCTTTGCAGTAAGACAGCTACAAGAACACCATTATGAATATGGGAAAGATCTGGTGATGACCTTCTTGGATATTGAGAAAGCATATGATAGTATTAATAGAAACAAGGTATGGGAAGCAATGAGAGCAAAAGCAGTGAACAAGGAGACAGTGGCAAGAGTGAAAGCAATGTACGAGGGAAGCAAAAGCTGTGTAAAGGTGGGAAGAGAGAGAACGGAATGGTTTCAACTGGAGAGTGGTCTGAAACAGGGAAGTGCCCTCTCACCCCTGTTATTTATAGTGGTGATGGATGAAATCATACGAAAAGTGGTAAATAGCATTGGGGAAAGGAAAATGAAGGCAATGTTGTTTGCTGATGACCTTCTGGTATGTGGAGAGGATGAGGAAGAAGTACAAGAGCAATTAGATGAGTGGGAGAAGGTAGTGTTATCATATGGGATGAAGTTCTCAGCACAAAAGAGTGAAGTGGTCATCACAACGAGGAAGAAGAACAGACTGGATATGGGCATAACACTTGGAGGACAGCAGTTGCAGAAAGTAGAATGCTTCAAGTACTTGGGAAGCATAATTGAAGAAAATGGAGGCAATTGGATGGAAATAAATGAGAGGGGAAGGTGCGCAGATGGATTTTTCAAGAGTGTTAGGGGGATGATATGGAATAAAGATGTACCACAAAAATGTAAAGGAATCATCTACAAGACCTACTTTGTGCCAATTTTGACATATGGTTCAGAAACATGGGTGATGAAGGAAAGGGACAAGAATAAAATACGAGCAGTGGAGATGAAGTTCCAGAGGGGTAGGGTAGGAGTGACAAGAATGGACAGAGTAAGGAATGAGAGAGTCAGGGAGATGGTAAGAGAGGAACCATTGCAAAATAGAATAGAGCGATCTAGGCTACAATGGTATGGACATGTGAGGAGGATGGAAGAGGAGAGGATACCGAAGAAGATGTTTGGAATGGAAATGACGGGAAGGAGGCCAAGGGGAAGACCAAGGGACAGATGGACAAAAGGAGTTAAGAAGAGTGTGGAGGAAAGAGGAGTGTGCTGGGACACAGTAAATGACGAGAGATGGTGGATGGACAGGAAACGATGGAGAGGCTTATGTTCCAAGCAGACCCGACCAGCGGTTGGAAACTGCTCAAGATGATGATGATGATGATTTCTTTTATAGTTAAATTGTAAATTAATTACTGAAATTGAAATTATAACCACCATTGATCTCAAAAGGTACAATTCTATTCCAAGACATCTGAAGTACATATTGTAAATGGTTATCTTAATGATAAAATATGTAAATATTTTTAGTGTTCCTTCCTTCCTTCCTTCCTTCCTCCCATTACTCTTTATTTAGTGACTTAAAATTCTGCTCCGCTTCTGTTCGCTGCGGGGCAGGGATTCTTAGTTTTCATAGCCGAGCACATATCACAGAGGCCAACAACAAATGCCGCCTTGAAGGGTATAAGGAGTGTTGAAACTGGACCATAGAACATTGGAAAGCCATTGTGTCAAGTGATGAATCACAGTATATAATGCTGCGATCTGATGGTAGAGTGTAGTTGTGGCAAATGCCTGGTTAACGCTATGTTCCAGACTGTTAAATGCATGTGAGATTTTCGAAGTGAAATGCCATGTCCTGTGGTTTGGAATCCACATAAAAAGGAGTTCCTGTGGCTCATGATCGCACAATTAATGGTCATGTTAAACTTCAAGCTTCCTTTCTAGACTGTTTAGTGCTCACAGTGGAATTTGGACCTGGAGCTGTTACAATGTGGTCACGTTTCGCATGGAAGAGGTTTGGCCCCTAGTTGTTTTATATGGCTATGCCACAGCACAAGATTATGTAGACATTTTAACCTCTTTCATGCTCTCTACCATCAAAGACCACTTTGGGAATGATCATGCATATTTCAACATGACCATTCACATCAGAGCATGGAGGTGTATGTATCTATATCAAAGGAAACATAGAATTTAAACCTATACCAATTCCCGATGACTTATGCATAGATAAACATTTTGAGGCAACAGCTATTTCTATCCCAAAAGAAAATTTAATTCTCATCTGTATATATCGTTCACCAGGAAATAGTGCAAAGTTATATCTGAATAAACTAGAAGTGATAATAAATAAAATAAATAAATTTAATAAAAAAATAGTTCTTTGTGGAGATTTCAATATTAACTTTTTAGAGGAAAGTACGGAGAGAAGGGAATTGCTAAATTTGTTAAGCTCCCATCATCTAATTCACACAGTAACAGTACCCACAAGAATAACAAAAACTAGTGCAACCACACTTGACCAGATAATAATTAATGACAATGTGAACTGCAACTCTCTCGAAGTAATCAACACAGGTTTCAGTGACCACCGAGCTCAAATAATAACTCTAAATATTTCAAACCCAGTTTACAATGCTCAGTTTGATAAATGTCGAAGCTTTAGTCAGCACAATATAAACTATTTCAACAACTTGTTAAAAGGAGAAACTTGGGAAGGTGTGTACAAGTCAATAGATACAAACAAAAAATTCCAGGAATTCATTAATATTTTCCTGTATTATTTTGATATTGCATTTCCTTTGAAGAGTATCAGACTGAAAGTTTCTTCTCCATCAAAACAATGGCTTACTCTTGGAATAATTACTTCATGCAAAAGAAAGCGTTTCCTCCACGATTTTCAAAGTACGCACGAAACCTCCAATGAATTTAACATGTATTTCAAGACCTATAAGACCATACTTAACAAAGTTATAAAATTAGCAAAGAGAATGTCAAATGATAATTATATCCTGGAATCTAAAAATAAAACTAAGGCTATGTGGAATATCATAAAAAATGAAACCAGGCAAACAAAACCGGCAGTAAATAACATAACGTTATCAGAAGACTCCAAGAAGATCAATGACCCACAAAATGTCTCAAGAATTTTTAATGAGCATTTTGCTACCATAGCTGAAAAACTACTAAATGTAAACAATATACAAGCAATAAAATCAACACTCACGAATATAACATTTAATGGAAAATCAATGTTTGTTGAAAATGTTACAGAAGCAGAAATCCTCAATATTGTAAAGAACCTACAGAATAAACATTGCTCAGGAGTTGATAACATTCCTGATATACTAATTAAAAAATGTATCCAAAATATAATTACCCCCTTAACACACCTCTGTAACCAATCTCTCATGTCAGGAATATTTCCAGATATCTTTAAAATTGCAAAAGTAATTCCATTATTTAAAGGGGGAGATAGAGAAAACGTAACCAATTATAGACCTATTTCTTTATTGTCGATATTTTCAAAAATTTTAGAGAAGATAATGTACAACCGTCTAATTAGCTTCATAAACAAATATAAATTGTTAACTGACTCTCAACATGGCTTTAGAGAAGGAAAATCAACAATGTCCGCAATTTATGAATTTTTAAATCCTGCTTTTGAGTCACTTGATGAAAGGAAGAGAGTATGTGGCCTGTTTTTGGACCTGTCTAAAGCTTTTGATGTGATAAATCATCAGATACTAATTCTTTGATAAACTCCATCAATATGGTATCAGGGGTATCGCTAGTAAGTGGTTTAAGTCATATTTAAATAATCGCCAACAGATCGTCGAACAAAAAAGTTTAGAAAATACCACAAACATATTTAAATATTACCACTCAGATCCTATGTTTTTGAAGTATGGCATTCCGCAGGGGTCCGTTCTAGGGCCACTACTTTTTCTCCTTTACGTAAATGACTTGCCATCTCAGATACCTGCATTTAAAACTGTACTATTCGCAGATGATACAAGTGTTTTGATGAGGGGTGAAAATGACACTGAACTTCAAAAATCAGTAGAGGAAGTAACAGGTCAGCTGTCCTTATGGTTCAACAATAATGGATTCCTTATCAACACTAGTAAAACAGTGGTTCTTAACTTTCACACAGCTCAGAATAAAAGTATTAATTCTCCCTCCATAATCTTAAATGACCTTAAAATTGGTAACGCCTCTTCTACTAAATTCTTAGGCCTTTGGTTGCAGGATGACCTAAAATGGAACTCGCATACCACTAAACTTGCCAAGAAACTAAGCTCAAGTTGTTATGCATTGAGAGTATTAAGACAATCGACTAGCTGGAGAACTGTTCTTAGTACTTATTTTGCTTATTGCTATTCGCTTATGAAATATGGAATCATATTTTGGGGAAATTCACCTGCTGCTCACCAAATCTTTATTATCCAGAAAAGAATAATTAGAACAATGAAAGGAACTACTAGATTGCATACATGTAAGCCTCTGTTTAAACAACTGAAAATTTTACCTTTGCCATGTATTTACATCTTTGAACTTCTATTATTTGTCAAACAAAGCTTAGGAAATGAGGATATCTTTGAGATGAATTCAAATATACATAACTACCAGACCAGACAAAAGAACAATCTTCATGTACATGCTGCAAATACAACACTATGTAAAAATGGTGTATACCATGCAGCTATAACGCTGTATAATCATTTGCCAAATAATATTAAAAGTACAGCAAATTACATAAAGTTCAAAATAAAAACTAAAGAGTTCTTGCTGGAGCACTGCTTCTACTCAGTTAAAGAGTTTTTAGAATATCAATAGTTATGTTTATGTATTCATAGGACTAAATGATGTAAGGTTATCCTTGTGTAGGCCCATATTATTATTGTGATTGTAAATTAGTATTAGTATAATTTGTGAATTGACGTGTCCTATATCATTGTACAATGTACATTATATGATTGAATGGATGAATAAAAAATACAATACAATACAATACACCCATATTGCATGGATTGTGGTGTGGTGGTTTGCCAACAGCTGTAACCCATTAATCGACTGAGTTATTCAGAGTCTTTATTTGAATCCCATAAAATATCTTTGTGTTGCTACCTTGTTGATGTGATCTGTTTTTGACTATTTTCATTCATTTTCCTCTTCTTTTTTTTTTTCCTGATCATTGAGTGTACATATAATGTTCTTCACTATACTGAATCAGGCTTTGTTTGTTAGTTAAAGCTAGTATTCTTCAGGAACCCTTCCACCACTTAATTGAAGGTACGTCTGTTAGAGTGAAAACTGTCATCAAAGCAATGGGTGGGCTAACACTATATTGACAGCCACAGCTAGCAGTCGAGGCCGGCCCAATCTACATCTTTGTTTTCATGAGAGTGTTCAGATATTTCTGGCCATTGTGTGTACACAGTGTGTTCTTCACCATACTGAAAACGTCCAGAAAGGCCAAGGTTGCCAATCTTGCAAATGGGACAGTTTCCACCATAGTGATGTTAGACTGGCAACTAGTGCTTTCTGGACCAGCCAGATTTCCAGCCTACTCGCCGAATCGTATGTCCACCTCTTTCATTAGATGTCAGCATATGCTGCCAATGGGTCAAATGATTCATAAAATTACTTAATAGTGATGAACCTAAAGATTCTTTTGAATTCGATCCCTATCCTAGAAATAAAACACACCTGGAAAAGATTATAACGCCGGTTTACGATGAAGTGCGTACAACATTCGATTCACTTAAGAATTTTAAAGTGGCAGGAGAGAATAAAGTAGTAGCAGAACTTTGGAAGAATGCTAATGTACAGACTATTCATAACCTACATAAACATCTTAATGACATTTGGAATACAGAAAAATTGCCTGAAGAGTGGAATATTGCAAATATACACCCCATACACAAAAAGGGCGATAGATCAGATCCTAGCAATTATCAAGGAATATCGTTGCTGGATGTCACGTATAAGATTTTTCAAAGATTTTGTATTCCAGAATTCACGAACAACTTGATAATGAACTTGGTGAATATCAGGGTGGTTTCCGTCCAGGACGAAGCTGTCCAGATCAAATTATCAGTCTCAAATGGATTATAAAACATCACAGGATTAGGAGCAAAGATTTAGTGATCACATTCGTTGATTTTTAAAAAGCTTATGATAGTATCCATCGCGAATTTCTATTAAATGTCCTTACTGAATTTGGTTTACATCGAAAACTTGTTAACCTTATTGCGGTCACTCTTAAGAATACTAAATCTAGAGTTAGCTTTAGAAGTGAAACCTCTGAGTCATTTGAAATCCATACTGGTCTTCGGCAGGGAGATGGATTATCTTCATTGTTGTTTAATTGTGTGCTGGAAAAAGTTATGCGTCAATGGAATAAGGTTTGTCCACCGAATGTTAAGATGGGGAAAAAATATTCGACTAAATTGTCTCGCCTTTGCAGATGATCTAGCATTATTAGCAACTAGTATCGAAGAAGCTAAATTTCAGGTAGAGGAATTGGAACGATTAGCAGCAAAGGTTTGGTTGAAAATTTCTTTTGAGAAAACAGAAATGATGCCATCTTTTCAAGTTGACACATCACATATTGTACTGCATAATGCCCAGAAAATAAAGATCGTGAAAGAATTTAAATATCTTGGTGAGATCATCACTTGGAATGCCAATGAAAGAGCATCAAATCCTGGTGCAGTCATTTGGCATTTGAGGGTGCTTAAATGCAAGTGAGCCACGTTGGTAGATTTATTGGCATGTCAAAGATCCCCTTCCAGTCAATTTTCTGGTGGCCCAGTGTCTCTAAAGCTGCAGGGACTAAAAGGAATGTAAAACCAGTTACGTTGTTCTTGTGGTTGTTGTTGTTGTGGTGGTGGTGGTTGTTAAGCATGACTTATCTTGAAATTGGAATTAAAATAATAATTCATTTATTTTCCGCCATTTTTAGATTTGCCTGGTATTTTATTATCTGCTCTGTTTTCAGGATTTGGAGAATTATATCCTGGAGCTCATCCCTACTTTACCTCAATTGGATGGTTTAGAGAAATCATTCCATAGTTTTTATGTCTGCACAGCAGTGCGAAAGTTTTTATTTTTTCTTGATCCATTGAGAACTGGAAAGGTTCGCATCCAAGATATTCTAGCGTGTAGCTTCCTTGACGATTTGCTTGAGGTAAGTACTTTGATGCTAATTCAGAGTTTAATATTTCAACAAAACTGGGAAATTCCTGCCTATCTACTTAATTTCAAAATCTGGGAAATTTGTCAATCACAATGACGATTGCTGTTTAATGGAGCGGAGATGCAATGTCATCTGCCCCTGCTTGAAAATTTCATAATTATTTTGAACTTTAAGAATAATTTTATACTGGTTTCTGTCTTAAAGGTAGTGCTTGGGAGTCGTCAAGAATGCAAAGTAATCTTTAAGTGTAGTAAATGGATCAGTGCAAAATTTTGTGGATTATTATTTTTAAAGGCGTAGTTATACTTTATATGCATTCATATAGCATACATGTTTGTAGGATATAAATTCTCAAATTTTCAGTTGTTTTGCCAAAAAGGTGTACCATCAAAAGTGTTGTGAATAATCAGCCTTCTGGAATATCCAGTTTATTTTTGGTCCTACGTACAGCTCTCTTTGTGACCGGAGCTTAACTTTAGCTAGGACACACAAACTCATTACCCTACATATTTTTAACAAGATATCAAAACTTTAGTTAAGTTGACACTGCATTAATGTTATACTAAGGGCATACAGTGGCTCGCTTTCACAGTTACGAGATGTGGACTTGCCAAAGGATCTGCAGGATTCAAACTGGTTTTCAGCACCATCAGCATTACGAGTGTATGGCCAGTACCTAAATCTAGACAAAGACCACAACGGTATGCTGAATCGTGAGGAACTTTCAGGGTAAGCCTCTATTTCTGACCTCATTTTTCGGATGGCAGCATCCTAGTTGCTAACAAGGTATGGTTATTATCTTGTAGTATAATTCTTGGCATTGTGAAAATAACCAGTATCAAAATTACTTGTCTTATTTTAAGAAAAATTCCTCAATTAAAAAAGAGAAGGGGGAGGATTATAAAGAAGGAGGGCTTTTTTTTTTTTTTGGCTGAATGTGACAGAATGGCATTCTCACACTTCATCATGGGAAATAGAGATGATTAACTGTACCTGAATAAAGTTTATTTAGTTAGGTCTTGTGACATTTCACAATTTGTTCATTAGCCTTGTTTGTGGTTCCCATATGTGCTGTGTGAATTGTTGTGAAATTGAAAGTGGTTACCACACATCATTTTAATACAGGGTTATTCATAATTCCATCAGGGGTTTCAAACCTTAATTGTATACTAGCTATGACAGATGTAGGAAAATAACTCATACGAACTAATACAGTATTTGTCCAAGTACCTTACTTTTCTTACAAATGCCCAATACAGTATATGCCTCCTTGATATCATGGTTGACATCATCCTGTATTCCACTTCTTGCTATGCAACCTAGCAGGTAATAGGGACATCGGCCCCCTTAGCAAGATGGTAATTAAGAGTAGGATGTCTGTTTAGGTGGAAGTTAAGGCACAGTTAAGTTACTTGGCACTAAGGTGGTAGCAAAGGATAAAGATATAATATAGGGCAACTTGCCTCCTTACAATGTGGCAGTAAAGATGCTGTAAGATGGCAGCAACATAACACTTGGTTGATAGCAAAGTGTGAGGAGGTAATGAAGAGGGAAACTTGCCCCCTTACAAAGTGGCAGTTAACAGGCAAAAATACGGTATGGCACTTAGATGGTAGCCAAGTATAACTGGGTAACAGGTCATAATGAAATTGTTTTAAAACCTTTCTGGAATTATCATAATTTAGTGATATTTGAAAAATACTATGTTCAGAAAATGCTCTGCCAAGGCATTTAAATTTGGGTACAAAAAAAGACATCATTTTGTTAATAATTAATAGAAAGATCGACGCTCTACAACAGTACAGTAGTTCCCAACCGGTGTGCCCTGGCACCAAAGGGTGCCGCGTGATTGGCTAAGGGGTGCCGTGAGATATTGAGATAAACCAAAAAAGAAATTACCCTATACTTAAACCTAAAGTCTTGTAAGGTCTTGAAATAAAATAAGTCAAATTAATTACTCTCATGCACGGCAGATGGTGACAATGGTCGATTCAGTTATGCGAATATCCGGCAGATGGCATGACAACCAAAACCTGCCGAACATTCCCGAGACTACTCGCTTCCTCACGAACAGTCCCAAGGCTTTGACAGATCGGTATACAAAAGTGTACGCGTTCTAACGCCGCTTTAAGTTGTTTTCTTCGCGTTGATTGGCAGTGTTTAGCTATGGACAAGTTCATTGTTATACTAGACCCATCCTTACTTCCGACTTGAAGTTTCAGTGTCACGTCACAGTTACACTCTAACCAGCCAATCACAGGCAGCCATTCAAATTGATATATCGAGATAAATCGAGTTTCGCTGACGATGTTGCCAGCTAACATCTTGCGTTCACATGTTGTTGTCAGCTGTTTGCATTGCGCTCGGTAAGTTTCATTGGCGGTCTTCGTGTATTCTCGTATTTCTCGTATATTTTTCTTTTTGATATTATTGTAGTCTGTTGTTATTTAATAGGTAAGTATTTGTTTGTCGTTTGACAAGTGTAGTATAATTACGTGTAGTTGTAGGTTAGCTTTAGGTCAGTGAGTGTTTGTGTTATTTCTGCCGTGTGTGTGTGTGATAGTGCAATGCCGGGGTCCAGCACGAGGAAGACAAGCGCCAAGAGAGGAAATGGTTTGAAGAAATATTGCTGTACAACTTGCCTGAGAAGAGCACAATTGTTATGGACAATGCCCCGTATCATAGTGTCATTCAAGACAAAGCTCCAACAATGGCAGCAAGAAAGAATGTGCTCATTGAGTGGCTGACGAGCCACAACATTCCTTTACGGGACGACATGACTCTGTAATGAATGGTGTGTTCCCTTTATAGGTTTTATAATACATTTTCTCGAACTCTGATTATCTTCAACTCCGGACGCGAGCGGTAATGGTGAGTAATTTATTTGTTACAATTTTTTTCTGCTTGATTATCAGAAATATTCTATTAACTGCAGTATATTTGTAGTTCCTGCTACTATGTACTATTCATGAGTATGATGTGTGTAAACATGTCTGTTCACATTACGAGTGGTTTGTTAACTTTACGGCTATAATCCTGTACGTCAGCTGATTCGCGTTAGTGGACTGGCAACACCGTATCGCCAGCCGGTGAACTGTCAAGTCGGAAGTAACGATGGCGGCACTATAAACGTAAACGCCAGGACAGTGAAAGTGAACAGTCGGCTCCTACTCCCGGACCGTCGAATTCAAGACATAAAGAAGACAAACAAAAGAAAAGAACATACCAGGACAGTTACTTAGCGTATGGAAGAACGAGGAAACACTTAGCAACGAGGTCATGGTACCTAGCAAACTGAAGCAGCATCTTACAACTAAGCATCCTAGTGTGTCACAGAAAAGTGTGATTTATTTTTCACGTATACTAGTGTAACATTTTTAATGAGTCGTTGAACGTGGTGATGACTATTGTGGTTCAATTTAACAAACATAATAAGAATAAATAATATACACTGTGGTGTGACCTTACCTGTGATAGTGTAATATAATAAGTTGTTGAGCGCCAGATTCCTATTTAAGATAGTGAATCGAAATTTATTGATTTAACCTCGGCTATCAGCAGTAGAGTCGAGAACCACTTACCCGGGCCGTAGTGAGACAAAGTCATCTAACCAATCCGTATTTAATCAAGGAGTATGATTGCCTTAAAGTACCAACTACAATGAAAGAAATAGGCATTACGTTGAAGAGAATGAATTTATTAAATGCAAAAACAAAATATTAATAAAACAGAATAGTGATAGTCACACAATTGAATTTAAAATTACTCAATGCGGCAATTAATTATTTAAAAGAAAATGAATATTAAAATGAATTGAAAGTTAAATGAAGTTAAATTATAATAGAGACGATAGTTTTATTGAATTGTTGGCTCACCCAGTCGAAGATTCGTCATATTTAAGAAATGATCGATGATCTCGATGTTACGTCGCTTATGTTTAAAAAAATGATGTGATATCTCATTTACTATGAAATATCCTCATTAAGTACGTTGCCATCTGTAGAAAGACTCTTGATCAGGGATATAACCCATTATGTATTGATATAGATGTCGGCAAGACATCGTTCAGTGTCGACTCTCGGTGCTCAGTCCATTAGGACCCAGAAAGCAAGGTTACAACTTCCTTCCTTCATTGATAGCTATAGATCAATGCCATTCTTGTCCGATGTTGCCGGTACAAATACTAATGACTTCCTTGTCACGTGGTGTCACAGCTTCCCTCTCTATTAGCCTTCTCCATTCTTGACTCATAACTTGCAATATATATTGACGCGTATATACCGTAGAAAATGGCGTGTTGGTTACACCATAGTGGGTTTCTTAACATCTCAGGAAAATGACGCAGTTTGCCGTGGTGAAATTCTTACTACGTCGTTCAGTTTGTGACGCACAGGGTTAGTCCATATCGCCAGTCTTGTTGCAATATATAATACTTCGTCTCTTTACAAGTAATTGTTAATAAAAATCTAATTGAATATAATAATCAAAACCGCTTACAATTATCTGATATAAAAATCATCTCATGGATGTACTAGTTAATAATAATAATAATAACATGATAATAAATGAATAACCCTTTAAATATAACAGCTATGGGATCGAATCGTTACAATCGCCCCTGGTATAAATAATTTAAAATAAAATGTAACATTATTTATATCACTACACATCCTACACAAATGAATACAAATTTAAATATTAATACCCCCATAACGACAACATACAAATAATACCCTTCAACAATACATAAAAATATACAAGAACATACTCTTTTCACTTTACATATTTGTACTATCATTTCTCATTCTTCCAAATGTTCATAATGTTCATTCTTCTTTATGTATTAAACGAGCTGTAAAAAATATACATATAAAATGCCCTTCACTTTTATTTTTGACATATATGTCAACGCTGCACTCGTTTATATTTCGGTGATCGTATGCATGACATACAATTTTGGCTTCATCTTTTTTGAACGTAGTTTTTGTATATCAGTCTGGCGTAGAAGTACATTGTTGTAATACCAGCTGATTAACCCATAATAACTATTACAGCACACGATAATAGGATGCAAACAATACAATATTCCTTTCGTCTTTATAAAGGGATTACTCAAATGCAGTAAAATTTCAATAATTGAAGAAAAAAATAACTTAGCAAGATACCTAAGGCAATTCCTATTTCAGTGCATATGTCATACATGTAAATATTTCCCCAAATACATAATGACATCGAAATACCTCAAAGCAGTTATTAAACAGTTCATTTAAATATCCAAGTTACTACTCACCTGCCTTCGTGGCTTAATTCTTTCTTAGGCCACGGCCGCCTCCTTCCAAATTAATACTTCCTAAGTCTCCACGACTTCTTAACTTCTCATAAAACCATAATTCCTCTTTACTACTTCTCGAAAACAATAACTTGGATTTTCAAAATCACCAATAAACATAAAATCTGACTTCTCGTTCACTTTATAAAATTTAACTTAGCGTCAAGATATAACTTTACCGTAACGTCATTCCTTACTTACCATAACAAAATGATTAAGACTTGGACAAAATACTACTCAATACCTGAATTACGTATATCACTAAACTATTTCACAAAAACACATGACAAACTCCTCGGAATAAATATTTCGTTCCACAAAATATTAATGCTCTTATACTTTGAACTTAGTCTATTCATGATTTGACTTTTTGCTGAATGCCTAAAAACCCCCCTTAGTTTTCTCTCAAAACTCTTAATTAAGTACCGTGTCCTCCAAACACCACTTCCTACTTGTTCTGACCGCCTGGACTATAGCTCACTCTTGCTATACCAGAATCTCTCAAAACTCATCGTGACATCACACGTCACATACAAAAACCTCCCCTATTCGTGGTATAATCCCACTTCTTCTTACTGTTACAGGTCACCTCTTACTGACCAATAACACACTAAATTTCAGCTAAAAAATCTTACATGCTTCGACTAATTCCTTGGAATAATAACATCACACTTAGCTTTCCTAACTATTGTCTTCCTAAAATAATGACAGTGTTCCAGTTGATAGTTAATAACACCGACACTCCTAATTCGCAAATATTCTCCCATAATCACTTCATAAAGCAAGTCCTGAGTTATAACACAGTTCAGATACTTTCTTCTCTATCAAATTAAATGCGTAACTTACACCTGCCTTTAATTGTAACTTCATTATTACCCCTTAGGTATACACTTATCTTACCAACTTATTCTTCCTTCAAAATATTAACTTATCTTTACTAACTCCGTATGACATAAATAAAACTTTAATTTCCTGTCTACTAAAAAAAATGATTTACTTTAAATCCTCAAACGTCGAATTATAACAAATTCCTTTCAATATTAGAAAATATTATGCCAACCATATAATTATTACTATTATCTTTACTTTAACCTGTATGTAGGACAACAATCTACCACATCATTAATTCGTTATTAATCATCAGTAACTTTTTACTACAAAGTGGTTTAGCTCGATAACAAGCCTTGTAATATCTTTAAAACGTGCGTAACTGTAACAAAAACTTGGGCAATCTTACCTTTGTAATCTCTTATTACCTTGTGTGCATACATCCATATATACTTAAAAAAAAACTCCCTTATTAACTTCACGTAGTCCCGTAGATACCATAAAAAAATAATTATTGCTCAACGGAATATACCTCGCTGACCTACTTCATCTTACCAAAAACTTCCTCCAACCTACTTCATTTGGCATCTTACCAAAAACTTCCTCAAAAAACAACTTCATTTGGCATCTTACCAAAAACTTCCTCAAAAAACAACTTCATTTGGCATCTTACCAAAACTTCCTCCTTAAAAAACTTCATTTGGCATCTTACCAAAACTTTAAAACCACATTGCTCAACGGCATTACCTTCGTTGGCCTACTTCTTCAAACTCACGTCCATTTACGTGAAAATACACACATACACACACACATATCTGTCAACAAGTACCAGATGTCCTAATTAGTTACTACTTCCTCATTTCAGCCCGATGTTGGCTAATTCATACAACGCATTACCATTAACAATTCTAAACCACTTATAAATTTCTCAAAATATATCCGCTGATAACCTCGCTGTCCTCAACTGAAACTTCTTTATTAAATCAATACTTAATTCTTCAACTCACTAGTTTTATTACCACTGTATCATCTGATCTTCACTCACTTTTGAATTAAATCTTTATTACCATTATATTCTTAATTATGGTTGCCATAATAATTATTACTTTCTTTCGATTACTTACCTATGTAATAACCTTCCTACTTTTAAAATTTAATTCTTACTTCATCCAACTTACCTGCAGTTTAAGGACCTACATTCAACTTACCTGCATTGCTCAATAGCACGACAACCTCTGTCTTCAAAATTAAATAATTTTAGTCAATCTAAATCAATAAGCGTAGGCACTACGCGCCCCTTACCATCCTAACTTCACGACTGAATTAAAATTACACACAGCAGGTTCCTTATCTACCTCTGTTAAATCCTATAACACTTCATTACTTAATATGTAAGTCATACGGAACAGTAACTATCGGTAATATAAATTTGCATCACTACTTTCTCTGGCATATCACAGTTCTTACCATCTACTATTCTGATATTGGCCCCTGCCATTATAATTCTGCTGATTATTATCATAATAATTATTTTCAGGATTATTCTGTAATATGGGCATATCGTATGAATCTTCGAGTGCATCGAATCTGCTTAACAATCCCTCTAATTCCTGTATTGTAGTGATCATTTGCATACAAGCAGCCACGTTTACCTTGGGTGGGAAATGCCTGAGGAGAAGCCTTATCACATCCCCATCTTGATTCATCCCGTCCAGATGTTTACATATGAGTACATACTCTAGAAAGTAATCAGTCATATTACTCCCTTCCCCAGATTGATACCTGCCAGAATTAATAATCTGTCTCATTTGTGATTGGATATCCTCATTCCAATATTTTTCAATAAATTTACTTTTGAAATCTTCAAAATTTATCAAGGTATGCTTGTACACTAAAAACCATCCCTTAGTATCTCCTATAAAAGCCTGGTCCAATAGCTCTACTACCATCTTCCATTCAATTTGACCATCCTTTAGCCTTTCTTTAAATCTATCCTCCACCTGATTCATGAACTGCATAGGACACCCCTGTTTGTTTGAAAACTTAGGCAGTTCAGTCTCTCTCATACTACTTAAATACTTCATTCTATCCTTATTTCCTTCCTCCCTTATCTGCTTCTTTAATCTCGCCTCCATTTCTTGAAAATTACTCTCTTTATCCATTAATTCATTTCTCAATACCTTAATCTTATCCCCAAAATCTTCTCTCATCTGCCTAGTTTCCGCTTCTATCAATTTGCTAAAACCTTTACCTAAAATTTCCTCGGACTCAGATCTACTTTCATCTAAAATCTCCTGAAAGGCTGTCTTTACTGATTCTACTTTCTTATTAACTTCTATCTCAACTTCCTTAATTTGATTTTCTACTGCTTCTAATTGTTTATCTATTTTTTCAACCATATCTTTAGCCTTCTTCTCTACCACTTCCTTAATTTCACCTCTGATCTCCTGTTTCACCCCCTGAATACTCTCCTGTAGCATATCATACTTCATACTTAATTCTCTATTCATCGTTTCCACAATATCTAGTTTTACATTATTCTCTTCCAATTTCTGATTTATTTTACTCATATCCTCTCTCATCTTTTGATTACTCTTATCTAATTTCTCACCTAAATCTCTACTCAATTCCTTCCTACTTTCCAAATTATCTTTCTTACTCTCTTCCATATTTTTATTCATATCTTTATCTAATTTCTCAAATTTATCATTGAATTCCTTCCTACTTTCTAAATTATCTTTCTTACTCTCTTCCATATTTTTATTCATATCTTTATCTAATTTCTTAAATTTACCATTGAATTCCAAATAATTTCTTTTATTCTCTTCACTATTTTTATTCATACTTTCAACAAATTTCGCACTTAAATCTCTACTCATCTGCCTTATGAGCGCAGTTAATGGATCTTCAGGAATCTCTATAGACTTTTCTTTCTCTAGACTACCACTAGTCTCAGGATGTACCTCTATATTCGTCTCGATATTTTCCTCTGAATTAGTGTCAGGGTTAACCTCAGGATTATTCTCAAGATTTACCTCCGACATCTTGGTATTATTCTCTACGCTCTCAACATCGCTACCGCTATCAACCTCCTTATAATTAACTTTCTTGACTGCATCCCTACTTCTCAACTGCCTCTGTTCCTCCTCCGACATCTTGAAGTACACCGTATAACAATTGCCCTTCCAAAATTTCACTTCACTTCACTTCACTGTCCCCCAAAAGCACTGACAATTTGCACTGAAATTATACACTCCTCTGACTAAATACCGAATGGTTTTCGTGCCCTACTTTGTGGCGCCAAATGTAACATTTTTAATGAGTCGTTGAACGTGGTGATGACTATTGTGGTTCAATTTAACAAACATAATAAGAATAAATAATATACACTGTGGTGTGACCTTACCTGTGATAGTGTAATATAATAAGTTGTTGAGCGCCAGATTCCTATTTAAGATAGTGAATCGAAATTTATTGATTTAACCTCGGCTATCAGCAGTAGAGTCGAGAACCACTTACCCGGGCCGTAGTGAGACAAAGTCATCTAACCAATCCGTATTTAATCAAGGAGTATGATTGCCTTAAAGTACCAACTACAATGAAAGAAATAGGCATTACGTTGAAGAGAATGAATTTATTAAATGCAAAAACAAAATATTAATAAAACAGAATAGTGATAGTCACACAATTGAATTTAAAATTACTCAATGCGGCAATTAATTATTTAAAAGAAAATGAATATTAAAATGAATTGAAAGTTAAATGAAGTTAAATTATAATAGAGACGATAGTTTTATTGAATTGTTGGCTCACCCAGTCGAAGATTCGTCATATTTAAGAAATGATCGATGATCTCGATGTTACGTCGCTTATGTTTAAAAAAATGATGTGATATCTCATTTACTATGAAATATCCTCATTAAGTACGTTGCCATCTGTAGAAAGACTCTTGATCAGGGATATAACCCATTATGTATTGATATAGATGTCGGCAAGACATCGTTCAGTGTCGACTCTCGGTGCTCAGTCCATTAGGACCCAGAAAGCAAGGTTACAACTTCCTTCCTTCATTGATAGCTATAGATCAATGCCATTCTTGTCCGATGTTGCCGGTACAAATACTAATGACTTCCTTGTCACGTGGTGTCACAGCTTCCCTCTCTATTAGCCTTCTCCATTCTTGACTCATAACTTGCAATATATATTGACGCGTATATACCGTAGAAAATGGCGTGTTGGTTACACCATAGTGGGTTTCTTAACATCTCAGGAAAATGACGCAGTTTGCCGTGGTGAAATTCTTACTACGTCGTTCAGTTTGTGACGCACAGGGTTAGTCCATATCGCCAGTCTTGTTGCAATATATAATACTTCGTCTCTTTACAAGTAATTGTTAATAAAAATCTAATTGAATATAATAATCAAAACCGCTTACAATTATCTGATATAAAAATCATCTCATGGATGTACTAGTTAATAATAATAATAATAACATGATAATAAATGAATAACCCTTTAAATATAACAGCTATGGGATCGAATCGTTACACTAGAGGGGGAGAAGAAAACAGCTGTGTGATAGGTAAAGAGAATGACCATAAGTGATACTGCTCTTGAAGCCTCATTTAAAGTAGCAGGACTGAGCAAGAAAGAAACCTTATACTCTCGGAGAGGAAATCGGAGGTCCTGCATGTAAAGTTATAGTTTCAACAATGCTTGGTGAAGAAGCAGCTAATCAAATTTCGAAAGTTCCTCTTTCCAACAACACAATCAGTCGCAGGATATCTGAAATGCTATGCAATATCTACGAACAAGTAGTGGGGAAAATTAAAACTGATAGAACATTTGCTTTGTAAGTAGATTAGAGTATGGATATTGGTGACTCAACTCCTTGGTTTTATCAGTTATATTGATGATATATATATTAGTGGGACTGTGTGGTGCAATAGCACATAGTGTAATGTTATACAGTGTAGGTATTACTATTAGTGGAGTGACACAGTGTGGTGCAATAGCACATAGTGTAATGTTATACAGTGTTGGTATTACTACTAGTGGAGTGACACAGTGTGGTGCAATAGCACATAGTGTAATGTTATACAGTGTAGGTATTACTATTAGTGGAGTGACACAGTGTGGTGCAATAGCACATAGTGTAATGTTATACAGTGTTGGTATTACTACTAGTGGAGTGACACAGTGTGGTGCAATAGCACATAGTGTAATGTTATACGCTGTTGGTGTTAATACTAGTGGAGTGGGACAGTGTGGTGCAATAGCACATAGTGTAATGTTATACAGTGTGTATAGTACAGTGCTACTCTACTACAGTACATGGAGCAGTGGTGATATCTTATATAGTATAGGCACTAGCAAGTGTGCCTGTATAACCTACAGTGTTACAGTATATATAATGTATGATCAAGTAGGGAGTGATAGAGGAGTAACACCTCTTTAAAAAAAAACTGGTCCAGCTGGCCCGGCTGGTAGTACCTTCTTAGGGTCCCTTGCCAGGGTTACGGTGAAGTCCTCAACGGTACCTGCAGTGAAAGAGGTGAACTCTGGCACAGTGTGGTTGGCGGAAGGAGCAGCCTATTGCTCAGGTTTAATAGGGCAAACTATTGTCCATAGTTATGATGGGCAGGTTTTGGCCCAACGGCAAAATGAGCGGAGGAGGAGCCAATCACTCTCATGGCTCCCAACGGTCATAGAGGCGGAAGAGGTCAGGCCAGATGGACTGGCTGTAAAGGCGCACCTCAGTAGTACTTGAGTATGCGGCAGTTCGTTGCAGTCTCTGTGTCCGGTCCTGCATGTCTCATTCTTTGTGAGCCGCAGGATAAGGCTCAGAGATCATAGTGTGTGGGTCTCGTCCTGGCAAGCTGAGATCCACCCTAAAGAAATTCATGCCAGTGACACTTTTTCCGAACGTCACTCAAGTCGAACGGCGATGGGATATGGACGGTGGGGGCAGGTTATGGGTGTAACTGGAAGCCCCTAGTTCGGACCTGCACGTTGGCAGCTATTGTGTGATGGTCGTCTTCCGGAGACTCTGTGACTACTCAGGAATTCGGTCCTGCATCTGTGTTTGGGCAGGCCTATTTAGGATCACCGCTGCCCACCCCACATGAGGAAGGCCCTAGAAAAGGTGGGCTAAACATCGGAAGTCACAATCTTGGTCCGGCTGATCAACCGTACTCAGCAGGTCACCCCTCATGCGGTCGAAACTCAAAAACAGTAAAGAATCACAAATTGATTATTGGATCATGGAATATCAGAACTTTGCTTGATTTGGACAATAACGTTAGACCTGAGAGAAGGTCAGCTCTCGTAACCCATGAGTTATCAAGGCTCAACGTTGACATTGCTGCCCTCAGTGAAACTAGGCTGTCTTCTGAAGGCAAGATTACTGAATCTGGAACAGGATATACCATCTTCTGGAAAGGAAAGGAGGAGGGTGAATTTGGTATTCATGGTGTGGGCTTCGCTGTGAAGACCAAACTGATAAATTATCACCAACATACGCCCATTGCAATCAGCGAAAGGCTCATGACTCTCCGCATACCACTCTCAGGAGGTTCTTTTATGACACTCATCTCTGCCTATGCTCCTACCTTAGATTCTGATGATGAAGTAAAGGCTCAGTTCTATAATCAGCTAAGTGAAATCATCTCTAAGGTACCATCTGCAGATAAACTCTTGCTTCTCGGTGACTTCAATGCCAGAGTTGGGAAAGATCACAAGCTATGGAATAATGTGATGGGCAAACAGGGACTTGGAAAATGTAATCCCAATGGACTGTTGCTTCTTGGTCTTTGTGCAGAACACGAACTTTTCATTTGCAACACGCAGTTCCGGCTACCTAACCGCTTCAAAACCACGTGGATGCATCCTCGTTCCAAACATTGGCACATTCTTGATTATATCATTACCCGGCAATGTGATAAGAAGGACGCTCTTATTACCAGAACAGCAAGGAATGTAGACGATTGTTGGATAGATCATAAACTTCTTATATGTAAGCTCAGGATATCCATCAGACCTAAACCACCTAGGAACATCAAAAATTTGCCAAGAAAGAAGTTTAATACATCCAAACTTCAGGATGAATCCATGTATAAACATTTTGGAAACAGGATCGTCACCCAGTTATCAGAAAACCCAGTAACAAATGACATTCAGCAAGAATGGGCCACACTACAGAAGATTATCACACAGTCAGCTGAGGAAACCATTGGTTTTATAGTGCAGAAAAGACAAGACTGGTTTGACGACAGCAATGAAGAAATTCTGTCTCTCATCAATGCCAAAAGGAATGCCTATCTTGCCCATCTTCAAGACCCAACTTCCAACACAAAGAGAGATAAACTACTGGAACTCAAGGGTAAATGCCAGACGCAGATAAGGCAGATTAAAAATACTTGGTGGCAACAGAAGGCTCAGGAACTGCAAAGACTATCGGATGCTCGAGACATGAGGATCTTCTATGCAGTACTCAAGGAAATATATGGACCATCTCGCTCATCATCAGGTACACTGAAAAGCGCTGATAATTCTACTACCTTTACTGATAGTCAAAAAATCTTGGAACGCTGGAAGGAGCACTTCTCCAATCTCCTAAATCGTCCATCAGCAGCTGCTGAAGACTTCCTTAGTGATGTGGCGCAACAACCTGAACAACTGTGGTTGGCAGTACCTCCTACTTATCATGAATTCAGTGCAGCTCTCACCCAATTGAAACCCAGAAAAGCACCTGGCACAGATAACATCCCTCTGGAACTAATTCAAGCCAGAGGTCATTCCCTCAAAACAAGGATTTTCACCCTTATCCTCAGAATATGGGAATCAAGAAAGGTACCTGGAGACCTAAAGAATGCCACTATCGTCACTATCTTTAAAAAGGGTGATCGCAGTGTTTGTGGCAACTACCGTGGTATATCACTGCTATCAATTGTGGGGAAGATTTTCGCAAGAATTCTACTTAACCGCCTCCAGGTTATCTCTGAGAAAATCCTCCCAGAGTCACAATGCGGATTTAGAGTTTCCAGAAGCACAATTGACTTGATTTTCTGTGTGAGACAGCTACAAGAAAAATGTAGAGAACAACAGAATCAACTCTTCTTAGTCTTTTATGACTTGGAAAAGGCATTTGATTCGGTTCCAAGACCAGCCATGTGGGCGGTGCTGAAGTGGTTTGATTGCCCTCAGCGTTTTGTAGATCCAATCAAGGCTCTCCATGATGGCATGACAGGTCAGGTTTGCCATCAGAATAAGATGTCCGATGAATTTCCTATTACTCATGGACTGAAACAAGGATGTGTACTGGCTCCAACGCTTTTCGCGCTGTACTTGGCTGCAATGCTTTATGATTCACCCACAAACATCCCAGGTGTGGAGGTCAAGTATCGTTTTGATGGAGGGCTTTTCAACCTAACTCATCTCTGCTCCTTGAGGAAAACTCAGGTTACTAAGGTTACTAACATGTTGTGTGCAGATGATGCTGCGTCGCCAACTCTCACACCAGAAGAGCCGCAAGAGTCAGTTAATTGTTACAAAAGTGCATGTGATCGCTTTGGTCTTACCATAAATGTCAATAAGACTAAAGTCTTGGCACAACCTTCACCAGGCACACCTCTTCCTCAGTTCAATACAGTATCTCCATCTTAAATTTGCCATTAGAACAGGTAGACCACTTCTCGTACCTGGGCAGTACCATTTCTGTGAGCTGTACCTGTGAGCAGGATGTGGATAAGAGAATTGGCGCAGCCCAGCATATGGACGATTAGCGCACCGGGTCTTCATGAATAAAGATCTGTCCATGAGTACAAAGCTTATGGTGTACAAAGCAGTAGTCATTTCTACATTGTTGTATGGCTGTGAAACGTGGACCCTTTACCGACGTGATCTTAGGAAGCTTGAGCGTTTCCACCTACAAAAACTTCGATCAATCTTGAGGATTAAATGGGAAGACCGCATTACCAATATTGCTGTTCTGGAAAAGGCTCAAATCAACAGCATAGAATCATCCATAATAGGTCACCAATTTAGATAGATTGGTCATGTCCATCGGATGGATGATGTGAGATTACCTCGTCAAATGCTATATGGTGAGTTATGCTATGGCACCAGACCTCATGGTGGTCCTAAGAGGCGCTACAAGGACCAATTTAAGCAGACCCTGAAATTGACAGGTCTTGATTCACAAACGTGGGACATGCTGGCTGAAGACCGCTCAACTTGGCGCCGTACCATCTCGGATACTGTAAAGACATTTGAAAGGGATCGACGCACAAATGAAGAGGCCAAGCGTCAAGCTAGGAAACTTCGAGCAGCCCAACCACGTCCTCCTCCAACAATACTATGTGACTTGTGTGGACGCTTGTTCCATGCCAGGATTGGACTCTTTAGTCACCGTAAACACATCCACAAACTGGACTGAAGGAAGAAGATTTATACTCGGAGTTAAAGCCGATGATGATGATATATTAGTGAGCAGCTTGTGTTCTGTAGACAGCTGAAGACTGCAACCACAGGCCATGATATTTTCGTTTCTATTAATTCCTTTCTGAATGACCATGATGTTTCATGGGAAGACTGTTGTGGTATATGTACAGATGGTACATCATCTATGTCTGAGAAATTTAAAGGTTTTACAGCCAGAGCTCTCGATGAAAATCCATCCATTGTTATAACTCACTGTTTCCCTGATAAAAATAGGGACCTACGATACGGTTGCCAATGATACCGCACCAAACATTGATACTCCACTGTCGTTGGTTAGCAACCTCGCGAAGCCAGTGAGGGTTTTCCACGGACCAGTAGTGCATGTTCCCCAAAATCACATTGCCATAATTTGTGAACGAAGCTTCATCCATAAACATAACATCCCTTAGGAATGTGTTATTATCGTGCAACTGATGCAATGCAAAACGACAGATGCAATGCGGGCTTCAAAGTCATTCCCATACAGTTCCTGGTGCAGTGACATATGATACGGATGAAATTTATGCCTGTGCAAAATTCTGCTAACACTAGAGTGGCTTCTTCCAGAACCGCGTGCAATTTGTCGTACACACACGTGCGGATCGTGAGCTACAGCAGCCAGAACATCGATTTCGTTACCGTTGTTAGTTGCTCTGTTTGTACGTTGACGTTTTCTGCGAGCCCAACTTCCAGTTTCTGAGAGACTTCTGCACATATTGGCAATGGTATGGGGCGACGGACACAGTCGATCCTGGGTAACGTTCAGCATACAATCTCGCAGCTCTTGTTGCATTTCTGTAACATTCGCCGTAAATTAAAATGATGTCTAGCTTTTCTTCATTACTGAAGGCTGGCATACTGGTATGTACTAGACGAAACAAGAGAACAAAGAGTTAGAAACAAATTAGGGTTCAAAATATCAACATACGATTTGTAAGTACAGTAAAATTGATATTTACCTGTTACACACTGACAGAAGTACAGGCGACTAGACCAGGGGCCACGAGTTCACTGAGAAGTGCAGCTGTAATGTTACAGTCTTGTTTCCTGAATGCTTTTAGTACAGCGATGCAAACAATCCAGCTGTGTGTTGGCCAACGGCGTGCATTACACTGTTAAACGTCACGAACAGTGTCTCCTTTACCATCCTCTACAACTTGAGTTATTTCAGAAGGTACGAGGTTTAGAGAAGTGAAACCAATTCTGTTATCAATACAGTAAAACCCCGTTTTAACGTGCCGGCTTTTAACGAATTCCCGCTTTTAACGAAGATTTTCCTAAGTCACAGCCAAATCGCCATAAGCACAGTGTTGTTTAAACCCCCTTCTAACGAACCCCGATATAAGGAAAAGTCCGCTTCTAAGGAATATATTTCACATAAATTACGATCGCGCATCCCGTTGTAATGAATATGTCGATAAGATACTTTTTTCTAAACTTGTTTTGAATGTAAATTAACTTCCGTTTTGACGTAATCTCAGTCCGAAGTTGACGCGCTAAGCGAAATCGCTCCTTTAGCGATGTATAGAACCGTGATAAATTGGCGCGGCCGCTGGAAATCACTGTTACCAGCAAGCAGCAGTCACTATCACGCTAGACGCTGTTGGTTAGTTATGTCCTTTGAACTGTAGGTAGTACTGGAATGACGGCTGTATGGGAACGAAGTGCGGTTTACCTTGAGACTAGCTATACAGCCTAGAGGCATGACTGACGTAGGGCCTACGCGTAAATGCCGCGAGACTCGGGTAACTTCACGAAATATAAATATTTAGGCCAAAGGTCTCTTGCAAACTTCACGTGATTTAGGTGAAAGATTAAAAGCAATAAGAAACTAAAAATGTTTATGGATATTCTACAAAATGAAAATGTATTCTAGAAAAAATTGCGGAATAAGTAGAAAGTCGTGCCTTCCGTGGCTTGCGCTGCCTGAACCGTCATTGATGGACCCCAAGTATATGGGTACGAAATGTAGAGCTGTTCAAGCTCTACAAAAAAGTCCGCGAACGCATATACTTATCTCCAACCGTTAGGGAGTTAGGACAGTTTTAGTCGGGTCATGTCTACATTGACGTCAGCTGCCTTAACCTATAGCCGCAGCGCTCTTACACCGGCTAGGCACTTCTGTCCCGCTGCTCCAATCGCTGCTTAGGAATCACACGGACGCGAGGGGTGCGGACTGAAGGCTCATTCTCTGTTTTTGTTTCTGTGTTGTTGGAAGTTGTGCTACGAGTTTTTTGTGTCTGTGATAAGAGTTGTACTGCGAGTTACGGCGGACCACATTCATTATGGCTGCAAAACGTAAGAAGCTGACTCTTCAGAAAAAGATATAGCCAAGTACCTTTGTCACAGATGGCAAAAAAATATGACTTGGCACCCTCTACGCTGTTTGGTATCATGAAACAGAAGGAAGCTATTCTGACCGCGGAAGTTGAGTGCGGTTCTGGGGCAAAAATACGGAAGAATATTCGTTCTTCGCCGTACGAGGAACTTGAAAACATTTTAATGAAATGGTTCGAGGGAAAAAGGAGTGAGAACGCTCCAATTGACGGGAACATACTTAAACAAAAAGCTCAAGAAATCGCACTTAAGCTGGGTTTGGTCGATTTCCATGCTTCTAATGGCTGGTTTGATCACTTCAAAAAACGGCACAATGTTTCGTTCCAAAACATGTGCGGCGAGAGTGCGGAAGTTAATGACGATACAGTTGTATACTGGAAAGAGAAAACGTTGCCTCGACTTCTTGAAGGATATGATGCTAAGGATATTTTTAACGCCGATGAAACGGGAGTGTTTTACAACTTGCTCCCGTCCAAAACATACGCTGTTCGCTGAGAAAAATGCCACGGAGGCAAAAAAAAAGTAAAGAAAGACTGACAGCGTTGTTATGTGTTAACAGCAACGGGAGTGAAAAATTTCCCCCACTAATAATTGGAAAATTTAAGAATCCAAGATGTTTCAAGAACACCCATACACTCCCAAGTAAATATGATTTTAACAAAAGTGCATGGATGACATCGGAGATATTTCGAAAAATTTTACAAAGCTTGGATGCCAAGATGGGATCGGCAGGAAGAAAAATAGTGCTGGTGATAGACAGATGTCCAGCTCATCCTTCAGATACGTCTTTCCTGCAGAATATCAAAGTGGTTTTCTTTCCTCCTAACTGCACCAGTCACCTGCAGCCTTTGGACCTTGGCATTATTCATTCTGTGAAAGTGAAGTACAGGAAGGCCCTGGTTCAAAGAGCTGTTTCTTTCCTTGAAAGAAATGAGGTAATGAAATTTAACATACTCCAAACCATGCATATGTTTGTAGCAGCATGGCAACTAGTCACAACGACCACTATTCAAAACTGCTTTGGCCATGCAGGTTTTGGTGCTATTTCAGAAGTTTTTAATGAAGAAGATGCTACTGATGACATTGGGGAAGATTGGGGGGTTGTATCAAAGGATTCTATTGTCACAACATTTGAAGAATTTGTTACTTGTGATGATGATATCCTAACCTCACCACCACAGATGGATGTTTGAGACCTTTGTGATGATGCAAAAAGGCAAAGTACTGAGGAGGAGGAGGAGGAGGAGGAGGAAGAAGAAGAAGAAGAAGAAGAAGAAGAAGAAGAAGAAGGAGAAGGGGATCCAGCAGAACCAACTTTTGGGGCAGCAGTGGAAGGACTGGATATTGTCCGCCGGTACTTCTCCTCCTTCAGTGTGGATGAAGAGCTCATCAACCCTCTCAACCAAATTGAGAGAAAACTTCTTTCCGTGAGACATCTGGGCAAGAGGAAGCAAACTACTTTACTGGACTACTTCAGAAAGTGAAGGGTAATACCTTATGCTTATTCTCATAGTTCTCATGGTCTGCCTTCACAAATATCCTTAATATATGTTAGGCCTCTGTTCCTTCAAGTTACAATTACAAGTCAGTAATACCTATTTCTCCTTTCCTTGCTGCAGCTTGTGCTCCCAATGGACCACTAAGGAATCCGTTACCTGTGCTGTTTCGTAATTATTTTCTGTTATTCTTGTGTTAATTTGACTTTTTAGTATTTCTTAACATGTTCATTTATTATTTCTTGACATTACATTAGTTGAAGACATAAATGTACCGGTATCATTATTTCTTGTGATATATAGCCTATTTTCTTCGAACCCCCTTTTAAGGAAAACCCCCTTCTAAGGAAGAAATATCAAATCCCCCTGAGATTCGTTAAAAAGAGGTTCTACTGTAATTGTATGTTTACTTTTGATTTTGCTAGAAAAATCCTTTATGTTCCATTTGAAAATGGTAACTTTGCATTGAAACTGATATTGTTTTAATTTCCTGGATTGTGCATATCCTCCCAGTGTGTGACCCCCCGATGTGGCTACATTCCTGCGCAAGTAGATTTTTCACATCTTGTTTCATTTCGATAATATTTGAGGTTGCAGAGTTAGGTGGGACATCTTGTATATTAACTAGCTGAAGTACCCGTGCTTCGCTACGGGTCATATATAAATTAAAATGTGAAGGTGACGGTTAAAACAGGGGATAGGCGAGGTGCTGCACAGAGAGGAAGGATGGCACATTTTGTCCAACTACACCGCTCGGCGTTGACCATGTTTTATAGCACAAATTTAGGTTTTACTTGCTAACCGTTGGAGATACACGAAAATTGATAATGATCTTCCGGGTAGAAAATTAAATTTTAAACCTCGCATTGTAACGTTTTCGCTTGCCCACACGTTGAGCGACAAGTGTAGCGTTAATTAATGCCCCATGTTGGTAGCGACAAGTGTAACGGTTTGGTTGCCCCTAACTGTTGGGTGATAAATGTAACTGTTTACCTTTGCCTAAGCTATGTTGTTTTAATGGGCGCCAAGACCTCAACGCAATGCTGAAATCTAAATTTGTATTTAACAACGTCTAGCTCTGGTAGAACACCTTCAAGAATCTATTCACTCAGATCGTGGTATGATTTGATCATTAACCCAACAAACAATTGTATCAGGAGAAGGAATTGGTCTATATCTAATGCTACCTACTGAAAGCAAAGATTGCATTGTAAAAGAAATGAATTTATTACATAAAAGAAGTATAGCAAAATTAATAATAATAATAAGTATAAAATTTAAATTGGAGCGTTGCGATTTTAATATTACCGATAGAAAATTACGTGAAAACGGAGTCTGATAAATTATTGATTTTACTCTTATTCCCAAGCTATGAAGTTACTGAAATATGAAATATAAAACAAAGAGAAATGTGAGATTGCGTATTTCTGCGTAATTCGCGCTTACCACTGGAAATTGCTAAAGCATTTCCCTCGTACTGGATGATGCTGTGTGCTTCCCACGGTCTCCTGGACGTCGTCATCTCCGTCGATATTTGATGATATACTTGTAGATTTGGTGACTTTATGGTCCTAACAACGGAGCCATACCCTCGTACAACCAAACTGGTTAAGTTTTAAACAGATAGTTCTCCACTCCACGGAACATTGGAGCGACACACACTTGCAACCGAACTAGTCAAGTCTTTCACAGATTGTCCTCGTTCCACGGCGCGCCGAACGATATATGCACACGTCGGCTCCCCACCTCGGTACCGACTTCCAGCTTACGTGGTCTCCACTGATTGGCTGCTCCCCACGCTATACTTCCCCTTCTCTGGCTCATTACACACGGCGCGCGGATGATGAAGTCGATTTCCGTTCCAACTATCCGCCTTTTCTTGACGCTGCGACCCAAGCTTGCGTAATACTTCTTGACAAGAATCAGCCCGTATCTGAATTTCCAGTGAGTCATGTCTCTCATAATATCCTAACTGACGAAACTCCGTAAAATTCCGTAATCACATAATTTTCTATGATATTGTCGTTCGTAAGAATTTGCTTGATAGCGTTTTCTAAGACATAGAAAACCTATCTGTATGCTTATAATTTTTATAAAATGCTCCGAAAATACCTTAATAATAATTATAATGAATTAATAATAATAATAAATTAACATGAAAACTTCTCTTGGCTGAACAATTTGCCGCGTAAATAAATATAGAATGGCATCCTACTGACTTATGCCAGTGGCATAAAAACCCCTCGAAAAACACGTTACAGTATATGCCATCAAAGTTTTGCTATATCTTAGCGTTCTCTTTTTATTTGAAATGGAAATATGAATGTTTGAAACCAAAGGGTGTAGTGACGTCACTAAAATTGTTGCCATCTTTAAGTAGTGCAAAGTATCTAAATCAAAAGTAGCCTATATGTTAACCAGGTAAATGAACTACTTCCATGTAAAATTTCATGTAAATCGGACCAGTGGTTCTTGCATGATTGAGTAATACACAGACACACACCATTTCATTTTAGGTAGAGTTCATTAGAAAGCTAATGAGTACCATGTTTCGACTTCCGGAAAATTTCGACATATCTTCGCGTTTCACATCCCCCAGACCTCAAAACCACCGTCAGTTCAAAAGTTTATATATAATTTATGTATATATATATATTCGAGGCACGTCCAGAAATTAAGTTCCGTTTGGTAATAAAATTAAATTGTGTACAGATACAGAAAAATTATTTATTGCACAACATTCTACACCTCTTAAACTACTTTTCCACATAACTGCCGAACTTTTGCAGGCATTTGTCATAGCGTGGCACAAGTTTTTGGATACCTTCTTCATAGAAGTTTGCCGCCTGTGTCTTCAACCAGTTGGAAACATCTTCTTTCAGCTTGTCGTCATTGTTGAAGTGTTGACCGCCAAGGAAAGACTTGAGATGTGTGAACAGATGAAAGTCGCTAGGAGCGAGGTCAGGGCTGTATGGAGGGTGGTCTAACACGTCCCAGCCAAATCCCTGTAGGAGGTTTTTCGTCTAATCTGCAGTGTGTGGTCGTGCGTTGTCGTGAAGAAAAACAACACCTTTTGACAGCAACCCTCGGCGCTTATTCTGTATTGCGCAGCGCAATTTCCTAAGTGTCTCGCAGTAAGCATCTGCGTTGATTATTTGACCACGGGGTAAGAAATCAATGAGTAAGATGCCTTTCCAGTCCCTAAACACTGTGCACATCATTTTCCGAGGTGTCAAGATTTGTTTCGGCTTAACCTTTGCTGTGGATGAAGTGTGCCTCCATTCCATTGATTGCCGCTTACTTTCAGGGGTGTCGTAAGAAACCCAAGTTTAATCGTCTGTGACTATCTGTGTCAGAAATTCTTCGCCGCCTTCATTGTAACGGGTCAAAAACTGAAGTGCACTACCCATCCGTTTTGTTTTGTGTTGCTCCGTAAGAATCTTTGGTACCCAACGTCGGCAAAGTTTACGAAAGTTCAGTTTTTCGGTAACAATTTCATGAATTAGTGATTGTGAGATTTGGGGATATTCCATAGCGTGAGCACTAATTGTAAACCTGCGGTTTTCCCGGATCTTGTCATCAATAGCGTGAACCAGTTCTTTTGTAACCAAAGATGGTCGCCCACTTCGTTCTTCATCGTGCACTTCACTACGTCCTTCATTGAACTGTCAGACCCATCTTCTCACCATTGAATCACGAATCGCATTTTGTCCATACACTTCACAAATTTGCAGATAAATTTCAATTGGTTTCACTTTCCTAGCATTCAGAAAACGAATCACAGATCTGATTTCACAAACGTCGGGATTTTCAATCAACACCGACATTGTACGAGTAAACATGCACAACAACGTGTACGTGGCTGACAGCGCTCTCCAAATGGCGCACGATTCTTCTCCTTGATACAGAGCGTCTACCGCGCATATGCGGAACTGCGCTGCAGCGGAACGTACAAGTAGTTGAAGACACAGGCGGCACACGTCTATGAAGAAGGTATACAAAAACTCGTGCCACGCTACTACAAATGCCTGCAACATTTCGGCAGTTATGTGGAAAAGTAGTTTAAGGGTTGTAGAATTTTGTGCAATAAATAATTTTTCTGTATCTGTACACAGTTTAATGTTATTACCAAACGGAACTTACTTTCTGGACGTACCTCATATATATATATATCAGTTTCTTGTGGACACGATAACTGCCGTAATTTTGCACCAATCACTTTGAATTTTTTACATAATATGTATCCCTTTAAAATGTCGGTCGAGTTCGTTAATGGGTAAAATCGGTCAAAGGGGGTGAAAATGGGGGGCTTTTTTCGAAAAAGTGAAATATCGTTGTAACTCTCTTAATACGTAAAATATCAAATCCATTCAAAGTTCATAATGTGTGTCGGATAAGTGCCAAACATTATGTTAGAAAAGTTTTTTGATAGCACCAACCATTGACCAAAGGGGTGGAAGAAAGTGGTTTTTTTTTTTTTTCGGGAAACGTTAATCATATCTCTGTTAATAGGCACAATATCAAAACCGTACAAAATGGAAAATATTTCCCTAATAATTACCTAAAACTTTTGTCGGAAAGAATTTTTGATATGACCCACCATTACGCCAAGGGATAAGAAAAAATGATTTGGTAATTAAAGAAAATGCCAAGTGCCATCAGAGGTTACCATGACAATGCTTCTAAATTGATGACGGATGAGCTATCAGAGGTTTCCAAGACAACGTCATTGCACGAGATCACATTCATTTTTCCATCTGACTCTGAGGGAAGCGGCTAACTGGTAGCATGCTGAACTTCTATGCCCAAGGTCGCTGGTTCAAAGCCGGCCAAAGTCGTCGGATTTTCTAAAAGCACTATAAATACCTCAGCATGCTTTCCTTAGGAGGGGAAGTTCCAATGTTCGTTGCAAGTTGCTGGTTGCGGTGGCATCTAGTTGCCAAGTTCACAGCTAGGTGTCATTGACGGTAGTATTTGGTACAAAATTAGGAACTACTACTTAAAATTGATTGTCTGCAGACCTTACCTGAATTACAGACTAATACAGTCATCACTAGGGCCCGTATTTTGATGAAAAGTCATTTTTTTTCTGAGTACACAGAGACGATGCTTAGTGGTAATTAAGTGTATTCTACAATAAATATGTTAGATATATGGGGTTTTTAAAGTCATCAAAATGCTTTTTTTCCTACATTTTGCAGAATAAAGTAATTTTCTAACATTTAGGGGCATTTTAGGTCATTTTCCATGTGTTATACGTTTATAGGTTTTTTTTTTATTGAATATGGTTAAATGCTCATTTTAAAGTTATATTTTTAGTATCTGTATTTCTAAACATGTCAGCGTTAACATTCTTGGACTAACCCATTGCGCCCGTTGATGCATGTTTGCTCAGATAACAGAGACTGAAACTCATGCTGGAATATAACTGAACATACCCTGCGAGCGGCGGGAAGAAGCTGAAGTAATATCGCTTAGGATCATATTTTTGTATATTTTGGACATTCCAAAAATCAACTATAATTATAACTAAGTAATTCTGCATATTTGAAGTACAGCATACTTCGTAAATCAAAGAAACTATCAATTTACGCGGCCAGCTCATATACTGAGAGCACGCCATATTTGGTAACACCAGTTCCTATTTGTCTTTGGATGAGACAACATCGATGTGCATGTTGGAGCACAAGTGAAAGTATGTCCGTGAAGGAAACCATGTGGCATGAAAAATCTGTGGATATTTTTCTTATGGATAGCCATCATGGCATTGTTTAATAGTTTAAAGATTGAAGACATTCATCACTACATAAACTGTGAAATATTTTCATTATCCGAGGTGAAATGATGGACTTGTGTGAAGTAAACTTTACGACCGCATGGTCTCACTCGCACACACATATTTCAGTGTTGTATAAACTGTGTACTTAATTAACTGTATAACTGTACAAAATCTACGAGAACAATCTTTATTTGCCAGATGGGCAGTATTTTTGATTTAATTTTATGTTAATATTTTTGTGTAAATATCAGTGCAAGTCACGAGTGAGTGTCGCACAAGCGACAAGGCTAGAGCCAGTGACGGAGTGAAAATGGGCAATTTTTTTCCGCATATTAGCTGCAGTGCGCGAAAGTTTTCTTTAATTATGTGCTACGTTATTACCAACGCTAACATTACAATCATGCTAAACCAGCAGATCTTCAAATACAACCCCAACCACGCGATGGCATGTGATTTCTAAATCAAGCGTGGGGAATTGGCGACGGAAGATGTCCAGACACAATGAGATGGTAATCTAAAGCCATACACGAGACAGCATATAACATCTCATGGCGGGACTCGAACCAAGTGACGCTGCATCTGTAAGTCAGATCAAATATTTATAGCGTATTGTAAGAGTTGGAAAACAGTAGATTAGTTTAATTTGGTTTCATTTATTTAGTGCACAATGCAGGTAGTTAGTTATAAGACGCGTGTGGAACGTAATAGTTTTGTTAAACATTTATAGACGCCAGGAAGGCTGGATTTTCAATGCTCATTTCGTATCATTTCAAAACAGTTATTATCAACTTTATTTTGTCAGGCTGATGACAAATAAACTAGTTTGACAAATGTTAAATCGAGGCCAAGGTTACGAGCCAAGTTCACTACACAGCACACTCGATTCTAGGCAGTGGATGAATATTATGTTTTAGAAGGCTGTGAGATTCTTGACATTATAACAAGTGGAATGCAGAGTTCCGTTATTCACATTGGTGGCCAAATCAATACTTGAAAACAGGTTTATTTCTTTAAGAGAAGCCACGCAGGCAATGAATGCCACTGTATTTTGTAACCAAATGAACGCAGGTTCGAACTTATTCAGGGAAGAGGCAATTTTATAAATGCTCACACACTTTTAGCTTGTATCAGAAGCCTTCATGTTTATGTAAAGCGTTGTCACGATGTGTTTTCTGTACATATAATCTTTATTACCAGCATTTCTAACGTGTATCAATTAGGAATCCACACTTTTGTAAATTAACGTTATAAGAGTATTATATGAGTTGTGACGGTGGATAAATACCTCCGACATTGTTATTGTGGTTATATCGGTGGTAATGAACTATTTAAAGTCGTACCAAAACCGAGGGCGCCTGGATCAATGAATCCGAAATAAGAGTAAAGTAATTGGTGAAGACATAGGATGTCTAATAAGTATGATGAATTATTGATGAAGACACAGGGTGTCTCGTAAACTATTAAAATAGAGTTATTTGCTTAAGTTGGATACACACGTTGCCTAAATACACTGAGCGCTTTTAAAGGTCCATAAACTGAACAACAATACTGTCAGGGATAAATAATTGTGTGAAGCTTAATAATCAAAATAGGGTTTTGAAAACTAACAAATCTTATAATTCCCCCCTGAATCTAAATAAAATTTATAAACATTAAAAATAAACTATTTTTCTGGACCAAATGTTAACACTTAGATATTGTTAAGCTATTTTAGATACATTTTGATACATTTTCACATGAATAGTCGACAACTAATTGGTGATGTGATAACAGAAGCACACACATCAGATTAGTAGCAATATGAGTCGATGTAATTGTTTAATTACTATCGCATTTGCAGGCTTTCCTATATTTTCTACTTTCTTAACACTTGGACACTATGACCGTTTGTTACAAACAGTAACAAATCGAGTACGCAGGCAGTGCCAATTGCACAACCATAGGAGTGCTGAATTACTGTATGCATTTGTGTTGTATTAGCATAGTTTTTTTTATTCAGCAACATTGTGCACATAGCTTGATTTTCTTAGTAATAAACGCATCTCGTTTATTAATTAATAACGATATTTAGGACTAGCTAAACACTTAACTCTAAACATAAATGTTAGAGATGGCATCATCATAGCATATTACAAATTTTCCCCTTGCTACTAAATGTAAATGTTCTAGTATTTGTAAACAAGTAAATGTCTTGCTTTGCTGTAGATTCTTTTGATGTTTGATCCACCCGTAAGTTATTTCGATGTAATTGCTTAGGGCCGATCTTACGTGCCATTCTCTTAGCTTGTTCATTTAGTCGAATTTTGTATTAGGACCATGAAAGTAATTTAGATCTTGTTTAGGACTATTTTTTATATTTCTTTCAGGGCAGAATAGTATCGGACTAGCCGTTTGCAACTCTCATGCTAGGCTAGGGATCTATTCTGAATAAAATTTATTTGTAATTTTAACCTAAGACTGACATCTCTTTTCTTGTTTAGTTTTGTTATCGATGCATTCCTCTGAGCTGGTTAAAGATCGAACCTCACTAATTCCCAACACCCCCGAGTGCAGACTTTGTGCTACACCAGCCTATGAATGTATCGTCCCCTATACTTGTGTGTTAACTGGAAGAGGGTCTTGGAAGGGTCATTTGAAACCGGTGGCTCCCCGAAACCTTCGGCCTGCGGGCACACCATATACTGTAGTTCTGCAGTGCTCATCTGTTTTCATTACCCATTTCTTATCTATGCAACTGATTTAATTTTTCTCGACGATGCATTTGTGTGTACGGTTTGCGTCACTGATTTCTTCACGTGCACATGAGTATTGCGTCAGTCTGAGAAAAGAAACGGGGTAATCCCCTCAGCGCCATGTGGTTTGTGTCGAGTTTATCTTTATTAGAAGTGTTGACAGCTCTGACGTCTGATCGCTCACTCAGTTACCCGCCAACTATAGGACTTTTAAGGTGTGTTTGTGTTGTAGGTGTGTGACGTTTTGTTGTGCAGTGCAATTGAAATGCCAAAACAAAAGCAGTCAACTGCAAGCCGTTTAAAACCGTATGTGTCAGATTTCGGTGAAAACATATTCTCAACTGATGGAACTATTTCTGTAACGTGTGCGAAATCAAAGACGCTGCAGATAAACGGTTCACCGTACAACAACACGTCGGGCGCGATAAACATTTGCAAGGTCTTGAAAATGTGGAAAAAAGGAAAGTGTCTCAATTACTGTTAAAAGAAACTGCTTCAACATCAAATAACAAGTCATCTTCCTTTTATAAAGAATTATGTGAAGTGTTTGTTTGTGCTAATATTCCACTAGGAAAACTAAGCAATCCTAAATTAAGTGATTTCCTCGAACACCACACTGGTCATACTATTCCAGACGAATCAACATTGCGTAAAAACTACTATCAAAATGTTACGAAGACACGTTAAACCGAATACGTGAATGTGTGAATGAGAAAAAAAATTACGTATCAATTGACGAGACTTCAGATGCAGAGGGACGTTATGTAGGAAATGTAGTGATAGGGACCCTAGAAACAAACACTCCCGGGGAAACTTTTCTGCTGACCTCAGAGGTTTTGGAAGCGGTTAATCACACTCAGATATGCAAACTGTTCGATAAATCCATGTGTTTAATATGGCCTATGGGAATACAACATGAGAATGTGCTCCTCTTCCTAACAGATGCAGCACCTTACATGGTAAAGGCAGCAAAATTTATCAAAGCATTTTACAATAAGATGGTGCATGTTACTTGCTGGCCCATGCTTTTCATCGAATTGCAGAAGAGGTCCGATCAAAATTTTCAGAAGTAGATAGACTAGTTTCCACAGTAAAGAAAGTCTTTGTCAAAGCACCATCCCGCACTAAATATTTCAAAGACAAGGCCCCTGATGCACCTTGCCCCCGCACCAGTTTTAACACGCTGGGGTACCTGGTTGATTTCATGCATATACTATTGTGACAATTTTCACATAGTGAGAGAAGTAGTGAATGGCTTTGATAGGACAGATGCTAAGGCTATTGGGAGTGCACAGGACCTGTTTTCTGATTCTCAAATGGAAGGTAAATTGGCTTGCATAAAATCAAATTTTTCATTTTTGCCAGAAACCATAACCTGCCTAAAAGAAAGTGGCATGCTATTGGCCAAGTCAATAGAGTTAGTCAGGAATGCTGAAGGTTGTATAAAACATGTAAAAGGTGAGAGTGGGGACTCAGACAGAAAATAAAATTTGTATTGGACAAGAATAAAGGGTATCAGACAGTGTGTCAAATAGTCCAGTATTTTGTCGGGAGAAGAGTTCAGAATTGACATATTTTAAGAGGATTTAACAGCCAGTGACATAGTGTTTTTCAAATATGCTCCTATTACATCAGTGGAAGTGGAGAGAAGTTTCTCGAAATATAAAACAGTATTAGCTGACAACCGCCGTTCCTTCACCTTTGATAACTTGAGGATGACGATGGTGGTGTATTGCAACGCTAACTAAGGTATGTTTATTTAGTAATATATTTTTTCACTTTGTAGTAGAAATGAAAATGACATATTGCTAATCTAATGATTAATAGTTTACACTAATTATACTAAGAATGTTTGTTATTCGAACCATTATTTGTACAAGACAAGACAAATTGATCATTTTTAGGTAATTTTTTTTATGATAATTTTTAGGTCATATTTTTTTTTAACCCTCTCAGTGCCACGCGCTGATCAGATCGGCTCTCGCTGTTCGCGCCAAAAGTGCCAAAGCCGATTCAATCGGCGCGCTGTTTATCTTATATTTGTAGATTTCTGTAGGCATATGTCCGTGATTATTTCATACTGTTGGAAAGGTGAGGTTTCAAGCTTGCCTGTGCGGTCATTACTTCTTTCCTTCGAAGTCCGTTACGCGATAGGTTTGAGTTTGTATTCACGCCCTCACTTTGAGCTCTCCCAATCACGCGCGTTCCCGCCAAAATTGTGGTGCGGTTGTTCTCTTCTTGTTGATGTTTTCTGCCTACAGATGTATCTAATAACTTTCTACAGCTGGAAACGTAGTGTTTCTTCTTATATGACTCTTAAGTGTCCTTAATTTAGGCTCAAACCTGATTTTTACAAAAAAGAAATTTAAAAATTGAACAATTATCAGAATAACCTCTATTAAAAAGGTTTAGATGCCGAATGTACTTTTATGAACATAATGTATGAAAAAATGAGGTATTGGTTAAAATTCAAAGCAAAAATAATGATTCTATCATTGGAAATGTGGTGTTTATGATTTATTTTTTTCGAATAGTCTGCATGACCATTGAAAATGGCTTGGCATTCTTGGCAAGTATTTCCGGAAATGGCTTGGCACTAAGAGGGTTAAATGAGGTCATTTTAAGAGAATTTCAAGGGCATTTTATAGGCTATTTTTCGATAATTTTAAGGTCATCAACATCCGGGTCCTAGTCATCACAATTAACACCGTTTATCAGACAGATTCTACACTCACCCAATGTACACGGGGTTACATGACCACGTTGTCGCAGCCCCTAAACTAAGGAACCAACCTCTCTGCGGGAGATAAAATTTTGTGTGAAGGAGTAACAGACTGTTAGATAGTTACACATCAGTTCCAAACCTTGCATAGGGACAGTGTGATCACAAGTATAAAAATGAACCCCAAATGACAAGACAATAAAATGTTAAAAATATGCATAGAAAGACGGGGGAAAAAAATAATTAACCTCCAATTGTAAAATATTTTCTCGCAATAAGTGAGGTCTGATCCTCCTACGAAAACCTCCATATTTTGCCTATTATAGCCTATACCCTAGTTTGCCCGGTGAAATCTACCTTCGCCTTCCGGCGTGCCGAGAGGAATTTTTTATATATCATTAGTATAGCATACCTGCCAACTTTTACGGTTTATCCGTAAAATTTACGGAAATTGCAGCATTTTACGGTTTTACGGATGAACGGTGTCATTTTACGATTTTGCGGACAAAAATTTGAAACGATAATTTACATTCGATAATACCGCCCACTTCCGTACAATCGATTGTTTGCGTGGGTCGAAGGCAAGTCCACGATAGTCGATAACTCGTTCTTTGATATGATTCGTACTTTTAACCGTGTGATGGTTGTGTCGTCATTTGTAATTGAATTTGAAGCCGGGATAACCGTTCTTCCATGTGTCGACAGGCTCTGCTTCGCATATTCTTTGTTCCGCTCCGTTCGCTCGTTGCGATTTAAACCATATTCTTTGACCACGTTAGTTGTTCATTGTTCGCGAAGTTGGCGTTCCTTGAATGTTTTCGTCTTTTAAGGTTATGGCATATTTTAATGAAGCGTTCGAGTTTTTGTGCTATAACTTCGTGCTTCGCAGTTTCCTGTATTCCTTGGACTAATTACATTCGTTCCGCGTGTGTGTGTTTTTTCTACCATGTGCATATTCTTTCTTCACGAGGTTGGCGTCGTTTTCATTTAATGGCTTTGTGTGTCTTGACATGTTTTAATGAAGTGTTGGCTGTCTTAAGTGTTTTATGTTATAATTTTATGTGACGTTCAGTGATCCAGGTTCCTTTCGATGTTTTAGTAGATATCGAGAATGAACAAATCCAACAAGAAACAGTACTTCCAGACATTTAAAGAATCATACTCGGTTGATTTTCCGTGCATACTAAAATCAAGAAAGGGAGAAAAATTTGCCTTTTGCACGGTATGTGGGTGTGATATTAATATTGCACATGGTGGAAAAAACGATTTAAGTAATCATGTGAAGTGCGGTAAACACATTAGTTATGTTAAATCGAAGGAAGATAGCAAGAAAATCAACACCTTTTTTGCTAAGTCTGGAAACGTTGACAGTGACGTAATTAGGGCCGAGTGTCTGTTTACTTCCTTTTTGGGGGAACACAATGTGCCCTTAATTGCGGCTGATCATGCTGGTGCTTTATTTAAGAAGATGTTTCCCGCATCAGAAGTTGCAAAGAAATATAGTTGAGGTCGCACGAAAACGACATGTATTGTAAATAAAATGGCAAAAAATGCATCATTTGAAGTTGTTAAGGCCTTCAGAACGGACCGAATACAGATAAATCCCTTTTCTTTTCATCAGTGAGAAACTACTTTTATACTGCCTGTGACTACATCATCAACAAGTTTCCACTCAAGGATGACGTGTTAAAGAATGCTCAAGTTGCTAGGTTAGACAAAATTGAAGATGCACAGCTATCTTCCATTCGTTTTTTCTTGGAAAAGTTTCCTATCATGTTATGCAAGGAAGAGAATGAAACTACAGATGAGGTGGTGAATGAGCTTCAGAGGCAGTTCACAGCTCTTCAGGTAGATGACACTTTGGCTGCACATCAAGATGCTGCAAGTGATTCCAGTTGGGCACAAATATCAAGCATTCGTGGAGCCGATGGACTTCTTAAGTATAACCGAATTTCTAGAGTATTGCTCTCTATTCTCACCATACCCCATAGCAATGCAGAATGTGACCGTTTTTTTTAGCCTTGTGAAGAAAAATAGAACACAGTTCAGGTCATCCATGTCCAATGAATCTCTGGAGTCTATTTCTATTTTGAAGACCAGGAGTTCTGGTCCCTGTTATGACAAAACATTTTCTCAAGACTGTTTGCAGGAAGCTAAAAAAAAGGCCACAACCATGACTTAAAAGTCGAACTAGCATGTGATTTGCAGTGTGTATTATATTATTTCTTGCCTGTGTTACGTTAAACAAGTTTTATTGTTTAAAGCCTTTTTCAATTATCGTGTATCAGCTTAATCTATCAAGGAAGTCCTGTTATGTCTGCTCCAAACCAATATTCACCACGCCTGCTGCTGATTAACATGGATTTCTTCTTGATTGTTATGTTCATCTACAAATCAAGTAAGTAGATATGATTTCATTGAAGTATCCTGTTTAAAGCATGAATTATTGTATTTTGTAGCCCAGAAGTATTATTATTTTCGTCCAGCTAGGGTTTGTCGAAAATCGTTAATTTCTTTGTCGCGCGTGAGTTTTACTGATAGCCCTTTTCAAAAGTTGGCAGGTATGGTATAGATATGTGAAAAATCCTGAGCTCGTAGTAGGCGGCTCATAGTATTCTCGCAGGATGACCAAAATTGACCTAAACAAGGAGTTCCAGTTGATAGGAGGATACCACTACAGAGTGATACATGGCGAGATGTCACAAGGTCAGGATAGGGATTTAGAGCCCACAGGAATTTCTAATGGGATATCAAGATCCAGCCCCAGAGACACGCCAAGACACGGCGCAGTCCAGGTAGGGTTAAAAGTCATAAACAAGGGAAGGGGGTTGTAGACCAATGGTAGATTAACATGTGACCAGGTGTCGCAGTATAATAAGTTTATTTAGAAATCATGCAAGTTATAGACTGATGTAGTTTGTCTATTTTTACAGCAACAGCATACATTCTGTCAGTGTTGCCTTGTTATTATCTCTGAAAAATTGTTCTTCAGTCAGTCAACACATACTTAGAAGAAAACTTAGAAGCCATTTCTTCAGTTCTTCTATGTAAAATTTCCCGGTCAATCAATGCATGTGAGATTTTCGAAGTGAAATGCGCTGTCCTGTGGTTCGGATTCCACATAAAAAGGAGGTCCCGTGGCTCATGATCACATGATTAACGTTCATGTAAAACTAAAAGCTTCCTTCCTTTTCTATGTAAAAAGCTCTTCAGTCGGTCTACACATAATAGGGAAGCTCAATTAGTTCAGGCAGTTCTTCACAAATACATGAAATAAAATGAAGATTTAATGAATTATACAATTCCCTGCAGTACTTAAAATAAATTAGAGGGATATCATGCCTGTGTTGCTGTTGAGAGTAAACTGCACAGGCAAGCCTTTATTAGTCAGTAGCTGAAATTCCAGCTTTCAGAAGCAGAACACAACCAGACAAATTTCTTTTCATAGCATTGTAATGCTGTTCTTTGTGTCTATAGTTCTATTTCGGGAGCTTATCACTGAAGCACATTATGGTAGTAGTTGCTGCACATTCACAGACTACTGGCGGTATGCTGGGACTTTACGCGAGTGGTATCGTGGGTTTTTGGTGCAACTTTGGCAGTGCATTACTAGTTACTTGCCTTGTATGTAATTAATTAACCTGGATCTGATGATGATCATTTGACAAAGGAAGGCAGGCATCCCCTTATTATTTAAGGACCATTGTGAAATGTACAATTAGTTAAATGTTTATTATAGATAGTATTATATTCTACTCAAATACCTGAAATGAAAGATTCCCTAATAAATTGAACCCTTTCCTACATTAAAATAATACATAGAATCTACACTTTGCTAACTTGTTGCTACCATGTTAATTCAGAGCCAACTCCATATATAGATGGCCTTTGAAAGATTGAATTTTATGTAGGTACATTAATTTTTGAAATAAACTATAACCAGATTTCTAGATTTCCTTTCCTCGAATACCAGAAACTGAATAAAAAGTGTAATTTCAGCGATGAAGTTGAATATCCATCATAAGTGTAATTATCTTATGTGTAAACAGGTATGGAACAGGTACACTAACCAAGGTTTTCATGGAAAGAGTATTCCAAGAATGCTTGACATATGATGGGGAAATGGACTACAAGACATACTTGGACTTTGTACTTGCAATGGAGAACCGCCAAGAGCCCCAGTCATTACATTATCTATTCCGCATCCTTGATGTTCATGGCAGAGGTTACCTTGATACCTTTACCCTCAATTATTTTTTCAGGGTAAGTATAAACTTATCTCCAAATGTGCTTCTCATCACACTATTTCATAACAAATTGCACAATCGTACCTTAAATACAGGGTCATTATCTTTGTGCGCACCGTTAATCACGGCAAACTATGGCGTCATTTGGCTGGCCAGGTGCGGAGCGAGTGGACCTCGCAATACCCTGCTCCGCTGACTCATATCGTCAGTTCACACGTGTTTTGTCATTCATATGGATGTGTATCTGCAAAGCTTAGACGTTAGTGTTGCACGTTTAGTGAGTATTGTGGATTGATTCAGTGAAGAACACCATAAGAAAAAGAAATTTGGACTGGGACAAGATCGTGGAAGAGGAATGGTGGAAAGAAAGAGGAAGGTGGAGAAGTGCCATAAATACCCCGACCCGGCAGGAGCTGGATAAGGGGAAATGATGATGATGATGATTATGTGATTACTGTGATTGTTGGTCATGCATAGACACCAATTCACATTGCGCGTACAGTATGTGTGTATATCCATTATTCGTATATGAGAAGCAGAAAGTCTTGTTCTGAAACAATACAAAAATTTCGAATCAAGTTTCCAGGAAGACCAGTGCCTAATGCCAGTATAATTAGGAGGCTCGCTAAACGATGCAAGAAAACAGGCTCCGTAAATAATAAAAAAAGTTAACAGACAATGTTGTGTTCTTACAGAACAAAAATCAGATGAGATTTTTGTCCATTCTTTCATCAGAAGATGTCTGTGTGTTACAAGAAAGGTAGGACATTTTCAGCATCGACTGTGAGCACTGTAAGTACACATTATTGAACATGTTTGGTAAAAGTGCGCGCCCACCACCGACTGAACCGTGTATATGCGCCCGCGATCAGCGCCAGTCAACGCCGGTTTAGCTTGTCGTGTTTACCGGGGTGTACAAAGACAATTTAAGCTGATTTATGCCCTAGCAGTTTTTTTTCTCATCGTACTTCCAATATGTTACTATTGCTATGTATGTTGTTTCTATACATTATCTTACAAAAATGAAACATCAAACTGATAACATAAAATTTTATTTTGATAGTTTGTATATTGAATTCTCTAACTTCTTGCACTTACCGGTATCTCCAAATGTGCTTCTCATCTCCCTCATTATCTGTTAACAAATTGCAGTCATATCTTAAATAATATTATTTAATAATAAATTGGACAATCAAACCTTAAATACACTGACCGGCAAAAAAAAAACAACACGAACACTTGAAAAATTCAACATTACTGTACTTTCATTCAAATCATAAATATGAATGGTATAGGCCTAGTACAGTACATTCTGTAGATATAGCATGGAAGTAAGGTTGATTGGTTTCTTGAAAGCATTACCATTCTTACTTAATAATAGAGATTCTTTGACATGATGCTATTTCCCGCGGAAAGATGTGCGCGCCATCGCTATCGTCAACAATGCAATGTTTTCTCTTTTCCTTTGCCACTTGTTAGCATAGGAAAAGATCAATACAGTGATATCCTCGGTTGTTCATATGCAATTCAGAAACGAATATGCGCTTGAGGCCTGAAGATGTTGCCAGGGCAGTGGCTCTGATCGAAAATGGTGGTGCGCACATCTTTCCGCGGGAAACAGAATCATGTCAATGAATCGCTATTGTTAAATGAAACAATGACATAAAGAATGATAATAAATCCAGGAAAACAATTAACCTTACTTCCATGCTATATAATAAACAGTAACTTATGTACTAGGCCTAGAGCATTCATATTTATGATTTAAATGAAAGTAATGTTGCATTTTTCAAGTGATTTTTTTTTTTTTTTTTTTTAGCCGGCCAGTGTATTAAAGCATCAAGACCAAGTATTATGAATATGTTGAGTAGTCCATTTCTTCTAAAATCACCCCATATCAGAGGCAAACTTTACATTCACTCAGCTCATGCTAGCTTGATTCGCCCAAGCTGGTGAATCACCAGATCATTGCAGCGTATTGCACCATGTTGAGATTCAGCTCACAAGTTGTGTGGTAGCGCTTAGAGCTGACTAACCAAGCTGGCAGAGATGGGACAGAGAGTTGTCGTGACCAGCCCGCCCCTAGTTGTACCTCATTGTTTTTGTTGCTAAGCATCTCAAAATACAGCACTTTCATTGACTTGTTTCTGAATACTCTTAGCATACATTTCACACCTTACATTTATGCTTGTGTTGAATCAGTCCATTCAAGAACAGATGACGATGCATGGCCAGGAGCCTGTTTCATTTGAAGATGTCAAAGATGAAATTTTCGACATGGTGAAGCCAGCTAATCCAGCAAGGATTACTCTCCTAGACCTCATCAATTGGTAAGAAATGTCATCAAAATTGAAGTACAGTAAAGTGTTATAACAAAAGAAATGTGTAGCATACTCTGGAAAGCTAAGCATTTATACATAACAGAAGTTTTCATAAGTTCAAATTATAATACTGGATTCACCTTAAACTACAATAAATTGTGTGTCAGTATCTAGTTCAATATTTAGGCAAATGTGTCTGTCTTTTGCAAGTTTTACAAGGGTAACAGTAAAAGTTGACAACTCTGGAACCACTTGAAAGTAGGTTATATAAATTGTGCGACTTTGGTGGCGTAGTCGGTAGCATGCTGAACTGCTATGCCCAAGATCGCGGGTTCAAACCCGGCCAAAGTTGTCGGATTCTTAAGAGCGTTTAAATCCTTCAGTATGCCTTCCTTCGGAGGGGAAGTATAGCCGGCGGACCCATGTCATAGATTTATGGCATGTAAAAGAACCTACCAATGCAATTGGTAGTGTGTAGCAAAATTTGTAGGTTATATTTCCTAGTTAGTAACGCTCTATCAAGTTCAACGTTCGCCACTAGGTATTAGTGACAGTAGCATCTGGTAGCCAAAGTTGGAACTACTTGTAATTGAACTTTTTGGGAGCCCTCGGGCGTTAAATCAAAAATACCCAGCTATGGCCATTGGCTGCAATTCATATATAATAATAAATTGTGTGTGGGTGGTGTGTACTTTGTTCATACACAGTTTTACTCTCCAACCCTAATCCAACTAGGATTACTTCAGTTAGCTTATAAGTAACAAATTGATTGTTCCTGACTGATTCCTTACTCTGCTAGGTGGGGAGCAGATGGCCTCTCTGCGAATGTGGTTGATATATTATAATCTGCATCTTGCAGACAGTTTGTAATTATGTTGATGATTGTTGCTTTAAGGTGCTGAACAGTGAGGTCATCTGCCCATTATAATTATGCTGTAAAATGTATTCATAGTGTTCACATGCCCTATTCACTATACGTCTTGGGTAATTGTATTTGGGTGCCATCCAACTTTTTAGTCGAGTATGCCCAAGCACGCTCCCTCAGACCACTGGGGAACCAAATTTAGTGGTTCTTTGGTAGGGACCCTGAATTTCAGTAACTATAAATTTTTAACATGGGTGGAAAAAAGAGTGGTGTTTAAAGCAGTAAATAAAATCTCTTTACAGTGCAATTTTGCATAAAATTCTCATCTGCAGTGTAGGCCTACTCTTGATAATTCGGGGGTTTCCAAGAGTATTTTTAAAATAGAAATTCTCACTGCAACTAATCATCACGCTAAGTAAAGAAATCTCTCCATCGTTTAAAAGAATTTTGACGCGATGCGTAGAGACGAAATAATTGAGATTCGAGAAGACTGAATTGCGTTTCTCTGCGATGAAACAGAAGGCCTAATTGAGCACTGCTAACAGAATGCTGCAATCTTGGAAACATACGAGCATTTTGCCGTGGGTGCTATAGCACAGATTTCCTTAATCTTCGAAGCCCAAAAAATGCAAGAGGAATGCACTTTCATTCAGAACCTACCCTCCCTTTCTCAACAGCCACACTCCTAAGTCGCTGATCTGTGAGTTGTGAAGGGTGGATGAGTGGACAGCATATTATAAACAGCAATTATTACCTAATGGCACAAACATGCGCGACACTGAGAGCGTGTTTGTTGGATGCTCTTCATGCAGTCAACAAGTCATAGGAGAAAAATACCGCTACTACGCTCGCACAAAAGCAAGCGTTTGCTGACTTCTGTGACAAAGATATTTCATATAAACCGCACTCGTTCCAGGTTCCGTATTGACCATGTTTACAAGATGTATAACACAATTTACACTCGCCAAATCAATACTTTACTTTACTAAAAAATACTATAGGTACATGTTTCGGAAACTTGATATGTTTCCTTCTTCAGCCCATATGTTGGTGTGAAACATCATATGACATCGAAATCCTAACCAAAAATAAGAATACAGTTCGTACTTTTTCTCTTGTTCTTCATTTGTTGAGCCTGTGTCATTAGACGTATTAATGTCAACCATGGAATAAGCACTTATTATTTGAAGTGATGAATGAGTTACGTGAAACGTTAAATATTTATTCCTTGTAAGGATGATTGGGTGTGGTGTCAAGAAATTTTGATCAAGTCAGGATATATGTAGGAATTAATCTATTACGGCGGGGGTTGAGGAGGCAGTTTTCTTTTTTTGTTTCCGAAACATGTACCTATAGTATTTTTTAGTAAAGTATTGATTTGGCGAGTGTAAATTGTGTTATACATCTTGTAAAGATATTTCAAACGGGCTAGTTAGACTTCAATAAAGACGATATGATTTAAGATCTGAGGCTCGTTCTTTCGTTGACAGCAATAACATATTTCCTCTTTTGCTGGCCTGTTAAGCATTTTCTTTCGGGGTTTTCTCCTTTAGCCTTTGAAGATCCCTCTTCTCCACAAGGCAGTAGTTTCCTCTTCGAATTTTCCCAAGGGAGGATGGGTTGCCTCATCCGCCATCTCAACCATACAGAAGGTCTCCTTCTCTGCGAAAGATGCCGTTAAGGTCTTCACCCGTAACCCTGGGCATGGGTTCCACGTTATACCCCGTAGGACTGGGGTCCCTGCCTGAACTTAGCCATCCTTTCACACTGGCCTACTGATGTGGAGGATGCCCACCCCGGTAGCTTGGATGCGCCAGACAGGAATTACTCAAGTGGAGGATACGGAAGGTTACCCTATCTCTCTTGAGCCGAGTTAATGGTTGTGTATGATGCCACAACCAATGGTCTTAGATCTCAATGCCTTAGTTTTTGCTGATGAAATCACCATTTGGGGAGAGACAGAAATGGAGGCTCAGAGGAGATTAGATTACTGGAATACCAAATTTAAGGAATTCAAGTTGACTGAATAAGAGCAAGTCAGTGGCAATGAAGATGAGCAGGTCACCCACACATTGTAACATCATACTGGAGGGAGAGAAGCTCAAATGTGTAAACAGTTTCAATTATCTGGGTAGTGTCATATCATGTGATGGAAGTGCCAAACTAGAAGTTTTAAACAGAGTTGCAAAAGGATCCAGCTTCTTACACCAAGTACGAAACCTCATCTGGGACAAGGGAGTACCTCTAAGAGCTAAGCAGACCATGTACGAGTATAAAACCTACCTCCTGCCAATCATGACTTATAGTCTGGAGGCCTGTGTCATAAATAAGAGAGAAGAGAGTCAATTACAAGCTTGTGAAGTGAAGTTCCTTAGATCAGCCCTACAAAAAAACAGAAGAGACGGTCAGGAATGAATAAGTAAGGAGAGACATGCAGATGAACTTGACCCTGGGGGAAAGGATGAGTGTGGCGAGATTAAAGTGGTTAGGTCATGTGAAGCGGATGCATCAGATCCGAACTCCAAGCCAGTATTTGGAGATGGAGGTGCCAGGAAGAAGACCAATTGGACTTCCTAGGAAGAGATGGACAGACCAGGTTAAGGAATATCTCATGTGGAGAGGAGTAACATGGGATGCAGTGGAGAGGGGAAAGCTATACCAGGACAGGACTAAATGGAGGCATATCGTTCACAATGTTCCTACCCGGCTCGCTGGAATGATATCCTGATGCTGATGATGATCATTTAAGACATGAAAGCAAAGAAGATATACAAGAAATTCGACTCTTGGTGAGGAAAACTGTGGTCCAGTTGATATCAAGTGCGGGAGTGATGCAACGGAAATCCCGAAAGATTCCTACAGTCAAGATAGTGTCTAAAGTCACACTTATCTCTTATATAGAAATTCGAGAAGAATTTTCGTTCTCATATAACGTTTCCTTTGGATGAGTGCAATCGAAAATTAGAATAATCGGTCTAAGAAATAAAAAGTGATAACTGATTTTTTTTGTTCGATATTAATGTAGGCATAATCCACATAGGCCTACCTCTATCCTAGCATGTCTTACAGGACACTATAATCAAGTGTTATAATTATTACTTTGCGTGTTCACAAATACAAGCCTATTTCAATAGGCTAACAAAAATAACTCCAGATAATTCACGGAAGTTAGTGCATTAATTACCGCGAATTATCGAGAGTGTATTTAATCATTTGTCTAGTTTAAAATGGATTTTATCGTGTAAAATAATTTAAAGAGCAATTTACAAACAGTTTTAGAAAGGGAGTCACACTTTATGAACAATTTTAGAAGGATTAATAATAAATTATGATTTACACAGTCCGTTTGACATTGTCCATAAATAGCTATAAATCTTGTTGTTTTGATCTGTATTGACATCTGTTGAGTACACTTCACAATTATTTTTTTATCCACCTTATAAATACAATTTTAAAATATCTACTCTATTTGACTAGTAGGGTAAAACTTATTTGTTGAAAATAAATTCCATAGCCTATGTTGATAAATCTATCGAACGATTTTAGTTCTCTCTGTTTTCCTTTGTAGTTTTCAATCATAAAACATTGTGCCCAGGGTAATTTATAAAGGTATGCTGTAAATTTGATTGACTATCACTGCAATCAATTAGATGCTCGATCCTGAGATATGAAATTTTAATGATTGTAATAAGAGATTCTGGATACTCCAAGCCTACACAGGGTAACAACAAAAAAGAAAATCTATTTAGAGAGGATAATTTGAGTTTATTTTCACAGTGGACAGGGAGAGACAATGGTGAGCATCCTAATAGACCTCAACGGCTTCTGGACCTATGAGAACCGTGAGGCCATGTCGTCGGATTCCAGTGATGGAGCAGCAGAAGTCTAAGCCATTCTTGTTACCTGATTATAATACAATAATAGTTTTTGTATATGACCTTTGTTACTTGAGTTCAATAAAGTTTTTGTACCTATTTTTATATCTCTCCGAAGTCTCGATCATTCCTCTGTCTATTCAGTAGAAAAACCCAGAAGTAGAAGAAGATTGTCAAGAAGCCTCTTATTGTATTCTGCCCAATCAATACTTATCATTACAAATTTAAAAATTTATTTTAGCATGCTAACAGGGACATGTTTTGGGCAGTAAATGCCCTTCTTCAGCCTGTACAGAATACATCAACATTTTATACACATCAGTGACACTCTTATTACTAAAACATGCATAGGAGAACATTATCATGTGGAAAATTCCTCATACATATGGGAAACAATGGAAAGAGATGGATGGCACAGTTCTTCACAGATATTCTCCAGACTGGACAAATCCCACCCGACTTCAAGAAAGCTAAAATAATTTCCATATTGAAGCCTGGAAAACCTGCAAATAGACCTGAAAGTTACAGACCAATAGCCCTCCTTAGCTGTTGCTACAAACTCTTTGAAAGGCTTATCTACAACAGAATTGGGTCAACCATTTTAGAACTCATTCCTGTTAAGCCTCCGTGACTTAGGCGGCAGCACGCCGGCCTCTCACCGCTGGGTCCGTGGTTCAAATCCCGGTCACTCCATGTGAGATCTGTGCTGGACAAAACGGAGGCAGACAGGGTTTTCTCCGGGTACTCCGGTTTTCCCTGTCACAATTTCATTCCAGCAACACTCTCCACTATCATTTCATTTCATCTGTCATTCATTTGATCATTGCCCCAGAGGAGTGCGTCAGGCCTCGGCAGCCGGCACAGTTCATATCCTCGCCGCTAGATGGGGGCTTCATTCATTCCATTCCTGACCCGGTCGGAGACTGGAAGCAGGCTGTGGATTTTCATTTCCTGTGGATCAGGCAGGCTTCAGACCTAACCGAAACTGCTCTGATCAAGTACTTTCATTAACATCTTACATTGAGGCCGGATTCCAGCAAAAGCTTAAAACATCTGCTGTCTTTGTGGATCTCACTGCTGCCTTTGATACTGTATGGAAGAAAGGATTGATTTATAAATTACTCAGAGCTATACCCTGCAGAACAATTGCACAGCTTATCAACAACATGCTCAGTGACAGGAAATTTCAGGTCTGTTTGGTGAAAAGAAAAGCTCAGTGAGAAAACTGCATAATGGTTTGCCCCAGGGATCAGTTTTGTCGCCACTACTGTTTAATCTCTGATCTTCCAGAAACAATATCCATAAAGTTCTGCTATGCTGATGACTTGACCCTGGCCACACAACACAAGATTATTGAGAAAACTGAAGATATTTTGATTAAGGACTCATCCACCCTGACAGAATATTTCAGGAGCTGGAGACCCTGACCCAGTACAGCCAAGACGGAGGTCTCTTGCTTCCATTCGAGTAACCAGCTTGGTAACTTCAAACTAAATATTACCTTTTCTAATAGAGTACTTTATCACAATAGGCTTCCAAAATATCTTGGTGTTACCTTGGATCAGACTTTATCCTTCAAGCAACATCTTTTGAGCTTGTCGAAGAAACTGAAAACCCGAAACAATATTATTCAGAAGCTAACTGGTACTACTTGCGGATCTGCTGCGAACATCCTGCGCTCTTCAGCCTTAGCACTGGTTTTCTCTACTGTCTACTATTGTGCTCCAGTGTGGCTTAATAGCCCATATACGAAGTATATTGACCCACAATTGAATACCAGCATGCGTCTTATATCTGGCACCATCAGACCAACTCCAGTCCACTGGCTCCCACTGTTGTCTGGTGTAATGCCACCTGACTTATGAAGATCCAGTGCTCTTGTTCGAGAGTACAACAAGATCTGCAAGAATCCCCTGCTACCTGTTCTAGGCGACATACCAGCTCTTAGTCTCCAAAGATTGAAATCACGACATCCACCTCTTTGTGATGCTGCTCTGAAGACATCCACCAACTTCAATGCTTTGGAGGAATGGAAAGGCCGCTGGAATAATTCCATTGACTTGCCCCTACATAACATCTTCAGAGGGGGAAAAATTGCTAACGGATTCCAACTACCGTGTGCAACTTGGTCCAGACTGAACAGGATCAGGACAGGTCATGGAAGGTGCAGGGATTCTCTCTATAAGTGGAACTTTGTACCATCTCCAGAATGTGATTGTGGAGCCCCTCGCCAGACCATTCCCCACATTTTAAGGGAGTGTCAACTACGGGCTTATCCAGGTAGATTGGAAGACTTTGCATCACCAACAGCGGAGGCACTGCAGTGGGTTCAAAAGTTGGACATTCAGCTATACCGGATAACACTAATGCCTGAAGTGAATCAATGTTTTTTTGTTATCTATTACATAAAACAAAGTGTCCTGACTGACTGACTGACTTATCATCGCCCAGCCAAAGCTATTAAAGTTAGAAACTTGAAATTTTGGAGATATGTTCGCCGTAAGCCGAAAACGCCCACTAAGGAAGGATTTTCGGATATTCAGGTTCTAAAGGGGTGTTAAGGGGTTAAACCTGCATTTCATCGAATATCAATATATCACGAGTGGTTACATGGGGGATGTGATACTCGGCATATAAACTAATCATTAAAAATAAGCAGACACATGTCGAAGGGTTTTTCGATGTGGTGATTATTATTCGGTGAAAAGTGGGGGTTGAAGGTGTTTACCGGAGCATGTATCTCTTAAACGATATAGGCGAGAAGTTAGAAAATCAGCGGAATAAAATCAGCTTAAAATATAAGTGAATACGTGTTCGACCGTTTTGTCATAGATTCAATTTAAGGGGCCCATGGGGAGGGGTGAAATTCTGGAAAAAATTTAAAAGGAAAGGCGTCCTAACTGACTGACTCACTCACTCATCAAACTAAGGGGAAAAAACAGCTTAAAAAATAAGTAAATAAGTGTTCGACCGTTCTTTCATAAATCCAATTTAAGGGGCCCATGGGAAGGGGTGATATTCTGAAAAGAAAAGAAAATGTCCTGACTGTCTCACTCACTCATCATCGCCCAGCCAAAACTATTGAAGTTAGAAACATGAAATTTTGGGGATATGTTCGTTGTGTGTCGAAAACGTCCACTAAGGAGGCATTTTTGGATATTCAGGTTCTAAAGGGGTGTTACGGGGGTTAAACCTGCATTTCATTGAATACCAATATCTCACGAGTGGTTTCATTTGGGGATGTAATACTCGGCATATAACTAATCATTAAAAATAGGTAGACACGTGTAAAGGGTTTTTCGATGTTGTGTATAATATGAGGTGAAAGGGGTGAAAAGTGGGGGTTGAAGGATTCTTAATGGAGCGTGGATCTCTTAAACGACATAGGCGAGAAGTTTGAAAGTAGGCGGAAAAAATCAGCTTAAAAATAAGTGAATATGTGTTCGACCGTTTTGTCATAAATTCAATTTAAGGGGCCCATGGGGAGGGGTGTAATTCTGGAAATAAAAGGGAAAGAAAGTGTCCTAACTGAGTGACTGACTCGCTCACTCACTCATCAAACTCAGGGGGGGAAACCAGCTTAGAAATAACTAGATAGGTGTTCGACCGTTCTTTCATAAATCCAATTTAAGAGGCCCATAAGGAGGGGTGAAATTCTAAAAAAAATATATATATATTTAATAATAATTTAAGAAAATGACCTGATTGTCTCACTCACTCATCATCGCCCAGCAAACTATTGAAGCTAGAAACATTTTTGGGGATATGTTCGTCGTATGTCGAAAACATCCACTAAGGAAGGATTTTTGGATACTCTGATTCTAAAGGGGTGTTAAGGGGGTAAACATGCATTTCTTTGAATAACAATATCTCACGAGTGGTTTCATTTGGAGGTGTGATACTTGGCATATAAACTACTCTCTCTTAAGTTAACAGCCCTGGGGCTGGTTTGCAGCAACTCGCCAATCTTCTCTATTCTCCGCCATCCTCTTCAATTCACGATATGATTTTGTCTTCGTGTCTGTCATTATCTGTGTGATGTATGCAAGTGGTGGTCTTCCTCTAGTGTTTTTCCCTTCTAACATCCCTTCGATGACTCTTGCTGGAAGGCTATTCTTGTTTTCAGGCTCTTCATAAAGCTTCTACTTTCTCCTGCTCTTCTGAATACCTCTTCATTTGTTATACACACATCAAAAAAAGTTTTGCATCACCTCGGTTCCCAGATCTCCGGCATATAGACGTTGACTGTGTATATTGTATCCAAGATACAGTCCCTTTGACTGTTCATAGATGTCACTAAAACTGCTCAAAGATGTAAACAACCATGCATGAGCAGGGCCTATTAGACGGAGGGGGTACGACAGCCGATCAGTTCCAGTCATTCCACCAGGACGAAGGTACGCTGCTCATGTTGTCTGTAGTTCTACCATGCCTAGAAGGTCAATACCGCAGTTCGATCGCGTCCGCATTGTTACTTTGTGTCAAGAAGGGCTCTCAACAAGGGAAGTTTCCAGGCGTCTCAGAGTGAACCAAAGCGATGTTGTTCGGACATGGAGGAGGTACAGAGATACAGGAACTGTCGATGACAAGCCTCGCTCAGGCCGCCCAAGGGCTACTACTGTAGTGGATGACCGCTACTTACGGATTGCCGCTCGGAGGAACCCTGACAGCAATGCCACCATGTTGAATAATGCGTTTCGTTCAGCCACAGGACGTCGTGTTTCAACTCAAACTGTGCGCAATAGGCTGCATGATGCGCAACTTCACTCCCGACGTCCATGGCGAGGTCCAGCTTTGCAACCCCGACACCATGCAGCGCGGTACAGATGGGCCCAACAACATGCTAAATGGACCCCACGGAATTGGCATCACGTTCTCTTCACCGATGAGTGTCGCATATGCCTTCAACCAGACAATCGTCGGAGACGTGTTTGGAGGCACCCTGGTCAGGCTGAACGTCTTAGACACACTGTCCAGCGAGTGCAGCAAGGTGGTGGTTCCCTGATGTTTTGGGGTGGCATTATGTGGGGCCGACGTACGCCACTGGTGGTCATGGAAGGCTCCGAAACGGCTTTACGATACCTGAATGACATCCTCCGACCCATAGTGCAACCATATCGGCAGAATATTGGAGAGGCATTTGTCTTCATGGACGACAATTCTCGACCTCATCGTGCACATCTTGTGAATGCGTTCCTTCAAGATAACGACATCGCTCGACTACAGTGGCCAGCATGTTCGCCAGACATGAACCCTATCGAACATGCCTGGGATATGTTGAAAAGGGCTGTTTATGGACGTCTTGACCCACCAACCACTCTGAGAGATTTACGCCGAATTGTCGTTGAGGAGTGGGACAATTTGGACCAACAGTGTCTTGATGAACTTGTGGATAGTATGCCACGGCGAATACAGGCATGCATCAATGCAAGAGGACGTGCTACTGGGTATTAGAGGTAGTGGTGTGTACTGCAATCTGGACCACAAATGCTGAAAGTCTAGCTGTATGATGGTACAACATGCAATGTGTGGGTCTCATGAGCAATAAAACGAGCTGAAATGTTGTTTGTGTTGATCTCTATTCCCTTTGTATTTAACGGTTCCGGAACTCTTGGAACCGAGGTGATGCAAAACTTTTTTTGATGTGTGTATGTTGTATCCAACTGATCTTAAGCATTCTTCTCCAGCACAAAGCCTCAAAAGCCATCAACTTCCTCTCTTCTAACTTCCTTATTGTCCAGGTCTCACTACCATACAAAGCCACACTCCACACGTATGTCTTCAACAGTCTTTTTCTTATTTGTAGGTCTATACTTCTGGATGTGAAGAGATTCTTCTTTCTATAAAAGGCGTTCTTTGCATGAATAATTCTACTCCAAATTTCTCGTTTGCTGGTTCCATCATACGTTATCAAGCTTCCCAGATACTTATATTCCTTCACATGTTGTATTCTATCATTCTCGATATAAATTTCTGGTGCTCTTCTATGATCTTCCTGGTTCCGACTGCATACGAGTATTTTTGTTTTATTTTTATTAATCTTCATGTTAAATTCGTTTTTAAGGATGTTATTCATTACATGAAGTATCTGTTGAAGATCATCTTCATTATCTGTTGTTAAAGCAATGTCATCTGCGAATCGGAGCATGTCAATCTTTTCCCCATGTATATTTACTCCAACTTGAATCTCTTCTCTTATCCTATTTATGGCATCTTGGACATACAAATTAAATAAGTAAGGAGATAGCGAGCATCCTTATCGTACTCCTTTTCTTATTTCAACCTCTTCCTGGTTATTGCCAGATCTTATTATTCCCCTTTCATTCTTATATAAACTATGTATTAGTCTTCTATCTCTATAAGATATTCCCACTTTCTTTAGTAACTTGAACAGTATATTCCAATATTCACGTTGTCAAAAGCTTTCTCCAGATCCACGAATGCTAGATATGTTGGTATTCCTTTTCTATTTCTCTTTTCAATTATTTGTCTTAGAGTTAATATTGCTTCTCTTGTTCCAATGCCCCTTCTGAATCCAAATTGGTTGTCTGTAATGTAGTTATCAAGGTTGTTCTCTATTCTCCTAAGTATAATACGTGTAAGAATTTTAGATGCATGTGTTGTCAGGCTTAATGTCCTAAATTGATCGCAATTTTGTGCTCTGACCTTCTTTGGAATTGGAATTAGTATGCACTTAGTAAAGTCAGTTGGTACTATTCCAGTTTCATACATTTTGCATATCATTCCATACATTGCATCTTCAGCTTTCTCTCCGCAGTTATTTAATAGTTCTGCAGGGATTTTATCTACACCTGGTGCTTTTTTGTCTCTTAAATCTTTCAGTGCTCTTTTAAATTCCAATTTTAGTATTTGGTCACCTCTTTTCTCTGCATCTGTCTGGTCTTCTTCCTCTATTACTTCCTTATTCATAACTTCATCTCCATAGAGGCTCTCTAGATATTCTTTCCATCTATTCCCAACCTTTCTCTCTTCATACAGGTATTGTCCATTCTCATCTTTAATACCACATGTCTTCTGTTTCTTCTCACCAAAAAATTGCTTCACATTTCCATATGCTTTTTCTAAGTTATTTGCTTTAAAATCGGTGTCTATTTCATCACATATATCACATAAGTATTTTTCTTTGTCTCGCTTGCTTTTCCTAACGATTTCATTTCTCAGTCTTCTACATTGTTGTATTCCTTCGTCACTTGTGGCGTTTTTGAACCTTCTTCTTTCAGTTATAATTTCTACAACTTCCTCATTTATCCATGCTTTCCTGCTGTTTTTATTTTTATTTTTTAGCAGTTCCTCTGCAGTTCCTAGTATTTCCTCCTTCAGAATTCCCCACTGACTTTCTATTGGTTTCTCGAATATGTCAGTATTTCTTTCAATCATTTCATCTGTTCTTCTTTGGAACTCTTCTCTAATATTTGGCATCTTAAGTTTTGTAAACTACAGTAATCATTAAAAACAAGCAGACACGAGTCAAAGGATTTTTCAATGTGGTGTATAGTATGAGGTGAAAGGGATGAAAAGTGGGGGTTGAAGGATTCCTAACGGAACATGTATTTCTTAAACGACATACGCGAGGAGTTTGAAACCCAGAGGAAAACAATCACCTTAAAAATAAGTGAATAGGTGTTCGACCGTTTTTTCATAAATCCAATTTAAGGGGCCCGTGGGGAGAGGTGAAATTTTGTAAGAAAAACGTCTACTAAGGAAGGATTTGTGGATATTCACTCATCATCGACCTGCCAAAACCATTAAATTTAGAAACATGACATTTGGGGGATATGTTTGTTGTATGTCGAAAACGTCTACTAAGGAAGGATTTTTGGATATTCAGGTTCTAAAGGGGTGTTAAGGGGGTTAAACCTGCATTTCATTGAATAACAATTTCTCACGAGTGGTTTCATTTGGGGATGTGATACTCGGCATATTAACTAATGATTTAAAAAAATAAGCGGACACGTGTTTAAGGTTTTTTTGATGCGGTGCATATTATGAAGTGAAAGGGGGAAAATGTGGGCATAGAGGTTTTTTACTTGTGTAATTTTATGATGTGTGCTGTTTTTCATAGGAATTTAGGTAAATGGATTTTGTGTTTAGTCAGTATGTATAATATACTGTATCTCATTTATTTCCTATTTACGTTTGTGGTCGGAAACCATGTTGTGATTCTGAGTCGAAATTTATACATGCGACGTGACGTTGGGGAGATTTTGATATTTACGTGCCATTGATGTGCTATAGTGTCTTTATTGTGTGATTGTTTACGGTCTTTACCAAATTATTATCATTATTATTCAAAATTATACGAAAAATCAGACATAGCATTCATGATTGAGACGTTGCTAAGTGTATTCTTTACAACTACAATATTCGCGGGCGAAGCCGCGACGGGTAATGCTAGTTGTGTATATATTGTATATGTACAGTATAATCTGTCATATCCGGACTAATGTGGCGACCGGCCGATCCGGATATGGAAAAATCCGGATATCACAAGGCTATTTTTACAAATAGCTAGGTGACCAGAAATAATTCACGAGTCTGTTGTTGATTAATTTTAATGTTTTTAACGGTTTAGTATCATTTTGTTAACTGTATACTGTACATAGGCTAACAAATAGAATTGCTTTAAACTAAATTAAATACAGTAATTAAATTATAATAATATGCTTTACAGTACATGTACTTGCATAAATACACTGTACATTCTGCTCCTAAATAATTTTTTGAAAATGTTTGTCATTTTCTGTTGCTTCACGCACTCCACTTAGGCCTACTGTTTCTACATAATTTTTTGAAAAAGTTTGTGATTTTCTGTTGCTTCACGTACTATACACGCATTTTGGATGCCATATCCCTCAATCTTCTTAAAAGCATCACTTCAGTCACACTCGTTTCATCTTGATTTTCTGCATAAGTGATTACAGATTCTATGGTCTTGAATGCCTCAGAGTGACTCATTATAGGGGCGTTGTCCTCTTCTTCGGGTTCAAAGATTTTTTCCTCATCATTGCACACCATTTCTGTAATGTCACTGTCCGTAATTTCGTTGACTTCGTCTTCATTTACTAACCAATTTATGGCTTCCTCGTTGATTTTTTCATAACCAGGCAGGCATTGCACAAGCTCAGCAATCTGACGATTTTCTTCATTGCAGGCATAAGTTTCATTGACGTCTTCTGTTTTCTCCCCTGTCCATTTATCAGTAGCTTTGTGATCTAAGAGCTTCCTCCATGACCTTACCAGCGTCAACGGTTTTATTTCATCCCATGCCTGGGATACCCACATTATCACGTTTAACATGTCCACCTTCTTTAACGTCTCTGTAACACTTTCTTTTTCGTCCATTCCAGCTTCAACACAGAAAGTAACCTACGGCGATAGGTTCGCTTTAGTGACTCAAGCACGCCTTGATCCATAGGTTGACAAAGTGATGTCATGTTTGGTGGTAAGAACACACCCTTTATATCTCCATCTTTAAGTTCGTCTTCACTTGGATGTGAGGGTGCATTGTCAAGTAGGAGCACTGCTTTTCTTGGCAAGTTATTTTTCAACAAATGTTTTTCCACTTGTGGCACAAACTGCTTGTGAAACCAATCACTAAATATTTCGCAGTTCATCCATGCGCTGCGCTGGTTTCTGTACCAAACTGGTAGGCCAGACAAGTCTTTAAAGTTCTTGAAAGCCCTTGGCTTTTTGGATTTTCCAATGAATCCTAATGGAAGCTTGTGATCTCCTGTAGCGTTGCTGCAGGCTAAAATGGTGACCCTCTCCTTTTTCTTCTTATACCCTGGTCCACTGTCTTGGAAGCCAAAGTGTAGGTGGGAAGAATTTTATAGTTGAGCCCAGTCTCGTCGCAATTATAGAGCTGCTCTCCAGTAATCCCATGTTGATCAATTAGACTGTGTAAAAATATTTTAAAATTTTCAACGTCTTCTTGGTTAGCCGATAGCTTTTCACCACTGATCTGTAGTTTCCGCACACCATGACGATTTTTCCAGCTTTCCAACCACCCCTCACTTGCTATAACTGTTCATCCCCTCCAATTTCCTTATTAAAGTGTAGTGCCTTTTCTTTTAGTAAAGGACCTGAGATAGGTAATCCTTGCTCTCTTCTTTGGGTAAACCAAAGAAACAATGCCTCATTAACTTGGTTGTAAGCTGCCTTTTTCATCATTTTAAGTTTTTTAACACCACTTGTTGACGCTTGTGACGAGCACCACTTTTCAATATCACTCCGAGCCTTTTTCCAGTCACTCACAGTGCTTGTTCCTACTCCCATATCCGCGGCAATCTTCTTGGCTGTTTCACCAGCATCTAACCTTTTTAGAGCACAGAACTTTTCTTCCATCGTAACAACAGGTTTTTTTCCCTTTTTTTGGACATTTTAGCACAAAAAAAAAACAAGGTTAAAAGATAATGGTAAACAATAACAGTAACAACAGAAACACACTCGCAAAACAAACTGTCTCTTACGCACAGACTGAAGGGTAGAAAGAGAGGCAGCCTCGTGTTGACGTTGGTGGCAGGCAGGCAGAAGCCGTGAATGGAATATCGCTTATTCACACAAAGGGATGAGTTTCCGGGAAGATGTCGTTGACCGAGTCAGGCCACAACCCCTCGCGGTCAAGCATTCACACAGCCTTCCAGCGCTGCAACTTTCACTCGTCCTCCCTGGCTAGCACACTAATGTATCCTCGCTCTCAACTACGACTTAAAAATTCATTCGGAGATGTGTCCGGATATGGGAGGGTTCGGATATCACAGGTCCGGATGTGACAGGTTGTACTGTATATAATTTCCTTGCCATATGCTAATAATAATAGTCATGTGGAAATAACATTTGATTTGAATTCACACATATTCTAAAAAATATTAAGTTTATAACACATTCAAAATTGTTCCTTTAAATTTATTTTGATTGGCTGTGCAAGTAGTCCTGCTGCATTTTTATTCCTTTTTAAGTATTTTCTTGTTGACAAGGTAAATCATATTTTGACCATGAGCATTGGTTTTTTCTTTTATCGGTCGTTCCATGCCGCATTAGATTGTGTTAAAGTGAAAATAAGTCACGTAACCTGTGAAACGAAATATTTGATTTTAGAAAAAATGTTGCGTGTGCGAGAATAAGTCCAAGTTAGTCATTGTTAGTTTAGGTAATCAGTAATTGAGACTTACTCTTATTGAAACTGCAACAACCTTATTCGGCTTTCAAAAGGGAAACGCCTCTGCACGGATGCTGCAACGTGTGAAAATATTAAACGTTAAATTGTGTAAGTGAGAAATTTGAGCTTGGCCTAACCGAGAAAAGAAACTGTTCGTCTTACCTGTACAAATGTTGTATGGCCTAGCGACATGTTACACTGTGCGTGTGATCGTGCACTGACTGCGAATCAGCTGTGTTGGGTCGCTACTGGTCTGGACAGCGGGAGGCAAGCAAAGGAGAGTTGCGTGACACAGAAGGGGTGGGTGGGGCGGGAGGCGTCCTGGTTATGGGGGAACAAGAGGGGGAGGGAGGGGTGATTGAATTGCGTATGTTTGTTAGTTGTCGAATGTTTTGGAAAAAACTTAATAATATTTTCATATAGGATATTTGATTCAAAATTTATCTCGTTGAGATTCTGTGAGGTATTGATTCGCTGTGCGTTGTTAATTTCAATTTGTTACAGGATGTTCATTATTGCCCCTTTGCTTGTATAGTGGATGATTTCCATATCATTTTGAATCCCCGTGAACTTATGCTTCATTTCGGTCATGTCACTTCCCATAACTGATTTTTTTAAATGTTCAATTGCATTAATATGTTCATTATATCTTATTGCAAAATTATGGCCTGTTTGTCCAATGTAATCAGCGTTACATTGTCCACATTTTAATCTGTAAATCCGTGGCCCACATTTTAGCCGAGTGTGTGGATCTTGCTGACTTACGAAGAAACCTTGGTTTGCAGATGACGCTCAAACTTATATTAGCCGATGACGTGGTGGCTGCTGATCGCGTTATATCCGCTTTATAAGTGAGAGAGGGTTAGGGCCAGCAATCTAAATTTTCCAGTGTAAATTGACTCAACGACTTGTTCGTTTCTGAATAATAATGTTTTATTTTTATAATTTTTATTTTTATTTAATTTTTTGTTTTTGTTTTATTAATTTTAGGTCTTTTTAAATTTAGGTGTCCACCTCAAAATTTTAAATTCAATTCCAAATTTGTATTCTTTAATCTGTGATAAGAGGGGCAGATGACCTCGTAGTTCTGCCCCTTAAAAGAACAATAACTAACTAACTTAATCTGTAAATCCCTGATGAGTAGTATGTGTTGGTTGCATTGATTTTCTTGGAGTTGAAAAACATTTTTTGATTGCTGTTGTTTGTTCTGAGGGCTATCTTCGTATTGTACTTTTTGAATGTGCTTGTTACATCGTATGTGTGGTGGTTTATGTAAGTGAAAACTGCGTACGTGGTTTTTTCATTGTTTATGCGGGTTAGTTTCGTCTGTGGTTTATTTTTAATTTTATTTATTATTCTATTGACATCTGAAGTATTGTAACTATTAGCTTCTGCAATGTGATATATTGTAGATATTTCATTTTTGTAATCTTGTTCTGACTTGGGATGCTGACTGCTCTGTTTACGAAACTTATGAAGGCTGCTCTTTTATGGCCTTGGGGGTGGTTGGAATCTTTCTTAATTACTGTGTTGGTTTGAGTGGGTTTCCTGTATATACTGTAATTAAGTCTCTCATTCTTAATGTAAATATTGAGGTCCAAATAGTTGATTGTACAATCTTTTGTTGATTCAGCGGCGAATTTGATGTTCTTGTCTATTTTGTTTAATTTGTCAAATAACTGCTCAATTTCGTTGGATTCATTATCTATGATGACGAAAATGTTGTCTACATACCTCCCCCAGAATTGAATACCCTTGATTTTGTTTAATATTTCATTAACTTCCATATGGTCGATATAAATATTGGCCAGAATGCCCGAAGCTGGTGAGCCCATTGCTAGACCTTCGTTTTGTTTATATATTTTATTGTTGAATTTGAAATAGTTGTTGTTTACAGTGAAGCTTAGTATTTCAATGAATTCATCTACAGTATTTCGAGTTCGGATAGTTTTTCGTTTCCTTTTAAATTCTCTTTAATAATTCTATTTATCTTTGGATGGGAATGTTGTTGTACATGTCCTTAATATCTATTGTGTGAACGGAGTGCATTTCTTTCATTTTCAAATTTTTAGTGTTTTTGCAAAACTGCAAAGAGTTGGTGTACATGTCCTTAATATCTATTGTGTGAATGGAGTGCATTTCTTTTATTTTCAAATTTTTAGTGTTTTCGCAAAACTGCAAAGAGTTTCTGAAAGATTTGTTGGCTTTGAACGCGTAAGTAGAACTAAGGAATTTTTGTATAAAATGTGATGTTTTATAAATGGTGCTATTTCTGTAATTACGATTGGTCTAATTGGGATGTTTTCTTTATGGATTTTGGGTAGCGACCTTAAAGTAGGAATGCTTGGGTTCATGTTCACCAATCTGTTAGTTTGTTTTTCCGTCTATGATGAAAATTGTGTCTTTTAATATTTGTTTTAGTTTCCTTTGAGAGACTGAGGTTGGGTCTTTGTTTAAAATGGAAAAATTTGGGTTGTCAAAAAATTCTTCTGTTTTTCTAATGTATTCGTACTTGTGAATGATAACAGTGGTGTTTCCTTTATCTGCTTTTGTGATTATTAAGTTATTTTCTTCGATTTTACTTTTAAGTTTACTTAGTTCTTGTTTATGGTTATTATTGTTAATATTATTCGATATTTTAAGTTTCAAAAATTTGTTGACATTTTTGTTTACTTCATGATGTGCCTCATTTTGCTTATCATACGGTAATTTCTTTAATGGCGGCTTCTGCTTCAGCTATTAGTAAAGTACTGTTTCCCAGTTAAATTTTGCCCCTTTTTCCATGATTTGCAGCTCTGATTGTGAGAAGTTTATTTTAGAGAGGTTTTCTATTGGTTTCTGAAATTTGAGTGGTCGGTTCCGTGCAATGTGTGTCTTTTTCATTACTTGTGTTGAGAAGGTGCGAGAATTTATTGTTCAGGGTTTCCCTTTTCTTATTGATAATGTTACTGATGACATTGTCTACATAGACTGTGAATTCTTCCCATTCTTTGTCTTAAGATTTACTGGCAGCTTCCAAGTGGGTTTGTTACAGTTTATTATTGATGTGATTTTTCTTTATGTGTAAACATTTTAATTCTCTTTGCAATAATCTGTTGTTGACTATTTCTTGGGTTTTCCTCTCAAACGCATTATTATTTATTTATTTTTTAAATTTTATGAGTGCAGCCAATGGCCAAAATGTACAGTAGGTATATAAATTTTCCTTTTAACATTTGACACATGGTATTTTTCAGAAAATATGTCACAGAGATCGCACACAGATCCTGGACTGCTGCTATAGCATGTCTTCGTCCCGCATAGCCTGTGCACTGCCAGCAGGGTGACCAGATGGCTCAATTCATAGCCTGCTTCGAAACACCCAAGGTGATGGCATCCGTGAAGTATATCCAGATTTCTGTTTTCTTCTGCTGCAGTGTTTGCAGGTCTAGTACGTAGCTTGGTGTAGAAGATAGAAACATCGTCAGTCGCAGCTTCTCTATGAGAAACGGTTCTCTAATTAGCTCATATGCCGTACATGACAACGCGTATTTTGGAAGTGCTGCCACTTTTTTCAGTCGCCTTATGCTGTGACGTCTAACTAGGCAAATGCTCCCATACAAGTTCACGGCCGAAGGTAGAAATGGGGTGGATTTCTATTTATGTAATTTGACTTGCGCGCACTGTGCATAAGCAAATCACAGAATTCAAGTCTCATTTCCACAAAATTTCGTCAGAGACACCTCTCTGCACTTGCGCGTCCTCACGTGGTATCTGTCGCATGGACCATTACAAAGCTTGCAGACACATAGTTCGTCTGGTTGGTGATAGACGTCTCTCATGCAGATCCGGTGGTGGAAACCATGGACCGCAATGTGCGTCAAGATATGTCTCAGCTCGTATGATCCCTGCATCCAGTCCTGTGTAGTCATAGTGTCCGTCGTATAAAATTCATGCCAAATGTAATTTCTCTTTGCGGTCATGAGACTTAAAAACTCCCCATATCCCGGTATGTAGGGCAGGAGCATCTGCAATCTGACTTCTTCCATAAATGGTAGTTCCCCTGTAAGGACAAACACAAGGTGCGAGTGCATGAACTTGGATAGGCATACGGCTCTTTTAGATACATTGCCTTGATCCTTTCCAGCGTTGCCAGGTGTCTGTGCCTAAGATGTTTCCAAATAATTTCCTTGTCATACATCGCGACTGGTGCTATTTTTAACCAAAATCTTATCACCGTCTTTAGGGATAGGCTGCGTAGTTGCTCGATGTCGCTCATAGCCGTCAGTGCAGCATCCAGCCTCTCTTATGTGCATCGTAAAGACGTTCCCAGATGTCTGCATAGTCACCCCCAGGTACCGGAAATGGGAGACTGTAGTCAGGGAGGTGCCTTTGTAGTGAAACGTCGCGGGCTTTCCTCCCCTTCTGAAGGACATAGTGACTGTCTTCGTCTCGTTCAAACTCATTTCATTATCTTCGGCCCATACTGCTTCATTGTTCACGGCGATTTGTAGGTCTTCTGCACTTGTAGAGGTCTTTACCATATCATCTGCGTACATATAAATTTTGACATTGGGTGGAACTATTGTAGTGATGTCAGCTGTTGCTATTGTAAACAATATTGGAATGAGAGGATCGCCTTAAAGGACCCTGTTCATTTGCTCGATTTTCTTTTGAAAATTCTTTATATAACTAGGTTCCAATTTGTGGTTTCTGCATTTTTTTTATAAACTCTATGTCCTTGATTGTGGTTGACAATTTACTTCGAGGTTTTTGTATCTACAGCAAACCTTTAGGCCTGGCTCGCCTAATCACTAAGATCAATTGGATTTATATCCATAGCTAGGTCCGTCTTGACAATTCTAGATATTAACCAAGATGGGTTTTATTGTATTGCGCCCAATCAATAATAATTACAAACCTAAAAATTTATTTTAGCATGCTAACAGGGACATGTTTCGGGCAGTAAATGCCCTTCTTCAGCCTGTACAGATTACATCAACATTTTATACACATCAATGACAGTGTTATTACTAAAACATGCATAGGAGAACATTATCCTGTGGAAATAACAGTTGACTTGAATTCACACATATTCTAAAAAATATTAAAAAGGTTATAACACATAAAAAATTAAAATTCTATGTCGCGGGTGGACTTTACGTCCGGATCCCCTTCCTGGTGCTAACCGCATGAGAGAAGTTAATGAGAGATGAAATGAATGAAGATGAATGAAACAGGGCAAGAATGTGGAAGGAAGCGGCCATGGCCTATTAGAAGGTATGTTCCCAGCATTTTCCTGGAGTTGAAAATGGGGAAACCACGGAAAACCATTTCAAGGACGGACGACGGTGGGGCTCGAACCCACGTCTACCGAGTCTGTAGGTAGCTTGGCCCCATTGCCTAACGCTGCACTTTAGTAAGCATATATAAATAGCATAAACGATGCCAATATGTACTGTGGGAGAATGAATCTCCTCTTTCAACAAAATGGCCTGTCTGATGGTTTAAAAAAATCTGTGACCACAAGAATCCCAGAATTTTTGTGTACTGATTTAGAATATTATTTTAGAGGTTCAGATTGAGAAGTCTGAAAAGCATCAAGTACTGCTTTAATCAGTGGTGGCACACTGGTTGCAGAAAACTGGTTTAATTTACCTCAGAAATTAATATTACAGATAGCATTATTTACCTGGAAAAGGAATAATAGAAAGAACAATCTATCAAGTCGGACAGAACAGAGAACTGCCCTGCCTTCTTCGTTGCTCTAATTTTTAGATCCCTATCCATGTGTAAACTAGCACAATTGTGTAACCAATTCCCAATCACACCAGTTTTCATGGCATATTTGTAGATTACCTTACTTTTTGGAAGAGATCCTTTTCAAAATTTGTCAAGCTGGTCAAGCAATGACTTCCTGAAAGCATACAATTGATATGTCATTGAGTTGGACATCAGTATAAGCAGAAGAAGAGTGTTCTCCACAAGGTGTAGGTTCAAAGAACATTAGTGATTACAAGAAGGAAGTAGCTCAAGCTTATCCAAATGAGGAATTAAGATATGAAATACTGACTCATGCCTCTATGTTAAAGGGAGTCAGCTAACCCTATACTGCCCATGTTAAAACATGACAAAATTAATCACCATTGACTCAGCAACTAATGAACACATTAAAATGACATTTTTACAGCACACAGTGTATGTATTTTTATTTACCTTAGTTAAGTCGTTAATCTACACCTTACAGTTGCACTAATGTAATTCTTTTAATGTAGGATACTTTTTGGGGGGAAATGTTTTGCACTTGAATTATATTTTAAATTTTGTTTTACACTTGGGTGAATAATTTTCCTACAACCAACGGACACAGCATGATAAACACATGGAGAAACCAGGTCAAATGTGCAGAAAAATTATATTCTACAGAAATGTGCTATTCACTATCCCAACAAACACATGTACACTTTATGCTTCCGATGGCACCATTAGTTTACACGAACAGTTGAAAAGGAATTTCCTCTGCTAAACAAAAAAATCACCAGTTTTCTTCGCAAAATTTTAAATATAATTAATTAAGTAAAAGCATGCTTTTTTATATAATGAAGCCATATAAGTATGCATTTAAAGCATGCCTTTAAGTTGCAATAGACCGATATAGAATACTCCATATTGTTCAGAGAACTTCACAGATTTTTTAAAAACTTAAATTAACCTATTTTGACCCCCTCTCACTGGGCTGACTTTAACTCCTGCACTCCTCCCTTCATCCTATAACATGATGTTACTGGCACCTGACAAGATTCTCTGGAACTCCAGGAGGTTAACAATTGTATTGTCAAGTATTTGAGGCTATGAAAAATCCACAGCCTGCTTCCAGTCGACCGACCGGGTCAGGGATGGAATGAATGAAGCCCCCATCTAGCGGCGAGGATACGAACTGTGCCGGCTGCCGAAGCCACGGGGGCTTCTTGGTTGGTTGGTTCCTTAGTTTAGGGGCTGCGACAACGCGGTCATGTAGCCCCGTGTACTTTGGGTGTGAGTAAAATTTGTCTGATAACCGGTGTTAATTGTGATGACTGTATTAGTGTGTGTATTTGTTTTTATTAATTCAAGTAGGGACTGCAACTTTGAATTTTCAAATAGTTCCTACTTTTGCCGCCAAACGCCACCGTCAACGACTACTAGGCCTAGTTCAGAACTAGCTACTAGACGCCACCGCAGTCGGCTCTTGGCAACGAACGTAGCAACCTAAGAGCGTTGTTTACATTCTTAACCTATCCAATTTAGTTTCACACAGGTGTAATTAGTGGAAATATCTTTAACATGCCATAAATCTATGACATGGGACCGCCGGCTTTACTTCCCCTCCGAAGGAAGGCATACTGAGGGATTTTTAACGCTCTTAAAAAATCCGACGGCTTCGGCCGGGTTTGAACCCGCTATCTTGGGCATAGAAGCTCAGCATGCTACCAACTACGCCACCGAAGCCGCCAGGGGGGCTTCTATTTGAGGCTATAAAAGTATGAAAATGGTAGTCTTCCACCTTAGTTACAGTAGATTTTCTCATGTTTTTGCAGGTTTGAAATCTCACCATCTACTTCTAATGTTGATCTTAATGGATGTAACATGTGATTTTTCATTCAGAATATCGCATATACATTAAGGGGGGTCATACAGTAGATTATACAAAAAAATGTCATTTTTTAAAATAAATCTCAGACGAAAGGTTGAGGCTTTCTAAACATAGATACGAAGTTTTATGTAAAAATGTCTCATAGTTTTAGAGATATTTGCATTTTAGTGACAGCTTGCACGTTGTGATGGGCGTGGCTACGTAGCAATGGACGCAAATGTACAGCGCCAGACGGTTGTGTGGTTTCTCTTTTCGTTAATTTCTTATAACACTGGCTGCATGGGTAGTATACACGTAGGCCATGCCTGTATCCATGGTTTAGTGAGTTGTCTTTGAGAATGGAAAGCTTTGAACTTCTGTTTCCAAGGTTACTGTTGTGCACTCCATGGCGGTAGTAGTAGCAGTTTGTTTGGAACTTTCCACGTGCTTTTATTACATTGTTGTGTAAATTGTGATCATAATGCCTAAGAAAGGGAACGTTGAAAGACAGAAAAAGAGGAGATATCTGGAAATCACTTTTCTAATGAAGAGAGGGGTGATAATGGCAATGTTATTATTGACGTAACGAGTAGCCTAGGCCTTAGGCCTAGTGCATCAGCCAGAAAAACTTGGGCCAAAGGGTAGGTTACCTGTCAGTGATTCTAAGGATACTGACAGCGTGTCATATAGGATTATAGATTCTTCTTCTTTAGTGGATAATATAAGTGTACATTTGTCTTGCAAATTGTGTCATGGAAATGTGAAATTAATTAATTAAAAGGGAGAAACCAAAATGCAAAGGAGTCATTCAACTGAAAAATTTGGCCTATTTGTCCCAAAACATCATGCAAAGGTAATAAAATTGTTCAAATAGCAACCTACAGTGCAGTGGCCAGTTTTAATGGTGGAGCTATTAGTAGTCTACAAGTACTGAAGGCATTGGGAAGAATACTGTGGAAGCTTTGAGCAAGTTTGACAAGGTACGAGTAGATTCTGCTGAAAAAAAGTAAAAAACTCAACTTTGGAGGCTAGAAGGACTAGATGAAGACTCAGAGTGGAAGAACAATCCTAGAACATCCAGAAGGAGGGTATTAACATATGCCAATGGAGCCTTCTAAGGTGAACTGTGATTAGAACTGTGTGTGACAACTTCACATATGATTTCCTGAAAACTTATTTTTTTCAAACAAGAAACGTAATATCACAAGAACTATTTGTCTGATCTAAATGAAACTTTGCACAGTTGTTCAAATAGGAATTCTATAGAGGATGAACTAAAATAATGGAACTGAGACAAAATTTAGGCTTAATATAATGATATAAACAGGTAATAAAATGTAAAAATTATATGTATATTTTTTTAAAATCTGCCAAATTAATTTGAATGCACTAAGAGATCTCATCTTAGTTCATCCTCTATAATATTCTGTCAGTTTCAATTCAAAAGAAAGAAAACAGCCATTAAGCTCATATTTAAAGAGTTATCATGTTTTTTGTCATATCATGTGCTTAATAATTTTATCAACATTTATTAATTAATAATGTGGCTACTTTACATTAAATTTTGATTTTTACTCTATCAAACAATAGGTTAGGATGTTATATATCATAATATTCATTTCCAATGTCGTACTTGAAATAATGTAGGAAATAATCACATTTTTGTCAAGTGCTAACTAAACATGGCATGACTACTGTATGACCCCCCTTAATCAGGAAGCTGTGAGAAGTAAGCAGCTAAATTGCTTTGTTATTGTGCCATCTACTACCTGGCATCATTAATTGTCTTTGGAGTTTTGTAAATAGCATTAAAAACAAGTAGTTTTGAAACAAACCAAAGAAATTACTTTTCTTAACATTTAAGATTCATGTCAATGATTAATCTATATAGACCTATCTAGAATAATGACAAAAGCAAGTTGGTAATTTATACTAACATTTCTAAGTACTGTAGTTTAAAAGACACCTTAAATCATCATCATCATCATCTTGAGCAGTTTCCAACTGCTGGTCGGGTCTGCTTACACCTTAAATAGTGTAGCCTAATAGAGTAACTTACTACAGTTGGCAGCCTTGGTGAATCTTAGTTCTTAGTTCCATCTCTTAAGGCTGGGGTTCTCAGAGTGGGGGGCACAAAGAGTGATGGGGGGGGCCGGCTTTGATTGAGATATTTATATTTCATATTCAATAACAAATATTACTATCCTCATATTCATGAACCTATCATATGCAAGTAGCTCCCAAGACCATTCAAGAATAATATACTCATACCTTTTCTGTCTTATTTCACAAGAACTGACTAGTAGATCCTGCCAGAAGGAATTTTGAGAAAAGGTGGCGAGTAACATTTCCCACACAGCTCCCTTTCACTCGCCACCCGCAGTGACATCTCCTTACCAAACACTTCATGACAATGTGACCGCCACTTCCTTTCAAGAATGGATTCTTCTGTTTCTGCCGTAGCCGATTCAAATTCAGCTAGGCCTTTCCAGTCAATTCAAAGACTGTGAGTGAGCAGGTGAATTCTAGTGCGTGGTTAGCCAACTTTACAATAAACTTATACGAGTGACACTATTACCCATGGATAAGTAGCTTATTAGAAGTGTAAAAAGAGACCCCATGAAAGTGATAGTGCTTGCCCTCCTTCATAAAAAGAACAAGGTTTGAATTTAAACAAAGTCCATTGTTCTTCTGCATCTACTTCTGCTCCCATCAGGATTATTAATTCTACACACAAAGTGAAAGTGCGTAAATATCAAGACAATTATCTGACATTAGGCTTTACAGCATTCTTTCGAATAATAATCAGGAACAACCTCAATGCGTTCTTTGTTTGGAGATTTTAGCATAAACGACAGTTTGAAGCCTGTGAAACTTAAGAGACACTTACAGACTAAACATCCAGACTGTGTGAGTAAACCTTTAGCATTTTTTAAGCACCACGAGCAACAACTAAAAGGAAATATTAGATTCCTAGAAAAGCACGCAACAGTTCCTAAGAAAGCGCTAAGAGCATCCTTAGAGATATCCGATTTAATTGCAAAATCCAAATCACCACATATTATTGGTGAGAAATTACTTCTTCCTGCAGACGTGAAAATGTGCGCGATCATGCATGGAGAAAAGTTAGGCGAGTGTTTGAAGTCGATACCGCTCTCAGATACAATAACTCGTCGTATTTTGATGTAATAGCCTCTGACAAAAAATCAATTGTTACCACGTCTTCATGATAGCCCAAAATTTGCCCTGCAACTTGATGACAGTACTGATATCATAAGCAGTGCCCAGCTTCTTGTTTTTGTACGCTACTGTCATGAAAATTAAATGCACGAGGATTTTCTATTTTGTAAAGCACTGGAAGGGCAGACTACAGGTGAAGATATTTTTTCTCTTGTGAATTCCTTTTTTTATTGACAACAATCTCTCATGAACAAATTGTGTTGGTATATGTACTGATGGGGCGTTGGCATTTACTGGAACTGAAAAGGGTTTCAGAGCAAGAGTGAGTGCTGTTACTAATTCTGTAAAATTCACACATTGCATGATACACAGGGAGGCATTGGCTTCAAACGTACTACAACCGGAAGTCAATAAAGTGCAGAACGATGTAATTAGTGTTGTAAATTTTGTGAAAGCAAGAGCTTTAAACAGTCGGCTATTTTCCATTCTTTGCGAGGAAATGGGATCTGCACATGATTCGCTTCTATTGCACATGGAGGTACGTTGGTTGTCTCGTGGTCTAGTCCTTCGTCGGGTTGTGGAGTTGAAGAATGAACTTCATATTTTCCTATTGGACAGCAGTCCTACACTCGCAACCCTGTTTCTGGATGAGAAATGGCTTCTAATACTGTGCTACTTGGCTGACTTATTTGAAAAACTGAATGAACTTAACGTGTCACTTCAAGGACGAAATAGTAATATTTTCATTCTAAGCGACAAAGTGCTTGCTTTTAAGAGAAAACTTGAACTTTGGAAAGCCCAGATGGACAAAGGTAACTGTGAGAAGTTTCATTGTCTGAATGAATTCCTGGAAGAAAATGAGTTAGATATTTTGTAAATTAGTGGAATTGTCGTAGAACACCTCCAAAACCCTCATGAAAAATTCGAGGGTAGATTTCCACAACCTTCAACTGAGAATGACTGGATTCGCAGTCCGTTTGAAACGAACGTAACAGCCCACCTGTCAACGGCAGAACTGGAGGAACTAATAGAACTCTCAAGTGACAGAATACTTCAAAATGAATTTAAGTCGAAGTCTCTTGAAAATTTTTGGGTGCAGATTAGGAATGAATATCCCATTTTATCAATAAAAGCAGTGGACCTGTTATTACCCTTCGCTTCAACTTATTGTGTGAGTCAACATTTTCCGCAATGGCATCTGTCAAGACGAAGCATCGGTCTCGGCTGCAGCTGGAAGGGGATCTGCGGGTTGCTGTTTCAAACATCCAACCAAGACTGGATTTACTTCATCTCAAATTCAAGCTCACACATCACACTAACTCCATGTCTGAGAATTACCAAATTCTGATCCATGTACACTTTTATTCTCCTATTGTACTTTTTCATGGGTGAAGAGTTTTAACATAACATTTTTCAAATTCACAGTGAAATGTTGAAAATTGTGTATATTATTTCTATTGTCATTTATAAGTCACGAGCTTTCAAATATGAAAAGCCACAGGTGTCACAGCTAAAGAGCTAATTAGTTCAGTAGTATTCTAGCAAGTATTTTTCCAACTATAGATAGCAATGTATTGATTGACGGAGATTGTTCAATAAATCAAATAGATAGCAAGGAAATGCCCCGGTAGTTGCCACACATGCTACGGTCCCCATTTTTTAATAAAGTGATGATGTTGGCATTTTTGAGGTCACTGGGTACTCTATGGGTTTCCCAAATTGACAGTATAAGGGAGAAGAGCCTCGTCTTTAGAGGTAAGCCTCCAGCTTGAATTAGTTCCAGTAGGATGTTGTCTGGTCCAGGAGCTTTTCTGGATTTCAGCCTACCAAGGGCCTCACAGAATTCTTGATATGCTGGAGGCATCGCCATGCAAGGTTGAGAAGGAAGGTGTGGCACATCTCGTAGGAAATCTTCTGCAGCCGTGGAGCTTCGGTTTAAGAGAGTAGAGAAATGTTCCTTCCAGCGCTCCAGGATGTCTTTGGAGTTAGTAAGTGTAGTACTTCCATCAGCTGCCTTTAGATTACCAATAGAGGAACGAATCGGACCATAGATCTCTTTAATCCCCTCATAGAAGTTCCGAAGATTTCGGGCATCAGCATAATGTTGAAGCTCCTCAGCTTTCTGTTGCCACCAGTTGTTCTTCATTTCCCTGATTCCAGTCTGACACTTCCATTTCAGATCATTAAACTGAGCTTTCTTTGCACAGGATGATGGGTCTTGAAGAAGGGATAGATGAGCTTTCCGCTTAGCACTGATGAGTTCCAGTATTTCTTTGTTGTTCTCCTCAAACCAGTCTTGTTTCTTCCTACCCTCATAGTCAATGGTTTCTTCAGCTGACTCGATGATGATCTTCTTGACTGTTGACCACTCCTGTTCAACATCTTTTGTGCAGACTGGGTTGCTTTTGAAGCGGGTCAAGATTGCATTTTGAAAGTTAGATGCAATAGCTGCATTTGTAAGTTTGGAAGTTGCAAACCTGCGATGGGGTATGCTTGAACGTTGAGCGGTAGATTTATGTCTGAAGGAGATTTTGAGTCGACAGGTCAGGAGTCAGTCCAACAGTCGTCCACGTTCCTTGCAGTCTTTGTGACCAGAACATCCTTCTTGTTACACTGCCTGGTAATGACATAGTCAAGGATGTGCCAATGTTTAGAGCATGGATGCATCCATGTGGTCTTATAGCGATTGGGTAGGCGAAACTGGGTATTAGTGATGAATAATTCATGTTCAGCACATAATCCAAGAAGCAGCAGTCCATTGGCATTGCAGTTGCCCAGCACTTGTTTGCCTAATACATTCTTCCACAGCTGATAATCCCTGCCCACTCGAGCGTTAAAGTCGCCAAGCAGCAACAGTTTGTCTGTGGATGCTGTGTTAATGATGATGGAGTTAAGTTGGTGGTAGAAATGGTTCTTAGTTTCTTCATTGGCAATTAGAGTGGGAGCATATGCAGAGATTATGGTGATGAATTTACCTTTAGAGATTGGTATTCTGAGACTCGTAAGCCTTTCGCTGATTGCGATGGGAGTGAGTTGGTGGTCATTTACCAGTTTCGTTTTCACAGCAAGTCCAATCCCATGAATGTGGCGCTCTCCATCCTCCTTCCCTTTCCAAAATATTGTATAACCTGATCCGGGTTCAACAATTTTCCCTTCACCTGACAGCCTAGTTTCGCTCAGACCAGCAACGTCAATGTTCAGTCTAGTGAGCTCATGGGTGATGAGAGCTGTTCTTCTCTCAGGTCTGTAAATGCTGTCACAATCAAGTAGTGTTGTTACATTCCAGGATCCTATAAACATTCTTTGTTGATATCCATTATTTTGACCGCAATGGTGGGATGACCTGCTGAGTGTGGTTGCCCAGCCAGGCGTAAAGATGTGACTACCGATGTTGAGCCCACATTTTCTAGGGCCTTCCCCATTTGGGGTGGGCAGCGGTGATCCTAAATAGGCCTGCCCAGACACAGATGCGGGACCGAATTCCTGAGTAATCACTGGGTCTCAGAAAAAACGACCATCACACATCCGCCGCCAACGTGCAGGTCCAGACTAAAGGCTCCCAGTTTCACCCGAAACCTGCCTCCACCGTCTTTATCCCATCGCCGTTGGGCTTGAAGTGGGAAGAGTAGCCAGAAAGTGCCACTGGCGTGGATTTGTTTAAGGTGGATCCCAACTTGCCAGGAAGTGACCCACACACTATGGTCTCGGAGCCAGACCCTGCGGCACATGTGATATGAGACATGCAGGATTGAACACCAAGATTGCAATGAACTGCCACGAACTCAAACTATAACTGAGTGGTGCCTTTCTAGCCAGTTCATCTGACATGTCCTCATCCGCCTGTCCAGCCATTGGGAACTAGAACTGAAGTAGTAGTTCTTCTTCCGCCTGTAAGCCGTTGGGTAGCAGGATTGATATATGGCAACCGTATATCTTTGCCCTATTAAACCTGAGCACTAGGCTGCCCCTTCCGCCATCCACACTATCAGAGTCCACCTCTCCCACTGCAGATACCGTTGAGGACTTCACCGTAACCCTGGCAAGGGACCCTTACAAGGTACTACCAGCCGGGTCAGCTGGTACACATAGTACATACGAAATTTGGTTGAAATCTAATTGATAGTACAGAAGTTACATGCATTTAAACATTGCTCTTATCGGCAGGCTTAGAATCATGTTGGCAACACTGGCATATATGGGCTCCTGAAAATTAATCTGGAATGTTATTATCTATATGTGTGCCAATTTTGGAGCAGTTTGCATGCATAACTTCGGAGATATCCGACATAGAGCAAAATTTCAATTGCGATTTTTCTGCAGTTGGTAGGACTGACGCCAATCTCAAATATGGCCATGAGATATTCAGATATAGATCTTCACTCATACCAAATTTGGTTTCGATACCTGCAGCCGTTTAGGAGTTGATAAGTGGGGGGACACACAGACACACACATTTTCCCGGATCGATCTCGTAAGCTACTTTTTCCTCATTTTTGCAAAATGAGAAAAGTAGACTAAAAATGAATTTTAAGGTTACTCCCATGTCTTCAGCAGAAACCACAACTCTGCTAATAAGACATTTTAACAAATTGAATAATGATCCAACCATGTTGATCTGCTTTTGCCTCAGTGTACCATTGGGCTCATCAGGAAGGAAGGAAGCTTGTAGTTTAACGTGACCGTTAATCTCGAGATCATGAGCCACGGGACCTCCTTTTCACGTGGAATCCGAACCACAGTTAGTATGGTGGTACATCTGCCACTGCAAGGTTCTTATGAACCACAAGCAGTACCAAGCTGTGCTTACTAAATGCAAAAATTAGCCTGCCTGGCTGATCATATTGAAATAAACTGTTTCTTTAACCCTTGTGATGCCTAGCTACAGTCGTAGTTTCTTTCCCGCGTTACTAATTTGCATTCACTCGATGGTGATGTCGCTGGTGACTCAACAGACCAATTCTGGCATAGAACATACGGCCGCACACAATGCAGATGATGGAAGGTGGAGGACGTGGCAATAGCTGGTGCAGCTTTCTCCTCTGACGAGTTTCCATTTCCTACCTTCGGGGTTCTTCTTCAAAATGTGAAACCGAAGCTGAGGTGGCTGCACGCAAGTGTATGCCAATTATCAGGATCAATGGCTACACTCCTCAAGGTTTGTTTAAGCTGATCTTTGTCACGCTTCCGAGGTCTCTTGCCCGTGCTGAGCTCGATGTACAGGATTTTCCGTGGGAGTCTGTCGTCATTCATGCGTTGGACATCTAAGCCTGTGACTAATGATGATGGCCTCTATGCTCTTCATCTCCTGCTCTCTCGAGAACCACAGCATTCGTTATATAGTCATCCCCTTTGATGTGCATAATGGAACGGAGTTTCTGCAGTATTACAGTTATGCTAAAAATGTTAAGCCAATTTAGTGAAATTACAAGTTTCTGATAAAAAATTATCCTACCTACAGTATAATTTTAAAGATAATTAATGTTGATTATTTTCCACAGCAGGTAAATATATTTTAAACGTATTAGACGCTAAATAATGTTTTAATTTATTACGGTAGTTTCATTAAAAATACTTCCACCTTTTGAAGGGGGGCAATAGATCTGCCCCTTAAAATTTTAACAAAAGCTCCCTCGGCCGATATATCAGCCCCCTTGCACTATAAGGGTTAAGGAAACTCAGTTTCAGCATAATGACATTGTATCAAATTTCAAAGAAAATTTCAAACATGATCTGGTCATCACAATCTGTTTGCCAGCGTATCATTAGGATTGTCAGTTGGTGTGGTGCTCCTCATCAAGACGCTGGCGAGTACATAGGAGATCAATGCAAGGTTCTTGTGAACCACGATCAGTGCCACTGTACTTGTGCTCCCTTAATGCATGCTTATATGTTCAATCGAAATGTAATGCTTTTCAGTCTGTCAACATGATTGTACTTAATTGTAATGGGTGTTTGCCTAATCCTGAAAAAAATTTACATGAGATTAATAAAAAATACATTTGGATGACCAGTTTTGATCGTAAGCAATCATCAGATCCTTTACAGTTAGGCCATTAAATCTATGTCTACAAGTATAGGTGATGGTATTTCCAATATATACATTTATTTAGGTGCAGCAGTTATTAAACTAATGCAACTTGTCAAGATTTGATCATTATATGATTTACTTTTTTAATAGATATTGTTAATGGTGATTGATCTTCAAGTTTGCTTGCTTAGTGTGATATCTGTGCATTTTATTAAATGGTCAGGTTAGAGTGGATTGTGAACTTAGCTGATTGTTTAAGTGATGTGCAGTCCGTTCTCGTTGCAGCTGCTGCCACCTAACTCCTCAGCAAAATTGATGTGCTTTTTCATGAAGTATGGAGCTTTGAAGTTGAATGTTTTTGTCCCTCATAAACTTGACCCGCTTAAACATAGCTTCCTCCAACTGAGGGTAACTTGAGCTACCACTGTCTACACTGCACTGGAAGGAATCTCCTGTGCGGTCTCATTATGTCTTATCTTTCTTGGCCTTTCCCACTTTTTAGGGAGAGGACAATGGATGAGGAAAGTGCAGCAGGAAAGTTAGGATGACTTGCATGTCTGAGGCCGATGACAGATTTTTATCCTTGTTATTTCATGAGAAGAAAGAACGCTAGTGTGTGTGGTATGCTAATGTTGGTTGGTTCTTAAGTTTAGGGGCTGCGACAACGTGGTCAAGTAGCCCCGTGTACTCTGGGTGTGTGTAGAATCTGTCTGATAACCGGTGTTAATTGTAATGACTGTAGTGTGTGTTATCTGTTATTTTTTTTTTAAATTTAAGTACTGCAACTTAGAATTTTTCAAATAGTTCCCACTTTTGCCGCCACCGTCAACGACTACTAGCCCAAGTTCAGAACTTAGCTACTAGACGCCACCGCAGTCGGCTCTTGGCAACGAACGTAGAAACCAAAGAGCGTTGTTTACATTCTTAACCTATCCAATTTAGCTTCACACAGGTGCAATTAGTGGAAGGTTCTTTAACATGCCATAAATCTATGACAAGATGTTATGTTAATAATATTAGATATATTTAGAGTAAATATTCAATGTCGGCATTACCAACATTAGTCTAAGCATGCTTATAGGTTCAATTTAACTTCTGTATTATTAATTGAAATTCTACCAATATTGAGCAAGTACATCATATGCCTCAAGTGACACAAGTTCCCCAATCTGTCTACTTACTAGTAATATCCTCCAACATTAATTGAGCCCTTTATTTATTTATTTATCATATGGCTTTTAGTGCCGGGAGTGTCCGAGGACATGATCGGCTCGCCAGAGGCTGTAGCTGCTTCAAGCGGACACCCCTAGGGTGAGCTAAAAGTTCCGTTCAATTTCAAGTAGTTCCAACTTTCGCTACCAGATGTCAATGATACCTAGTGGTGAACGTTGGAACCTTGATAGAGCGTTACAATGAAATTTAACCAAGAAATTTAGCTCCACACAAGTTTAGTCTGTGGAAGGATCTTTTACATGCCATAAATCTATGATATGGGACCGCCGGCTTTACTTCCCCTTCGAAGAAAGGCGTACTGAAGGATCATAACACTCTTAAAAAATCCGACGACTTCGGCCGGGTTTGAACCCGCTATTTTGGGCATAGCAGTTCAGCAGGCTACCAACTACGCCACCGATGTGATATCTTTAAACCTATGCTTGCAAACCATTCAAATTCTGCATATTATTATGCCATAATATTGTAGATGGAATAACAACACGATACTGAACAGACCGTTCCAACATAATTCTTAACACTTTTATAGGCTCATGTAACTGCATATAACTTGCATACCAGTAATGGACTTATAACAAATTTTGCATCCATATTATATGCCTCAAGAGATATAATTGTGCTCTGTAGATTTTTGATCCCTAGATAATATTTCAGAATCTATGGAATGAAACAATTTTAAATATGCACACTTTATACTCAAAATATACCTGAATCACTGAGGCCTAAATATTAATGCCAGTGTTGCCAACATAATTCCATAGATTGTGGTAATATTTTGAATAGAATGTGTTAAATCTTGAATTTTAAGATAAGAAGGGCTATACAGTATTTAGTCATGGAACTACTTGTTTATTTACACACCTGAGAGATAAATACCACTGAGTTTCATAAAAGATTTGATTGTTTCATTCAGAGGCTTTCATTGGATTATTCTGTATGAAATGATTAGGTAGGATTTTATTATTGTGATCAACAAGTTAACTTTTAAAAGTATTCATGAATTCATTGCCGAAATAATGTGAAGAAGCCATCATTTGTTGGTCAATCTATGATCTGCCTGGATTTTACTACAGAATTTTTAGTGGCCATATTTCAGAGATGTTATGGTCACAAGGAATGACCAAAATCTTAGTGTTTAAATTATTTGATTAAGAAAAAGGCAGCTAGGAAAGAGAAAACTACAGTAAGAAACTTAAACCAACCACGAGAATGCACCTACGTATATTAGCAACTCTTGGACTCGATATAGGGTACAATAAGAGTTTCCAAATCTTTACTAATATAATAAAGCTGAAGAGTTTGTGTGTTTAAACGCACTAATCTCTGGAACTACCAGTCCGATTCGAAATATTCTTTTTTTATATGATAGCCTGATTCAAGAGGAATAGTTTAGACTATGTAGCATTAGGCAACACCTCTCAGGTAACCTTCAAGATTGATTTTTGTTCAGTAAGTCGGTAGAACAAGTGCTCCCGAACAGCTCTATCCGCATTCGCTGGCGTTATGGTTAGTGATACGTACACCGTTTCACCTATCTGAACCAAAATTTGTATACTTACCCTTTGGAACAATGATGGTAACACAGTCTATGTAAAATTTATGACAGATCAGTCCATTCCCTGCAAAAGGCCCTTTGGTTCAAATCTACACCTTTTCCCCGATCTGAACCAAAATTTGTATTCTTACCCTTTGGAACCCTGTGAATAACTGTGTTTATATGAAATTTCGGACAGACCACTCCATTCCTTGCATTTAGGCCCTTTGGCACAAATCTACACCGTTTCACCGATCATAACCAAAATTTGTATACTTACCCTTTGGAACCCTGCGAGTAACACAGTATGCATGAAATTTCGGACAGACCACTCCATTTCCTGCATTTAGGCCCTTTGGCACAAATCTATACCGTTTCACCGATCTGAACCAAAATTTGTATACTTACCCTTTGGAACCCTGCGAGTAACACTGCATACGTGAAATTTATGACAGACCAGTCCATTCCCTGCATTTAGGCCCTTTGGCACAAATCTACACCCTTTCACCAATCTGAACCAAAAGTTGTATATTTACCCTTTGGAACCCTGCGAGTAACACTGTTTACATGAAATTTTGGACAGACCACTCCATTCCCTGCATTTAGGCCCTTTGGCACAAATCTATACCGTTTCACCGATCTGAACCAAAATTTGTATACTTACCCTTTGGAACCCTGCGAGTAACACTGCATACGTGAAATTTATGACAGACCAGTCCATTCCCTGCATTTAGGCCCTTTGGCACAAATCTACACCCTTTCACCAATCTGAACCAAAAGTTGTATACTTACCCTTTGGAACCCTGCGAGTAACACTGTTTACATGAAATTTTGGACAGACCACTCCATTCCCTGCATTTAGGCCCTTTGGCACAAATCTATACCGTTTCACCGATCTGAACCAAAATTTGTATACTTACCCTTTGGAACCCTGCGAGTAACACTGCATACGTGAAATTTATGACAGACCAGTCCATTCCCTGCATTTAGGCCCTTTGGCACAAATCTACACCCTTTCATCAATCTGAACCAAAAGTTGCATATTTACCCTTTGGAACCCTGTGAGTAACACTGTTTACATGAAATTTCGGACAGACCACTCCATTCCCTGCATTTAGGCCCTTTGGCACACATCTACACCGCCTTTGTCCGGTCCCAAGTCCGGAATGCGAAAGGAGGAGGGTTAGCTGGTTTGGCAACCAGCTGTAAAAACAGCTAACGCCGAATGTTGGGCGGCGGTAAATAACTCGACCCCCTGAAGGGGCCAACGGCTTCTGGCGGATGAACCCCTTTAGGTGGGGTGATGGCCCCTCAGTGTAGGAAATGACACTGAAACCCATTACGTATATATTGGCAAAACGGACGGAGGAGGAACTTTCCTTGTGGTTCTCAACGGTCGTGGAGGCGGATGAGGTCATGCCAGATGGACTGGCTGTGAAGGCGCAACTCAATTATATTTAGAGTCTGCGGCAGTCCATTGCAGTCACGGTGCTAGAACCTGCACGTCTCATTTCTTTTGTGCCGCAGGGTATAGTTCCGAGATCATAGTGTGTGGGTCACTTCCTTGCAAGCTGTGATCCACCTTAAACAAAATCTCGCTTGTGGCACCTTCTTCCTGCTGTCACATCTTTCAACAAGTCCAGCGGCGATGGGATAAGGATGGTGGAGGCAGGTTTTTGGGTTGAAACTGGAAGCCTCTAGTTCGGACCTGCACGCTGGCAGCAGATGTGTGATGGTCGTCTTTCTGAGACCTCGTGACTACTCAGGAGTTCGGTCCTGCATCTGTGTTTGGGCAGGCCTATTTAGGATCACCGCTGCCCACCCCGAATGGGGAAGGCCCTAGAAAATGCGGGCTAAACATCGGTAGTCACACCTTCAGCCGGCTGGGAGGCCGCACCCGGCGGGTCACCCCTTTTGCGGTCGAAAAACGAAAACAAAGAATATCCAAACATTAATGATAGGATCCTGGAATGTTCGTACGTTACTCGATTTGAAGGACAATAACAGGCCTGAGCGAAGAACAGCACTCGTCACCCATGAGCTTGGTCGAATGAACATAGATATTGCTGCCTTAAGTGAAACCAGATTGTCCAACGAAGGTAAAATTACAGAGTTCAGTTCAGGGTACACCATATTCTGGAAGGGAAAAGATGAGGGAGAGCGCCGTATTCATGGTGTTGGTTTCGCTATAAAGACCACACTGGTGAATGATCACCAGCCAACTCCAACTGCTGTCAGTGAAAGAATTATGACTCTTCGAATCCCACTCTCCAGGGATCACTTCATGACTCTTATCTCTGCATATGCTCCCACCTTGGATGCTGATATAGAAGTTAAAGATCAATTCTACAACCAGCTGAGCACAATCATCACCAAAGTACCATCTAGAGACAAACTCTTAATGCTTGGCGATTTCAACGCTACAGTTGGTAAAGATCATCAATTATGGAACAATGTGATGGGAAAACAAGGACTTGGCAACTGCAATGCCAATGGCTTATTACTCCTTGGTCTATGTGCTGAACATGAACTCTTTATTACCAACACTCAGTTCCGCCTGCCGAATCGCTACAAAACCACTTGGATGCATCCTCGCTCGAAGCACTGGCACATCCTTGACTATATCATCACCAGGCAATGTGATAAAAAGGACATCCTTGTCACCAGGACCGCAAGAAGTGTCGATGACTGTTGGACAGATCATAAGCTCCTTTTTTGCCGGTTGAGGATCTCAATCTGCCGCAAACCGAAACGATCCATCCACAACCTGTCGAGACGGAAATTTGACACTTCAAAACTCCAAGTAAAATCAATTGCTACAGATTACAGTAAGTACAGTAAGTATGTAGTTAGTTGTAAGTAGGTAGTTAGTTTGTCTATTAGATATATGTCATTGTTCTATTAGACTGTGGTGTGTGAGTGTGTCTGGTAACAGTTGCATTGTTTATTAGTTATAGTTCATTGTTTCAGTAGACTGTGATGTGTGATTGCATGTGAGTGTGTCTGGTGACAGACTGTTTTAGTGGTAGTATTTGTTGTTGGTGGAACTTTAGTATTTTTTCGTTAGTAGAATTTTGGTATTTAATTGTTAGTACAGTAGAAGGTTAGTATTTTTGTTAGTAGAATTGCTCTTTACTTATTCTGAAAGGGAGTAGCAGCCTTTCAGAATAAATCAATTCTTTACTAGTCTTATAGACGGTTAAGATATTGATAATACAAGCCAAATAATGGCTACACTGCGTCCTGCTGCACGGCTGAAAGCAAGGGGAAACTACAGCCGTTTGCTATTCCCGAGGATATGCACCTCTCTATGCATAAATACATGTGATGATGGCCTCCTCCCTTGTAAAATTTCAATCCGGAGGTAAACTAGTCCCCCGTTCGGATCTCCGGGTGGGGACTACTCGAGAGGGGGTTAACATCACAGAAGTGACAAAGAGGAACTCTGACATTCTACGGATCGGAGCGTGGAATGTTAGAAGTCTGCTAGGAAATGGAAGGTTAGAAAACTTAGAAAGGGAAATGGATAGGTTGAGGTTGGATTTGGTTGGGATTAGTGAAATGCGCTGGCAGGAAGAACAGGACTTTTGGTCAGGAGACTATAGGGTCATTAGCACTAAATCAAACAATGGCCAAGCAGGGGTTGGCCTCATATTGAGTAGGAAACTTGGACAGCGGGTGGAATATTATGAGCAATATAGTGAACGGATTATTGTAGCAAAAATAAATACTAAACCTACCTGCACCACAGTGGTACAAGTCTATATGCCTACCAGTCAAGCTGATGATGAGGATGTTGAAAAGGTCTACGAAGAAATAGACGAAATTCTGAGGTATATCAAGGGTGATGAAAATGTTATAGTAATGGGAGATTGGAATGCTGTGGTAGGAAAAGGGAGAGAAGGGAAGATAGTAGGAGATTTCGGATTAGGTGAAAGGAATGATCGAGGAAGCAGGCTGGTAGAATTCTGCACTGAGCATGAGTTGGTCATAGCTAACACCTTATTCAATAACCACAATAGAAGAATATACACATGGATGAGACCAGGAGATACAGGGCGTTACCAAATCGACTTCATTATGGTCAAGCAGAGGTTTCGAAACCAGATTTTGGATTGTAAAACATATCCTGGTGCTGACATAAACTCTGACCACAATCTGGTTGTAATGAAATGCAGATTAAAGTTGAAGAAACTGAAGAAAAGTCAAAAGCCAAAAAGGTGGGCAATAGACAGACTGAAAGAGAAGGATGTAAACGAAAGATTCAAGAAGAGTATAAAGGAAGGACTAATGAAAAACCCTAAACAAACTTCAATTGCAGACGAATGGGCACTTTTGAGGAATGAAATAACAAAATCCGCAGAAGAAAACATTGGTAGGAAAGAGAGTAGGTAGAAAACCGTGGATCACTCAGGATATACTCGAATTGATGGATGAAAGGCGGAAGCACAAGAATGTAAGAGATGAAAAGGGGAAGGCAGAATACAGACGTCTGAGAAATGAGGTTAACAAGAAGTGCAAGGAAGCGAAAGAAGAATGGTTGAAAGAGAAATGTGCTGGTATAGAAAATTGTCTGAAATTAGGAAAAGTAGACACAGCTTATCGAAGGATTAAGAATACTTTTGGGGAAAAGAAGACTAAGTGCTGTAATATTAAGGACACAAATGGAAAGCCTCTAACAGATAGGGAAGAAAAGATTGAGAGATGGAAAGCTTACATAGAGAGTTTGTATAAGGGAAAGGAGATTGAGAATCATGTAATGGAAAGGGAGGAGGAAATTGATGAGGATGCGAAAGGAGATTTAATATTGAGATCAGAATTTGTTAGAGCTTTGGAAGACTTAAGCAGGAACAAAGCACCAGGCATAGATGATATACCGATTGAGTTGCTACGCTGCATAGGAGAGGAAGGTCTGATCAGGTTATTTCACTTGGTGTGTAGGATTTATGAGACAGGTGAGGTACCCCCTGATTTCAAGAAGAATGTAATCATCCCTATACCAAAGAAAGTGGGAGCTGACAGATGTGAAGATTACCGTACAATCAGCTTGATTACTCATGCTTCAAAGATCCTGTCTAGAATAATTTACAAGAGGATTGAGAGCCAGATAGAAACGGAGTTGGGTGAAGACCAGTTTGGTTTCAGGAGAAATGTAGGAACAAGGGAAGCTGTACTAAGTCTTAGGCTGATTTTGGAAGGTAGAATAAGGAAAGATAAGAGAACGTTCATGGCTTTTGTAGACTTAGAAAAGGCTTTTGATAACGTTGATTGGACTAAATTGTTTGACATTTTGAAATCGATTGGAATAAAGTACAGGGATAGGAAGGTGATATACAATCTATACAGAAACCAGACAGCAGTCATTCGAGTTGAAGGACATGAGAGAGAAGCTGGTATTCAGAAAGGTGTAAGGCAAGGCTGCAACTTATCACCCATACTTTTCAATCTTTACATTGAACAAGCAATGAAGGAAATTAGAGAAAAATTTAAAGTGGGAGTGAAGATTCAAGGAGAAATAATTTCAACTCTGAGATTTGCTGATGACATCGTCATCTTGGCCAACAAGCCTGAGGATTTGAATGAGTTTTTGAATGGTATGGACTCCGTCTTACGGAAAGAATTCATGATGAAAATTAATAAATGTAAAACAAAAATACTGGAATGCAGCCGAAATAAATCAGAAACCTCTATGGAGATCAAATTGGCAGGTGAAAAGCTGAAGGAAGTAGGAGATTTCTGTTACTTAGGAAGCAGAATAACCAGTGATGGACGAAGCAAAGAGGATATAAAAAGTAGGTTGGCTCAGGCAAGAAAAGCATTTCTACAAAAAAAAATCTGCTGACATCGAATATAGATTTAGGTATTAGGAAGTCATTTTTGAAAGCCTTTGTCTGGAGCGTGGCGCTCTATGGAAGTGAAACTTGGACTATTGGTGCAGCAGAAAAGAGGAGAATTGAAGCATTTGAAATGTGGTGTTACAGGAGAATGATGAGGATCAGATGGGTAGATAGGGTTACAAACAAAGAGGTATTAAGACGAGTGGGAGAGGAGAGATGTTTCTGGCGACTGCTAATGAAGAGAAGAGATAGGTTGGTAGGACACATACTAAGACACCCAGGAATAGCAAGCTTAGTTATGGAAGGAAGGGTCGAGGACAAGAACTGTAGGGGTAGACCAAGGTTAGAATATGTTAAACAGATTGCCTCGGATGTAGGGTGTGGTAGCTATGTAGAGATGAAACTATTAGCTCAGGACAGGGAGGCATGGAGAGCTGCATCAAACCAGTCAAAAGACTGAAGACTCAAACAACAACAACAGATTACAGAAATGAAATCGCAAATAAGCTGGCTAGTCACCCTGTTAGCACAAATAGTGTTGTACAGGAATGGACAACGCTTCAGAAGGTCATTACTGAGTCAGCTGAGGAAACAATTGGTTTTGTGAAGAACAAAAGACAAGACTGGTTTGATGAAAATAATGATGAAATTAAGTGTCTCATCAATGCCAAACGGGAAACCCATCTATCCTTTCTTCAAGATCCGTCTTCCAGTGTGAAAAAATCACAATTCGTGCAACTTAAGGGGAAATGTCAGGCACAAATCAGGGAAATAAAGAACAACTGGTGGCAGCGAAAAGCTGAAGAACTGCAAAGACTATCTGATGCCCGTGACCTGCGAAACTTCTATGCAGGCATAAAGGAGGTATACGGCCCAATCCGATCATCATCAGGTACATTGAAAACTGCTGACAATTCCGCCATTTTAACTGAACAAGGACAAATTTTGGAGCGTTGGAAGGAACATTTCTCTGCACTTCTAAATCGTGCCTCCAATGTTGCCGAGGACTTTCTTCGAAACATCCCTCAGCAGCCCCAACAGCCATGGATGGCGGTTCCGCCGACATTCCGAGATTTCACCAAAGCGCTCAATCAACTAAAGCCGAGAAAGGCTCCTGGTCCTGATAACATCCCTCTGGAGTTGTTACAAAGTGGAGGTATGGCCTTGAAGACTCGACTTTTTACACTTATCCTGTTAATTTGGGAAACTCGAGAAGTACCTGACGACTTGAAGAATGCTGCCATCATAACTATCTTCAAGAAAGGCGATCGTAGCGTGTGTGGGAACTACCGAGGTATATCGCTATTATCCATTGCAGGTAAAGTTCTAGCAAGAATTCTGCTAAACCGGCTCCAAAGTATCTCGGAGAGGATTTTGCCCGAGTCTCAATGTGGTTTCCGAACCTCCAGGGGCACAACAGACATGATATTCTGTGCCAGACAACTCCAGGAAAAGTGCAGAGAGCAACAGGAGCCCCTGTATTTAGTTTTCTATGACCTGGAAAAAGCCTTTGATTCTGTACCAAGACCTGCTATGTGGAAAGTATTAACGCACTTTGGATGTCCCGATCGCTATGTGGAATTAGTTAAAGCTCTTCATGATGGAATGTCTGGGAGGATTCTTCACGGTGACTCTGTATCCGATCCATTTCCAATCACTCACGGTTTGAAACAAGGCTGTGTGCTTGCTCCAACACTCTTTGCATTGTACATGACTGCCATGATGTATGAATCATCTTCCAACAACCCAGGCATAGAGATTAAGTTTCGCTTCGATGGAGGTCTTTTCAATCTGGCAAGACTTCGTTCACAGAGACATACCCAAGTTACCCGGGTGACAGAACTGCAGTATGCCGATGACACCGCATCTCCTGCTCCGACAGCTGCAGAGCTTCAACAATCGGTCAATCGCTTTAGCACTGCGTGTGATCTCTTTGGTCTCACCATCAATGCAAAGAAAACAAAGGTGCTTGCACAACCTGCCCCAGGATTACCTCTTCCTGAGTTCAATATCTCCATCTTAGACTCAACACTGGAGCAGGTTGATCATTTTTCATATCTTGGCAGCATCTTGTCTAAACGGTGCACTTGCGAACAGGATGTTGACAAAAGAATTGGGGCTGCCCATGCAGCATTTGGCCGTTTAATGCACAGAGTCTTCATGAATAAAGACCTAAAGATGCATACCAAACTCATGGTGTACAAAGCTGTCGTCATCTCAACGCTACTGTATGGCTGTGAAACTTGGACACTCTATCGCCGTGATATCAAGAAACTTGAGCGTTTCCACCAACAAAAGATGAGATACATCTTGAACATCAAGTGGGAGGACTACGTGACCAACACTGCAGTTCTCGAGAGAGCGCATCTCGATAGCATTGAGACAACTATCATCGCTCATCAACTGAGATGGTAGGCCATGTTCACCGTATGAGTGATACCAGGCTTCCACGTCAATTCCTTTATGGTGAGCTTTGCTCCGGCACTAGACCTCATGGGGCCCCTTTGAAGCGTTTTAAAGACCAGTTAAAACACATCATGACGACGACTGGTATAGACATCCACTCATGGGAAACTTCTGCTGCGGACCGTTTACTGTGGCGGAACACTACATCGACGGCTGTCAACTTCTTTGAAGAAGAACGTCGCAGACATGAAGAGGCCAAGCGACAAGCAAGAAAGCTTCGTCAATTGCAACCCCGCCCTCCCCCGACCATTGAGTGCAATTTATGTGGGCGCATGTTTTATGCCAGGATTGGCCTGTTTAGTCATCAGAAGCACATCCATAGGCTGGTCTGAAAAGCTCTATGCAGGAAGAAGTATGTTTTCTCGGAATCGAGTTACAGCCGACGACGACACCGTTTCACCGATCTGAACGGCAATTTGTATACTTACCAAAAGCTCAAGCTTGTAGTTTAACGTGACCGTTAATCGCGAGATCATGAGCCACGGGACCTCCTTTTTACGTGGAATCCGAACCACAGGACATGGCATTTCACTTCGAAAATCTCACATGCATTGACCGGGAATCAAACCCGGACCGCCTTGGTGAGAGGCATACAGCTAGACCGCTGAGCCACCACGCCCCCTTGTATACTTACCCTTTGGAACCCTGCGAGTAACACTGTTTACATGAAATTTCGGACAGACCACTCCGTTCCCTGCATTTAGGCCCTTCATCACAAATCTACACCGTTTCTCTTAATTGCACCAAATTTTACATACACTTTGAAACCCCGCTGATAACACTGTTCACTTGACATTTTGGACAACGCTCCCCATTCCCTACATTTAGAATAACAGACAAAATGAACTTGAAAACCACGTATTAAGGCCCTAGAACCATTCATGTCCGTAGTAGTGTAACTGTAAGAGTATTTGAATAAGTCTGTTGTTGACGGGCAGTTCGGGCTGCATCACGTCACCCCTACCAGTGTTCTGGTGCAGAATTGCGAAAATAGTTAAATCTTGCGCTGCTTATAAATTGCAATCATGGGGAGTAATTAGTGCAAAAAGATTCCTTAGGCCCCTTTAAACAGTTATCATCATGACAATATTATGCTTCTGTATAAGTGCAATGGGGTTGGTGCAGTACATTGAGGTTATCAGCTGCAATAAGCGTTGGTGCTTTCAAATTTACCTTCAGTTATTCCGAAACTTATCGTTAAGCGCTTTGTGGTGATAAATGATACTATTGCTACCTCAGTTGCTCGGGACAGCCGAAGTTTGCCAAAACGTTCTGATTATTTTCCTACGGCGCTATGCGACAAAAGACGACACTATTGGTCTCTACATTTCTAACAGCCAATGAGATATAGGCCCTAGGCAGTGTCTTATGTTTCACTTACTCCTCTTTCTATTTTTTTTTTTGGTGTAAATTAGTTTGTAAATTACATGTGTCAGTGCTGTAGTTAGTAAATAGCTGTTTCCCTATTCATAATTATCATTATGGGAAAATGACCTGAATGTTACGTCCATTATACTGTACTACTTATCACCCATACCACCACCACAAAAATATATATTTTTAAAATATTGGTTTCTGTTAGTTTAAGTATCATGTGCCAGTTCTGTAGTAGTATTCATTATCATCCATAAAACAAATAAATCCACCGGGCGAAGCCGGGCACTACTGCTAGTATATAATATTCAGCAAGACACAATAAATGACAGAAATCGCTACCGTATAACGGTTGAAACCAGGCCTTTCCTCACATGCATTACAGAAGATCACCACAAAGCGTTCAGGAAATGGTCTGAGGAACGTAAAATAGATTTCAGCAAGAAAATGCAAGATTACTGGCCCAATAGAAAGGCTCAAAATTTCAGCACAAAGCAGCTGCCAAACAATCCACCTTTAAAAACATCAGAAGTGGCAGACAACAGCTAAAGCACAAGCACCTTGGTCTATAGGTGGCCCAAACGACCGAAGAAGAAGAAGAAGAAGAATAGAATGTTTGATATATTAAGGGGTTAAAAAGTATTGTTGATCACTCTCAAAAGCTCGATTCGTCTTACTCACAATGTATCAATAGACAATTTTGTGCAAAAATATATGGAATCGCAGAGACTAGATCCCAACTTGATTTAGCCTCATACCATTGTCTCGAACACTACCGTGGCTCCACCACGGAACTTAAGCAATAGTACTGTTACAAGTTTGATATATTAACAGAATTGCTTTTCAGTCGGCAATTCTGTAAATAGATTACAAAGGTAACACTGAAGAATGGCTTCTAACATTTCAACTTTGGTATATGGTGGTGCAGTTGCAGGGTGTTTTGTGTTTCTTTTGGTACATACAGTATGCAACCAAAGGTGCCAGACCTCGCATGCAAACGTTTATGATTCTCGAAGTGTGCAAAGTTATCAAAAATAATTAAGACACCCTTTTTGGAATTATGACTTAAAGATTAGAGATCATGTGCCAGTGTAAAAAGGGGCAGGCATTTAATGCATGAAATTAGATCATCAGGGGCCATTCGACCCATCTAAACTTGCACAATTTGCAGCATTGTGTTTGTGAAATAATTGTAAAGGTTTTTAAGGTGATCTGTGAAAACTGCTATAAATCATTTGAAACAACTCAAGAGTTTCATAGTGCTATGACAGCATTTTCAGAGGTTACAGGAATAGGGTTACATGGTTAAGCATCAGTCCATTTTTACTATTATTGCCAAGTGCTGCTTGAATATATTAATGCTTATGCCATCACAGTAGAACACTAGACTCATGAATCATGTACATCAGTGATCTTCAACCCGCGGCCCGCCGCATATATTTCAGTGGCCCGAAAACGATTTAGTTTCAATAATTCATATTTGATGGTATTTCGTTAGCCACAACAATGTTATGTTCATGAACCGATGGTAAAAGAACAAAGAGTTCAGAAGATTCCATCATATTGTTGATTTTTAAATGTTATCATACTTCGCAGGCTGTAGTAGGGAATTTTGTAAGCGGCGAAGCAAGTGTGGCAACCCTGTGACTCAAGGTCAGGCAACTGAGACTGCTTTCCACGGTGCACTAATCAGTATCACCTGATCTCTCCTAGCGAGTGAAAGCTTGTTTATGTTTTGTGAATATTGGCTATGAGTAGTAACAAACGGAAAATTGCCGATGAGTACCGAGTGTTCCAAGAAAAGTGGACCGACCTGTACTGTTTCGTAAATATAAAAAATTAACCAGTTTTTTAAATTTGTAATGAATCTTTCTCCGTTATGAAAGAGTACAATTTAAAGCGGCATTATGACTCCAAGCACGCCTCCAAGATGGACTCAATTCAAGGACAATTTCGAATAGATAAGGTGAGAGATTTAAAGAAAAAAATAGAAAATCAACACTTCTCGGTTACTTGGCAAAACGCTGAAAGTGAATTAAGTTTTAAAGTTAGCTACATCATTTCTGAACAAATTGTTGAGAAATCAAAGTCATTTACGGATGGTGAGTTTGTAAAGCAGTGCATGGAATCAGCAGCTGAAATTCTATGCCCGAAACAAAAGCATTTGTTTTCAAAGGTTAGCTTATCTGGAGTTACTGTGGCCAGAAGAATCTAAGAATTAGCTCAGCATATTAAAAACACACTTTAAGGCCGTGCTTCAAAGTTTGCTTTTTATTCATTGGCGCACTGATATTACAGACAAAGCTCAATTAGCTATTTTTATCAGAGGAATCGACCAACACTTTTCCATTACCGTAGATATGGCCGCTCTATTTCCAATAAAAGGCACAACTAAAGGAAGTGCATGGTGTCCACAGGCAGAAAAAGTAAGGAATAGTCAGGAAAAGTCAGGAATTTTGTTTTTGGTCAGGAAAAAGTGTGAAAAAATGGCAAAAAGTATTAGAAAGTCAGGAATTTTAAATTAACCATACAGTATTTTGTGTTCTACAGCCATATTTTGATGTTACTATTTCAACTAATCTCTGAAGTTAAAAAGCAATTACTTACTGGACATTATGGTAAGTTCCCATCTTTACAGTACATCATAGTAAAAACCACTTTCTCCTATTTATTGTATGCTTTTTTGGCGTTGGCGTAGGGATGTGGCGACCCCATCACTATAGTTTAGGTTATTAAGTACTTTGATTTATGTATTATTGCATTATAATTTACTTTTTTTTTTACATTCGAATTGAGCCACTATGGATTACGGAGTAACAATCAAAATCAATGTTTCGTTCTAGATCGTCTGCCAGCTTTGATGTCTTGCCAGTATCTCTTGAGCCCATCACTCAGCGCCTTCTTCCGATCTTCTGAAAGAGGTCCCCTCCGTCTTTTGGGTCTGCTCCTACCTTAAATCCCTGGTAATTTTTGATTAGGTGTCTGAATTCACACCTGTCCATAATTTTGCAGTCCGGAATACCAATTTCTAGAAGGTCTTTGTTACATTCTTCAAACCATGCCAATTTTTTCCTCTTTGGTTTCACGAAATTCCAAATTTTCTTTGTTAGACGATCGTTGGACATTCTGAAAATGTGTCCATAGAACAATAACCTTTTCCTTTTTATTGTTGACGTGACTGGTTCTATCTTTCTATATAACTCTTCGTTTGACTTCAAACGTATGTATTTTAATGATTTTGAGGCGAGCATTGGGCAGCTATGGGGATGGTGCAGGCTGCTAATAAATATATATATTTGCTCAATAAACTTTTTTGCCGATGTTACAATGACTTCGCGAGTCAGGAATTTTGTTGAAAAATGGTCAGGAATAGTCAGGAAAATTGACATTGAAAATTTTGTGGACATCATGAAGTGATATTTACAAGTTTCTGACTTCCAACTTAAAATCCACTTGCACTAAAGCTGAACAATCTGTCCGGTGTTGTTACTGATGGTGCCCCAGCAATGACAGGAAAACATGAAGGTGCTGTGGCTCTGATCAGAAAAGACGCGTGCGAAAATAGACAATTCATGCAATACTATTGCATTATCCACCAAGAAAGTCGGCATGCATAAAGTGTCTGTTTCAAGAATGTGATCTAAGATGTGACTAAAATCGTGAATTTCATCAGATCACAAGGATTGAACCATAAGGAATTCCAGACTTTCCTTAGTCAGATGGATGAAGAGTATGGTGATGTAGTATATTACACAGAGGTTCGCTGGCTCAGTCGGGGAAAGTTTCTTAAAAGGTTTTTTGATCTGAAAGAAGAAATCCGTACACTTCAACAGCCCCAATTGTATGGCTGATTTTGAGTACCTTACGGATATTTCAATGCATCTCAACGATTTGAATATTTGACTGCAAGGTAAGAACATCATGTTTCATAATCTTTTTGATCAAGTTGAGGCATTTGCGAAAAAACTTTGTTTGTGGGAGAGCCAACTACTTAAGGGCGACTTCATACACTATCCAACACTGTCGCAATGTGGAGTACAAAACAAAGGAGAATACAGTGAAGCACTCACTGTTCTACGATCTGATTTCAGTAATAGGTTAGAAGATTTCAAGTTAAATTTAAAAAATGAAGCTATTTAGTGCTCCATTTGGTGTGAATGTGGAATACTATCCCGGGAAAATACACATGGAACTTATTGACTTTCAGTGTAATAGCGATTTACAGAAGAAATTTAAAAGAATGGTCTGAGTTTTACACATGGTATGTTGAAAAAGATCAATTTTCAGCAATCAGATCTTGTGCTCTGTCGACAGCATCTCTTTTTGGCAGCACTTACATCTGTGAGCAGCTATTTTCCAAAATTGAGAATGTGAAGTCAAAATTGAAGAATCGTGTTTCCCACACTCGTTTAGAGAACTCTCTTCGAATTGCTTCATCCAACATTAAAACTAATGTTGACAAGATTAGTGAAAGAGAAACAGTGTCAGATGTCTCATTGAACTAAAGGAAAATACCATTTTGATATTTTTAATTTAGTTTTGTGTTTTGTAACAAATTTTAATATTGATTTCACTGTAATTTTAATACTAAATAAAAACGTATTTTAAAAAACGATATTCTTTTCTTTCAAGTTGAAAGATAATATATATAGAAATATAGAATAAGATTAATGTGGCCCTCAAGCCCTTCCATAACAAAAATTTGGCCCTTCATTAAAATAAGGTTGAAGATCACTGATGTACATCATGTGACAACCCAATAGGGGGATTTGTGTGAAGTGAGTCTGAATTGATATCTCTCTTCATTATGGGGGTTGAAGCCATTTTTCAGTGTTTCCTTAGAAACAAAAGTTTGGTGCTTTTCTGTCGGTCAACACGAATGTACCCAAAAGAGTTGGGTAATACCCTAATCCTGAAAAAAAATTACAGGAGATTAATTGCATGTAAATTTTTTTCAGGAATAGGGTATTACTCAACTCTTTTGGGTACATTCGTGTTGACCGACTGAAAAGCACCAAACTTTTGATCTCTCTTCACGATTTATGCCAACAGTTGAATTACGAGGCGGCGGCATTGTAGGTGGATATGTTTCATGGTACTAACTTGGTCCTCTTGTGACACTGCCCAGCAACCTAATGCCCGGACAGGAAAGGAAGGATAGAAACACACAAACAGGACAAAGACAAACACTCGAAAAGAACAAATGCCACAGCCATGCACACCGCCAGGTACTGTAAAGACTGGTGCCATCAATCCAATCGATAGCTCTTCAATGCTGTAGGCAAGACAATAAGACTAGGTAAGTATCCTGTATATTATAGAATAAAATAACTTAATCATCTTCATACAAAATAGTTTTATTTTCCAATAGTATTACAGTACTGTACTGTAATATACATATAATATACAGTATAATTGTACCCATAAAATTAGTAAGTCTTATAAAGATATGTGTATTTTTATAACATAATTGGCATTGTTATTATAAATATCAGTAATATTGCATTAACACATACATATTTAAATACTATTTTCTCTTTCATTTAAATACAACAAAAACACAGCAATGAAAAGAAAAGGCACAGTCAGTACGAACCATAGGACTTGAACCTCCATCAACAAAGATACATGAATAAATTGGAACAGCATGCAGAAAAGGAAGGAAATTCTCATAGCAATAATTGCATAGTGTCATTTACAAGGACATGTCTATAGTGTAAGTACTGTTTTAAGTCTAGGACTCGACAAGAAAAAGACAAAATAACTACAAATGGAATGTAACACACTATATTTTATACTGAAGTTCATATTCCTGGAATTGGATTTTAATGACACACAATGGTTTACTCTGACTGTTGTATAGGAGGTGACTGCAGCTTATCTCAACCCAGTGTACAGATGTGTCAAACTAACTTTTACAAATGGCCAGTTTGACTTGATAAAATTGAAGTCCAAGACCACATGCCAAAATGAAAATATAAATTAGTTTTGTTCTTATAAATTGTAACATTTATGGTGCAATACCAAGAGGAGACTTTTTGAGAACCCTTTGAAAAGGAATTAAGTGCATTAACCTTTAATCATCAGGCTAAGCCAAACTTTTATCTTGAAATTTCAAAATAATGTACCTTAAATTATATGCATGTATTTTATGAGAATTGTCTTCTGGGCTAATAAAATATTAGTCTTCCAAACAATTTTGTTATCCAAAAAATATTTAGCACACATTATACACTTTAGGGAGCCACTTGTTTGACCCACCTGCAGTACGAAGACTACACCCACAGTATTTCTCAACACTTTATGATCCCAGGGGATTCCTAGAACTTTTCCCTGGTGTTTCCTTTCATTCTTGGCTTTATGTCTTCCTAGCTATGGTGGAATGGTATCTACCCTAATGCTATGGTCACCTCTTTCAAAATCCTAGCCCCAATTAAAAGTACTGGTGTTTTAGTTTAAAATAAAATTCATATTTTTAATCCCTTGCTTCAGTTAATGGCATGTAAGATGCAAATCTTTAAAAAAGAAAAATAGAAAGGATACGTTAATATCCAATTAACATAAAATCAACACACAGTACATCATTTCTCCATTTGTGGTTTAATGGTTTATGCGGTTGCATAAATGAAAATAAGTACAGCTATAAACCAGAAATACAGGTGATCGCAAATTTTGCTTTGAATTCAAGAGAACATAAACTCCAAGGGAGCATATTTTCCAGCGAATACAAATTTCTACTTACCGTAGGCATTTAGTACTTGTACTATTCTTTTTTCTTGGATGAGAAGAAGATTCCCAAGAGGATACATGAGATGCAGATGCAGAAGAAACGACCAAGGGGAAGACCAAGAGATAGATGGCTGAAAGGAGTGGAGGAATGTGTCAAGAAGAGAGGCGAGGACTGGACCGGAGTGACAGCGGAGAGGTGGTGGGAAGAAAGGACTAAGTGGCGAGGCTTATGTTCCAAACAGACCCAGCCTGGGGCTGGAAACTGTACAAGATGATGATGATGATGACTATTCTTTTTTTCTAACCAAAAGATTACTCAGATCGCACTTGATCAAGATGGAAGCTAGACAGCTCTTTTACATGATCTCTAGATTTCACTGTCATCATTTAGTTTATCTACATTAAAAATGTAATGTTCACTACATGGCCACCGAATCCATTAAGGAAATAATTAAATATCCCTTGATATCTCAAACCTTGTATAACAAATTTTGCTGTGCTCAAGTGTTGTTGTTGTTTCCTATGGCTAGCCCGGATTCCAATCCATCAGCTTTCTTGCGTTCCAATAGAGTTGTGTGAGGTTTCCAGAAGTTCTAGCAGTCACATCAAGTTTGTTGCAATGTAGCAGGTGTCCCTTATCCATTTTACTTCCAGGTTCGTGACAAAGTGTGCATTCTTCAGATCTCAGGATGTTGATTCATTTCAGATGAGCTGCAAGGCAGTCGTGGCCAGTGTTAAGTCTGAAGAAGGCTACAGCTTCTTTTCTTGGTGTTAATTTATATTGATCCCATTTAGCATCAATGTCTTTCCATAATTTGGTTTCTGCTGTTTTCTTTGCCATTTCTTCATACCTGTTTTTGATAGTATTTTTCAAGATCCTTTTTGCTGACATAAAATCAGTCTGACTGACAGGTTGTTGTAGTGTGGTACCTTTTTTTGCTAATCTGTCTGCCTCTTCATTTCCTGCTATTCCAACATGAGAAGGGATCCACTGAAATGAGATCTGTTTGTGGAGTCTTTGAAGGGTTTTTATCATACAAAAAATTTCTTTCAGTCCTTTATTTTGGGGCTTATCATTTGACGAGATGGCTTGGATGGCTGCTTTTGAATCTGTAATGATAACGCACTTTTGATAATCAATGTTTCTGCCTAATAACTGATGGAGTGCATGTGAAATTGCTCTTATCTCAGCATCAAAGTTTGTTTTGTTTTGGCCTACTGGGAAGTAGAGTGAGAAGAGAGATGAATGTATTCCTGCTCCAGTTCTATTTTCTTTGTCTTGTGAGCCATCTGTAAATATTTTTAGCCATTGATTAGATGGATATTTTAGCACAGAATTAAGAGTCATTGGAGCTGGAGACAAATTCTCATGGTGTAGCTAATCTCAGTATACTAAAAATTGTATCGGCTTGCTTTGCATTTCTTTAAAACAATTTTGCATCATCTTATTGAAGAATGTTCTCTTTAGACATACTTGAAACATGAGAAAAGAATTCTGTGAACTGAATTAGGGGAAGAAAATTCTCCCAAATATACTTTGTATGGTATAGGTTCCGTGCATTGACGGGAGAAATGCACTGCCGCGCTACGAGTGGCCAAACTTATAAGATCTTGAGTATTAATAATGTCAAAGTGGAGCAATATGTGTATATGGGGTATATATGTAGATAAATTTTAAAAATAAACATGAATTGAAAAGGCATTTTTAGACATCTTAGAAATATGAAACATGGTACCAGTGAAGCTGATACTCAAAATCACTAGAAAAGTCTAAAATATCCAAATTTTTTCATGGAGATCAAACTGGAGAGGTTTGAAATGGCGGCTTAGGAGAAGAACAGTGCAAGTACGTAAGCATTTCTTTAACCATAGATTGACTTTTTCCCCAAAGCAATGACCAATAGCTTTCGTGGGCTCAAACATTTCCTGAAGGTCCAAACTAACTTCTAACATCAAACCCTGAGGTTGGTTTGAGGAAAATTACTAATATATTAAGGAGGTCATATCATGGTGTAATGATGTACTGCATAATAAGGGCAAAAAAGAAAATAGACATGAATTAATGGAACACTTCTACTTATCTTAGAAACTTAAATCTGGGTACCAGGGAAGTTGATGTCCCCAAGATCCCTAGAAAATTTTAAATATCTAAAAGTTTTTGAGGGGTTCGAGGTGGTGAGCTTTTAAATTGGGGTTCAGAAGCAGTTTGGCAAAAATATGCAAGCCTATTTTCACCCATAGGATATCTTCTTTTCCAAACCGATGACCTATAGTTTTCGTGAGCTTAAAACGTTTCCTTAAAGTCTAAATTAATTTTTTATAACAGACCTACCGGTAGTTAAAGATAGGTTAATTAAACCTCAACTACACAATTTAAACTTACTGCATGCGATTTACCATCAATAACCACCATTTCGAATCCGTTTCGTGATTTTGCGAAGGAAAACAATGTAGAACATTTCATTATTGTGGTGTTACAATATCTATTAATGCTACACAACATTTGACATCTTTACGGTATGAAATAATGAATAAATGCTCATATCTTCTCATTGCATATCACGTCATCCTGCAACAGCTTCTTGAAATGTTCTCTTACAGTAGCATATCGGTATATGCACAGAGCATATACCTACACATCACCACTAAAAGCTGCCGAGCAAGAACTGGAGAAAAAAGCAAGTCTGTATCAGAAGAATTAAATGTATTAAAGGAACGACTAAAACACTAGACATGTCCTTTCTTCATGTTTCTATCCTTTCCTGCATGATGATTGATTGTATTACATATTGCATATGCAGTTATCCTCAAGCAGTAAAACGTTGAGAAGAAATCATGTAAGTCACATACAACTTATTTCCTGAGGGGTTAAGGATCAATAGGGAGGTAAAATTTGAAGGTTGGCCATAGTAGTATAAAATGCTGATCAGCAACATATTACTTCTATCATGATACAAACATTGGAGAAGACAGAAAAAAATTAGCAACTTATACAAAAGAATTACTCCATACGTTGCTCATTAGTTTGTTTGAAATTAATATGGAAATTTGTTCTAGGAGTTTTCAGTATAAGAACAGAAGATCCACATTACATTACATATTTCTAAGAAACACTTCTGTTTATTGATATAAATAGCATACTTGTGAGAGCTGGGAGTGATGCCTCACAAGTTCAGTAGCAGCACATAGGCAGATTCAAGTTCTAGACCTAGTAAGTTAAAATAGTCTGAATTAAAGATTTTAAATTCCAAATCTTCTGAGTGAAAGAAATGGGGCAGGGCTTATGGCACACTAGTAAGCTGATAATCAAGTTTCCCCTCAATAAACTAATGGATGTACAGAACAAATAAAACCCTTCACTAGAAGTAACAAAGGTTCAAGTCCTTTTTCATCTTGGTCATTGTGTCTACTTCTTTTCTAAAACTGTATATAACCCCTTTTTCATTTGAACCATATATGCAACAGTCATATTACCAGAAGTTGCACATCTCAAAACATCTATAAATCTTTAACAACAATGCATCCTGCATCCAGTATCATAAAATATATGAATTACACAGTTTTAAACTATGCAATGCACCAAATCTATTAGCAGTTAAATAAGATTGTTAATTTAAAGGTCCACAGCAGTACAGGGGCACAAATGATATGTCTTATTGTCTGCTTCCAACTGAAATTGTAGCAAACTTATTAGCATATATTAACAGTAATAGTAGAGAGCTATGAATAAATATAATAAACATCCCATATTTAAAGTTCATGTAGCTCTTGTTTAAATAACTTGTATAGAAACAGTCATTCTACAAGGTGATTTATATAAGACAGATGGTTTCCAAAATACAGTAGTTCCATTTCTATCTGAAACCAGATGGGAAGATACAGTTATGCCTGCTTTCAACAGAATCGAACGGGACTCACAAATTTTTCCGTTAAAGATAGGTTTCTGGTTAAAACAAGTAAATCATAGACATGCATATAATGGACATACCGAGAAAAGAATTAATACAGTACTGAATCAGTTTTACTCTCATGTTGAGATCAAACTCAACTCTTGCTTTCGAAGCCATAACGACTACTGTCGAACTATGCCAGTAATGTAAGTTGAGATGTTCTCAGTTAAAAGCTGAATTCTAAGCTGATTGTCAAGGGTCCAGGCAATGACAGGTATTTATTGATTGGCAGCTCATTAAAGCGAACATTGCGAAAGGCTTGGGCAACAAAAGACAGGCTATTAGCCATACACTTTGACGTGTAAATTGGAGAACAAAAGGAGGAAGATATATTTGCACATTCCTCTTTAGCTACAGAATTAACTGTTACAGCAGACAAGGTAGACTTGCACAGAATGTCTGAAAATTTTCTAAACACTACATTCCAGACCTTGGAAATTTTTATTTACGTTGTCCGCACAACACAGTTTCTGTTTAATGAAGGGAATTTAACAAATTTATCACCCCTAAGTTCAGGGGATCATCAAATATTACTGTTTAAGACAAGTTTCCTTCGAAGGCAGCTTTTACTGTACAATAAATGTAGAGAAATCCTCGGAGATCCACTTACCATCACAGCAGATGTTGGAAATAACCTCTGTCTCCTGTAGGTGCAGTTTACTCCAGGTAGGAATGCTGGTGGAGGGAGGGGGGAGAGTGGGGGTGGGGGGAAAGTGATGTAAAAAAAAAACCAGCTTCACCAGCATGGTGTACGTGTGTTGCTACTGCTTGTCAGAATGTGCTGTTTTTCATTTTTTTTTAATGCAGCAAAAATGTTGTATACCATGTCAGTCAGGTAATGGATGTGCAAATGAGAATTATAACAAAAATGTACTAGGGTTAAAAATCTTCAAGATGATAAAATTGAATATTGGGTCCATGGATTTGATAGCTGAAGGTTCGGGCAAAGTAAATCTGCATGACACAGCCAGCGATGTGGAGAACAATTTCAAGATATCCTTCTAAACTTTGTTGATTGCATTGAAATTGATAGCTCTACACTTCTCTATGTTTGCGGCTGTGCTGCTTGCAAAGTTTCTACGAAATTGGCATGTGAGCATTGTGTACAATAGGTGGCTGGAGATCTGTACTCAGTTGATATTAACAGAGGTGAGTTGACAGTTCCAAGGGATTTCGTAATGGGTGTTGGAAAAATAGCATGCAACTACATTCTTAAAACACATGAAAACATATTTCTTGGAGACTGATGACCAATACATAGATTAATCAAGGAGACTGAACTGTATAAAACTTTTATAAAGTCTTATATATGCGGAGGTGAAGTCTTTAAAATTATAAGCACATTATTTGTATTTTGTCAATTATATTGCTTTTGAAGCTGCCCACTTGAGTTGTTCGCTTTGTATACCATATGTGTTTTATGGAGGTCAAGGGTGCCATGGTTTAATCACATTTTATGATAAAAAATAACTAGAGACCAGGGATGTAGCCAGGGGGCTGCTCCGTCAGCTCCACAGTCCCTCACTCACCCATAATATAATAGGAAAAAATTAAGGGAATATTTTAAAATATTTGAAAAACATGCCTATACTAGGTATAGAGATACATGTCTGTATATCTTGTCCAGAAATATACTGTATGCAGATGTGTGAGCAAGAAGCTCTGCAAGATGTTTCTTTCCACATTAATTAGTGAATTCGTCCTGTCATGGGTTTCACTATCACAATGCATTGTTTGCTACAGGACAGTTTATAAGGACAACATAATTTGAATGTGACATGCAATAACTCGTATAATAGGTAAAATATGATTTGTGATTTATGAATGACTCACTGTTTAAGAAATGATCTTTGTCAATATTCACCATTCGCAAATCATGTCAGCCATATCCCCCCCACACGCACATAAATCAGAATGAGTTTATCACCACATGTCTGGAAAAGAACTAATACCCACCAATCCTGGCTAGGCCCTTGCTATAGCTCACATGCTTCATTCCAAACAGTAGGAGGTTATTTTCTAATGATATATGATGCTTTCCAGGCAATTTAAGTGCACTGTGTCTATACTTGCATCCCCAAACACTTGTATAATAAACAAGAAGTATTACCACAGCATGCTAGGCTAGACCTCATGATGTCAGCGAGAAGAGTAGGTAGCATTTCCACCTGAATTAACGTGCAACATGGCTGTACCCATCAATCCCTGTTTCTGGCCGTTAACTACAATACTTCCTGGTAATTACCATTGATTTCAGTGATGATGTTGGTCTTGAAATCTTCAATTGTTTGTGATCAATTTCAATACACCCTATCCTTGAATTTACACTACAGAAAATGATCTGGTGTTGTTAAGTCGGGTAGTCTTGGTGGCCACAAATTCTTAGAGATTTCTCTATTCCCAAAGAAGTTACTGATCAGACCTAAAAACTTGCTTGGAACCAGGCCATATGTGACATTTGACATTCCAGGTAACCATCCAATCTCTGCAAATTGTGAATTGTAGTCACATTATATGGCAGCATTTTTTCTACCTTGGTTGCTCTTTTACATATGGAATACAAATACCCCACTACTTGAGATGAACAGTATAACAATTTCTTAGGAGTCTAAACATCTTCTGCCACATTTGCCAAACCGAATGTGCGCGATACTTAGCAGTCCCACTCCACAAAGATCCAGTTGTTTCCAACTTTCTTACTATAGCCAGTATTGTGCCTCTCTTTGGAGGATCGTGCGCACCATACTCTCTCTCTCGAACAGCCTTTGTATGTCAACAATGGACTTTATAATGCAATAATTTTATAATAAAAATACATGCTGGGATTATGTGTATGGATTATTGAATGAATGTATACAGTAAAAAACAAGCAACATGTAACCTGAGGGAACAATAGATGCCTAACAAAGAATAACTCGTGCACAGTTGAAACATATTAGGCAAATCTTCCATTTGCTTCACATTTAGAGTGTTGTTGCATCATCATATCTGCTATCATACAAAAATGGGTCTATTTTGAATACCACCAGACTTATATACCGTAAATCACCCTGTAGAAATGTAACCATAGAACAGTAGATATATTTTAAACAATTTTTGACAAGTACAAATAATTAATATTGTAATTTTCAGTCGGTCAACACAAGTAGAAATAGGAAAGTCACATCATAGGTAGATTACTCTTTACAGTACCAAAACTCTCAAACATCCTACCTTCAATGAATTCATGGTAATCCTGCAACTGTATCGTTACAATACTCATCTGCAAATGAATTTGGAGAATAAATTTTCATGAGCTTTGAATATTGCAAAGAGAAGTGAGCTACACTAACCATTATGCTATAGTGGCTAGGGCACTCAGATGTTAATGTTGGGATGTGGTGGCCTACCTGGGGTAGTGCCATGCACTAACTGCAAACTAACCCTCACATGCTTTAAACATCATCAGTTATGAAAAGCTAACAGGAACATCACAGTTTATATGAATTCATTTTCTGGCTCAGTGTCTCACAACTTTGAGCTGAAAATATACTTTTAGCATGGAAACTCCAGCATAGTGATTAGTGTGCTGAGCAAAATAATATAAGGTAGCTCAGGATGGAGCTTGAAGGGTTTCCAATACTCTCAGGTCAACTGCATTTGAAATTATACTTATCACAAAGGCAGACTGAAAAGAACAAGTCAAATATAAATTGACAGGAAAAACAAAAAATTGGAAATTAATTCCATATGATTAAGTCTTTCCCGTTCATCTAGCTATAAAATCGGTCTAAGGAAAAGCATGTTTCTTTATTTAAAATCTTGCTAAGATATAGGGAGGATTTGCATGATGTATTTGGGCTGGGTAAAGAATGCCCACAATTAAAGCTATGTAAAGGATGATGAAAAACTTAGTGCCACAGATATGGGTGAATCAAGCAAGTCAAGGACAGGGGCCATGGTTGGTGATGGCTGACTGTGACGTGGCAGGTATCTAATGAACTTGTCACAATGCTTGCACTTATGAGGGGGTTGAAGCACACAAATTAAAGCAAAAGCAAATAGAATTGTTACAGTTTTGTTTAATTTGTGAGCTTATGATCACACCAACTTGAGACTAAAAGAAACCACTGCTATTGTTAAGGTTATATAAATCTATATAGAAAAACACAAGTTGTATTGCCATAATCAGGAATCACCATCCTACAAGTCCTATACTGACATGCTTCAATTGGTCCCCTCTTTGATTACACAAATTTGTGACACTCTGTCTTTCATAACCCTGGAGATGATGGCATTTAGTTACAAGGAATGCAAATTCAAAGAGGTTTGCCTTGCTATATACAGGGTGGCGCAAAAGTCACTGAACACTGATTTAAACAAAAGATTGAATTTATGTTTCATTACAAATACAAACAATACTTAAGTATTTTATATTCAAACTGTTTTCTGTCTGCATGAATATATCTTCCAAGTCCTTTTGGGACACTGTAACATACTCTATGACATAGTGTGGTATCACTATCCAAATCATGAAATGCATCGTGTATGTAGTCTTTTATTTCGACAATAGTCCGAGGCTCTTTAGAATAAATAGAGTCCTTGACGACACCCTATAGGAAAAATCCATGGGCGTGATATCTGGTGAACGTGGAGACATTTCAATATCTTCCCTTCGACCAATCACTTTTCTTTGGAAAGTTTCGTTTAAAAATCGTGGACGTCAGGGGCATAATGTGGTGGTGCTCCATCGTGTTGAAAGTAAATTTCTTGAAAGTTTTCAGCACACGTCATAAGTCCTGGTACCACGTGATTCTGAAGCATATCCAAATACTTATCCCGTCACTTTTCCATCAAAAAAATATGGTCCAAGTACGCCAAATGATGATATTGGCCCCCAAACACTCACACCAGGTATTTAGTTGTTCCTCTAACAAAAAGATGTTGATTCTCAGTATACCAGTAAGTGCAGTTATGTCTGTTAACTTGTATGTTTAATTTAAAATTGGCCTTGTCAGACCACACAATTTTATTGAATAGGTTGTTTTTGTTGGTCAAGCATCAATTCACAAAACTGAAGACGTTGATCTGGTCATCTTTAAGTAACCCATGTCGTAAACGTGGAACTTTCAACTTCTGTTTGTGTAACATTCTTTGCACTGACCTTTGTGATGAATCCAGCTCAGTTGCTAATCGTCTGGTTGATTTTCGCAGACTTTGGGTCACAGCTAAACATACACGCAATTCTGTTTCCTCACTTGTGACTGTTCTTGGGCGGCCAGATCTTGGTGCATCCATAACAGATCCATGTTCTTCAAATCTATTCCGTATGTCATATACTGTTAGTCTAGACAGTGGTTTTGATCTAAAGTGTTGCCCCCATTCATTAAAAACTGCAGTAGTACCACTTTTATAAAATGTTTTAAACCTGAAAATCCTTTCTTCTTTCTTTAACATTGTGACAATTCGGAAAACTACAGCCGTAAACACGTCTCACAGATCACGCTTTCAACAATGCACTAGTTTGATTATCATATTTATTTTGTCATATACCAACTTGACAAAGCCTAATCATCGCCATTTGGTAATAACTTAACGGGTTAAAACTTCCTACTGTACTACGTCTTGCTGTTACTTTCGTTTTCTTTTAACCAACTGTCCAGTGACTTTTGTGCCACCCTGTATACTCAAAACCAGTCAAAATCTTTAAAACACTAATGCCATGTTATGATATAGCCTAGCACACACCCCCAAAATATTAAAAGGAAACATGGTAGAAGGCATCACTGGCAAAGAAGAATACCCACATGCAGGTACTAGCATGCAATATTTGCACGAATATTTTTTTAAGTACAGTAAACTCTTGATTATCCGTTTTAATGCGGACTTGCAGTTGCAAGCATAACTGAAAAACACAGATAATCCAAACACAATCTTACCTGAAAACAACAATTTATTATTTTATTTACTTAACATATGAAATACAAAACCCAGCGCGTTACCAATTACTCTCGGTTCACTTTTCGAGAAATACTGCACATACACAGATAAAACCCGCCATCAAATAATCCCTGCACCCTTATTTTAGAAGGATTTTTGCTGTGGAAGTCCATATCGAGATATCACGGTGTGTGTCTATGCCCGGAGGTAAGATTAGCATCACTCATGAGCTGGTTGCGATTCTCATTCCCGCAGAAATTGTGTACAGTATTCACAGTATGATGTGTGTTCCACCAGGCATCACTACAATTAATTTTCGATGGTTGTGGGAGTCAATATCAAGGTATTACAAAGTGTGCACAGTCGTAAATAAGGTTAGGGTCACTCAGGAGCATACCGTACTGTGATTCTTACCACCACAAATTCAGTGAGTTGACGGTAAGATATATGTTCCACAGGTCATCTTTTCCAGCGTCCGCATGAATCAGAATCACGATGTTTTGTGTGTGCATACTTGGAGGTGCAGTTAGCTTCTTTTTGTAAACAGCAAGTGGCGAGCAAATGACACCATCAAAATACATTTCTATTCCTCAGTGCAAGTAATGTGCGATTCCTCAATCGCAGCGTTTTTTCTTGATCATTCTTCCTCTGGTACGCCTGGGCTCACTCTGTACACAATGTCCGCGTGCACGTCAATCACTGTTTCAGATTCCCATGCATCATTGTAAAGCTGCACAAATGTCTCTTTTTTTTCAGTTTTGCCGCTGTTTCATCCGTTTTTAACTTACGGTACCGTATCTTCTAGTTTCTTCTCTATAGATCAACATGTTTATGCTATTTGGCCATGTCCTGCTAATAGTAACTTCAGTTACAATAAGCAGTGCAATACTGAATAGCGTTCGCGACAACATCTAACAACTGACAGATTGCCTGAGGTGTGGTAAACACAAACGATCAAAATTACATTCCTATTGGTGCCTCTTAATTTTAAGATTGGTAAGAATTCATTTTAATTAGGACAAAACAGGAGTTTTTATTATTCTACCGAACCACGCACGGATAATCCATCCCCAGACAATCTAGAGTTTACTGCATATATACTGTATGATTATATCAACTAAGTAGGGAGCTTGATTATATTACTTGCATTCATGAATTATTAGATATGGAAATATGTACAGATGGCAAATTAAAGCTGTAAAATAAGAATTACTCGCCTCAACAAACAAAAAATTGTACTAATATTATATGTACTAACCATAATTATCTCATCACTAAACAAATGGTAACTGTTAAGATGTAAGATATTGCTCTGAATTATAAGGCAGCATTTTAATAAAATGAGAAGTATTACACATTTGTACACATGCATTACCATTGTGTTAGGGCAGTATCAGAAATGAAGGCTGAACATATCCAGCCGTACATTAATAATTACAAATCAGAAAAAAAATAGTTCGGGATCAATTACTGAAATTTCAATCCTAATTTCATGATCCTTATTTTCCAATCCAAACACAGCTCTGTAAGAATGTCCCTATGCATGCCCATCTCAAACACAGTACTAGCAGCACAAGATGGTAGAGAGACTTCCCAGACCTACTGCAATTATCACAGTGTCCCGAAGTTCTGGTTGTTCAGTGCACTTCAAGTCCTGGGACCATAACAGAAATATTCTTTCACATTTTCTGCCAATGATTATATTGTACTGTGGAGGTTGTTGCATAATAACCATTCTGATAAATGCAGTGACTGGCTAATTTGTACTCTGTTAACTTTCTTGTTTGTAGCTGGTTACAGTCAAAGTCGTCTCTCTCTCTAGTTAACAGCCGTGAGGCTGGCTGGCAGCAGCTCTCCATTCATCACGCCTCTCTGCCTTCCTCTTCCAACTCCTTGTATGAAGCACAACTCACGTCTTCCAATATTTGATTCATGTACTCCAATCTTGATCTTCCTCTATAATTCCCGCCTTCTACTGCTTCCTCAATTACTTTCTTCAATAGTCCCTCATTTCTGAGTACATGATCTTATCAGCGTTGCTCTTCTTCTTTTTAGTTGTTTCATAAAGCATCTTCCCTCCCCTACTCATGTACTATTCTAATCATACCATTGTAAAAGAAAGTTGTATTTTTACAGAATGCTCATCAGATATCAACATGAAATTTTAATGTTAATATTGTAATGTTAATATGAATTTTTACATAGAGTGAAGCATAACATATATTTCAACAATGAGTCAATTTACTTCATAATTAATGCTTCAAGCAGTAGCAGTTGACAAAGCTCACACATAGTAGTAACAGTAATACTGTACTAATATCTATTACCAAGGCACTTAAGATGGTCTTCAGTCACTGTTTTATAACAGAAAACACCAATTCAGCTTTATGGAGTTCAACATCAATTTCCTTGGATGTGCCAGCAATAATAATGGTCCCAGTAAATTAACCATACTTTCCTTTACCACAAAAGATGATATGGCTACTGAACAATAGTAGTTGAGGAACTGTAAACTTAACCCACATGAAAACTGCCATTCAGCCTGCCCAATGTTGGCTGATTTAGAGGACAGTGTGCTTGGTCCAACATCATCTCACAGACCACTCCAAACTAGGTTGCTCACACGATGGGCATGCACATGCACCAGTACTGAGCTCTAGTTTCACCATTGCCAAGGGGGACTGCTTCCTTCTGATTATATTCTAACCGTCAACAACATATGTACACACAAAGGAGAGAGCATTTTTTTCAGTCATCATACAGGTACATTCAGCATAAAAATAACAGAAGCTACTGCATTGATAAGGCCTTTACATAATTACACATAAGAGAGACACTACAAACATTTGGGTCATTGAGAGGAATAGTAGTAACCTTTATGGTCAGCAGGTCTAGGTCAGGACCAGGGAGTGTGTGAGGCATTAGAACCAAATTTTGCACCTATCAGCCACAATGGTGGGGCTTGCCTGAAATTCCGAGCTGAGTTATAGTACTATTCCTCTCAGTGGCTCATTTCTTCTTCTTCTGCCTCTTTTTGTTGATATCATTACTCCTGGTCAATTATACACAACTGAATGATGTCTTCCCATTGTGCTCAGTTCTCAATAAATTATTGCTGAAACTCGGATACCATTGCCAATTCATGGCATTCTATCACATGGTGTTTTTTATAGGTATAGTGCATATGAGTGAATGTGAAAGCCTCACATACCAAGGTTTAATGCCATTGCTACATGAAGTAAATACAATAACTTCTGGAGAGTATTCTACGAGTCATCAATTAGGATTGAGACCAGCATCTCCATGAGACACTATTCCTTTATTTTTAAAATAGTTTTTTAAAATCAATTCCATTATATTTCCTATTTTTAATTCATTGTCTTTTGCAGATATTTGCTACCATTATAACTGTCATAATTTTACTACAGTTATGTTCTCATAGCAATAAATGGAAAGTATATGGCAAGACTTATGGAATATTTTACCAGGCACCACAATTTTTATGTTTTTATACCTATGCAAATACATCAAGTGAGCAAGAAAATATAAATAGCTTACACTATAATATATTATTTGTTCCTAAATTTATTTAATGATAAACCAGTGCAGTAAATTCATTACATTAAGATGGCTGCTCTGAGGTATCCATACTCGCCAGTACTAATAGGACTAGGCTACATTAGACTACTCTAAGAATAGGCTTCACAAACTTGGCAATGTTTAGCAGTCAAAGCCCTCTAAGGGGCAGTCTTCAAGGATTGTCCAGTTCACGTTCATACAGCAATTTGAAAGCCTAAACGAAACAGAAAGGGAGTGATGGATGTATGCTCTTACAATGATGATAAGTAGGGCTCGGATTTTTAGGTGCTAAAAATCGGTAAAATATTTATTTCTTATGTATTAAATATTTGTGAAATATGTGATAAAAAAGTAAAAATATGTAATTATAATTTAGTTTATTAATTACAATATAAACAATATGCAGTATCACGGATGCAATTTATGCTATGCCTCACTGACTGCTGAAGAATTACAATACACATCTTCAGGTTGTCCATCACAAATGACTGACGATTATCGCGAAACACTTCTTCTGAAGGCGGGAAACTGCGGCAATATGTTTCTTGCCCTCGAGGTGTGGTGTAACTTGAGATCGCTGTTCAGCCTTGATTGCTTTCCCACATGGTTGCCCCCATCAGAAGTAAAATTATCCTTAAATTCTGCAACATACTGCTGCAGACGATAACTTGTAGTTGCTTTTACTTTAGGCATCCCCGGCTTCCACAGTGAGTGGGACGGGGCGACAAGATAAGAAAACCACAGTTGCAAGCTGACATAAGCTCTGCATGAAGATTAGACAGCTCACAGGTTCTTTCCCGTTGAAGTAACACTGAACAAAAATGCAATCAACTGAAAGATCTAGCTTACTGATTTTTAAAAATGTAAATATTATGTCTTTTTATGTTCTAATAAGTGAAAAGCAGGAATTTATGTATTTATAGACAAAATGTTTAAAATATGTATTCACATAAAAAATAAAAATAAAATTACCTAAAAATCCGAGTCCTAATGATAAGAGACTTGCAGACTTAAAAGAGTATAGCAAATCAGAGTGTACCTGGTAAATAGCTGATATCCAAGAATTAGCAAGTTTTCGATGAGGTTCGGGACCACATGTTAATTTAAGTTTCTTTTTATTCAGCTGATCTTCAGCATATACGATCTCAACACTGCTTGCACCTGCAAACAATAAGTGTGTACATATGAATATCACACAGCTGGCACCTGTAAGCAATAAATGTGCATCTGAATTAAATTCCAATAATCACTTATGTCTGTAATTTGACAAATTCTTATGTATACTAGGTGAGACACCAGCGTTTCTAAAATATTTGCAATTGAGTTTTTTTTAATATGTAGGTCAAGTTTGCCCAAATAAAGACTGTTCATTGGCTTATGTCATTTGACAACCAGTTTAAATATGTTTGACAGTGGAAATAAAATCTGGTTTAAAATTGTATTTAATTTCACCAATCAATAGACAGGCTTAACATTTTCCTAGAATTGATATTGCAATAGACCAGGGAAGCTCAATATACAGTACGACCCACGAAGGCATTTTATGGTGGCCCACAGGCCGAGTATGTGCTGAAGTTTAAATGTACCGGTATGTATTTTATAGATATCGAAAAACCTAGTTACTGTAATAAGAACTTACCGATAGTTGTAATTTATGGAGAAAGGGAGATAAAACCATAAAGACATCAGTGAATTATTTGTAGTTTTCTTCTTGATGTGATGTCCCTTTTACTGGGCTGTAGGAAAGTTCTAAGACGCAGAATTATTCCCACCTTAAAAGCAGGTGAGGATTAGACACACTATTTGTTTCTTAGAATTACAGCTGTAGACTTCCCCAAAGAGTGAAAGACTTGCTGCATTCAACATGGCCACGCTTAAACTTGTTCTCGCAAATTTTCTCTAGTTGTACCAGCAATCATCACATCATCCGCATATAGTACTTGTCCCAGAGATACTTATGACCGTTAAGTGGAAGGTGAAACCTTAATCCCAGATCCGGGTTTCAGAAATTACAACCATTCAATAAACTATGAAATGAAAGAAATGTTTCTAATATATTGAAACAAAACATAAACTTCAATTACAATATACATGTCTTGACAAATAGTAACATACGATATCCCAATCAAATATCAACAAGAGAAACGTAATGAATCTTAACCTCAAGTAGGAAGAGGAAACAACAGATGGCCTTCGAACAACCCTTAACTCAATTCTCTGTAGCATATACAATCCCAAAACACAACTAAACAAACATGTTAGTTAGGCTACCAGCAGAAAGGTAAAAGTTAACACAATATAACATAAATGTTCCCATCTACAACCTTGATGTTAAGATGAAGTAATTTAAGCAGAAAGTAAGGTGATATCATGTATTACAAAAGGTTGAATCCTCAGAGAAAGAGTAAATAACCGGGGAAGAAATTTTTCCCCCGAAACACTCGACTTAAGAAATAAGATTATTCGAAGAAGAATCCATTGCAGGTTCCGTGTTCACGTATTATAATTCAGTATAACAAATTTCAAAGTTTCCGCCTAATCAACACTCATTTATTATTTTAGTTAGCGTCTTCTGGGTACATGTTTCGGAATTTGTTCCAATTCCTTCTTCAGCCCTTTATAATTAATATTAGGAACATCATTACATAAACCAAAAAGACCTCGTCCATGTAGAAACATATCACACTATTATTAAAATACTATAAAAACTATTAAACAATTTAAAACATGACAAGCTTATAGACAATACAAAAAATAAAACAATAAAACATTCCTGCTGTTAATAGCCACTTAAATATATAATCACTATTATGCACATTCTTGTTAGGTGTGCGATGGTCAAATTGCGCAGTCGTTAATCACTTTTGTGAACAAGAAAACAAAGAGCATATTATTTTAGTGTCCATGACCCAAATAACTTGCTGTACTGGTGGGTAAATGTTGACGTAAGTGGAAACTTTGGTTCCGGCACTTTCTTTGAAAGTGCGCTGACATGTGTTTATAGATAATAAAACGGGGAAACTCATTCGATTACTTGACTTGGAATTTGCACATTACATGGATGTGTTATCTTGTGCTGAGAGCTCCACGGACGTAGCAACGATTTGAAAAGCAAAGCGCCAATGTCATGATATGGTAATGGGTGATCGGCTCCTACACCGACGTGACTGCTGGTGCAATGCGATGTAAGTAGGTCAAGTGCCTGGCTGTTTGTAGTCCTATTTTAGTGCCTAAATATAACAGTTAAGGAGCCTATTTTAGGCGCCTAAAACATTACCTTTTAGAGCCTGAACTTCCGCTGTCTACTCGTAAGCCCACTTTATCATATGATTAAAATAGGCTATTTTCATTTTATGAAAAGAAAAAAAAAAGGCTTATGAGATCACATTTTGTCCGCGTGTGTGTACGTATGTGTGTCCCCCTCTAATAACGTCTAAACGGCTGGAGCGATTTCAATGAAACTCAATGAGGTCATAGTACTGTTTTGGCTGACCCCGACCGTCCCTTCAAATTTTAGTACGTCTCACCAATCCAACATGGCGGCTGTGCGAAATATTTCACAGGTATTCTATATCTCCGAAACTATTACTGATAACACCCTGAAATTTTGTACGGTGATAAAGGGCACTACTAGAAGTTCACCTATGAGACTTTCAAAAACCTGTTAAGAACAAAACGAACATGGCGGCCAAGCACAGTTGAAACTTTTAATTAGTCCTTTCTCGTGATTTAACCATCCAATCGCAATGAAACTTGGTACAGCAAATGTTTAAATACATTGTAATGCACTGGCATCTAATTTTGTTCAATTGACTACATAACCTCAAGATGGCGGCTGTGCGAAATATTTCACCGGCTTTCTACATCTCTGAAACTGTTACTGACATCACCCTGAAATTGTGTACGGTGATAAAGAGTACTACTAGATGTTCAGCTATGAGACTTCCAAAAACCTGTAAAATACAAAACGAACATGGCGGCCAAGCGAAGGTGAAACAATATAATAGACCTTTCTTGGGATTTAACCATTTGAGCACAGTGAAATATGGTACAGTAAATGTTTATACACATTGTAATGCACTGGCAACTAATTTAGTTCAATTGTTCACATAACCTCAAGATGGCAGCTGTGTGCAATTTTAATCATGCGATCGAAGTGAACGTTTGAATAATGAACCTAAGCAAAAATCGTCATCTAATAGTACATAACTCTATGGCCTCCCTATATAAAAATCCAACATGGCGACCATCCAAAATATTTAGCTGGTTCTCAGTATCTACAGATCTATTACAGCAATCAAACTGAAATTTTGTAAGTTGATAGCGGCAATTAACATAAGTGGGATATATGAAAATAGGCTGTATAGTTCTTCGCGGAACTACTTGTTTACTTATCATATCTCTGGATCTGATTATGATGTTCAACAACATTATGCCAATATTATTAATACCGGTAATTTGATATCTACAGTACACCCAGGACAAAAAATAATAATATTGTAAATTGAGGACAGTGCATAGGAAGCATGCCAAAAACTACAATAAATCATGAAATAAATACCTTCAAAATCCTCCACCTGTTCAGCTAAACAATAGAAAAGTAGATTAAACCACTATGTCCTTTATGGGTAAGAACATGAAAAAAATAAATAAAAAAGTTGAACTAACCAGTGTTTTGGTCCTTTCCCACTCCCACAAATTTGATACGTGTCAGTTCTACTGGACTCAGAATTTCACTTACTCCTCCTTCAAACACCAGGTGCCTGAAATTAAATAAACAAATGTGAAATCATGTTAAGACTGGCTACCTTGAAGCATACCTTTGCATATTCAGGGCTCCTTAATAAATTGTTAAAAAAAACAGCAATAGAATTACTTGAAGGGTATTTTTTATGGAAGACCTGTATTGCAATATAGTACATTATGCAACAGGCCTATAACGGCAATAATTAAGAAATGAGTATGTTTATAATTTCCATACGAGTGTCTTAATTATCATTATAGGCGAGTTGCATACGACTGTTTATGTTCGACGATAATTATTATAACTATTTTATGTTCAAACAAATATTCATAAATATCTGTCGAGATTCCGCCAGTTTTATGTACTGAACAGAGCGCATGAGACGCAGAGAATGCCTTGTATTTGACCATGGCCTCCTCGATTACCCTACTATGACACTAGGCCACGCAGTGAAATTTAAATTAGGAGGCCGTGGAACTCAGCGCTGGTGCGATGCTATCGTTATCTAATTGATCAAACAACTGTTTCTTGAGCTCTGATTGGTGGGAGAAACTGTTACATAATGAAAAATAGTGTTATAATGAGCCTCATTATAGTACAGTTTTCTGACATATAATAGTAAGGGTCGAACTTTTTTTTATTTTTATTAAACTGTCAATTATTTATTTACAATTTACATTTTATGATATTGCATCCAGTGATACCGTAAGTTCTGTCACAAGTTGGAAGAGTGTTTCCAAGATAATAACAAACTCATTATTATTGTATTTACATACTTAATGGGCTACACACACAGCAAATACAATTATTTAAATTGGCCTCTGCCAATTTTGATACAGGCCATCGGACACTGCAGTCAGTCATCATACGTATGGTACTACTGCAAAAACTTGAACAAAGCCTCCCATTATAGGAATCTAGAAGTTAATATTCATATGATTGCCAATACTGAGCCATTAGGGGACTGTGCTTAGTATCCTTGTCCTTGTAACACTGTTGTATACTAGAGCAAGTAAAACCACCTCCAGTGGCAAAATTCTGTAACAAGAACTTTTAAGCTTCAAAAAGGGTGAGTTTTTCTAATCTAGTAGGCTATGCACAGCCAATGCAGGTAGTGAAACAATGTCTCCTCGAGGGGCTTCACCACTTGTTCAAATTGTTGCTTTGTACATTTTGACACTGAACTTGAACCTTCCTTCCAAGAAAGAAAAAAAAAACTTTGTTGCACCATCAAGCTTTTACAGATGCAGGTTGATGATCTCGCTGGACTAGAACAATATTTTAGGCTTACACCACTACAGAGAATATGCTGGTGTTGTTAAGTACCAACAAAGAACGTTTCTTGACCCTGCCAGTCTAATTTCTGCAGGCAATGATGAGTTGACAAGTGACCAGTGCTCTGGCGGTAGGCTCTAATCCTAAATCCTTCCTGAGTTGACACACTTATTTTAGACATTTCCACATGTTAAGCTACACACTGGTGATGAGTGAGTTTGCTCCTCAAGTTAACAGTATGAGCACAGAAAGAGCAGAGAGCAGTTGATGTCTAATAGTTTGTGCTGTAAAGACTAAATGGCAAAACGTGCAAGCAAAGCCACAGCAATGTACCTGGCTGAGTATACTTTGGGATGAAGCAAACATACAGTCTGATACATCACATGACACCATAATTTGTTTCTCTCTAATAAAAATAGACATGATAACAATCATGATTTTTTCTCCTTTGGAATGTATTGACATAGGTTACAATGCCAATTTATTCACAAAGAATAAAATACAGTAATATAATTTTTCCATCTCGTCAATTCACTTTTGTTTTGAAGTTCAAGTTAGTACATGTCTTGGGCTCTAATTGAGCCTTTCTTTGGCCAAAATAATTTTCATTTAACAGTTTACTCATTAAAACACCTTCACTTAAAATAAGCAGGTCATTCTTTTTTTAATGCCCTTCCTGTGCTGTTGAAGTTGTGTAATATGATAACGGCATCATCTCTTCACAGTCTTTTGGGATCGACAGGTGTATTTGTTTCTGCGGGGTGAAATAATCACTGAAATGTTTACCGAGAGACCCTTAGGAAACTGTGTTGCACAATACAGAAATAAGTACCGAGGAATGCTCACTATGTATTGTATTGTTTATGTTCATGACAATGCCCGACCTCAAACTGTGAACTAGACACGACAACTCTTACAGGACTTTGGCTAGAGCCAGTTGACCACTCTCCATACAGTACTGACATACCCCCTAGCGACTTCCATCTCTTTTCGCACCTGAAAACATTCCTTGGTGGACAAAAATTCAGCGATGATGAACTCAAAAGACATGTTACCACTTGACTGACACCACAGGTAGCAACGTTTTATGAAGAAGGCAAACAAAAACTTGTGCCACACTATGACAAGTGTCTCCTAAATGGTGTGAGCAATATGGTTGGTTCTTCAGTTTAGGGGATGCGACAATGCGGTCATGTAGCCCCGTGTACTTTTGGTGTGTGTAAGAATCTGTCTGATAACTGGTGTTAATTGTGATGGCTGTGTTAGTGTGTGTATCTGTTTTTTAATTCAATTAAGGACTGCAACTTTGAATTTTTCAAATAGTTCCCACTTTTGCCACCAAACGCCACCGTCAATGACTACTAGGCCTAGTTCAGAACTTAGCTACTAGACATCACCACAATCGGCTCTTGGCAATGAATGTAGGAACCTAAGAGCGTTGTTTACATTCCTAACCTATACAATTTAGCTTCACACAGGTGTAATTAGTGGAAAATGCAATATGGAAAGATAGTTTATGATTTATAGTTTGTTTGTGGTAAATAGTTTGGCTGCATTTTTTCATGAAAACGACCTATATATATATGTTTAAGTTTGCTGCTTTAGTCGATGACTGTCCCCTCTACATGAAACCGTGTGTATTTCTCGACAGTGCCTCGGCCTGGCAACTATGCTGAGCACCAGGGAGTGAGTGTCCATTGTCAGCAGCCAGGTAAGAATGTAGCGCGGAATGTGACATTATTGAGATAAATGTGAGGAGATCGAGCTGGGTCCGTACAGGCTCCTCACATGTATTATGAAAATTGTAAATAAATCAGTGTTGTTTGTACTCATACAAATTATAATCTATTCAAATGATTCATGGTTTTTGGGGGGCTAATGCTATGTGAAAATAAAATTAAATACCACCAGACGTTTCGAAGGAACCTTGCCTCCATTTTCCATTTGAATAGTTATTCAGGCCGTGAAAGCCTTAATCTACAAATTATATTCTTATTAACAAAAACTAAGGGCCTTCCCCTCCTTCACATATATTTCTCCTCACATTAATTCTAGCGTATTCATTAGCGGACCCTTATTAGTTTTGTTGCAGAATTGCTTAGATTTAGTAAAGTGCTGTTCTTGACACAGTCAAGATGAAGTGGGGCTAAGGTCCCATTACACCGGAACAATTGTAAATACTAATTAGTACACGTCACTTCTTATTTGCTTTAATTAATTTTCCATACCGTATATCCTCGCATAATCGTTGCATATTTTTAGCCAAAAAGCAGGGTGCGACGGTTATGCTAAGAATATTAAAGTTCAAAGAAGAAAAAACACAATCTCGTTTAATATACTGTATAATAATTTGCTGCACGCTGGTGCACTTTCTTAACATTATTTGCTTAATTTGTAATTACGTATATTTCACTTTCATGAAGATCGCCATAATTCTTGTATTTTCTCAAGGTGAACTCAACGTGCTTAACATCACGCACAGGTCTCTGTTGCGATATTTTATACCAGTTTCACTACACTAGACTGGTGCCAAGCACGACCGCTGTCTAGAGTGCAGGCCGCTTGCGTCACTTGGTCATATCCCGCCTGCACAGAGACTTGTCTACTTTCTCCTCATAAGTCAAGCATAAGTTATAAGCTCGTGGCAGCATGTGCAACCAATCGGCGCATAAATACAAATGTGCTGAATATTGAGTATGTCAAGTGTGTTCAAGGACTGCAGTACAGTTTTCTCTTGTAGACCATTCTATCCCACTCCATGCTCAAAAGTAGACTGTACAGCTTGTTTAGGAATCCACAATATTACCCTCAACAGGTCACACATTTCAAGCACTGTTGCATTATTCAAGACACTCCGACGAAACTTTACATCAGAAATTATAGTAATACTATCTATTTTTCCGCATAGATTCTGTTTGTTTAAACATATAACAAGCTTTTGTGCACTCTACTTTTTGTTGTCTGCCATTCCACAACCTGTTTTATACAATGTTGTGCAAAACTGAACTTAAAATTGTATAAAAGACAATGTGGAAATTGTGAACAATCTGTCCATATGAATTTTGAGAGGAAAAGGAAAAATGTTAATAATTTTACGAGACCATTAATGTACATATGTCTACCCCTTACTGTGTAACCTGTTTTTCGAAGGGTATTTATGCCACTGACATAAGTCAGATGGAACATAATTAATGTTGGTTTGAACGTGGCAAAGTATTCTGCCAAGTGAATTTAATTTAGAATTATTATTATTATTATTAAGAAGGTCATATTTTATTTTGGAGCCTTTTAAATTTTATAACCAATACAGATAGGTTTTCTATCTATTAGAAAACACTATCAATCTGATTATTCCGATATCCATTATACAAGTAAATTATTTGATTGCGGATTTTATATTCAGTTAGGGCTAGTAGAGAGTTTTGCGTCATCGGGAAGTACGGATCCAGGAATAGCCTTTGAGAACAAACCCTAGATGTCAAAAGCAGAGGGAACTTCTTCAACAGTACGGATTAATGAAAAGGCGATATGTCTGGTGGAAACGGAAAATGTACATCCAAGTGTCATGGCCAGAGCAATGAACTTTAACGCAGGAAAAAGCGCGTGGGATGTCCCAGCCAATCATGAGGAGGGCAGCTGTTAGCCGGCTGTGGTGAGTAGCATGAAGACGCACGGTGATTGGTCTACAGGCCAGGCAGGAGGCCGAGGAGGGGAACGTTGGAAGGGGAAGTGCGCCAAGAGCATATAGTGAGCGTGCTGCGTGAAGAGACTACTAACTTTACAACTTTTGTTCAGAGTGGACTTACTTATTACTTTCGTTCCGTAATGGACGGACAGTTACTTTGATTCAGAGAACATTAGTCTCCGGACTTATTACTTGTGTTCCATGGTGAACTACATCTTACTGGTATACTCCACTGACAAATTCGTCATGGGTATTATATGAGCTGTTGTGAATAGGCAGATCATATAAGTGGCTTTGGGACTTAGATCCACCACTAAACAGTATTCAAACTTTCATATTAATTCGCTACTCCATCAAGAAGCGAAGAAGATGACGCCGACCAAGAATCTACAGCAATCTCTCTTGAAGCAACAAGTACGAGGGAGAAAGTATCTCCAATGGTGAGCGGAACTGACGCATATTTGCGCAATCTCTCTCTTTTCATTATTTTTCATCGTAAATTCAGTAACTTCATAGCTTGGTATTAATCGTAAATTCATCCGACCTCCGATTTCACGTAATTTTCATGTGGTAATGGTAAAATCTTTTAAGCTCCTTTTTATTATTATTAAATTTACCACAGTCTTGTCTTTGATTATTAAACTACTTTTATTCAACATGCAATCTTTGATTCCAGTAGGTAGCTTTATATATAAGACAAAACCTTCTCCCAATGCAAATGTTATCAGGGTTAATGATGCAATCATACCACGGTCTGATTTCGAAGAGTATCTCATGTGTTCTACGCAAGCTAGGGGTTGATATAAATATAAATTTTAGGTTTCAACTTTATGTTGGCTCCTTGGTGCCCAATTATCAAATCAATCTCATACATGGAAGGTAAAGGTAAGCACCCACAAGGGAAACCGTTACACTTGTCGCCTGCAACGTGGAGCCGAAAACCTTGTAACATTTGTGGAAGGAAAAGGATACATATTTCTGTGCCAGTATTTTGGGGGTCTTTTATATATCAGTGTGTATCAGCATGGGTGATGATAAAGATATGAAGTTGCGTAGTGGTCACCAGTTGGAAAGTGAAGAAGCGAGTAGTATGTCTAGTCTTGAAAATGAAAGCAGTACAGGGATGTCGGAGGTAAATCTCGATACTGAGGGGGGAATGAAAACAGTCAAGCGGGTTGGGAAATTTTCCTTCTCAAGTTTATGCAACAAAATAAAATAAGTACAGAAGCTTTAAATGCTAAACTAGAACAAAACAATGCTAAATTGGAACAGAACAGTAGGGAGAGTAAAGAGAGTACAAAAGCTTCAAATGCTAAACTAGAAGAGAACAATGCTAAATTAGAACAAAACAGTACGGAAAGTAAAATGAATGAAAACAGTCAAGCGGGTTTGGAAAGTTTGCTTCCCCAGTTTATGCAACAAAATAAAATAAGTACAGATCTTTAAATGCTAAACTAGAACAAAACAATGCTAAATTGCTTTGAGCGAAAAACTAGATAAAAAATTAGATAAGTAATTTGAGCAAATTAGGGGTGAGATCAGAGGGGTGATGGAAGAGAAGGCTAAAGAAATTATAGCAGATATAGACAAAAAATTAGGAAAAGTGCAGAATGAGCTGGAGAGTAGAATCAGTACGCAGGCTGAGAATTTGAAAGAGTTAGTTGAACTTGAAACAAAGCAATTGGGGGGAGAAATTGACAAAATTCAGGTAGCAACTAGAGAGGTTAAAGAACAGCTGGAGGGTAGAATTGAGAATGTTCATGCAGAAATAGTTACTGAAGTTAATGGTTTAAGGCAGAAGAATAAAGAAAGCATTAGTCAAATTCAGGAGAAACAAGCTAAGTTGAGTGATAAAGTTGAAGCATCGGAAGGGAGTATTAGATTAGCTGTAACTAATATTGAGAGAAAAGCTGAGGAGAAAATTGCAGAATTAGAACAAAAGTTGAAATCCAGGATTAGGCAGGAAACTAGTCAGAGTTATATGTTAAAAGCGCACACCGGAAAATAGAATTGGGAAAGGTTAGCAATCGACAGGGTTGTCCCATGGAATTTATGAATGCTATAGAAAACAAATTTAAGGAGAGGCTGGAAGAAGGAAGTATTGAATGGTGTCAAGTAGTTGAGATTTTAGAGTAATCATTTGTAGGAGAGACAAGAAACTGGTTTGCTGTATATAGGAATAATTTTGAAGACATTTCAGACTTTCAAGTTAAATTCTGTGAGAAATTTTGGAATGAGGTAATACAGTCGCAGCATCGTGAGGGAGTTGTTTGTGGGAAATATAACCGAGAGGTAATTACACTATTACGGAGTACTTTTTAGGGCAAGTGTTGACGTGTAAATATCTGGGTGGTTTGAAAGAGGAGAGTGATGAGTTCAGGCTTTTACTAAGGCACTTTCCATATGGGATCAAGGAGGCTGCATGTATCCAAAATGTAAAATCTATTTCTCAAGTTGAGAACTTACTAAGCACATTCGATGCACTAGGCAGAGGTGGATATGAGGAGAATTTCAATAGGAACCAGAATAATAATAATAGGCCTAATGAAGCAAGAAATCAGGAGGTTCAAGGGAACAGTGGCGAGGGGCCTAATGTCCAAAATAGGGGGAATCATCATAATAATAACAATCAAAATCAGAATAGAGGAAATGGATATATGCAGTACCTGGGTAGGAACAATGATTTTAGGGGAAATCAAGGGAGGAATTATGGAAATAATGGTAATTACAACCAGAATAGGGGTCAGGGTAGTAATGAACAGTGTAACACCGACAATATAACCCAGAACAACCAGACCAGTGTCGTAGTGAGTAGCACTACACCAAGCAGTAGCAGTACTTTAAACACGAAACAGACTGCGATGTAAGGTCAGAATCTCAGTCTGTAACATGCCCTGTCCATACGCTTATACAGGAACCCTATGACCTAAATGTAAGAAGTTAATTATTACGTGAATTAAATGATGAAGGTATTATTCAGGAGGTGGCTAGTAAAAGCCCCATTATTAAACTTAACGTGTCCGAGGCGTACACTGATGTTTTAATTGATAGTGGTTGCATTTTACGATAAAATGAAAGGAACTGGAGTAAATTTTGAAGAGATGCCAATTAAAAGCACTTTTGTTATTACAGCTGTTGGGAAGAGGTCTAAAGTAATATCTAAGAAGTTTTAGTGGACATTAAAATTAATAATCATGTAGAAAAGCAAATTTGTCTTGCAATTCCAAATTTAGTATTCAATGTAATTTTCGGTTCAGATTGGCTAAGTAGAGTGTCTGGTAACATATGTTATGAGGTAGGAAGTTTGAAATTTAAATGGGATCATTCTGGAGTAGAAGTAGCGTTCAACGACCAAGGTCAGACGATTAGTGTTGTAGGTGTATCAGTTCAGACCAGCTGAAGTCCATGTCAATCGAGGAATTGATGCAAACATTTGAGGGTAAGAAGTATTTCACTTGTGTAGATTTGAGTTCCAGTTTCTGGCAAGTGCCACTTCAATATGAGGACAGACCGTTTACGGCATTTAGTCATAAGTATAACCTTTATCAATTTTGTAGTCCAGCTCTGTGGCTAAATGGTTAGCGCGCTAGGCTTTGGCCCAAAGTGCCCCTGGTTCGATTCCCGGCCGAACCATCAGGGATTTTAATCTCCTGAGGTTAATTCCCGTGGCTCGGGGACTGGGTGTATGTGTCGTCTTCATCATCACCATCACTTCATCCTCATTACGACGCGCAGGTCGCCCACGGGCGTCAACTAGAAAGACCTGCAATAGGCCTCTCCGGAGGCCGCACGATCATTATTATCAATTTTGTAGAACACCTTACGGTTTAAAGAGTAGTTCAGCTGCTTTAATCAGAGCATTAAACATCGCATTAGGTGATGACACAGGAGAGTTTGTAACCATTTACATTGATGATAGGGTAATTAGTTCACACAGTTTTGAGGAGCATCTACGTCAATTAGATATTGTATTTCAGAAGTTAGATCAGGCAGGTTTCACTTTGAAACTGTCTAAGTCGTCATTCTGTCAGTCAGAAGTGACATTTTTAGGTCATCGAGTGTCTAGTAGAGGTGTGACGCCAGAGGAAAGTAGGGTTAATAAAATACTTAACACAGAGGTGCCACAGAATGTTAAACAGTTGAAAACGCACCTTGGAATTTGTAACTTTTTTTGCAGATTCGTTCTTAAATACTCAGGGTTAGTAGAACCATTCAGGGATTTGCTTAAAAATGGTAATCGGTGGAGATGGGAGCCCAAGCATGATGAGGCTTTTCGAGCGCTGAAGGAAGGTTTCAAGAAGACTGTAGTGCTGAAATATTCTTTGAAAGATAAGGAATATGAGGTTATAACAGATGCTTCGCATATAGGTATTGCTGGAGTATTGTGTCAGAAAGATGAAGAGGTTAACCTGTGCATTGTATCTTTAGTCTCGCGAGGACTTACAGCAGCAGAGAAGAGATACACTATTACTGAGTTAGAGCTTTTAGGTATTGTTTTCAGTTTAGGGAAATTTAGACTGTACTTAGTAGGGGGGAAAATTGAGATCCATACAGATCACCATGCATTACTGTATATGAGAACTTGTACACTCAGTTCTAACAGAGTTAGTAGGTGGATTCTTGCACTGCAGGAATACGAATTTACAGTTAAATATATTAAAGGCAAAGATAATATACTTGCAGATATGCTATCAAGGGATACTAATTTATGTAGGAATCATCATCGGCTTTAACTCGATTCCGAGTATAAAACTTCTTCCGTCAGTCCAGTTTGTGACTGTGATTACGGTGACTAAAGAGTCCAATCCTGGCATGGAACAAGCGACCACACAAGTCACATAGTATCGCTGGAGGAGGACGTGGTTGGGCTGCTCGAAGTTTCCTAGCTTGACGCTTGGCCTCTTCATGTGTGCGTCGATCCCTTTCAAACGTCTTTACAGTATCCGAGATGGTACGGCGCCAAGTTGAGCGGTCTTCAGCCAGCATGTCCCAGGTTTGTAAATCAAGACTTGTCAATTTCAGGGTCTGCTTAAATTGGTCCTTGTAGCGCCTCTTAGGACCACCATGAGGTCTGGTGCCATAGCATAGCTCACCATATAGCATTTGACGAGATCTCACATCATCCATCCGATGGACATGACCAATCCATCTAAATTGGTGACCTATTATGGATGATTCTATGCTGTTGATTTGAGCCTTTTCCAGAACAGCAATATTAGTAATGTGGTCTTCCCATTTAATCCTCAGGATTGATCGAAGTTTTTGTAGGTGGAAACGCTCAAGCTTCCTAAGATCACGTCGGTAAAGGGTCCACGTTTCACAGCCATACAACAATGTAGAAATGACTACTGCTTTGTGCACCATAAGCTTTGTACTCATGGACAGATCTTTATTCATGAAGACCCGGTGCGGTAATCATCCATATGCTGCATGGGCTGCGCCAATTCTCTTATCCACATCCTGCTCACAGGTACAGCTCACAGAAATGGTACTGCCCAGGTACGAGAAGTGGTCTACCTGTTCTAATGGCAAATTTAAGATGGAGATACTGTATTGAACTGAGGAAGAGGTGTGCCTGGTAAAGGTTGTGCCAAGACTTTAGTCTTATTGACATTTATGGTAAGACCAAAGCGATCACATGCACTTTTGTAACAATTAACTGACTCTTGCAGCTCTTCTGGTGTGAGAGTTGGCGACGCAGCAACATCTGCATACAACATGTTAGTAACCTTAGTAAACTGAGTTTTCCTCAAGGAGCGGAGACGAGTTAGGTTGAAAAGCCCTCCATCAAAACGATACTTGACCTCCACACCTGGGATGTTTGTGGGTGAATCATAAAGCATTGCAGCCAAGTACAGCGCGAAAAGCATTGGAGCCAGTACACATCCTTGTTTCAGTCCATGGGTAATAGGAAATTCATCGGACATCTTATTCTGATGGCAAACCTGACCTGTCATGCCATCATGGAGAGCCTTGATTAGATCTACAAATCGCTGAGGGCAACCAAACCGCTTCAGCACCGCCCACATGGCTGGTCTTGGAACCGAATCAAATGCCTTTTCCAAGTCATAAAAGACTAAGAAGAGTGGATTCTGTTGTTCTCTACATTTTTCTTGTATCTGTCTCACACAGAAAATCAAGTCAATTGTGCTTCTGGAAGCTCTAAATCCACATTGTGACTCTAGGAGGATCTTCTCAGAGATAACCTTGATGCGGTTAAGTAGAATTCTTGCAAGAATCTTCCCCACAATTGATAGCAGTGATATACCACGGTAGTTGCCACAAACACTGCCATCACCCTTTTTAAAGATAGTGACGATAGTGGCATTCTTTAGGTCTCCAGGTACCTTTCTTGATTCCCATATTCTGAGGATAAGGGTGAAAATCCTTGTTTTGAGGGAACGACCTCCGGCTTGAATTAGTTCCAGAGGGATGTTATCTGGGCCAGGGATAATCCTGTAGTTAAAGCAGAATAAGGTATTTTATTATCCATTTCTATTAACCACAACAAGGTTCACGTACAAGATGCAGGATGGGCTTCTTGCATGGAAATGTAGGAAGATTCGCTGAGCAATATGTGTTCCTGCCACTTTACGGGAGGAACTAATTTGGTTCATTCATAGGGAACTTGGACACTTTGGAGCCACCAAAGTTTTCTATGAAATTGCTCATAACTTTATTTGGAATAAAATGGGAAGGGATGTTAGGAAGACCTTAGCTAAGTGTGACACCTGTCAGAGGAGCAAGTATCCAGTTGGTGGGAGAAAGATCTGCAGTTCTCACCAGTAGCCCCGGCGAACTACTGTGTGTGGATTTATTTGGCCCGATCGTTAAAGGACAGTATGGCTACGAGTATATTTTCATAGTTATTGACGCTTTTAGTAAGTATGTCAAGCTATATCCACTAAGGAAAGCCACGGGACTAGCGTGTAGCCGTCTGATCATTAATAAATATATATCTGAGTTTGGCATTCCACTCAGGATATTATCTGACAGTGGAACTGCAAAGAAATGGAGAACCAGCATGCAGGAAGCTGGTATTACACATGTTCATTCCTCTGTAAGGTACCCTCAGGGTAATTCTGCAGAGCGTCCATTAAGGGAAGTGGTTCGTCTTTTTCGCACTCTAGTGCATGGCAAGCATTTGGCCTGGGTCGGACATCTTCCCAAAGTCGAGACTTGGCTGAATTCTGTCCAGCATGAGAGCACGAAACTGACACCATACGAAGTTCACTTCGGAAAAAGACCACATAATGAACTAGCGAGAGTATTGGGATTAAATGAGGGAAGGCAACCGGGGATGGATTACATTGTCCAGTTGGCGAAACAGAATTCATCTAAGTCAGCACAAAAGAGAATTCGCCAACAGAAAGAAACAAAATTCGACCATTTCGAGCCGGGAGACTATGTCTTGCTTAGGGTGTCGAAACAGTCGAATAAGCTAGAAAAAGTAATGAGCAAGTTTTTCTATCTCTATGAGGGTCCGTTTATAGTTTCCAAATGTATTGGCAAAACAGCATATGTGCTGGAGAATGGTAAGGCAAACCGGTTATACGGGACATATAATATCCATTGAATGGTAAGGCAAACCGGTTATATGGGACATATAATATCCATAGTCTTCGGAAGTATGTTTCATGAAGTTAGGGAGGGTAGCTGGCAGGCCAGCCTATCAATTGAGTAAGTGTGGTATTCGGACTGTGGGAGATCTGGTCTTCCAGGCAGGCGTTTCAGGGGTCACATTGGGGGACAGGGAAAGATGTCGGGATTGGAGGATGCTGTTGAGCGCTAAAGAGTCTCGATACACCAAGGCCAAAGTTTGGCAGCGCTGGTGGAGTCCCATTTGTCTCCAAGAGATGGGGCAGTGCTTGTACGGGGATCGTTTGCTTAGGCGTCCACGAGGCAAAAGATGGGCCATCAGAAGGCGAGACTGTCCTTCATGAAATTCATACGCAACAGCACACGTGACTTCTTGGCTAAAGGTAAACAAACTATTTCTAAACAGTAACAAAACAGAAGAAATCTATTTTCACTTAGTCAAATTGGCTTCAAGTAGTCATGAATGCAGCTCTGTTAAGTTGTTGGGAATCCATTTAGACTCTAAATTAAACTGGGACATTCACACACAAAAATTATGTACAAAATTAGCAAGAGTCTTATTTTTATTGCGAAGACTCAAACAATCAGTTAGTGCTAATCAGATGATTCTCGCATACTATGCATTTTTCCATTCACATTTAACTTATGGTATAATATTGTGGGGAAACTCAACAGGGGCACAAGATGTTTTCAGATGGCAGAAGAAGGCGATAAGATGTCTACAAGGCAAGCCTAGTACAGAATCCTGCAGAAATCACTTCCAAGAACTTGGAATCATGACTCTTACATCAATATACATATTAAAGAAAATCTAAGTGTATATAAAAATCGAAGGGATGTGCATTCACACACCACAAGAATAAGAAACCAGCTAGATACACCTCATGTCAGGTTAAAGAAAACACAAGACCACTACAAATACTATGGAATTAAAATCTTCAACAAACTACCAACACAACTACAGCAGGAGTCTATAAACATTTTCAAAGCATCCATTAAGCGATGGCTCATTATCAGCAGTATTTACACTTTGGTCGAATTTGAAGAGAAAATTACACTCTACCCAGATGGACTATAGAAGATCAACTTCTTCTTACATCGTGAAAATACACAGGGCGTACACTTATAAATATGTTTATCTTTCCTACACAGAGATTGCTGAGAGGCGGAAATATCCGTGGAACATTTGTAAAATGAAAAACATTGGACGGATTGCATAGGGCAATTCAGAATCAAAACTGACTTTGACGCAATGCGCGTGAAGAAAATTATGAGTGTCCAACCTACCAGTTTGCATCAATTCACTTCCTAGGTATTTGAACGTGTCCACAATTTCCAAACTCTGACTTCCAATTTTCACAGTGCCCTTTCCTTGTCTTTCCCCTCTTGTCATCACCATGGTCTTGCTTTTCTCTATACTGATTTTCAGGCCGTACTTCTGAATATTTTCGTTCAGTGCATCTAGTTGTTTTTGCACTTCTTCGGGGTTCCTTCCCCAGACCACAATATCATCTGCAAATAACAGTAGCTTCATTTCTTTATGTCCATATGCTTCCTTTGTTTCCTTTACAATTTCATCCATCACCATTATGAACAAGAGAGGTGGCAGCACACTCCCCTGTCTTAGTCCAGTCTTGTTCCTAAACCAATCTGTCTTTCCAACTGGGGTCGGTACCCTGCTAACACAGTTGTTGTACATTGCTTGCACCATTTCCAACATTTCTCTTCCCAGTCTCTTCTTAACCATGGTTTCCCATACCTTCTCTCTGGGGACACTATCATATGCCTTTTCTAGATCTATGAAAGTCATGATCAAATCCTCTCCATATTCCCAGTTCTTTTCCATCACCTGCCTCAAGCTAAAGATTGGGTCCACTGTGGATCTTCCACTCCTGAAGCCATACTGTTCCTCTTGCAACTCTCCTTCCACCTTTCTTCTCTCTAATATCCTTTCCAGTATTTTTACTATCTGTGATAAGAGGGTGATCCCTCTATAGTTATCACACACCTTCTTGTCCCCCTTCTTAAACACTGGTATTATTAGCCCTTTCTCCCAGTCTTCTGGTACACATTTCCGTTTCCAAACACACTTAAGCAGTCGATACAACCATTGCATACCAACAGGTCCAGCAGCCTTTATCATTTCTACACTGATTTCATCCACCCCTGTTGCTTTACCCATCTTCATTTTCTGTACTGCTAATTCCACCTCCAGCATTGTTATATCATCTTCTGTTATAGAGTCGTCAGATTGTGTCACTTCCATCTCACCAGTACAATTGCTCACATTCAATAACTTATCGAAATACTCCTTCCATCGTCCCTTTATCTCTTCTGGGTGTGTTAACAACTCTCCATCTTCCTTTTTCACCAGCTTTGTGGTAACTCTTTCTTTCCTCTTACTTTTTAGAAGCCCATACAGCATCCTTTTACTGCCACTTACATCTGTTTACATTCTTCGTGTAAATTCTTCCCAACTTTTCTTCTTTTCTTCTCCTACCACTTTCTTACACCTCCGTTTGCTGTCGTGATACTTCCTTTTGCTTTCTTCTGTTTGATCTCGGTTCCATTCTTTCCATGCAGACTTCTTTTCTTTCACTGCTTTCTTCACTTCCTCAATCCACCACGGTGTCTCCTTCTCTTTCACTCTTGTTGACGTCCTACCACGAGCACTCTCTGCTGCACCAACAAATGCCCTTTTTAAAGTGGGACCATTCCTCTTCTATGTTTTCCACTTCAGTAACTGGGATTTGTTGCTTCAGTCTCTCCTGAAAATCTTCCTGTACAGTTTTGTCTTTCAATTTCCATACTTTTATTTTACTTTCTCTGATCTCCTTTAGGTATTCCAATTTTTCCCATCCAAATTTTGCCACCACAGCTCTATGGTCCCCATCAAATGCTTCTCCTGGTAAAGCTGTCACATCTATCAGCTTTCTGCGATTAGTCCTTTCCACTGTATCATAATGATGGTCATTATAACACCGTTTTTCATTATGATACAGTTTCTCCAGCCAATAAGAGCTCGTTCATTGACCTATTAGGTAACGATACCTTCGCACATGCACTCAAAATCCAACATGTCGGACATAAACACAACATCGAACTATAATAAATTACCGACATGGAATACGCACCCGTCCATATGTTCGCGTAAATAAACTGGCGAATATGAGACAAGAAATAGCACTGTACCGGTACCTTAATATCCCCAAAACCAATTTCTACACAGTGCGTGGTTTTGACACGACTTCAGTGACAGTTTTACTGAATACTGGTGCGCAATCTGAACATATGGTATTGAAGCACACATAATGATCCGAGGCGAAATGTAACCTGTTTTTCGAAGGGTATTTATGCCACTGACATAAGTCAGATGGAACATAATTAATGTTGGTTTGAACGTGGCAAAGTATTCTGCCAAGTGAATTTAATTTAGAATTATTATTATTAAGGTCATATTTTATTTTGGAGCCTTTTAAATTTTATAACCAATACAGATAGGTTTTCTATCTATTAGAAAACACTATCAATCTGATTATTCCGATATCCATTATACAAGTAAATTATTTGATTGCGGATTTCATATTCAGTTAGGGCTAGTAGAGAGTTTTGCGTCATCGGGAAGTACGGATCCAGGAATAGCCTTTGAGAACAAACCCTAGATGTCGAAAGCAGAGGGAACTTCTTCAACAGTACGGATTAATGAAAAGGCGATATGTCTGGTGGAAACGGAAAATGTACATCCAAGTGTCATGGCCAGAGCAATGAACTTTAACGCAGGAAAAAGCGCGTGGGATGTCCCAGCCAATCATGAGGAGGGCAGCTGTTAGCCGGCTGTGGTGAGTAGCATGAAGACGCACGGTGATTGGTCTACAGGCCAGGCAGGAGGCCAAGGAGGGGAACGTTGGAAGGGGAAGCGTGCCAAGAGCATATAGTGAGCGCGCTGCGTGAAGAGACTACTAACTTTACAACTTTTGTTCAGAGTGGACTTACTTATTACTTTCGTTCCGTAATGGACGGACAGTTACTTTGATTCAGAGAACATTAGTCTCCGGACATATTACTTGTGTTCCATGGTGAACTACATCTTACTGGTATACTCCACTGACAAATTCGTCATGGGTATTATATGAGCTGTTGTGAATAGGCAGATCATATAAGTGGCTTTGGGACTTAGATCCACCACTAAACAGTATTCAAACTTTCATATTAATTCGCTACTCCATCAAGAAGCGAAGAAGATGACGCCGACCAAGAATCTACAGCAATCTCTCTTGAAGCAACAAGTACGAGGGAGAAAGTACCGTATATACCCGAATGTAAGACGACCCTGAATATAAGACGAGGCCTAGTTATCAACTGCCTCTTACAGATTTTTTTAAAAAAATACTCGCTAACTCATAACTTGCACAATATATGCCCTTAAGGTCGTGCTTTCAATTTTATAATGTCTCGTGTTATCGGAAATCCCTCTGCCCACTTTTCCAAGACATACTCTATAACTTCTTTGTTCAAGAATGGGAGACGTTATTAAATTAAGATACGTTGATCACTCAATTACTGCTCGTAAAACTGACTGGTTGTTCTTGTAAAGATTGTTTTAAAACATATTTCCGTATGCTTTCGAACATATAATTTATCCGCTTAAAATGACGTGTATGCGCAAATCCTAACCTCAAAATGTACGCTATTCGTATATGCATGGTAATTAAACATAACAAATCATATTTTAAACTTCATTAACGCATTGATTTGTTGCGAGTTACAAGATGCCAACACCACATACTACTTTGCAAATAATGATAATATTTTTTTTTTAATACCCTGAATATAAGACGACCCCAAATTTTTATAACACAAAAAGTGGGAAAAAAACTAGTCTTACATTCGCGTGTATACGGTATCTGCAATGGTGAGCGGAACTGACGCATATTTGCGCAATCTCTCTCTTTTCATTATTTTTCATCGTAAATTCAGTAACTTCATGGCTTGGTACTAATCGTAAATTCATCCGACCTCCAATTTCACGTAATTTTCATGTGGTAATGGTAAAATCTTTTAAGCTCCTTTTTATTATTATTAAATTTACCACAGTCTTGTCTATGATTATTAAACTACTTTTATTAAACATGCAATCTTTGATTCCAGTAGGTAGCTTTATTTATTTATCTACACTGTTTACGCCCACATTGGAGCACCAAAAATCAAACCTTATATACTAAGTCTTCAAATACTACAGTAAGTTCAGTTCTTAATTCTTGATAATTTTTTCCTTTCTCAATACTTCTTCATTCTGGAAGATCTTGCAGCCCGTTCTTCGGCAGATATAACATATTGCTTACGCTGTGACATTTTGAATGTTAGTCGAGTGTATTTGTTATTCAGAAGCCGTTTCTCCTCTCTATGTTCAATTTGATGCTTAGTAATTTTCAATTCGTCTAATTCCATTTGAATTTCTTTAAACCATGCGATTTTTGTTTTACTATTCCAAAAGAAGTCAAAAAGTTGTTTCAAGAGTCTAGTATTTGGCAAGCGGGATATGTTTCAAAAAAACGCAATCCTTCGTTTTCGCATCGTGTCAATGATAGATTTATTTTCCTTGTAAAGTATTGAATTTGGCAAAAGTCTCCACTGGCCCTCAACCTGGTGTTTTTTATTGAGTATTGTCCAAAGAATCCGTCTATCAACCTTCTGTAGTTTGTCACTTGTTGATAGGGTGTTTAAATAAAGTTTCACTTGCATATGTTGCTTCTGGCTTAACGACGGAGAAATTATGTCGGAAGTTTAGCATTAATCGAAAGAGACTGTTTCTTATATGTTGGCCAGATAATCTGTTGTGCTCGTCGCAATTTTAGTGTCCTACTATCTATTGATGCTCTCTCATTGGCATTCCAAGTGATGATCTCACCAAGATATTTAAATTTTTTCACAATCCTTATTTTCTGGACATTATGCAGTACAATATGTGGTGTGTCAACTTGAAAAGATGGCATCATTTCTGTTTTCTCAAAGGAAATTTTCAACCCAACCTTTGCTGCTAATCGTTCCAATTCCTCTACCTGAAATTTAGCTTCTTCGATACTAGTTGCTAATAATGCTAGGTCATCTGCAAAGGAGAGACAATTTAGTCGAGCATTTTTTCCGATCTTAACATTCGGTGGACAAACCTAATTCCATTGACGCATAACATTTTCCAGTACACAATTAAACAACAATGGAGATAATCCATCTCCCTGCCGAAGACAAGTATGGATTTCAAATGACTCAGAGGTTCTAAACCTAACTCTAGATTTAGTATTCTTAAGAGTGACCGCAATAAGGTTAACAAGTTTTCAATGTAAACCAAATTCAGTAAGGACATTCAATAGAGATTCGCGATGGATACTATCATAAGCTTTTTGAAAATCAACGAATGTGACCACTAAATCTTTGCTCCTAATCCTGTGATGTTTTATAATCCATTTGAGACTGATAACTTGATCTGGACAGCTTCGTCCTGGACGGAAACCACCCGATATTCACCAATTTCATTATCAAGCTGTTCGTGAATTCTGGAAAATAAAATCTTTGAAAAAATCTTATATGTGACATCCAGCAATGATATCCCTCGATAATTGCTAGGATCTGATCTATCGCCCTTTTTGTGTATGGGGTGTATACGGTAACTGCAATATTCCACTCTTCAGGCAATTTTTCTATATTCCAAATGTCAATAAGATGTTTATGTAGGTTATGAATAGTCTGTACATTAGCATTCTTCCAAAGTTCTGCTACTACTTTATTCTCTCCTGCCGCTTTAAAATTCTTAAGTGAATCAATCACTGTACGCACTTCATCGTAAACCGGTGGTATGATCTTTTCCAGGGGTGTTTTAATTCTAGGATAGGGATCGAATTCAAAAGAATCTTCAGGTTCATCACTATTAAGTAATTTTATGAAGTAATCGGCCAAAATTATTGCATTGTCATAATCATTATGGGCCACCTGCCCGTTCGTATCCTTCATCAAAAGAGTAGGGGGAGTAAATTTTGATTGGTATTGTTTAAATGTCCTATAATAGTCTCTTGTTTTATGGCGATTGAAAGCTTCATCAATAGATTTTAATGTTTCCTTCTGATATTCTCTTTTAACCCTCCTGATTTCTTTGGCCGTTAACCTTCTAGCATTGATTAATTCTTCCCTAGAACTTTCAGTTTTTTGTTGTTGGTCCTTCAACCAAGCTGAATGTCGGCGTAGAATTGCTATATCACAATCCTCATTCCACCATGCATGTTTCTTTCGTTTTTTAATGGGAGCAACGTCTTCTGCTACGGCTTTTAATTTGTTAACAGTGGTCCCCAAGTTGTCACTTAAAAGTGTGAAGGATTGCTCAAAATATACTGGATTATTGATAACTGAACTGGGAACATACAATCTTTCGCTATTGAATTTTTGAGGTTTATTTTTCCTTTTAGGAGTTAATTTGATTTTAATCTTGGAAATGTAATGATCCGAATCAACATCAACACCACGAAGGACTTTTACATTATAAATTTCTTTGTGAAATTTCCGATCCATGGCCACATGATCTATCTGAAACTCTCCTAACTTAATATTAGGACATTTCCAAGTCATTAATTTATGTGGTCTCCTCTTGAACCTTGTTGTCTCCATAATTAGACCATGGTTAATACAAAATTCAATTAACCGTTCACAATTCTTGTTTGTCAAGTTATGTGCTGGCCATCGCCCCACCACTACACGAAATTTCCTCTCACGTCCAATCTTTGCATTGAAATCTCCAAGTAAAATTTTAATATTAGCATCAGGTATATTCGTTACCAATTGGTAAAGTTCATCCCTAAATTGATCCGTCCCCTCAGTATCAGTTCTATTTTTGTCATTTGTTGGTGTCTGAACATTTATCAATGTGTATATCTTGTTTTCCACTTCATCTGTTAACAATGCAACTCATGGGGAATTTGAGGAAAAATCCGTAATGGAATCTAGTATTCTATGGTGTACCAAGAAACCTACTTCAAATTGAGGGACATTTTTCATTACCCTTTCTCCTGGAGGCCCTTTATAGAGACGATATCCACCTGATTCAATTGGGTTCTGATCAGTATTACGTAATTCTTGAAGAGCAGTGATCACAATTTTGTGTTGATCCAAGATATCAGTTAGATGCTTTAACTTACCAACCTTCATCAAAGAATTAACATTTAATGTTGCCAAATATGAGAACTTTCCCGGCTTGTTGAATTTCAGTACGTTCTTAGTGTGATTAGTCTGCATGCTTGGTCATTGTATCTCGAGGCGCTTTATATATAAGACAAAACCTTCTCCCAATGCAAATGTTATCAGTGTTAATGATGCAATCATACCACAGTCTGATTTCGAAGAGTAGCTCATGTGTTCTACGCAAGCTAGAGGTTGATATAAATATAAATTTTAGGTTTCAACTTGATGTTGGCTCCTTGGCGCCCAATTATCAAATCAATCTCATACTTAGAAGGTAAAGGTAAGCACCTACAAGGGAAACCGTTACAACTGTTCCCATTTCTATGGGACTGGGAATGGGATGTAATGAACTTGTGCAGGGTATTTTTACAGCTTGATGCCCTTCTCATAAGAGGAGATAATAAGATATGAATGAAACTTGGCAAGGAGTAGGGAGGAAGAGGTCATAGTCTATTGGAAGGTACAGTCCGGCATTCGCCTGGAGTAGGAAATGGGGAAACCAGGGAAAGCGATTTAAGGATGGCCGATGGTGGGGTTCCACCCCATATCTACCATTCCACAGATAGCTTGGGTGCATGGCTTAGTGCTGTATATTAGTCTTGCGTGGCCATTAGTCTCGAGATCTTAATCTACAAACATCCATTTTACACGGAAACTGAAAACCCAAACGAGACATTACACCTTGTGGATCTCATATACATTGACCAGGAATAAAACCCAGTCCACCTTGGCGGTAGGCAAGTAGTTTTTGGATTTTGGCATCAAAAGCACACACCAAATCATTGCTGATTACAGGTTGGCAGCCAGACCGCCGCTCGTCATGCACGTTCTCCCACCTGTTCCCGAAAAATCTCACCTATGAACGCACTGAGCTCTTTACATTAGACACATGCATTTCACAAATTCTGGCAAAGAATGTCAGCCACTGTCATGTTTCTTGTTAACAAGAACCAAATAACTGACCGTACTTTACAGTCGGTGGGCTGCTTGATCATCTGAAACACTGCAGTTGCACAGTATGAAGTACACACTGACAAATTAGCTACAAAAATTTCAACTTGTCAAAAATAATACTGGAAGTGCTAATTTATTGGATTTACTATGAATGTGGAGGATTTAAAATTAGATTGCCAAACTGAGATTACTTGAAAAATATCCTTTGCAATGTAGAAAGCAGAGCAAATGTACTTGGTTGAGAGTAGCACCCTGACCTGAGCACAAAGAAACAAGCTTTTATGCTGTTCTCTGTATCAATCAAGCTAGACCTGAAGTTCATGTACTACACATTTATGCATACAGTGTGATTCTCCTGCTTGAGGCCCCAAGCTATTTTTAATAAGATGGGTGTTAACTTGAATTTTGCTTTGAAATTTTGTGTGCTCATGCCTTGTACAAAGTAAAACATGATCTGGCCCCTTGTAATAGGTTTGGACCTTCAAGTGACCTTGACTGATTTTGTCCCATTACTTTCCCATAAGTCCACATCGTGGGAGACGGGCAACGACATGAAATAGGGGACTGTCCGTAGAGGCGAAGTACAGTGGGGACTACATGTGCTCTGGGACCACTACGGTAGCTGTGAAGGTACTACAAGAACCCTGAAAAGTAATGGCCAACACGGCTCTGGTGAAGCTACGATAGGCCCAGTAAGCCGGTAGTGGATAACACGCCCCACTTTCAAGAATTGAACGAGCCTCAGACAGGAAAACTCCGGAATGCTGAACATACAAACATTAACTGAGAAGGTGGATATGGTGGAAAGAAGGAAGTTGGATTTACTGGGGTTGGCAGAAATGAGGTGAAAAGGAGAAGGAAGGAGAGAATTTATAAAAGGCTGTCTACATGAGATACTGACTATACTGGAGTGGGAATGAGGATGAAAGGAGAAATGGAGAGGGAGTAGTAGTGAGAGATGAATTATAAGAAAAAAGCTTGTAGTTTAACGTGACCGTTAATCTCGAGATCATGAGCCACGGGACCTCCTTTTTACGTGGAATCCGAACCACAGGACATGGCATTTCACTTCGAAAATCTCACATGCAATGACCGGGAATCGAACCCGGACCGCCTTGGTGAGAGGCATACAGCTAGACCGCTGAGCCACCACGCCCCCTTGAATTATAAGAAGTATGGAGAATAAGTGATAGGAAAGCAACAGATAAACCAAAACCTGAAGAGGAATGGGGTAGATTCAAGAGGACATGTTAGTAAGTGCAACGGAAGTACTGTAGTATGTGGGAGGACAAGCAACAAAAAAAGATGGAAAGAAACACCATGGTGGAACAATGAAACAAAAGATAGCATAAGAAGAACAGAATCTTTCGGGTTTGGTTCCAGAATAGGACAGTAGAGACTAGAGAAGAGTATCAGATAAGAAAGAAGGAGGCAAAAAGAGTGATGGCAGAGGAGAGAAGAAAGTGGATGGAAGAGTGATCTAGGATGATGGAGGACGATAGTGAAGGTACAAAATCCCTATATGGGATGGTTAAAAGTAAGAGGGGGAATAGAATGACTATGACTATGTTCGAATGGTGAACAAAAGGCCAAGATGTAGAAAATAAGGATGAACTCCAGAACATGTGGAATAAGTACTTTGACAAACATTTGAACCCAAATGGAGACCCTGATGAGGAAGAAAAGGAACTGCGAACAGAAAAAGGACTTAACATGGAGGGAAGTGGAGGGTGCAGTGAGGAAGATGAAAGGTGGGAAGGCACCAGGTCTGGATGAGATGAGATGAGTGTATAGATGGTGAGAGCAGCAGGTGAGTTGGGATACAGGGCTATATTAAAGGAGAACACAACACAAAAACACATATTTCATTATTTATTGCTAAATATGTAACATGGAAATTTAATAACAATGCCGTTAATCCGGTGCCTCTACATCCAACCGTTCTCAAGTTACATGCGAAAGTAGTAACTACTCGTGACGTCACTGCGCTGTCGAGTCAGCATGGCAGGCTTGATGCTGTGCGTAAACTTGGGCAGTATTTTCCCGCACTCCATCTATTGTTGCAGTGTTCTGCTGTTGCCATTGTTAGTGGGCTTATTTTTAATTATAATGGATGTAAATAACATTCGTTCGTACCAGTATGAGCCAGAACGAACGTTTGTTGATGTCCATTCAGATAGCGATCATGACATGGATATAGTAAACACTACAGGCCGAGCCGGCACGCGAAATTGGTGTCATTAGACTCTTTCATATGTGCCAAACGTCAAATTCATGTTCGATATCAGGATACTGCGTTCTCAGTAAATACCTAACTCCTTTGGGTCTATCGGAAAGAAAGAGTTTTATTTATTTATTTACATAGTTTACGCCCACATTGGAGCACTTAAATCAATCCATATACACTACAGTCTTTACAATATTAGTTGTAATGGCTTCTCAACTTCCTCTTCTCCTTCCAGAGCTTCTTTAATCTCTCCGACCTGGCCGCCCTCTCTTCATTTGTAATGGTGTACTGTTTTCGTTTAACTGTTTTTAATTTCAATCTTGTATCCCTACTTCTCAGAATCCTCTTCTCTTTTCTCTCTGCAATTTGTTTCATTGTAATATTTAGCTTGTCTAAATCATTCTGGACCTCAACGAACCAGTTGTTCTTGGTTTTACTTTTCCAAAAGAAATTGAATAATTGTTTCAGTAGTCTGGTGTCTGAAAGTCTTACTATGTGGCTGAAAAAGGCAAGTCTCCTTTTTCGCATTGTATCCACAATTGATTCATTTTCCCGATAGACTATTTCATTAGGCAGCAGTCTCCATTGTCCATTTACTTGATGTTTTTTATTGATGATTGTCCTGATGATCCTTCTGTCTAATTTTTGGATTTTATCTGTTGTTGCTTTGGTATTCATCTTAAACAGGGTTTCACTTGCATAAGTTGCTTCAGGTTTAACTACTGAACCATAATGTTTGAATTTGGCGTTCATCGAGAGAGATTTCTTCTTATAAGTTCACCATGTGACTGGTTGTGCTTGTCTCAGATTTGTTGTTCTGTACTCTATTGCGGCTTTCTCATTTAGGTTCCAAGTTATAGTTTCCCCAAGATACTTGAACTTTTTTACAACCTTAATTTGTTTGTTATCATTTAGTTGAAGGACAGGGGTGTACACCTCGAAGGTTGGCATAATCTCTGTCTTTTCAAATGAAATTTGTAATCCCACTTTTGCTGCAACGTTTTCCAGTTGTTCAATTTGGACTTTAGCCTTTTCCACATCATTTGCCAGTAGTGCAAGATTGTCTGCAAATGCCAGGCAGTTTAGTTTAATATTTCTACCAATCATGATGTTTGGTTGGCATTTCTTTCTCCATTCTCTCATGACCTTCTCCAGTACACAATTAAACAAAATAGGTGAGAGACCATCCCCCTGCCGAAGGCCGGTTGTGATTGTAAATGGTTTTGACTATTCTCCTCTAAATTTAACTTTTGCTTTAGTGTTCTTGAGAGTCATTCCAATAAGGTTGATCAATTTCCTGTGAACACCAAATTCTTGAAGAGTGTTCAGTAATGACTTCCGATGAATACTGTCATAAGCTTTTTTGAAGTCAACAAAAGTGATGACTAGGTTCTTACTTCGAGCTCTGTGATGCTTCATAATCTACTTAAGACTGATGATTTAATCTGGACAACTTCTGCCTGGCCAAAATCCTCCTTGGTACTCGCCAAGTTCTTGGTCCAGTTGTTCCTGTATTCTTGAGTGAAGAATCTTTGAAAAGATCTTATATGTGACATCAACCAGGGATATTCCTCTATAATTATTGGGATCTGACCTATCACCTTTCTTGTGTAGGGGGTGGATTATTGCTGTGTTCCATTCCTCTGGCATATTTTCAGAGTTCCATATGTCAATAATATGTTTATGTAAGTTTCGTAGAGTTTGATCATTTGCATTCTTCCATAATTCTGCAACCAACTGATTTTCTCCTGCTACTTTATAGTTCTTGAGCAAGTTAACGGCTTTGATCACTTCCTCATATGTTGGTGGAATAACCTTTTCTAGTGGTGTTTTGTTTTTAGGTTTGGGGTCAAACTCCAGATTTTCTCTTGGGTCTTCGCAGTTGAGTAATTTTTTGAAGTAGACTGCCAAGATATTTGCATTGTCTTGGTTGTTATGTGCCATTTTCCCATTTTCATTTCTCAGCATAAGTGTAGGTGGGGTATATTACAATGTTCTTCAACGGGGTTTCACACACAGCCCTTTCAAGATCACCTTTCACCATCTCTCTCTGAACAAGTTCCAAATGAGCTATATGGCCCATATTTATATCCATGAGTGAATACACTAAATATTTGGCTGAAAAGTCGGGAGAATCATACTGGCCATCTCCGGCAAACCAAATGGGTTTGGCACTGCTTTTCAAATAATCAATAACCTTAGTTCTTTCTTGGTCCCAAGAACCCTCCAGTATAGGACCAGTTACTATATGAATAATTCTATCATATACAGTTTGTGACATCATATGTAAATTGATGGACTTGCAGAATGACCGAAAGGGTTCAAACAGAATGCCTGACAACAATAATGCTGGCGGCTTCGGTAGCGTAGTTAGTAGCATGCTGAGCTTCTATGCCCAATATCTGAGGTTGAAACCCGGAAGAAGTCGGCGGATTTTTTAAGAGCGTTAAAAATCACTCAGTATGCTTTCCTTCGGAGGGAAAGTAAAGCCGGCGGGCCTATATATAAAGCCCTGCGCGGACAAACAAAAAGTTATCCGCATCCGCCCCGCATCCACACGACTTTTACCCGAATCCACTGACATTGCAGTAATATTATTAATTTATTAGATAAAGCATCAAGTATTAAAGCACACATTTAGACAACCCTGAAAAGTGACGGCTAACGGGGCTCTGGTGAAGCTACGATAGGCCCAGCAAGCCAGTAGTGGATGAAACCAAATGCTTTCAAAAATGGAACGAGCCTCGGACATGACGGATATAATAGACGACACAGCTGTAAACACAGACTAAGATTTGGAACTTTAAACATAAGAACTCTGACGGGGAAGGTGGAGGAGATAGTGGATATGATGGAAAGAAGGAAGTTGGATTTATTGGGATTGGCAGAAACAAAGTGGAAAGTGGAAGGAAGGAGAGAACTGAGAAAAGGCTATAGACTGTACTGGAGTGTGAACGAAGAGGGAAAGAGGAATAGAGTGGGAGTAGTAGTACGAGATGGTTTAAAAGAAGAAGTGAAGAGAATAAGTGATAGGATGATGAAAGCGAAAGTAGCACTGAGGGGAGAGACCGTAGAAATAGTGCAAGTGTATGCTCTACAAGTAGGCTGCACCTCTGAAGAGAAGGAGGAGTTTGAAGAGGATTTGCAGAAGCAGCTGGTAGGAAGGAATATGATTGTTATGGGGGATCTGAATGCTCATGTAGGAAGAGAAAGACAAGGGTATGAGAGTGTGCTTGGACCAGAGGGTTGGGGCAGAAGAAATGAGGAAGGAAAGAGACTGTTGGACTTCTGCCAAAGGAACAGCCTGCTAGTTCAGAACTCCTGGTTCAAGAAAAGAGAGAGCCACACAATCACATGGTACAGTGATGACTTGACCAGGAAGTCGGTGGTCGACTATATACTGTATGAGAAAGAATTAAATTAGAACATCACGGAAATCTAGGTTATACCATCGGAGAACCTGGATAGCGACCATCGATTGCTGGTAATGAACCTGAGAGGGACTAAGGAGAAGAAAGGGACTGAGAACCAGGAAAGACGTATAAGGATATGGAAACTGAAAGGAGATAGAAGGGTCGAGTACCTCAAAATGGTAAAGGAAGGAATTCCAACAGATGAAGAAAGAGGGTTGGAAGAGGAATGGGCTAGATTTAAGAAGACACTAGTAGGTGCAGCAGAAGCAGTATGTGGGAGGACAAGTAGTAAGAAGAGGTGGAAGGAAACACCATGGTGGAATGAGAAGACATAATATATAGTAAGGGAAAGAATAGAGCCATTAGGAGGTGGTATCAAAATAGGACGGTAGAGACAAGGGAAGAGTACCAGGAAAGAAAGAAGGAGGCAAAGAGAGTAGTGGCTGAGGAGAGAAGAAAGTGGATGGAAGAGTGGACAAAGATGATGAAGGAGGATAGTGAAGGTACAAAAAAGGTCCTGTGTGGGATGGTAAAGAATAAGAGGCGGAAGGATCCTACGGATTATGTTAGAATGGTGAACAAAAGGGGACAAGAGATAGAAAATAGGGAAGAACTGAAGAAAATGTGGAAAGAATATTTTGAAGAACTCCTGAACCCAAATGGAAACCACAGCGAGGAGGAAGAAATCGGGGAAGAGGAAGATGAACTGCAAACAGAAAAGGACTTAACATGGAAAGAAGTGGAAGATGCAGCGAGGAAGATGAAAGGAGGGAAGGCACCGGGTGTGTATGAGTTGAGTGTGGAGATGGTGAGAGCAGCAGGAGAGGTGGGGATACAATGGTTGTACCGAGTGATGAAGACAGCATGGAAGGAAAGGAAGACCCCCGAGGACTGGAAAAAGGGAATAATTGTCCCAATTTTCAAGAAAGGTAGTAGAACAGAATGTAGAAACTATCGGGGAATAACAGTGATGAGTCATTGTGCAAAGATGTTTGAGAAAGTTTTGGAAAGGAGAATTAGGACAAGGATAGAAGGAGGGATGAGGGAAGAACAACATGGCTTCAGCGCAGGAAGGTCCACAGTGGATTTGATTTTTGCTGTAAGGCAGTTACAAGAACAGCACTATGAGTTTGGAACAGATCTACTGATAGCCTTCCTGGACATTGAGAAAGCATATGACAGTGAATGCAGAAACGAAGTATGGAAGTCCCTGGAGGATAGAGGAGTAGAAAAATTAACTATAAGGAGGATAAAGGAGGTGTACAAGGGAAGTGTTATGGAACTGATTAAAAGAGTCTAAGTCGTTTTTGGACCCTAAATGGCGGTCGCTGGCTGGAGGGCCATCTTGTTGTGTTTGGACTTTGTGACAAAAGACTGTGGCAGTTGTTGTTCGTTGTACTATGTTTGAATATGTCTGTTGTATAGTTGTGTAGTGAAATAAATAGTTAAATTCATAATGGTTAACACTAATTCGGTGAATTAGTCCCTTAACAAAACATATGGTGACCCCGACGTGATTTAATACGTAAATTACGAGAAGTTACGGCAAGATACGTAAGATTTCTTTGTGTGTGAAAATCTTCGTATAGCTTAGCCTACACGACAATGGAAAAGCTTGTGAAACAACGTAAGCCAATTCGAGCGTCCTACACAAAGACGTATAATGAGGTAATGCGTCATTTAACCAGCGAAATAGTTGACCTGGAATCGGCACAGAAGATGCTGATGAAATTGGAGAGGTTAAGTGCTGAACTTGCTCCTTTGGATGAAAAAATACTGGAACTAGCATTAGAAGAAGAGGATGATGTCTACAGCCGTGAGTACGGGGCAGTTGAGACTTATAGAGATAATTTAGATGAAGTAAGGTTAATCATCATCATCATCATTTCCCCTTATCCAGCTCCTGCCGGGTCGGGGTATTTATGGCACTTCTCCACTTTCCTCTTTCCTTCCACCATTCTTCTTCCACGATCTTGTCCCAGTCCAGATTTCTTTTTCTTACGCCGTTCTTCACTGAATCCATCCACCTTGTTCTAGGTCTTCCTCTTGGTCTCTTACCCTTGCACTTCGCCTCCAGCATCTGTCTTGGTATTCTATTTTCCTCCATCCTCTTTACATGTCCAAACCACCTTAGTTTATTCTTCTCAATTCTCTCATTTAGTTTTCCCATCCCAACTTCCTTCCTAACATCTTCATTCCTCACTCTGTCTTTCCTTGTCTTTCCTATCATACTTCTTAGGAATTTCATTTCACTGGCTTGGATTCTACTCTCTTGCCTGCTTGTCAGGGTCCAAGTCTCAGCTGCATAAGTTAAAGATGACGAATATTTGCTCTAATGAGAATGTTGGTGTGGTTAGAGAACACATTTCTGAAGCTTCATCTGCAGCTAAAAGAAACTTGAAACTTCCTAGGTTGGAACTAGCCAAGTTTGGAGGGGACGTTAAAGATTGGTTAGGATTCTGGAGCATGTTTAAGAGAATCCATGAAGATAGTGACATAGAATCAGAAGATAAATTTCAATATCTGATTCAGTGCACCAAACCTGACAGTCGTGCCAGAGAACTTCTGAACAGTTTCCCGGCTACCGCTGAAAACTATCCAAAGGTTATAGAGTGCATGAAGAATCGGTTCGGTCGTGAAGATCTCCTGACGGAGTACTACGTTAGGGAGCTGATTGGGTTAGTCATTCAGAATGTGTCGCACAACAATGACAAATCAGGAATAGCTGTAGGCCTACTGTATGACACATTAGAGAGCAAGTTAAGAGCTCTAGAATCTATAGGTGTGACAAGGGATAAGTATGGGTCCATGTTGTTCCCTCTCGTGGATTCATGCTTACCTGAAGATGTTTTAAGGACATGGCTCAGAAATCAATCAGCGAATGATGAGTTGATTGGTGAAGAGAAAGATAGGCTAGAGGCTCTTCTAAATTTCCTCAAACGTGAAGTGGAGGGAGAAGAGAGGATAACCTTTGCTCGGGCAGGTTTTGGTCTGTCCGATACGAAAAGACAAGAGAGAGTGAGAGGAAAAAATGTCGACACACATTTACCAACGGCGAATTCTTTGTTTTCGGCCAAGTTTGAAGGCAAGAAGAGAAAGTGTGTGTTTTGTAGCAAATTCCACGAGAGCAAGGAATGCCACCTTGCTCAACAAATGAGTTTGGAGGAAAGGCGCAACAAGCTGGCCAAAGAAAACTGTTGTTTTGCTTGTCTTAAGGTAGGACACAGAGTGAAAAATTGCAAGGCACATCTTCGTTGCCCACTGTGCACTAGTCCTCACGTTGTGATCATGTGTCATAAAATGAATACAAAGAAGGTAGAGGAGAAACCTGAATCTAAAATACAGGATGATAGGGAAAGGCAGAGCAATATCTCCATGAACATTCAGAGTGCCACAAAGGAGGTGTTTCTACAAACGCTGTGCATCAAACTGACACATAAAGGAAAGGAGAAGATGGTCCGAGCACTAATAGACAGTGGATCACAAAGATCCTACATTTTACGGAAGACTGCTGAGGAAATGGGATATAAACCTTTGAAGACCGAGATGATGATCCACAAGTTGTTTGGGGGCGCTGAGACCCGTGAAGAAGATCATCACCTGTATGATGTGAACGTAAGCAGTTGTGATGGTTCCTTTAATACCACGTTGCAATTGATTGACCAGAAGGTAATCTGTGGGAAGATTCCAAGGTTGAAGTTCGGACCTTGGATGAAGGAAATGAAAGCAAAAAGGATATGGCTGTCTGATGTGGGAACAAATCCATCCGACGTGGAAGTCCTGCTAGGAGCTGATGTTGCGAGGAGTCTCTTGCTGAATGAAACCCATAAGCTTGAATCAGGATTGGTTGCTGTGAGGACAACGCTTGGCTGGACCGTGACTGGTAAATTGAAAGACGAAGAGGGTAGTTCCCTGGCTTTGTATTCAACTACCCTGTTCATTCAATCTGCTTCTATAACCGACCTTTGGAACTTGGAGACTATAGGCATATCTGACCCAACGGAAAACAAGTCGAGAGAAGAGATGGAAGAAGCTGCACGTCGTTACTTCCAAGAGACTGTAAAGGTTAATGCGGATAGCCGATATGAAGTTGCGTTACCTTGGTTGGAGAGCCGACAGTACTTACGGAACAACAAGGAGATAGCGAAGAAGAGATTGATTTCAGTTTCGACTAGACTGACCAAAGAAGGAAAGTTTGAGGAATATGGAAATGTGTTTCAGGAATGGATGAATGAGGGCATAATTGAAGAGGTTCCAGAAGGAGAAAAGGAAGACCTGTGTTATTATTTACCACACCGGGGAATCTTCAAAGAAAACTCTACCACCACTGTGAGACCCGTGTTCGATGGATCCAGCAAATCGAAGGATACTCCTTCTTTAAATGAGTGTCTCGAAAAGGGTCCTAATTTGCTACAACAAATCCCCACACTTCTATTGATGTTTCGAAAAAATAGGATAGGAGTGATTTCCGATATTAAGAAGGCGTTCCTGCAGATATCTGTTCAGGAAAGTGACCGTGATTTCTTGCGCTTCTTGTGGTGGAAGGATTCAAAGGATAGTGAATTGAAGGTTTTTCGACATTGCCGAGTCGTATTTGGACTGAATTGCAGCCCATTTCTGCTGGAAGCAGTTCTTGAACTTCAATTGAAAGAGAGCGTAGACTACCAAGAGACAGCAAAAAGACTGAGAAATTCCTTCTATGTAGACAATTGTATCACCTCTTTGGATAATGAGAAAGAATTGAGTATGTTTATAGAAGAATCTACCACATTGCTGGCCAGAGCACATTTTGATCTTCGTAACTGGGAGTACACAAGTCTAAATTCTCCCGAGAGTGACTCGTCAGTTCCTGAGGTAACCTCGGTATTAGGACTTCGATGGAACAAGACAGAAGATGTTCTTTCTTGTGAGAAAATTGACATGTCGAAGATTGACGACAAGATCACTAGAAGAAATGTATTGGCGGCTGCTCAGAGAATCTTTGATCCTATAGGATTCACATGTCCTGTCTCTCTAGTACCGAAGTTGCTGTTGCAGGAAAGTTGGCGGAAGAAAATGAGCTGGGATGAAGAAATGGAGGATGACTTGAGGAAGAAGTTTGATATTTGGCATCAAGAACTTGAGGTATTGCCTGATATTAAAATTCCCAGACAAATGGCACGCTGCAAGACACAGGAATCTTGGAGCCTTCATACGTTCTGCGACGCAAGTGCAGTAGCATATGCTGCGGTTGTGTTTCTTCGTTCAGAAGATGGAAAGGACACAAATATAACGCTTCTTCAAGCAAAGTCTCGTGTAGCCCCGCTGAAAAAAATGACTATTTCGCGGTTGGAACTCCTAGCTTGTTCAATTGGAGCTCGCCTTGCATTTTCCATAAAGGCAAGTTTAGAATTAGCAGAGCTTTCAACATATTATTGGACAGACTCTACAACAGCTCTCTGCTGGATCAAGAGGAAGGAAGTCTGGGGAACTTTTGTAGCAAATCGAGTGAAGGAAATTAAACAGTTGTCTAACCCTGATAGCTGGAATCATGTACGTGGAGTGAATAACCCGGCTGACCTACCTTCTAGGGGTTGTTCTGCTTCCAAACTCTTGACGTCGAAATGGTGGGAGGGCCCTCATTGGTTGAGATCTCCTAGTTCGGAATGGCCTCTCGACAATGCCTTGCCTGATGAAGAAAGGGTAAATGAAGAGAAAAGGAAAGGAATTTCAACTGTACTAGTTTCTGTGGAACCAGAAGGAAAGTGGTATCTGAAATACTTTTCCAAGTACTCAAAAGTTGTCAGGATGACGGCCTGGATTCTACGATTCATCCACAACACAGCAAAAGAAGGCAAAAAACGTATTTCAAAGGAACTCCAAGTCGAAGAATTGCAAGTAGCTGAAAGGAGACTGTTGAAGATCGTTACGCAAGAGATGCTCGCCGAAAAGGAGCAGTCCTTCAAAAATCCGAACGTGTTTGAAGATGAAAGAGGATTACTTCGAGTAAAAACAAGGTTAATAAGGAGACCGGACGATGAATTATTCCTCACTCCAATTCTGCTACCAGCTAAACACCAGCTAGTTCACATGATGATCATGGAGAAACATCTAGAAATGTCTCACGCTGGAGTACAAGTTCTTCTCTCCACTTTGCGAGAACGGTTTTGGATTGTTAATGGTAGAAGGACAATAAGAAAGGTGATTTCGAGCTGTGTCAGGTGCAGAAGACACCAAGCAAAGGGAATTACCATCGAAGTTGCACCTTTGCCAGAGGATCGGATTAGAGACGCTTCTGTCTTTGAAATTGTAGGAATTGATCTGGCTGGCCCGTTATACCTCCGAGGAGGTGAAAAGGTCTGGGTGGTGCTATTCACGTGTGCGGTCTTCAGAGCAGTGCATTTTGAACTCGTTAGGACACTATCTACTCCAGGGTTTCTGCAAGCATTGAGGAGATTCGTCGCTCGAAGAGGGAGACCAAACATCATTTACAGTGATAATGGGACAAATTTTGTGGGAGCAGAAAATGCTTTCAGTGAAGTTGACTGGACCAAAATAAATGTTGAGGCTACGTGCATGAGAATTGTTTGGAAATTCAATCCTCCCACTGCTGCATGGTGGGGTGGGTTTTGGGAGCGTATTGTTCAAATGCTGAAGAAGTTGTTGCGACGAGTACTAGGTCGTTCCTCCTTAGACTATGAGGAACTATTAACGGTTCTGTTGGATGCAGAGGCAGTCATCAATTCTCGGCCTTTGACTTATTTGTCTGAAGATAGTGATGATTTGGTAGCGTTGACACCTGCAATGTTTCTTCAGGACATTCCGAGGGTGGGAGTACCCGATATTGATCACATTGATCAGATAAACCCTGAAAAAAGGTTCAGGCACATGCAGCATTTGAGGGCAGAATTGCGAAAAAGATTCAGACTAGAGTACCTAGGGCAACTTAAACCGGGAAAAGGCAAAGCAAACTCACCTCGAGAATTGAAGGTGGGAGAAGTAGTGATCCTTGGAAGTGACAGTGCACGTAGAATGGACTGGCCTTTAGGAAGGGTGGTTTCAGTACATCCCGGAAAGGACAATGTCGTCAGAGTGGTCAAGGTGAAGACTACAACTGGAGAGTTGAAGCGGCCTGTGCAGAACATCTATCCTCTAGAAGCAACTCCGTTTACTGAGTGGCAGTGTGAAGAAGTCTTGGATAAAGACCCTGGTGTTCCTGTTTCGAGCTCTGGTGTTCCTGTCTCGATCCCTGGTGTTCCTGTCTCGAGCTCTGGTGTTCCTGTATCGAGCCCTGGTGCACCTGTATCGAGCCCTGATGTACCTGTCTCGCCCCCTGGTGTTCCACATTTGAGTTCGACAAGGTGTGGGAGGAAGATACGAATTCCATCCCGCCTCAATTTGTAAATTTTCCTTGATCTGTAATATTTGAAGTACAGTGGTTTTAATCATAGTATGATAAAAAGGTGGGAGGATGTTATGGAACTGATTAAAAGAGTCTAAGTCGTTTTTGGACCCTAAATGGCGGCCGCTGGCTGGAGGGCCATCTTGTGGTGTTTGGACTTTGTGACAAAAGACTGTGGCAGTTGTTGTTCGTTGTACTATGTTTGAATATGTCTGTTGTATAGTTGTGTAGTGAAATAAATAGTTAAATTCATAATGGTTAACACTAATTCGGTGAATTAGTCCCTTAACAAAACAGGAAGCGTGAGCTGTGTGAAAGTGGGAGGAGAGAGATCAGACTGGTTGGAACAGAGAAACGGCCTGAAACAAGGAAGTGCACTGTCACCATTACTTTTCATTGTGGTGATGGATGACATAATGACCCGAGTGGCACAAGTAATTGGGGAAGGAAAGATGAAAGCAATGGTGTTTGCAGATGATTTGATGATTTGGGGAAACAAGGAGGAGGAGGTACAGGAACAGTTGGACTTGTGGGAAGGAATAATACAAGGATATGGGATGAAATTTAGCATAAATAAGAGTGAGATGGTGATCACAACAAGGAAGAAGGAAAGAACCACAACGGGAATAACAATTGGTGGGGAACAGCTGAAGAAAGTGGAGAGTTTCAAGTATCTGGGAAGCCTGATACAAGAAAATGGAAGAAACAATAGAGAAATAAATGAGCGGGGGAGGCAGGCAGATGCATTTCGGAGGAGTGTGAGAAGCATGTTATGGAGCAAGGATGTCCCTCAGAACAGCAAAGAGATCATATATCGGACGTACTATGTCCCTATCCTGACGTATGCCTCGGAGACCTGGGTTATGAAAGAATTTTAGAATTTAGAATTTATTTATTGTTTCTCTTATACAGGCCACTGAGGCTACAAAGCCTCTTTATGCAGCTCTCTTCATTCAGAGGGCGGTTACATACAATAGAATAAATTAAGAAAGAAAAAAAACTTAACCTATACATACAGTTGACAATAAAAGTTCTAGTTATTACATCCGTTCACCTTGAACATGATAATTGTATAGCTGATAGATTACAATGAAGGGAGTGTTTTATCGCTCTGATAGGAAGTCCTGAATACTGGTGCAATTTATATTTATTCCAGAGAATACTAGCTGAAATACGGAATGAACCTTTGCATTTTTCGGTTCTGTGATGAGGTATCTGGAGCATTTGTGCAGTGTGTCTATTCGCACGGTTATGCACTGATTGCATGGGAGTTAGTGTGCAGTAAATATAAGACGGAATTTTGAATTTTAGAATTTTTATCACAGTCAGAGCCATGGCATACTGTCTTCGTTCCTTTAACTTTAGCCATCCAATCTGGACGTAAAATGGAGTTATATGAGACTCTCTTGGTACATTGAGAACAAACCGCAAGCAAGCATTTTGCATTCTTTGCAATTTTGTATTGAGGACCTCTCCCATATCATGGTAAATTATAGATCCATAGTCAAATATTGGTAGTATCAAACTCTGTATCAGTATCTTTCGTACATTTTGAGGCAAATAGAAGCAAGTTCGCCTAATTTGATATAATGACGATGCAACCCTTTTCAGAATCATGTTTGTGTGATCCTGCCACGATAATCGAGAGTCAAAAATAACTCCCAGATTTCTTACTGCTGACTGGTACGGAACTGTTTGGGATGCAAGCTGTAAAGGTGGTACTGGGTCAGGTAGGGAACTGAGTAATTTGGTATAGCCGATGACGATCGGTTGCGTTTTTCGAAGTTAAGTATTAGATTATGATCGAGTGCGTACTGAGATAGGCTTTGAATGTCACTGTTAATTAGAGCTACCTTCAAATGAATGGATTTCAGATCCGTGTGTAGATATAGCTGAAGGTCATCTGCGTACATATGATGTTGACAAAATTTAAGGACAGATGGAAGGTCATTTATATACACGGAGAACAGGAGTGGACCAAGGACCGAACCCTGTGCACACCTGTTGTTACTTCACACCATTCTAAAACATTGTCATCTGCTAGGACTACTCTCTGACATCTGCCTGTTAGGTAAGACCTAAACCAGTTCGTTACTGACTTTGAAAGGCCTAGATTTCTTAATTTAACTAGTAGGATCTCATGGTGAACTCTGTCAAAAGCTTTGCTGAAATCGAATAGAGATAATATAGTTATTTCCTTCCGGTCCATTGCTAGACGAATGTCGTCTGTGACTTTGATAAGGGCTGTCAGAGTACTATGTTTTGATTTATATCCAGATTGGTTCGGGTTTAAGATATTGTTGGAATTTATATATTCATAAAACTGATCAAAAACAATCCGTTCTAACGCTTTCCCAATTGCACACAATATACTTATTGGTCTAAAGTCACTACAGTTTAAGGCGTTCATGAATTTTGGTATTGCTTTGATGTTGGCTTTTTTCCATTGTGTCGGATAAATACCCATTTGCAGGCTATAGTTAAATATATGCAATAAAACTGGCATGAGGAGGTCCATATTCCTTTTCAATAGCGTAATAGATATATGATCTGGTCCTACGGCTTTTGAAGTTATCCTAAATATCGCTAAATGAATGTCATCTGGATATATATAGCCAAAATGAAATTCTTCCCGTCGGTCAGTAAATTTTTCCCTGTAGTTAGCAACAGTTGACAAAACTCTATTGCTGTCTACAACGGTTGATACGTCTAAATAATGCTTATTAAGCTCATCAGCGCTCATTGTTGGGTTATTGCTTTTGTGTCTGGATTTTCCAACACCGAGAGTTTTTATAGCTCTCCACAAAGCCGAAGAGTTTTTAGCTGAATTAATTAGCGAATAAGTGTAACGTATCTTTGTATTACGAATAACTTGCTGGGTTCTGTTGCGTAAGCTTTTGTATTCTACAATGTCCTCGGGTTTCTGTGTTCTGTTGCACTTCTTTCTGGCTCTATTTCGAGATCTTATTAGATCTTTTATTTCTGTGTTGATCCAGGCAGCTGGTGCGTGCCTCACGTTAGCTGAGCGCACTGGGGCATGGCGATCATATAAATCAATTAAAAATGTGTTGAATGTTTCGACCTTCTCATCTATAGTTTGCTGCTCGAGAACAGTGTGCCATGGAACTGAGATGGCATCAGCCTTAAACCTTTCATAATTAAACCTGCTGAAGTCTCGAAAAGTTCGAATACTGGGCTTATATTTTGGAGTTGACAGGGTATATACTGCGTATAAGAGATCATGTGCTGAGAAGCCAGAAGCAGCTGTTTGGCCAAACTCAATCACGTGCTCATTGCAGTTGGATGCTATTAGATCCAGAGTAGAAGAGGAGGTTGCAGTGTGATATGTATCTTGATACGGGAGCCACGACAGATTGCAAGTATTTAGAGTTTCTACTATGTTTTTCGTTTCCAATGTAGCCGACCCAAAATGGGCATTGAAATCACCGGCTAATATTACATATTTATAACTAAAAATGTGTGAAAGCATGTCATTTAATAGTAGTTCCATAAAACCGACTTTGGGTGCTCTATAAACACAAATAAATAATACTTTAGTATCTTTCAGGCAAATCTCTACGAATAGGTACTCAGGTCTGAAATTCTCATTATTTGGGGATTTGCAGATAACCCGGCACTTAATGTGCTGTCGAACATACACTGCTACTCCACCCCCTTCTCTACGTTGTCTGTCATTGCGGTAGATATTATATCCTGGCAAGGTTACAGATGAATCAGTAATGGACTTATTGAACCATGTTTCACTAACAGCGATTACATCAATACCGGAGTTAACAAATGTGTATTCAAATTCTGCGAAATGTTCTAGCATTTTAAGTGACTGCGTGTTCAGGTGAGTTACTTTAAAATCATTGGGTAATCTAAATAATAATGTTATTGGTTTTACGTCCCTTTTAACTACACTGGCTTTTAGAGACGCCGGGGTGCCGGAATTTTGCCCCGAAGGGGATCTTTAACGTGCCAGTAAATCTACTGACACGGCTCCCTCGCATTTGCGCACCCTCAAATGCCAGCTGACTGCGCCAGGTTTCGAACCTGATTGGGTAATCTATCAGCTATATCACAAAGATAGGCATGCGTATCATACTCATTGGTACTAATATCCATGTAAAAGATAATTGAAAGTTATTGTAAAATTGTTAAACAAGAAATATAAAAAATTACAAAATCTAAAACTTAAGCTATTTTCTAAATACTAATCAATAATATCGGCTTGTATTTTGGCTAGACACTGTAGTTAAAGTTCCACCAGTAACCATAATACATGTTTGTGCTTACACTTGTAACTTTGATCAGTTGAGCCCCCTCACACTGGCACGTATGAGGGTCCTTTACGTACGAGGAGCGGGAAACTTTTTCTTCAAAAAGTCCAATTCTCGGAGTGTTTTCACACGATGCCTCGTGTCATCAATGCGGATCAGAACAACGCCATCTGCAGTCCAGACACCGTGTAACCCAAAGTGGCTTACTGCTTGTTTTACAATTTCAGTCCGGGTTTTCGTCAGATCTTCTCTTACAGTTATGCCGGTATTCCTTAAATATTTCTTCGACCTGAAGAGTGCTGCTCGATCTGCATAGGACACGAACCGCACTATTATTGGCCGCTTCTTTCCAGCATCCCGGAGTCCTACACGATGAGATCGGTCTATTCTTTGGGGATCGATTGTCACATTCAACTTGGCAGCAACATCCATTACACACCTGTTGGTGTCCTCGCCTTGAGTTTCTGGAATACCAAAAATTCTCAAGTTATTTCGACGCTGGTACTGCTCAAGTTCATCAGTGCGGTCATTCAGTTGCAGCTCAAGTTGATTTATAGTGTCGTCTCGCCTGGCAAGTTCCTGTCTGAGTTCATTGATGACCTGGGTGTTAAAATCTATTGTTTCTTTTAGTTTATCAATCACCTTATTAGCAACTCGATCCACGAGCTCCTCGATTAGGTTCGTATTACTCAGCAGGCTTAAAATATCAGCTGAGTCTCGGCGCACATCCTGCGTAGCTTGGTTGTGGTCCGCTGTAGAAAAAGTAGTGCCACTGTCCTTCCAGTTTCTTTTTGAGCCGTCAGCTTCGCTAGCATTGCGACAACCCCCACCCTGACTGCGATCCACGGTCTTCAATTGTTCTCCCGAGCTGCTACCTGCTCCGTTCCTCTCTAGGGCGCTAGGGTCGTCTGCTTTCACTTGCTTGCGCTGTCCACCCTTCTTTTGTTCACGAACTCCGCGCTCCCCACTGCGGTCAACGGCCTTCTTTTGTTTGTCTTTGCCCGTCATTTTGTAGTTTTCAACTCTAACCTCTCACACACTTTAATACTTGTTTATCAAAATAACAGCAATATTTCAACTTACTGCGTTTATCACCGAACGTTCTGCTGTTGATTTACTTCTCACTGATCACTCTTGCAATACACTGCTTCTACTTTGTCACCTTCTAAAAGCAATTCTGGCTAGGAACTATCACTCACGTTTATACCGCCATGTGGTTGCGCGGGAGAGAGAGAAGGGAGAAGGAAGGGAGAAGAGAAAAATACAGGCCAGTGAGATGAAGTTCTTGAGAAGCAGTATTGGAGCTACAAAGATGGACAGAATAAGAAATGAGAGGACCAGAGAATTAATGAAGGAGGAACCATTACAGGATGGTATAGAGAAATCTAGACTTAGATGGTACGGACATGTAGAACAAATGGAGGAGAAGAGGATACCCAGGAGGATACATAAGACGAAGTGGGAAGGAAAGAGACCGAGAGGAAGACCGAGAGACAGGTGGAAGAAAGCGTGAAGAAGAGAGGAGAAGACTGGACAAGGGTGGGGGCTGAGAGATGGTGGGAAGACAGAAGACGTTGGAGAGGCTTGTGTTCCAAACAGACCCGGCCAGTGGCTGGAAACTGTGCAAGATGATGATGATGATTTAGACATTTGAGGAGAAAGGCGTTCCCCTAAGCTATGTATGTCATGTGCTATGTTTAACATGAATGTTATACAGCCAGATTTGCAACCCTTTTCAGTTCGAAGTGTTAATTACGCTTAATGACATAATGCAATTTGAATTATATTAACTTAAATTTTCATATTATATTTGTCATGTGACAAAGAGGAAATCTGACATTCTACGAATCGGAGCGTGGAATGTTAGAAGTCTGCTAGGAAGTGGAAGGTTAGAAAACTTAGAAAGGGAAATGGATAGGTTGAGGTTGGATTTGGTTGGGATTAGTGAAATGCGCTGGCAGGAAGAACAGGACTTTTGGTCAGGAGACTATAGGGTCATTAGCACTAAATCAAACAATGGCCAAGCTGGGGTTGGCCTCATATTGAGTAGGAAACTTGGACAGCGGGTGGAATATTATGAGCAATATAGTGAACGGATTATTGTAGCAAAAATCAATACAAAACCTACCTGCACTACAGTGGTACAAGTCTATATGCCTACCAGTCAAGCTGATGATGAGGATGTTGAAAAGGTCTACGAAGAAATAGACGAAATTCTGAGGTATATCAAGGGTGATGAAAATGTTATAGTAATGGGAGATTGGAATGCTGTGGTAGGAAAAGGGAGAGAAGGGAAGATAGTAGGAGATTTCGGATTAGGTGAAAGGAATGATCGAGGAAGCAGGCTGGTAGAATTCTGCACCGAGCATGAATTGGTCATAGCTAACACCTTATTCAATAACCACAATAGAAGAATATACACATGGATGAGACCAGGAGATACAGGGCGTTACCAAATCGACTTCATTATGGTCAAGCAGAGGTTTCGAAACCAGATTTTGGATTGTAAAACATATCCTGGTGCTGACATAAACTCTGATCACAATCTGGTTGTAATGAAATGCAGATTAAAGTTGAAGAAACTGAAGAAAAGTCAAAAGCCAAAAAGGTGGGCAATAGACAGACTGAAAGAGAAGGATGTAAACGAAAGATTCAAGAAGAGTATAAAGGAAGGACTAATGAAAAACCCTAAACAAACTTCAATTGCAGACGAATGGGCACTTTTGAAGAATGAAATAACAAAATCCGCAGAAGAAAACATTGGTAGGAAAGAAAGAATAGGTAGAAAACCGTGGATCACTCAGGATATACTAGAATTGATGGATGAAAGGCGGAAACACAAGAATCTAAGAGATGAAAAGGGGAAAGCAGAATACAGACGTCTGAGAAATAAGGTTAACAAGAAGTGCAAGGAAGCGAAAGAAGAATGGTTGAAAGAGAAATGTGCAGGTATAGAAAATTGTCTGAAATTAGGAAAAGTAGACACAGCTTATCGAAGGATTAAGAATACTTTTGGGGAAAAGAAGACTAAGTGCTGTAATATTAAGGACACAAATGGAAAGTCTCTAACAGATAGGGAAGAAAAGGTTGACAGATGGAAAGCTTACATAGAGAGTTTGTATAAGGGAAAGGAGATTGAGAGTCATGTAATGGAAAGGGAGGAGGAAATTGATGAGGATGCGAAAGGAGATTTAATATTGAGATCAGAATTTGATAGAGCTTTGGAAGACTTAAGCAGGAACAAAGCACCAGGCATAGATGATATACCGATTGAGTTGCTACGCTGCATAGGAGATGAAGGTCTGATCAGGTTATTTCACTTCGTGTGTAGGATTTATGAGACAGGTGAGGTACCCCCTGATTTCAAGAAGAATGTAATCATCCCTATACCAAAGAAAGTGGGAGCTGACAGATGTGAAGATTACCGTACAATCAGCTTGATTACTCATGCTTCAAAGATCCTGTCTAGAATAATTTACAAGAGGATTGAAAGCCAGATAGAAACGGAGTTGGGTGAAGACCAGTTTGGTTTCAGGAGAAATGTAGGAACAAGGGAAGCAGTAGGCTGATTTTAGAAGGTAGAATAAGGAAAGATAAGAGAACGTTCATGGCTTTTGTAGACTTAGAAAAGGCTTTTGATAACGTTGATTGGACTAAATTGTTTGACATTTTGAAATCAATTGGAATAAAGTACAGGGATAGGAGGGTGATATACAATCTGTACAGAAACCAGACAGCAGTCATTCGAGTTGAAGGACATGAGAGAGAAGCTGGTATTCAGAAAGGTGTAAGGCAAGGCTGCAACTTATCACCCATACTTTTCAATCTTTACATTGAACAAGCAATGAAGGAAATTAGAGAAAAATTTAAAGTGGGAGTGAAGATTCAAGGAGAAATAATTTCAACTCTGAGATTTGCTGATGACATCGTCATCTTGGCCGACAAGCCTGAGGATTTGAATGAGTTTTTGAATGGTATGGACTCCGTCTTACGGAAAGAATTCATGATGAAAATAAATAAATGTAAAACAAAAATACTGGAATGCAGCCGAAATATATCAGAAACCTCTATGGAGATCAAATTGGCAGGTGAAAAGCTGAAGGAAGTAGGAGACTTCTGTTACTTAGGAAGCAGAATAACCAGTGATGGACGAAGCAAAGAGGATATTAAAAGTAGGTTGGCTCAGGCAAAGAAAGCATTTCTACAAAAAAGGAATCTGCTGACATCGAATATAGATTTAGGTATTAGGAAGTCATTTTTGAAAGCCTTTGTCTGGAGCGTGGCGCTCTATGGAAGTGAAACTTGGACTATTGGTGCAGCAGAAAAGAGGAGAATTGAAGCATTTGAAATGTGGTGTTACAGGAGAATGATGAAGATCAGATGGGTAGATAGGGTTACAAACAAAGAGGTATTAAGACGAGTGGGAGAGGAGAGATGTTTCTGGCGACTGCTAATGAAGAGAAGAGATAGGTTGGTAGGACACATACTAAGACACCCAGGAACAGCAAGCTTAGTTATGGAAGGAAGGGTCGAGAAAAAAAACTGTAGGGGTAGACCAAGGTTAGAATATGTTAAACAGATTGCCTCCGATGTAGGGTGTCGGAGCTATGTAGAGATGAAACGATTAGCTCAGGACAGGGAGGCATGGAGAGCTGCATCAAACCAGTCAAAAGACTGAAGACTCAAACACACATTTGTCATGAAAAAGAGACATAACGGAAAAATATGTGTCATGACATCCGTGTCTAGCAATGATATTCAACAAGTTCGGAATGTAATCCAAAAACTGTCCGCAAATTTACTACAAACATTATCCGCAGTTTATCCACTATCCGCTCAGTTGTGCAAACTATATCCGCATGGCGGAAAATGTTGCGGATATCCGCATCAGCGCAGGGCTTTACCTATGTCTTAGATTTATGGCATGTAAATAATCTTCCACTAACTATAATTGCAGTTAAATTTGCAGGTTAGATTTGATTAACTCTCTATAAAGTTCCAACGTTCTCCGCCAGGTGCAGTGGCATCTAGTAGCCAAGTTCACAGCTAGGTGTCATTGATGGTAGATTTGGTAGCAAAAGTAGGAACTACTTGAAATTGATCGTCTGCAGTCCTTAACTGAATTACATATAACACACACCAATACAGCCATCACAATTAACACCGGTTATCAGACAGATTCTACACACTCACAAAGTACACGGGACTACATGACCGACCGCGTTGTCACAGCCCCTAAACTGAGGAACCAACCAACAATAATGCTGATGCTATTAGGATATTTCCTTCCGGTTTCGTTCCTTCCATCGGTTGAGGATTACAACACAATTCATAACCACAATCGCAAAGTGTTTTTACGTAGAACATAGTCGCCTAATGTAATATGAAATGTTTTTCACTTTACTTTTAAAACTGTAACAATTTTCAAAGAGTGTGAGTAAACTTGTCCACGCAACACAGAAATATGAACATGTAATATGTACATAGTTCCGAGTGTGTTCGTTATCAGTATCACTAATATCACTTTCACTGTCACTTTCATCACTTTCATCTGGATCATAGAAACTGTCGTTCAAATGTTCTACCGTTACGACTGTTCAGGTCTGGGCCGGAAGTTTCTAGCTATTTCACTTCCTAACTCACAATGTATATCTAAACTACATTATTATGTGACTGTCTGTTAAATTTTTAATCATATCGCTCTGAAAAAGTGTACATTTTTATTTATTTACACTGTTTACGCCCACATTGGAGCACCAAAAATCAAACCTTATATACAACGTCTTCAAATACTACAGTAAGTTCAGTTCTTAATTCTTGATAATTTTTTCCTTTCCCAATACTTCTTCATTCTGGAAGATCTTGCAGCCCGTTCATCGGCAGATATAACATATTGCTTACGCTGTGAAATTTTGAATTTTAGTCGAGTGTATTTGTTATTCAGAAGCCGTTTCTCCTCTCTATGTTCAATTTGATGCTTAGTAATTTTCAATTCGTCTAAATCCATTTGTATTTCTTTAAACCATGTGATTTTTATTTTACTATTCCAAAAGAAGTCAAAAAGTTGTTTCAAGGGTCTACTATTTGGCAAGCGGGATATGTGTCCAAAAAACGCAATCCTTCGTTTTCGCATCGTGTCAATGATAGATTCATTTTCCTTGTAAAGTATTGAATTGGGCAAAAGTCTCCACTGGCCCTCAACCTGGTGTTTTTTATTGAGTATTGTCCAAAGAATCCGTCTATCAACCTTCTGTAGTTTGTCACTTGTTGATAGGGTGTTTAAATAAAGTTTCACTTGCATATGTTGCTTCTGGCTTAACGACGGAGAAATTATGTCGGAAGTTTAGCATTAATCGAAAGAGACTGTTTCTTATATGTTGGCCAGGTAATCTGTTGTGCTCGTCGCAATTTTAGTGTCCTACTATCTATTGATGCTCTCTCATTGGCATTCCAAGTGATGATCACACCAAGATATTTAAATTTTTTCACAAGTGTACATTTTTATTGTTATCATTTTTGCTTAATACTGTGTCAAGAAACTCCCTTCGTCTTTTAGTCTCATACCTTCCCGTCCAGCTCAGTTTAGTTACTGACGAATACTCCCATAGTGTACTTTGTGAAGCGGCTTGCTTATGAATTAGCATTCCTGCATGATAAGTATATTCATCTGTCGGCGCCGGACTTCATATTGATGGAATTGCCCCTATCTTCAATTTTGGACCTTGTAGCTTTTCCGCAGACATCAACTTCGTTTTCAGAAGTTGTATTTCATCATAGTCTGTACTTTGATAATGCACTGAACACACAGTAGCCCCCTTACAGGGTTAAAAATGTTTCCTCTTGCAAAATTGTACCCAACTGCTAATTCTACGCGGCGACTTACTTCGATTTGGAAATCGATGGAAATGTATTTCTTTTGCTCTACAGTTTCGGTTTCTACTCGTTGTGTTGTTACAGTCGTACACACTACAGATAGGCATTTTGAAAAAACAGCTACCACATTCCATTATAATAAACAATACTTATAAATGGAAGAGTGGCAACTCGCGTATTGTAACAATCAACTGAATGGAGCGGATAGCTCACTCAGTGCTTACAAATATATAGTAGAACACTGCCCGATACATACTTTGAATTTGAGGCAAGTTGACTTTTGTGTTTTGGTCTCCTTTTAAGTGATGAAAATTGTGTGGAAGGAAAGGAGGACACCAGAAGACTGGGAGGGAATAATTGTCCTGTTCTTCAAGAAAGGTAACAGAAAGGAGTGCAAAAAATATTGGGGAATAACATTGATGAGCCATTGTGTAATGATTTTTAAGAAAGTTTTGGAAACACGAATTTGGGCAAAAATAGGAGGAGGGGTGAGAAGAACAACATGGCTTCAGAGTAGGAAGGTCCACAGTAGATCTAATTTTTGCTGTAAGATAGTTATAGGAACAGCATTGTGAATATGAAATAAATTTACTGATGGCCCTCCTGGACATTCAAAAAGTGAATGCTAGTGTATGTAGAAGTAAGGTATGGAAAGTCTTGTAGAACAGAGAGTAGTAAAGAAGACTATATGGAGAATAAGGGAAAAGTACAACGGAAGTACAGTAAAACTTCACTTATACGTTTTCCAGGGGACCAAAGGAAAAAAAAAACAAAAAAAAAAACGTATAAGTGTGAAAAAAGCATAAATGAAAGTCAGTAAATAAAAACTGCAAAATGTATGTGACAATATGGGTTATAGTTAAGAAGTGAACGACAAGAAATAATAATACGATTGTTTAACTACAATTGGCAATATGTAACAATACAACTACAGGAGAAATGCACATAAAGAAAGAAACAACAAAACAAAGAAAATTGAGTCACTTTACGAATTAGTCAGTTATCTTCACTTATTTTTTGTTGGCCGCGGCACGGCATGAACAGTATTTTCAAACCGATATAATTCGGCCATTATTTCCTCAGAAACGTTATGGTGCGTCACAAAATGTTTGATAGTCCATAGAGCATTGACAGCATCATTTAAATCCACTGTATTATGCTGCGGCTCTTCGTCATCGTCATTAATAAAATACCGTAGTGTAAATTAATTTATGGACTTTAATTTGTCTGAAGACACAAGATTATTATAACACAGAATCAATCACGTATTTTTAATGGTGTGACGAGAAGTCCTGGAAAAAAAAAAATATATATATAAAAGACCACGAACCTACTACGGTGTCGTAGCAGGCGGAGAGGTGATACTCCGACGTGGCGCGTCCCAGGTGGCAGATAGGGGGGTCCTCACCGGCTTGCCGGCGGACTTGAGCAAAATAAAATAGCTCTCGCGGACCAAACACACAACAACCTCTACGGTTAACAACCGCAGTTGTAACTCGGAGCTTGCTCCATACAAGGTTGACTACCTTTGAAAGTCAAACATGGAAGGAAATCTTTTAAGGAATAATCCACCTAGACTGCATTCGGATACGGTGGGCAGTCACCTGAAAGATACCCTAGATGAGTCGGAGCATCTAAAAATACCCCCGACAGATAGAAAACCCAAATTTAGACTGAAGATAGGACAGATAAACTATATAGCAACACACAATATAAATTCCATCATACAGCCAGGAAAACTCAAAATTTTGACAGACGAAATGGATCGCAAAGGGATTCTAATAACCGGGCTTCAAGAAATGAGAAACACCGATCAGGAACCAATAGAATCACAAGGGTATAGAATTTACAAGGGAATACCAGGAAAAAGAGTAATGAAGCAATGTCCACAATTCGGAACAGGATTTGTAGTCAATCTCAAAATAATTGAATCCATCGTAGAATTTAAAGCATTATCCCCTAGGCTCTCGACACTAACTCTAAAAGCTGCAAATAGAACATATACCATTCTAAATGCCCATGCCCCAACTAATGATAAAAATAATAAGAAAGAACACAAAGATGATGTGGAGGGATTTTGGGAGCTTTTAGATCAGACAGCAACAAACATAAATAAATGTCACACCAAAATTTTAATTGGAGACTTTAATGCCCAGTTAGGAAAGGAAAAAAGATATAGAGACATAATAGGAAAATGGCCAGCACAGAGAAGAACAAACAGGAATGGCATAAGACTGGTGGAATTTTGCAGAAACCATGATATGATCTCCAAATCAACTTACTTCAAGAGAAGACCAAATAAACTCAAAACTTGGAAACATCCAGATTGGAAAAAAGGTGAATGGCAACTAGATCATGTTTGTATGGATAAGAACTATCACAGGGAGATCTACAATGTGAAAGTTCTGAGAGGAACAGATACTGGATCGGATCATTACATGATAAAGATTAAAATTAAATTTACCCCGTTGATAAAGAAAAAAACTCACCTAAAAAAGAAGAGAACATACGACCCTCATAAACTAATAAATAACAAGGGATACAAAGAACGAACTAGATATATTAAAATAACAGATGATCTAGAGGAAATAGTTCCCGAATTGAAACAAATAGCTGAACAAGTAGCCCAAATAAATCCAAGGAAGAAACACCAATGGTGGAACGATGAGTGTGATAATACAGTGGAAGATAGACATCAAGCCTGGTTACGGTATCAGAGTCAAAAAACAGATGAATCACACTTGGATCTCATAAAACAAAGGAAGATAACTCAAAAAATAATACGAGGGGTTAAACGGCTATACCAAAAGGATATACTTCTGATGATCGAAACAAATAGCGCGAAAACAAACTCAAGAGATTACTACAAAATTTTTAGCAAACAACTACAAAGATATGAACCTCCAACATTAATGTTAAAAGACAAAAATGGCGAGTTAGCTCATAGTAATAAAAGAAATACAGAAATTTTAGCAGAAACATTCAACAAGTTGATAAATTGCAAAGATCCACCAGAACTGCTTCAAATAAATACAGACACCACTATTAAAACACCATCAGAAAACATAAATCCACCCACAATCCAAGAAGTCTACAAAGCACTGAGAGAGCTCAAAAACTACAAAGCGAGTGGAGAAGATCAAACATTTGCAGAATTGTGGAAATATGCAGCAGAACCAGTAAAGATTTCATTACACCAATGCATAGTGAACATTTGGATCAAAGAAGAACTGCCAGACCATTGGACTACTGCTATAATACATCCATTACACAAGAAAGGAGAAAAATCAAATCCTGACAACTATCGAGGAATTTCCCTTTTGGATATCACATATAAAATCATGTCACGAATTCTATATAATCGTTGTAAAGATCAATTAGAACTGGAAATAGGGGAATATCAAGGTGGATTTCGGCCATGGCGAAGCTGCCCTGAACAGATAATCACCTTAAAATTAGTAATGCACTACTACAAACGTAGACAAAAACAGCAAGTCATAACCTTCGTAGACTTCAAAAAAGCTTATGATTGTATACATAGATCTTCATTGCTGAAAATACTAAGGAATTTCGGACTTCATCCCAAATTAATAAAAATTATAAAACTAACTCTAACAAACACCAAATCTAAAGTAAAATTCAGAGGAGAAATATCTGAACCGTTTACGATTAAAACAGGATTAAGGCAAGGAGATGGTTTATCGCCTCTACTTTTCAATTGTGCTTTGGAATATGTAATGAGCAAGGATGTCCCTCAGAACAGCAAAAAGATCATATATCGGACGTACTATGTCCCTATCCTGACGTATGCCTCGGAGACCTGGGTTATGAAAGGAAGGGAGAAGAGCAAAATACAGGCCAGTGAGATGAGGTTCTTGAGAAGCAGTATTGGAGCTACAAAGATGGACAGAATAAGAAATGAGAGGACCAGAGAATTAATGAAGGAGGAACCATTACAGGATGGTATAGAGAAATCTAGACTTAGATGGTATGGACATGTAAAACGAATGGAGGAGAAGAGGATACCCAGGAGAGTACATGAGACGAAGTGGGAAGGAAAGAGACCGAGGGGAAGACCGAGAGACAGGTGGCTGAAGGGGGTGGAAGAAAGCGTGAAGAAGAGAGGAGAAGACTGGACAAGGGTGGAGGCTGAGAGATGGTGGGAAGACAGAAGACGTTGGAGAGGCTTGTGTTCCAAACAGACCCGGCCAGTGGCTGGAAACTGTGCAAGATGATGATGAATATGTAATGAGGGAATGGTACAGGGAAAATCCTAGGAACATAAGAATTGGAACCAAGAAAGATCAAATAGACTTAAATTGCTTGGGATTCGCAGATGACTTAGCGTTACTGGCTAATAATATTCAAGAAGCCAAAAATCAAATAATAAGCCTACAAAATATAGCACAAAAAATTGGACTTCAGATATCATTTGAAAAGACAGAGATAATGGTAGCAAATCCACTTGTAATCAATCACATAACAGTAAATAACAAGAAAGTTAAAATAGTGAAGCAATTTAAATACTTAGGAGAAATTATAACTTACAACTTGGATGAGAAACCTGCATGGCAAGAAAGAACTAATAAAATGATAAAAGCCCAAAAATTAACATGGTCTACATATAAAAGAAAATGTCTATCAATCGCAACAAAATTAAAATATTACAAGACGGTGGTTCAACCAGAGGTGACCTATGGAAGTGAAACTCTTTTTAAAGTTACTCAGAAAAACAGAATCGACAAAATTTTAAAAGTAGAAAGAAGAATAGCTAGAACATGCATAAATAAAAAATATCAGAAAGATGGACAGTGGCGGATAATACCAAATGAAGTGGTATACAGAGAACTGGAGCCCATCACTGATACTATTCGGAAGAAACGGCTTTCTTTCTTTGGTCACATCATGAGGACACCAGAAACCAGGTTATCTAGAAAAATTGTAGTGAAACTTTGGAATATGAAACAACAAGTAGGATGGATTAAGGAAATTAGAGAAGATATGAAAGAATTGGAAATAACCTTGCATGACTTGCAAAACAAAACAACAACATTAAAAAAACTGAGAGATATAAAAATAAGATTTCAGGCTAAAATAGACAAACGTAATACAGTAAAAAGGGTATTTACAGATGAGGAACGCCTGAGAAGATCAGAGCGAATGAAGAGCTACTGGGCGACTCGGAAAGGAAACTTACTGAAGAAGAGGACCAAGAAATGATTGAAGCGGTCCAATGAGGCCGTAAAAGCAGAAGAAGTAGAATATATAAAAGAGGAAAAAATAAAAAAAATAAAAAAATCAGCGATCGTAACACACTTCCCCTTTCTTCAGCTCATCTTAACATAAGCTTCAGACGCTGTCTAACTATGGCTGCTTCCTGAATTTTGAGAGATCAACATCTTGGCTAACACAAATAGCGCTCGCTACGGTACTAATTATTACGCAAGAAGCTGTTCTTCCTTGTTCCAACACACTGGCCAGCGAGTGTCACTCAAGGCCATCGTAACATAAATAGCTCGCGATGCATTCCTTGCACCGAGCGATGTAACGGAAGTACAGTCTGTACCAAATGTTTGCATTCAAACATATGGTACTTTCTCAGAACACGCAACGTATAAATGATGCTTTATATTGCAAGGGACTTAAAATATGAACGTATAAACGTGAAAACTAATAAATGTAAAACATATATCGAAAATAAATCAACTTGGAAAGTATAGGGATTTTGCCGGATGGTAGGTTAATACTGAGTGTCAACACTTCCTGAGGGAAGATGATGAGGAAAAATGAAGTAGGTTTAGGAGTAGGAACAATTTTTGGCAAAGAGGAAGAGAATCCAATAAAAAGGGCACGAAAATAGTGATCTAACGACAAGTTATGCTGGGCAGAGCCCGTGAAGTAACTAAAATGAGAGGGAGCTCGGTCACCATCAGCGGAGAGAGCGGCGGGAGATATGGTTACCTGCAAGATATCGCTGTGTGTTCTTTCCCTCCCGAGCTGGGATTTGGGTACTATGGGGATAGGTAGTACGCTAGAAAGCAAGGATATATGAAAGGAAGTGGTTTTATGTGGTTGTCCTTCAAAAGGGTTAGATTTTACTAAGCATTCTGAAATGCTGGAAGAATTTGAATTTGCTGTAATATTTTTATTACTGGACACTGTTGGATCTCCGGCAGAACAGCCGAATGCCCCCAGAGTGGGAAGAGATAAAGCAACTCTAGTGCCTTTAGCAATATTTTTTACTGTTATTAGTGAGAATCTTTTAAGAATACCAATTGTTGCACTTAAAGCAGGCTAAGCTTTTACCCAGCAGGGTGCCGACTAAAAGCTTAGAACGGAGGAAACCCGCAGACCTAACTTAAACAAAACTAAAATTTTGAAGAGTAAATCACAAGTTAGAGAGAAAGTCTCTACAAATAGGAAGCTGGCGGAGCGAGCTATACTTGCCTCATGACGAATAGAAATAAACAGTGTCATCACTCCGCTACTTAAGCATTGTAGTTCATGGTCCAGCCAGTGTGTGGCGCGGAAGTCGCACCGAACCATAAGCACGTGTGACAGTAACCCACGAGCATAACGAATAGAATTCGTTATGCCACGAGGTTATTACTGTAATATTCTGTGCGCGAGAAGTCATATTATTGGAGGGAATTTGTTTCTTTGTAATAGTTTATGAATGTCTCTGCAGTGCTTTGTGTGTGCAAACAACTAAGTTTTCTGTAGTTTCGAAAAAATGTCGTAATGTTTTGTTCCTGGAAGTAAATCGGGTTACGAAGAAAATCTGATGGTAGACATTTTTTCACACCGACAAAAGGAACAAATCTGTTTGCGAAATGGGCGAGAGTTATTCCGTTGAAAGATAAGCAATTGTCGATCAAAAATAGAAACTGTGACGAGCGTTTTTCGGAAGATTTAATTATTATAAAGGCGGACTGTTTCGTAGTGAACTATGAGAACGTGGAAATTCCTCGCGTGAAGTGGAAATTAAAACCAGGATCAGTACCTCACATTTTTCAAAATTTACCGAAATATCTATCCACTGATGTAAAATCACGAAAGCCGCCCAGTAGGATACGGAATGAAGGCAGCCTTCCATGGTTACTTGTTCTATTTCGTGCCATCCTTACCTAAAACGAAAAAAAAAATCCTTCTTAATAATAATAGGCCTAAAATAATAATAGTTGTTGATTCTTTAGGGACTTAACGACATCGTGGTCACGTAGCCCCGTGTGTTTGGGTTTGTTTAGAATTCGTCTGATAACCTGTGTCATTATGATGTCTGTAGTGTGTGTGTATTTGGAATTGAGGTCGGATTTGGGTAGGAAGCGGCCATGTCCTTCAGTTAGGTACCATCCCGGCATTTGCCTGGAGGAGAAGTGGGAAACCACGGAAATCCACTTCCAGGATAGCTGAGGTAGGAATCGAACGCGCCTCTTAACATTTTTGCCTCACGAGGCTGAGTGAACACCGTTCCAGCCCTCAGACCAGTATTAAATTTATTGGCAGAGCTGGGAATCGAACCCGGACTTCCGTGGTGATAGCTAAGTGGCCAAGAATGAGTCGGACATATAATAATGGCCAACCTGCCAATAAAATAAACGGTCATCCAATTCATCGCTTCCGTTACCGTCCTCCTGATTTTCGGATCTTGTTTCAACTTTGTCTTCAGTGTCAGAGTCACAAATTCCTTTGAAATTACTGAATCATGAACTAGCTATTCGTTATCTTTCAGCAGAAGGTGACACGCTTCATCTGCATCCTTAGGTTTTCGTAAGGCGCAATCTCCTTACTGATATTAACTAAGGCAACATACTAAGCCAAATAATCGGTATAACAGCACACCTGCCACTCACTGACAGAACGTAACATCATTGGGAGCGCTGGTACTATCAATCTCACGCTGACAAAATGTTACACGTGTTAAAGTTATTTTTAGGCACGCTATTTCACAACTCCAGAAAAATGCTTACTAAGGTTTGGTGTAACATTTTATTTATCGTATGGCTTTTAGTGCCGGGAGTGTCCGAGACGATAAGATCATAACTTCAACTGTTGGCTTGATATTAAATCGGGGGTTTTAAACGATAGTTCTACACGGGGACAGAGAATATTAATACTAACTTTTTGACAGTATTATTCATAAGTCTAAACACACAATTTGTTGTAATCAGCGTAACCGCAGCCTTCGTAAAGAGATTTACGTAGCCCAGCGCGTATCCCACTATTGAACAGCTGACTGTGTAGCGTTGGGGATCAGCGCCGCTAGCGCTAGCCGAGCGGGGCGCGGTTGAACTCCGTGAGTGATAACACTATTTATTTCTATTCGTCATGCTTGCCTTAATGATTTACCTGAATTAGCTGGGACAGCTAAGAGAAACTTTGCAAATGTTGTTATTTGAAGTTTCGTTTTAAATGCAACAAGTCGTAAAGTTTTTATTGATTCAGTGATTGCCTTTTTTATTTTGAAATAGGAAATAATTTTGTGAGAAGAATCAGGGAAGAGAATGTCCTGCCCAACCTTTGTTCTAGTAATAGAGATAGCAACAAAACAACAAATTATTTATTTAACAGTTGATAGAATTTGGAAAAATTAACAATTATTAGATTTAGAATCTTATTTTGAGTTAAGAACAACTTTTTTGTTTTGTTTACGAATTTCGAGGTCTAAGATCTAATATTTGGACATTTACAATTGACAAATAATTTTAAAAATTTAAATGGTTTCAAACCTATTATGAGCACTAAACCTGTACAAAGGCTTTAAGATGTGCTTAAGATTAAGGAATTTAAAGTTTGTAATGACAATTGTAAAGTAATTATAACTTTGATAAATTAGTTAGGTAGGATACAAGCACTATTAGAATGCCCTTATGGCAAGCGAAAAGGCTATAAACAAATAGATTAAATTGCTGTTCGTAGCAGGAGGAAAAAGGAGAATTACAAGCGTAGGTTACCGCTATCATTTAAACAGAGGTTAATAAATTTTACATTCAAAAGGGTCCGGTCGTATTAACGAAGCCTGGAGCAAAAAAAAATCAGGTACAAAAGTTTAACAATTAGAAGATTACCAATTCCTGGACCAGCAGGTTAAGAAAAAGGAAGATTAACAAATGGTTACTATAACCATTTGTATTTAAGCAGAATTAAATTCAAATTGGGCAGGTCATCTTTTGTGAACCTGGATTAAACAAATTAGGCAAACATTTAACAATTAGAAAATTAGAGTTTCCTGATCAAAACAGGAAAAATTACGTTCTAAAACGTGGACTCTAGCCACGGTTATTTTTACAGAGTGAATAAGTTTTACATGGAGAAAAAATGGGAGTGCGCCTAAATTTGGGCGAAGCCTCGTAGAGTAGTAACTAGATATTTAGATTAACTTAAATTTGTTAGTAAAAGGTATTTGGGGAAAAGGAAATAGGGATTTATAGTTCTGGCCAATTTATTGCTCTAACGAACGCGACTTGGTTGAAGTTAGCACACACATTCGAAGCACTGATAGTTTGTTGATAGATTGTAAACTTTCACTATTATAGTATATGTAAGTTCGTTAAATTGCACTTTGACAAGTTTTAGCAGTATGTAGTCTTGAGAATGTAGTTTATGAATTCACTGAGTTGACTTAAGTAGGTTTATTGCGTTAGAAAGTTTTTGAATTTAGAATAGGTTTTGACAGTTGAAAGCTTGTTTTAAATGGAAATTTCCAGAGCTGTGATGACAGTTGAATAGGGCGTTAGAAATCCCACGGTGGAGAAGGTTAAGTTTATAGACAGCTAAGAGTATTAGCAGAAATCCTGCGGTGTAGCGAAGGTATCCCCTTTATTTCATACAAGAAGTACTAAATTTCATGTTTTAAAGCAAGCTTGGTTAGCTAAAGCATGATAAAGAAAATCCCACGACGACGGTTATTGCACAATGTTCAGTAATTCCCCATACTGTCTATAAATTTCAATTAAAAGCGTTCAGCATGGAGTAAAAACATTAAAAGATGTTTAAAATCATTGAAGATTTGTACTTAACTTTTTCATAGCCGCTGAAAGTTGATGGCTCCTGGTAGCCGTTAGCTTACATCCAATACCACAACATAGTGGCGATTTGAATTTGTACCTCGGTTGAGAGGAGGTAGCCTCTGAAAAAGGCCGAACTCACACGTTGACGACTCGATAAGAAGTGAGAACGAGCGGAAGAGCTCACGAGGTAGCTAGTTAGGAGAGGAGGAGGGGGAAGGAAACAAAGGAACTTATAGCAGAATGGGAAACATTAAAAAATAAATTTTCTTTGTGAGGTAGGGTCTTCAAGGAGATGTTAGCTGACGACAGCGGCGAAGTCTGGTGGAGCGGTGTGTACGTCCTCTTGACTCGATGAATCCGAAGAACTTCGGCGGGTTGCCGCATGGTGAGACAGTGAAGTTTTCACAGAATAAGCAACTGAAACAAACTCAAAAACACAATAAATTCCTGCTCGAAAGAAAAAAGAAATACAAAGGTATCACTGTTGGTGTCTGCGAAAAGGGAAAGAAAGAATTAATGAAAGAAAGCAAAGAGCAGCAATTGCTAACTTTAACTGAACGTGTATTCCAAGGAATACACCACCGGGACCAGGAAAAAAGAGTTTAAGTGTGGGAAAGGTATAAAAGAAGTTTTACTGTATGAACTGTGTTAAAGTGGGAGGAGAGAGATGGGACTGGCTGGAATAGAAGAAAGGCTTGAGGCAAAGAAGTGCACTTTCACCATTACTTCTTATTGCAGTGATGGAAGATATAATGACCAGAGTGGCACAAGTAATTGGTGAAAGAAAGGTGATAGTAATGGTGTTTGCACATGATTTGATGATTTGGATTTTAAAAAAGTCCTCTCGGCACGCCGGAAGGCGGAGGTAGATTTCACCGGACAAACTTGGGGATAGGCGAAAATAGGCAGAATATGCAGATTTTCGTAGAAGGATCAGACCTCATTTATTGCGAGAAGGTATTTTATAATTGGAGCATAATTAACTTTGTTTTTCGTCATTTTATGCTTATTTTAAACATTTTATTGTCTTATGGGAACGGTAACCTTCTTGTCATTTGGGGTCCATTTTTATACTTGTGGTCACACTGTCCTTATGCAAGGTTTTGACACTGATGTGTAACTATGTAACGGTCTGTTACTTCTTCACGCAAAATTATATCTCCCGCAGAGATTTTGGTTGGTTCCTCAGTTTAAGGGCTGCGACAACACGGTCATGTAACCCCGTGTACTTTGGGATGGCTGTATTAGTCTGTAATTCAGGTAAGGACTGCAGACGGTCAATTTCAAGCAGTAGTTCCTAATGTTGCTACCAGGTACTACCGTCAACGACACCTAGCTGTGAACTTGGCTACTAGATGCCACCGCAACCAGCAACTCGCAACGAACGTTGGAACTTCCCCTCCAAAGGAAAGCATACTGAGGGATTTTTAGCGCTCTTAGAAAATCCGACGACTTTGGCCGGCTTTGAACTCGCGACCTTGGGCATAGACATTCAGCATGCTACCAGTTACGTCACCGAAGCCGCTTCACACTTAGATGGAAATCTGAATCTGATCTCGTGCAAGTGCGTTATCTTGGCAACGTCTGATGGCTCATCCCTCATCAATTTAGTAGTGTTGCCATGGCAACCACTGATAGGTCTTGGCATTTTCTTATAATTCCGAAATTATTTTTCTCATCCCTTGGCATACTGGTGGGTTATATCAAAAATTCTTTCAGACAAAGGTTTTAGGTAATTATTAGGGGAATATTGTCCATTTAGTACGGTTTTGATATTGTGCCTATTAAGAGAGATATGATTAATGTTTCCCAAAAAACCCACTTTTTCCCACCCCTTTGGTCAATGGTTGGTGCTATAAAAAAACTCTTCAAACATAAATTTTTGGGCTTTATCCGACACATAGTATGAACGTTGAACGGATTCGATATTTCACATATTAAGAGAGTTATAGCAATATTTCACTTTTTCGAAAAAAGCCCCCCATTTTCACCCCCTTCGACCGATTTAGCCCAGTAACTAACTCGACCGAGATTTTATAGGTATACATATTCGGTAAAAAATTCAAAGTGATTGGTGCAAAATTACGGCAGTTATCGTGTCCACAATAAACTGATATACATATATACATATGGCACAAGTAATTGGTGAAAGAGAGGTGATAGTAATGGTGTTTGCACATGATTTGATGATTTGGATTTAAAAAAAGTCCTCTCGGCACGCCGGAAGGCGGAGGTAGATTTCACAGGACAAACTTGGGGATAGGCGAAAATAGGCAGAATATGCAGATTTTCGTAGAAGGATCAGGCCTCATTTATTGCGAGAGGGTATTTTATAATTGGAGCATAATTAACTTTGTTTTTCGTCATTTTATGCTTATTTTAAACATTTTATTGTCTTATGGGAACGGTAACCTTCTTGTCATTTGGGGTCCATTTTTATACTTGTGGTCACACTGTCCTTATGCAAGGTTTCGACACCGATGTGTAACTATGTAATGGTCTGTTACTTCTTCACGCAAAATTATATCTCCCGCAGAGATTTTGGTTGGTTCCTCAGTTTAGGGGCTGCGACAACGCGGTCATGTAACCCCGTGTACTTTGGGATGGCTGTATTAGTCTGTAATTCAGGTAAGGACTGCAGACGGTCAATTTCAAGCAGTAGTTCCTTATATATACATATACATACTGAACCCGAGGGGGTTATGCTGACTGATATCGAACGTGGATCTCAGAGACTGTGATCTCAGTATAAAGGTTCCACCAGGGAACGAACCCGAGGTCTGTTGAGGGAGTTTCATTGTAAAAAACCCCTAGAGAAAAGTGTATATTTAATCACTGGTGTGATTTCGGTTGATAATGACATTATTTATTAAAATAATGCAGGGAAAAGGAGCAGAATACAGCATTATTAGACTACTTGGAGTAGGCTATGCTGGGCTTGGAGCACAGAAAGTGCAGAGTTTGACGTTTTACTAATTGGCCCAGAATTGTGGGAGGTGCCCCTTGGAGCCACGTCAATCTTGCTGACCTTGTTATGTCGTCTGGAAGAGGTTGGGGGCTTGAATAATGACCCAGTTTTTCCCCGACTGAGAATAGAACGAAGAAGAGTGGGGAGAGATCCCAAGGAAAATCATTGATTACTCGTGATTGGAGTAACTCAATGACATGAGAGTGGCACACAGGTGAATCTTTAGCCAGGAGGCTAATTTTAGAGCCTTTAATCTGCGAAATTGACGCATATTTAATGAAGTGCGGAAGAACATGTACTATGGTTGTTCGCGGCTGAGTTTGAAGAGGTCGCCAGGGATTCCAGTGAAACAGCGTCCCCACGCTATGGAGAAAGGAATTAATATTAATTAATTGGCCGAGCGATTCTTCAGCACGCAGATAGTTCTGGGATCAGTGAAGAAAAAGGAACCCGATGAGCATGGTTTCGAGACCAGAATCATGCTGGGAGAGGAGTCGAGATAGCGCGGGAAAATTTAGCTCTACTTTTTGTGTGAATCCAATATAAGGGAGTCGACCCTTGGCAGAGCACCCCAGTCTTACGCAGTTTACCCAGTTGGACACAGTTTGTCACACAGAGTCGCAGACAGTCGTCGCTACACAGTTTTTGTCAGCAGTACGAACAATGGTGTGTTCACTTAGGAAGCAACGTGTGAGATAAGTTGCAGAACTATTGTAAATAATAATCTGTGTAAAGTTATGTACAGTGTTAAGCGCAATGTATAAAATATTGACTGATCATACATGTCTAATTACGCTGGAATGCGCTGGGAGGAACTTTACAAAGCATTTGGTAATGTCTTAAGAATACCAAATAGTAACGCTCAGGACGGAAGTTAGCATATTTATGCAAAGCAGGAAGCTTACCGTAGGAGTATGGATAAACTGTTGGTGTATTCCGAGGGCAGATGAACCAGACTTTCAATCAGGAGTTGGTAGGAGCACGGGAGAGGCCGTCGACACCTGCAATTTTGATATCTTTGCTAGGGAATTTCAACCAATGAAAAGTGTACAGAGTGACGTGTGTTATGTATAAATCATATGTGAAATATCTTTTAAATTAACGGTTTAATGAGTGTTGTAAAGTGTCATGTGTTTTGGAAGCAATAGCTTCTTTATAGAAATGCAAAGTGTCGTGTGGTTAACGGAAGATATGTATCATAAAATGTGTGTATTCAAGATGCAAATGTCGCACTAAATCTGCATATGGCAGGCGACCCGGAAGGATATGAGTGGTTGGAGCCACCCTGATGAGCCTTGATATATGTAAGTACCCCACAAATTATGTTTAAGTAGAGGTATAGGCCACTGCATGTAATGTGATTTCAGAGTTATAAAGATGCCAGTAAGAATCAGATTAGGAGATAGACCCTCCAGGTTTAATCATTATTGTGTTGATTTTAATAGAGTTGAGATGTTATTTTGCATCAGTGAGTGGATTAATCGTTACCACTATTGATTAAAAATGGCAAATCAGTTATGTAAATGAAACGAACACGGTCGTTCGAGTTTTAAGATGATTAGTTGTGTCGGATTTTGGTAATTTATGTCAGTGAGAATAATAATAATAATAATAATAATGAATATATAAAGGTATGAATGAACGCATCAGGTAAAAATGTTGTAAGCAAGTAATATTTACGCTAAACGGCAAGACTTATCGATCTAAGCAGTAAGATTATACAGTAAGATTACATTACGGGATTAAGAAAATAGTTTTATATCAGGATATATTGTATTAATGGGAATATAATTATGCCAGGAAATGGAAGAGCACTTTAGTGAATTGAATTTGCAGCTTATGGAAAAGCTTATAGAGTAATTGATAGATCTCTCTTAATAATTATAGGACGAAGATCATAGCATTAGGTAAGGGACCAGGTAATCTATTCTTCGTATGAAATCTCGTATGCCGTGGGCATAATTGGAGATGTGCTTTGTGCCAGAGTGTATTTAGTGAAATGGACCCTAACTTTGATGATGGATATGGAATGTTCCGGGTTTGAATCCCGTGATAGGTGAGAGGAAAACGTTGGACATCTCTGCACTCTATCTGATCGCCCGAGAACTTATTATTGAGTGATTCGGCTCGTTGAAGTGAATCGTATTACGGCAGCATGTTATGACTGACCGCAGCATTTATTAAAGATACCGGTTACCTACTAGACCAATGTTTTATGAATCTCGTGCCTTCATGTTGAAATGGGCCTATTTGGTGCCAATTATTATTATCCTCAGGGTAGGAGTAAATGTCAAGCTCATCCAGTACCTGTTTGCATAATATTCAGTTTAAATCCATTGGGATATGTGTGTCACGAGGACCACGGTATTTGTCTGTTAAAATCTTATACTGCTTAGGGGAAGTAAGACATATGGCATGAAGCGAGGGTCGAGGCACTGTAGGACCTCACTCCACTGCTATTGTGTACAGGCCGCTTGGAAGAGGGTCGGGACGGTTAAGCGAACCGTGAAAGAAAGTTTGAAAAGAACAGATTTTAGACCCTGTTAATGACATGAGATGGAACATTGTTATATTGAGTAATGAAGTCATGTGGTTTGAGAACACATTGATAATTATAGATCACCCTGATGGTTCATGATTTTAGCTATCTAACGAATGGTTGGATGTTGCATTTTCACTGTCACTGACATCTTTTTCAGAAGTTGGCTACTGGATGCCACAGGCTACGCGCGCAAGGGTAGTTTAATTGTACCATCCGACACAGCAATAATTAACGTTTTTAAGATGAAATCACAAACGGCATGCAGTGGAACTATATAAATAGAGGAAGTGTAGGGGTAGCTTACATACTTATGGAGTTGCATGTAGACTGCTGTGCAACACCAGAATAGGCTAATGCATGTAAAGCATTTGGTGGGAAGAGAAAGATCAAAACACACACGATACACATAATTGTCAAATTAAGACAAGGTTTAAGGAATAAATAATTTTGTAGAATTAATGAAGTCACATTGGATGACAGAAGAATTAAAGTACAGTTTGTTTCTGAAGTTGTATGTGCATCAGCGCACTAAAGTATATTGTGAAGTTGATATAAGGGTAAAGGTTTGAGTTATGATATGATTTTATTGTGATAATATTATGTTGATATTAGTGGATTGTGGAAGTAATTTTTGTTTGCTTTTGTTTTATGGTTATGGGGATTGTTTTGTTTGTTTGAAGCCATGAATTTTATTACTGAATTAAAGTTTTAGAATAGAGTTGTGCCTTATCATTGTAGAGTTGATACCTTTTAGCCTCAAATCCAAAATATGCAACTGCTCAATGGGGAGACGGTACACGCCCGAGTCCTGACGCTAGCTGGAGGCAGAAGCATATTTTCCATCGAGAGTACTCACATGGGTACAATACATAAATTATATATAACTTTTGAACTGACGGTGGTTTTGGGGTCTGGGGGATGGGAAACGCGAAGATATGTCGAAATTTTCCGGAAGTCGAAACATGGTACCCATTGCAATAGTTAGCTTTCTAATGAAATCTACCTCTGGTTGGTTCCTCAGTTTAGGGGCTGCGACAACGCGGTCATCTAACCCCGTGTACTTTGTGTGAGTGTAGAATCTGTCTGATACACGGTGTGAATTGTAATGGCTGTATTAATCTTAATTCAGGTAAGGACTGCAGACGGTCAATTTCAAGCAGTAGTTCCTAATGTTTTACCACGTACTACTGTCAACGACATCTAGCTGTGAACTTGGCTACTAGATGCCACCCCAACCAGCAACTCGCAACGAACGTTGGAACTTCCCCTCTAAAGGAAAGCACCTGAGGGATTCTAGCACTCTTAGAAAATCCGACGACTTCGGCCGGTTTTGAAACCGCGACATTGGGCATAGACATTCAGCATGCTACCAGTTACGTCACCGAAGCCGCTTCCCACTTTGTCAGGCGGCTACGGTGGCGTAGTCGGTAGCATGCTGAGCTTCTATGCCCAAGATAACGGGTTCAAACCCGGCCGAAGCCGTCGGATTTTTTAAGAGCGTTAAAAATCCCTCAGTATGCCTTCCTTCGGAGGGGAAGTAAAGCCGGCGGTCCCATGTCATAGATTTATGGCATGTTAAAGATTCTTCCACTAATTGCACCTGTGTGAAGCTAAATTGGATAGGTTAAGAATGTATACAACGCTCTTAGGTTTCTATGTTCGTTGCCAATAGCCGACTGTGGCGGCGTCTAGTAGCTCAGTTCTGAATTTGGCCTCGTAGTCGTTGACAGTGGCGCTTGGCGGCAAAAGTAGGAACTATCTGAAAAATTGTTAGTTGCAGTACTTAAATTAACAAACAGATAACACACACTAATACAGTCATCATAATTAACACCGGTTATCAGACAGATTCTACACACACCCAAAGTACACGGGGCTACATGACCGCGTTGTCGCAGCCCCTAAACTTAAGAACCAACCAACCACTTAGTCAGATGGAAATACTGAATCTGATCTCTTGCAAGTGCGTTGTCATGGCAACGTCTGATGGCCCATGCCTCATCAATTTAGTAGTGTTGCCATGGCAACCACTGATAGCTCTTGGCATTTTCTTATAATTCCGAAATCATTTTTCTCGTCCCTTGGCGTAATGGTGGGTCATATCAAAAATTCTTTCAGACAAAAGTTTTAGGTAATTATTAGGGGAATATTGTCCATTTTGTACGGTTTTGATATTGTGCCTATTAAGAGAGATATGATTAATGTTTCCCGAAAAACCCACTTTTTCCCACCCCTTTGGTCAATGGTTGGTGCTATAAAAAAACTCTTCAAACATAAATTTTTGGGCTTTATCCGACACATAGTATGAACGTTGAACGGATTCGATATTTCACATATTAAGAGAGTTATAGCAATATTTCACTTTTTCGAAAAAAAGCCCCCCATTTTCACCCCCTTCGACCGATTTAGCCCAGTAACGAACTCGACCGAGATTTTATAGGTATACATATTCGGTAAAAAATTCAAAGTGATTGGTGCAAAATTACGGCAGTTATCGTGTCCACAAGAAACTGATATATATATATATATATACATACATAAATTATATATAAACTTTTGAACTGACGGTGGTTTTGGGGTCTGGGGGATGTGAAACGCGAAGATATGTCGAAATTTTCCGGAAGTCGAAACATGGGACCCATTGCAATAGTTAGCTTTCTAATGAAATCTACCTAAAAAGAGAAGGAAGTATAGGAGCAGTTTGATGTATGGGAAGACATAGTTCATGGATATGCGATGAAATTATCAGAAGTAAAAGTGAGATGATGATCACAACCAGAAAAAAGAAGAGAGTCACAACGGGAATAACATTTGATGGGGAATGACTGAGGAAAGTAGTGTGTTTCAAGTATCTGGTAAGCATGATACAAGAAAATGGAAGAAACTACAGAGAAATAAATGAGCGGGGAAGACAAGCACGATTGTTATTCAGGAAGCCTGATATGGAGCAAGGATGTCCCTCTAAACAGCATAAGGGTCATATATCTAAGTACTACGTTAAAATATGAATATAGACCTTGGATTGGAAAACACAGTCTGCATGATACGTCTGATAATGGAATTAGACTTATACATTTTGCCTCTTCAAGAAATATGGTAGTGGGAAGTACAACTATTAATCACAAGGACATACATAAGATGACATGGATATCCCCAGATGGAAGTACTTTTAACCAAATTGACCACCTCCTAATAGATGCAAGACACTTCTCAAACTTGATGAATATTAGAATATTGACTCTTGTGGTAGCAACCATTAGAAGTCGAATATCCAATGCGAGAAAAGGGCATGGATCCAATGCAAGAAAGTTTAACTGTGGGCGGCTTAAGGAGCCCGAAACCGCCTTGAGATATGTCAAGCTGCTTAATGAGGCTCTGACAGATTTGTCTAATAGTGAGAGTATTGATGAAATCTGGAAGAATCTTAAAGACACACTATTAAAAACTGCAAATGAAGTTTTAGGAAGGGAAGAGAAAGTTAGGTATAACTATTGGTTTGATGAAGAGTGTGCACGAGCAACAGCCTTAAAAAATGAAGCATACAAGAGAATGCAACAGAGGAATCACACCCGAAAAGCGGTAGAAGAGTACAGAAGTTCCAGAAGACAAGAAAAGAGATTGCACAATAAGAAAAAGAGACAGTATGAGAGGAAGGAATTGGAAGAAATGGAACAGTTGAAGGGCATGAATGATGTGAGAATCTTCTATCAGAAGCTGAATAAGAGCTGTAAGGATTTCCAGCCTAGAACAAATTTGTGTAGAGATTAAGAGGGAATAATATTGGGCAGTGAGGAAACAATACTAGAAAGAGCACAATATTTTGATGAACTGCTGAATGAATGTCTAGTTGACGACCAAGAAACCTTACCTCCTGTAAATACAAGAGAATTGGAAAAAGAAGTATCAGTACCTTGCCATTAAGAAGTTAAAGAATAATAAAGCCCCAGGAATGGACCTAATACAATCAGAGATTGTGAAAAATGCTGGAAATGAATTTACTAAACACTTTCACAAACTTGTGGCCAAGATATGGATAGTTGAAATGATTCCTGATGAATGGAATGTAGGTATCATCTGCCCGATACATAAGAAAGTAGATATGTTGTGCTCTAACTATAGAGGGATTTGCCTATTATCCATTGCCTATAAAATATCCTCCAACATCCTCTTTAGCAGACAGGCGCAATATGGGGAAAATGCAGTTGGTGACTATCAATCTGGATTTCGCAAAGGAAGAGCTACTACGGATCAGATTTTCACATTCCTACAGATACTTGAAAAATGTAAAGAATTTGGAATTTAAACACACCACCTTTTCATTGATTTTAGGTCAGCTTATGACAGTATTGACAGAAATAATCTCTATGTAGCAATGGAAGACCTAGAGATTCCTAAGAAACTGATCACTCTGGTGAAAGCTACCGTACACAATGCTAGGAGTCAAATTCAGATACAGAACATGATATCAATCACATGGTACAGTGATGACTTGACCAGGAAGTCGGTGGTCGACTATATACTGTATGAGAAAGAACTAAATAAGAACATCGAGGACATCAAGGTTATACCATCGGAGAACCTGGATAGCGACCATCGATTGCTGGTAATGAACCTGAGAGGGACTAAGGAGAAGAAAGGGACTGAGAACCAGGAAAGACGTATAAGGATATGGAAACTGAAAGAAGGGGATAGAAGGGTCGAGTACCTCAAAATGGTAAAGGAAGGAATTCCAACAGATGAAGAAAGAGGGGTGGAAGAGGAATGGGCTAGATTTAAGAAGACACTAGTAGGTGCAGCAGAAGCAGTTTGTGGGAGGACAAGTAGTAAGAAGAGGTGGAAGGAAACACCATGGTGGAATGAGAAGACAAAAGATATAGTAAGGGAAAAGAATAGAGCCTTTAGGAGGTGTATCAAAATAGGACGGTAGAGACAAGGGAAGAGTACCAGCAAAGAAAGAAGGAGAGTAGTGGCGGAGGAGAGAAGAAAGTGGATGGAAGAGTGGACAAAGATGATGGAGGATGGTGAAGGTACAAAAAAAGGTCCTGTATGGGATGGTAAAAAATAAGAGGCGGAAGGATCCTACGGATTATGTTAGAATGGTGAACAAAAGGGGACAAGAGATAGAAAATAGAGAAGAACTGAAGAAAATGTGGAAAGAATATTTTGAAGAACTTCTGAACCCACATGGAAAAGATGGTGAGGAGGAAGAAATCGGGGAAGAGGAAGATGAACTGCTAACAGAAAAGGACTTAACATGGAAAGAAGTGGAAGATGCAGTGAACAAGATGAAAGGAGGGTAGGCACTGGGTGTGGATGAGTTGAGTGTGGAGATGGTGAGAGCAGCAGGAGAGGTGGGGATACAGTGGTTGTACCGAGTGATGAGGACAGCATGGAAGGAAAGGAAGACCCCAGAGGACTGGAAAAAAGGAATAATTGTCCCGATCTTCAAGAAAGGTAGTAGAGCAGATTGCAGAAACTATCGGGGAATAACACTGATGAGTGATTGTGCAAAGATCTTCGAGAAAGTTTTGGAAAAGAGAATTAGGACAAGGATAGAAGGAGGGATGAGGGAAAAACAACATGGCTTCAGAGCAGGAAGGTCCACAGTGGATTTGATTTTTGCTGTAAGGCAGTTACAAGAACAGCACTATGAGTATGGAACAGATCTACTGATGGCCTTCCTGGACATTGAGAAAGCATATGACAGTGAATGCAGAAACAAAGTATGGAAGTCCCTGGAGGATAGAGGAGTAGAAAAATTAACTATAAGGAGGATAAAGGAGATGTACAAGGGAAGCATGAGCTGTGTGAAAGTGGGAGGAGAGAGATCAGACTGGTTGGAACAGAGAAACGGCCTGAAACAAGGAAGTGCACTGTCACCGTTACTTTTCATTGTGGTGATGGATGACATAATGACCCGAGTGGCACAAGTAATTGGGGAAGGAAAGATGAAAGCAATGGTGTTTGCAGATGATTTGATGATTTGGGGAAACAAGGAGGAGGTGGTACAGGAACAGTTTGTAACTTATTACTATCCCTCCTTGAGCGACTGATTTAAAACTTCCCAAAATCATCCTCCTATTTTTGATCGGAAGTACTTCATCATATACCACACAATTGAAATGGCAGGGTCGTGGAGTGTTGGACACACTTTTGGTCAACCTAACTGGTATCATTTGGGCGTTCAACTATTAGGTGTAATTCCCTATAAAGAAAACTAATTATAACCTTCAAAATATATGTATTAATATCAACTTGAAACATATGGCGGGGACTCTCGTCGAACAGACTATGGTTTCCTCTCTTCAATTCTCCTCGGCAATGACGAAAACATGTGACCCAAAATGAATGTTGGAATATAAAGATATTTGTTACTCACTCATCGACGATCTAGCAGATAATCTACGAGACATGCTCGATAGATCAGTTCTCCCCAGCATTTCTAAGATTTTCCACACGTGGTTTGAGGTTAGAGATGTTTACTGGTTTACATAGCCACATCTCGGCGAGAGAAATGAATGTGCTTCCGTACCCAACTTGAATTGTGCTAACAGAGATAACATCGTTGTGATTTGTAGCCGTTTCGAGTACTTTCGAAAGCCATGCTTTCAACAAAACTGTTTCTCCAAATAGGCCTACGCCAAATTACGAGAACGCGACCTTTCCAATCAGACGCTACAATAGAAGTGAAGCCTCGCTCCACACGAAAAACCCCACCTCTCATCTTGTAAACACATGTTTTCGTCTTTCTCCGCCAGGGTCATGATACCCTCCAACCCATACAAAATACACCAATAATCTCGAACCCATGTATATTTCTTACGACTCATGGCGCGAAACTCTTCTCTGACGTCAGAATCTTACACAATTTATACAAAGCTTTCTTCAAGACAAGGGAAGTTATTCTCGGCCCAATCTAAATTTGGCCTATAGTTTCCTGCTGTTGCAACATCTTGTAGCTTGCCTACACAATCCGCTGTCTTGTATACTGACATCTCCCATACAAATTAAATGAAATATTCCTGACTGAGTCCCCGAGATACACAAGATATATATACACTAAATAAAATGAAATCCTACAACCTAAATGATGATGATGAACAAGAAAAGAAATGGTATGAACAAATTACCCTAACCTGACTTCTCTTGCAGTCAACCAAATAAGGGTTTGGGAACATTGTGACCGGAACAGTCACAATACGCCCCCATGTGATTCACACGGGTGAAACAAGTGTGGATCACAAACACTCAAACAAGCAACGCACTGAAAACACAAAGAATTACACTATTACATAAATAAACCCTGGAAGACATATATACACACACACTTGTCAAATTTTCACACATTCTCACTCTCTCGAATGTCTTATTGTGTCCATTTCCTAGCCTCACTGATTTCTCTCAAGTGTCTTAGGTCTACCACTTCATTTTCTTCGTCTCATCATGAGACCCTATCGCTTCACAAGCCATGGTATTTGCCTGCACAGGCCTTATCATACCATCTATCCATCTAACACTCGATGCCACTTTGCTGGTTAGCATTCTTCGTCACATCTCTTGAGTTTTGTCATGCCATCACGTTATGTTGACTAATTCTCTAAGAGTCCATGCCATATTATTTTACAGAGTGATATCTACGGAGATTCCTAATATTATGTGTACTGACAGACTTACCATCCTGGTCCGTTAAACTATAGGCACACTCACCAATACGTTTAACCACCTTAAAGGCCCCTGAAATACTTGAAACAAAAAACTAAACCAACCCCTAAACTGAAGATAGATAAGAACCCTGAAACACACCTGATCGCCTATCCCATAAAAAAAACTGAATTTAACCCTCCAAAAACTGTAAGCTGCCAACTTCCTCCTCATCTCCCTCAAACTTACCTGCCAAAATGATACACTCGATGAAGGTCGACTGATATCCTGATTCAGCTTAATGCCTATTTCTTTCTCCTCTGGTTCACCTGTACTCTTTCGTTGCCACTTTCCTGACGCCCCCCCACCCCTCTGATAGTTTTCCTGTGCTGATATCCTTATCCTGTTTCTTTCTACTTCTATAATTCCTTATTTCCACCTCCCGTTTATTCTGTCTACTAGAATCTCCCTGCTGACTTTCACCTAACAACACCTCCAAATGTTGTTCACTCTCACCTAACGTCTCCTCCCACTGCCGTTCACTCTCCTCTAAGTTATTATCACCTCCCATCCCTTTCAACTGCTGTTCACTCTCGTCCACGCTACTATTACCTACCGTCCCTTTCAACTGCTGTTCACTTTCGTCTACGCTACTATCACCTACCGTCCCTTTCAACTGCTGTTCACTCTCGTCTACGCTACTATCACCTACCGTCCCCTCCAACTGCTGTTCACTCTCGTCTACGCTACTATCACCTACCGTCCCCTCCAACTGCTGCTTCTCTGCTGCTTCGTCCACACACAACTTCACAGATTCTACCTGCCTGCCTACCTCCTTTCTAATAGCCTCTCCTTCCTGCCTAACTTCTCCTACCTCCTTACTTACAGGATCTTTCACTTCTCTTCCCTGCTTGTTCACTGCCTCTATACCGGACTCTAACTTCTCTGTACTAGACTCTACCTGCTCGCTCCACTTATCCACACTAGGCTCAAACGTCTCACTCACAGACTCTCCCAGCTTGTCCAACTTATCCCTACTGGACTTACATGTCTCACTCACAGACTCTACCAGAGATTCTAACTCCTTACTGACAAATACTCCTAAATAGTTTACTTCCTTACTTACAGATTCCTTCCAAGACTCTATCTCCTTATGCATAGACTCTCCCTGCTTCTTAATCTCTCCTTTTATTTCTCTCAGTAGCATAAGAAGCAAACTAGTGTTCATACCCCCTCCATTTAAATTTAAGTTGCTACCTTCAGTGATCAGCTGCGACTCATTGGTAACAATGGTAACATATGTTCCCACTGTCTTTTCCACATCTTCCTCACTGCCACTTCCCCCAGTTTCCTGATTCCCTGACATTTTACTGTTTGATTTACACACAACCCTTGACCTTAATTCTAAATTGTCTGATGTGGACATACCCCTTAAAACAAAACAAATTACTGTGAACCCTAATACTCCTAAGGTGTCTATCGGCTGTGTGCATATGTGCCCTAATGATACCTGCTAGGTTTCCCTACTCTTGCCCCACGTTGAGGTGCTATGTTGTAACTTATTACTATCCCTCCTTGGGCGACTGATTTAAAACTTCCCAAAATCATCCTCCTATTTTTGATCGGAAGTACTTCATCATATACCACACAATTGAAATGGCAGGGTCGTGGAGTGTTGGACACACATTTGGTCAACCTAACTGGTATCATTTGGGCGTTCAACTATTAGGTGTAATTCCCTATAAAGAAAACTAATTATAACCTTCAAAATATATGTATTAATATCAACTTGAAACATATGGCGGGGACTCTCGTCGAACAGACTATGGTTTCCTCTCTTCAATTCTCCTCGGCAATGACGAAAACATGTCACCCAAAATGAATGTTGGAATATAAAGATGTTTGTTACTCACTCATCGACGATCTAGCAGATAATCTATGAGACATGCTCGATAGATCAGTTCTCCCCAGCATTTCTAAGATTTTCCACACGTGGTTTGAGGTTAGAGATGTTTACTGGTTTACATAGCCACATCTCGGCGAGAGAAATGAATGTGCTTCCGTACCCAACTTGAATTGTGCTAACAGAGATAACATCGTTGTGATTTGTAGCCGTTTCGAGTACTTTCGAAAGCCATGCTTTCAACAAAACTGTTTCTCCAAATAGGCCTACGCCAAATTACGAGAACGCGACCTTTCCAATCAGACGCTACAATATAAGTGAAGCCTCGCTCCACACGAAAAACCCCACCTCTCATCTTGTAAACACATGTTTTCGTCTTTCTCCGCCAGGGTCATGATACCCTCCAACCCATACAAAATACACCAATAATCTCGAACCCATGTATATTTCTTACGACTCATGGCGCGAAACTCTTCTCTGACGTCAGAATCTTACACAATTTATACAAAGCTTTCTTCAAGACAAGGGAAGTTATTCTCGGCCCAATCTAAATTTGGCCTATAGTTTCCTGCTGTTGCAACATCTTGCAGCTTGCCTACACAATCCGCTGTCTTGTATACTGACATCTCCCATACAAATTAAATGAAATATTCCTGACTGAGTCCCCGAGATACACAAGATATATATACACTAAATAAAATGAAATCCTACAACCTAAATGATGATGATGAACAAGAAAAGAAATGGTATGAACAAATTACCCTAACCTGACTTCTCTTGCAGTCAACCAAATAAGGGTTTGGGAACATTGTGACCGGAACAGTCACAAGTTGGACGTGTGGGAAGGAATAATACAAGGATATGGGATGAAATTTAGCATAAATAAGAGTGAGATGGTGATCACAACAAGGAAGAAGGAAAGAACCACAACAGGAATAACAATTGGTGGGGAACAGCTGATGAAAGTGGAGAGTTTCAAGTATCTGGGAAGCCTGATACAAGATAATGGAAGAAACGGTAGAGAAATAAATGAGCGGGGGAGGCAGGCAGAAGCATTTCGGAGGAGTGTGAGAAGCATGTTATGGAGCAAGGGTGTCCCGCAGAACAGCAAAAAGATCATATATCGGACGTACTATGTCCCTACCTGACGTATGCCTCGGAGACCTGGGTTATGAAAGGAAGGGAGAAGAGCAAAATACAGGCCAGTGAGATGAGGTTCTTAAGAAGCAGTATTGGAGCTACAAAGATGGACAGAATAAGAAATGAGAGGACCAGAGAATTAATGAAGGAGGAACCATTACAGGATGGTATAGAGAAATCTAGACTTAGATGGTATGGACATGTAAAACGAATGGAGGAGAAGAGGATACCCAGGAGAATACACGAGACGAAGTGGGAAGGTAAGAGACCGAGAGGAAGACCGAGAGACAGGTGGCTGAAGGAGGTGGAAGAAAGCGTGAAGTGAGGAGAAGACTGGACAAGGGTGGAGGCTGAGAGATGGTGGGAAGACAGAAGACGTTGGAGAGGCTTGTGTTCCAAACTGACCCGGCCAGTGGCTGGAAACTGTGCAAGATGATGATGATGAACATGATATCAATTGCTGTAACGACCAAGAATGGAGTTAGGCAGGGAGATTCATTATCATGCCTTTTGTTCAATATAGCTTTGGAGAAGGTTATTAGAGATTCAGGAATCAACACGAGAGGAACCATCCTATATAAATCTGTTCAAATTTTGGCATACGCAGATAATATCGATATAATTGCAAGAACACCAAGAGCAATGAGAGAAGCTTTCACTAGCTTTGAAAAAGCATCAAGAAAGAAGAATCGACAGATAAATGAAGAGAAAACTAAGTATATGCCCGTAACCAAGAAAGAATACCCTAGTGGCTCCACATGCATAGAAATTGGTTCGTAAAAGTTTGATGTTGTACGTAGCTTTACCTACCTTGGATCAGAAGTTAATTCCAAGAAAAATGTTATCTCTGAAATCCAGAAGCGTATACTGTCTGCTAACAAGTGTTATCATGGCCTCAGAAAGCATCAAGTCCAAGCTGTTGTTCAGGAAAACTAAAGTCCTAATGTAAAGCCTGTATTAACATATGGTGCTGAGACCTGGACACACTCAAAATCTAATGAAAGACAACTTGGTATATTTGAAAGAAAGATTTTGAGGCAAATTTTTGGGCCAGTGGAGGAGAACGGTGAATGGAGAAGAAGATATAACCATGAACTGTATGATTTATATAGTAAACCAGATATTGTAAAATGTATAACGATCAGAAGGTTGGAGTGAACAGGACATGTGCTGCGTGCTAATGACAGGATGATAAAGAGGATACTGAATGCAATGCCAAGGAACCAGGAAAGTCGGAAGACCAAATCTAAGGTGGGAAGATGGAGTGAGAGAGGATGTAAAGACAATTGGAATCAAGAATTGGAGAAGCTCAGCACTTAACGGGAAAGAATGGGGAAAACTTCTTCAGAAGGCCCAGGCCCACAGAGGGCTGTCGTTACAGTGATGAGATGACTACGTTCCAATCCTAATGCATGCCTCAGAAACCTGGGTTATGAAAGTAAAAGGAAGGGAAAGAAGCAAAATAAAGGTTAGTGAGGTGAAATTCTTTATTAGAGATATTATACATTTCAGGTTCCATATTGACAGTAATCATTAAAATTAAAACTTACAATTTCCGTCTAGTCAATACTATACTTTTTTTATAAAATATTTCAAGGGTACATGTTTCAGGTCCCAATCTTTCTGGACCCTTCTTCAGCCCATAAAATCACACATGGAGCCCATCAAATCACAAAAACATCGATAAACACAAACTGCGCACACACAATAAATAGATAAAACACTGTAAAAACATCTGAGTCTAAAATCTAAAAATAACATGCATGTTTTACTGTCTTCAGGAACATGTTTTCACTTGTTCTTCATCTAAATAAATGTCATTTGACGCTGAGAAACACTGGGCACATATTTTGAAGTCTATGAGTGGCGTGCTGTATATCTTGTACTGTTTTTTGTGGCTGAAGATGGGTTGGACGTCAATAGCTACATGTTACAAATTCTTGTTTTAAAATTTTATGCATTTGGCAACTTGTCTTAAGATAGTCTTCTGCCATACGGTATCTGAAATGAATGACATAATTAGTACTGAATGTAAGGAAAAAACAATTACGTAAGACGGCTCGAAAACGGATTGCATAAAACTTACGGAAAAGTCAGAGAAGATTGGTTGGCGTGTAGCTACATTTGAATCCTGAAGAAGACAAACGGTGCGAGTTAATAACAATGCATCTTACTTATAGCCCAGCTTACTAGAACAAGAAAGAAGAAATTTGGTCGTATGAATTTAAGAAAACGTAAAAACTTACCGAAGTCAGACGAAAACAGTTTTATGCAATCCGTTTTCGAGCCGTCTTACGTAATTGTGTTTTCCTTACATTCAGTACTAATTATGTCAATCATTTCAGATACCGTATGGCAGAAGACTATCTTAAGACAAGTTGCCAAATGCATAAAAGTTTAAAACAAGAATTTGTAACATGTAGCTATTGACATCCAACCCATCTTCAGCCACAAAAAACAGTACAAGATATACAGCAAGTTCTTACAGCACGCCACTCATAGACTTCAAAATATGTGCCCAGTGTTTCACAGCGTCAAATGACATTTATTTAGATGAAGAACAAGTGAAAACATGTTCCTGAAGACAGTAAAACATGCATGTTATTTTTAGATTTTAGACTATTAGATGTTTTTACAGTGTTTTATCTATTTATTGTGTGTGTGCAGTTTGTGTTTATCGATGTTTTTGTGATTTGATGGGCTCCATGTGTGATTTTATGGGCTGAAGAAGGGTCCAGAAAGATTGGGACCTGAAACATGTACCCTTGAAATATTTTATAAAAAAAAGTATAGTATTGACTAGGCGGAAATTGTAAGTTTTAATTTTAGTGAAATTCTTTAGAAACAGTATTGGAGTGACAAAGATGGACAGGTTAAGAAATGAGAAGATCAGAGAATTAGTCAAGGAGAAAGCATTACGAAGGTCACTCGGAAAGTTTTTAGACAAGGACCCCCAAAATAATTCATTCAAAGCTTACTTTCACATCTTTCCAATGTACTCCTTCTCAGCTTCTACACTCACCCCATCCTTCTGAACCATGAGTGAAAGTTGGGCCAGTCGTTTCCATCTAGTACGCTGAGCTCCTCTTTGTATTCTGCAACAGCATCTTCAGGCGATGAAAACCGCTTCCCCCACAGATGTTTCTTCACCATAGGGAACAGGAAGAAGTCACAGGATGCCAGGTCTAGGCTGTATGGAGCAAGGGTCAGCAGTTGAACGGAGGTTCTTCTTCTTCTTCCTAGTGTTGTCCCGCTGGTGCAGGGTCCGCTTTTTTGGTCATTGACCTCCATTTTGTCCGGTTTCGTGCGTCAGCTGGATTTAGGCCGGTAATTTTAAAGTCACCATTTATTGTGTCTTGCCAACACTGCTTCGGTCGTCCTCTGGGGCGTAGGCCTTCAACCTCAAAATGAAGGACAGAGTTAGTAACAGTATCAGGTGCTGGAGATAATCCAATGTCACATGGGCAGTGTGAGCAGATGCATTGTCATGATGCAACGAAATGCCCTTCAGTCCAATTCTTGGTCCTATTCCAGCACTTTTTTAAATAACCTGAGGATTGCAACTGTAGTATGCGAATGTGCAGTGACCTTCATCCTCAAGAGGTGATGTTGCAATATGACCATTTGTGCCCCCCAAAAGTCACCACCATTTTCTTGCCGACACTTATGCCTTCACATTCACAGGTGGATTGTCATCAAGGAAGACCCACACTGAAGACTGGCATTTTGCTTCTGGCTCATACTGGTAAATTTATGTCTCATCATCTGTTACGATTTCAGAAACACAGCAAGAGCGATCATTATTGAATCTCTGGAGCATTTCTTGGCACCATTGCACTCGTGTGTCCTTTTGGACCCGTGCGAGGTTGTGAGGCATCCTCTGGGATGAAATCTTGCTGACCATCAGAAAATCATGCAGTATTTTTGCGACACAGTTCAAGGTTGCCTCGATGTCCTTGTATGTGACATGGGGATTTTCCTCACCATGTTCTTCACAGTATTGATGTTTTATCGGTTAGTGCTGTGGATGGCTGCAACTCTAAAAAGTGCAGGCTTATAAGCGACAAAATAAAGGATGTTTTGACCCAACACCTGAGGATTCTTAGACTAGTTTGATACATTCAAGCAATGATTTGAGCGATATTGCAGATTTGGCAATACCTATGTGAAGCATTCGATACAGAGTTATAGTTACTCCGACGATAGTGACTTTTCTTATATACAACTCAAATCTTTCTATTGTGTTATCAAGGTACGGAGCTTTTAAAATATATTTGTTTAGGTTTCAATGAAATTGTTCGCAAAATACGGTACTTGTGTCATTTTCAATTACTCGCAATAAATTTTACTCGTACTTTGAAACTCATGCTCATGACTCCTCCCACAGCACGGTAGTGCAGGAATGTTTGATTTCTTCACACTGAGAGGCTAAACAGTATACTCTCAATTATCAGAAACTTGTTGATGTCGAATACAACCAGGAACTTCTTGCCGAGTACTCTAGCAAAGCTTCCATGTAACAACATGAGGATAGAATCGTATCTAATATTCTTAATTAAAGTCAATTACATGAAAACTTGTAAATATGCACTTCATTATGCAAATGAAATGAAACAAAAAAAATCAACTGACCAAAATAGTTTAAATATGCAAAATACTTTCTTGGATATACCAAACATGGCATGTAACGATGATAGAATTTCTAAGAATCCTAATAAAAATGTGAATACCTGTGATCAGGGGAGAGCTTGCAAAGCAGGATACTCGATGATGTTGAATCAACCTCAGGTGGATCAATTACAAATGTAGCACCTAAAAGCAAGACCAAATATTTACGTTTTCTTTTTTTTGCAGAGGGAGTAACGATGATGATGATTTACAAAATCAATGAGATAAAAACTAAGATAGAATGCAAATATAGAATAATCTTATGTAAGAGTAGCAAGAGTCCTAGAAGATGGCTAGATTCAATATCTAATGATATGAGGTGCTGAGAAATATAGTGGTGTTAGGAAACTGAAAAAATAAGTAATGTCTTGTCTTTAGAATGCTCTTTGTTTAGATTAATAATGAAGTAAGTCCTGGTATGCACTATGAAAGCACCATGCAATGGGCTAGGTGAAGCAGTGCTAGCGAGAAATGTACTTGTGCCAGCGAAGCACAGCCCTATCCTGCCAATTTCTGAGCAGTGCAGCGTGACAGCATACTAGCACTGCAGCTCTTAGTCGCAAAAGCACTGTCCAATTGACCGGGTACCGCAGCGCCTGGACACTAGGCGCACTAGAGCCCACATTTTATCATATGCGCGTGGTCTGCCATGCTCAAGACGTCTTTTGTGCATGGGGAGGACAAAAAATAGCATAGTGGGAAAGTCACACATTAAAGAAACACACCGAAGACACATAAAACATGATATTTGGACGTACATGAACCAGATCTGCAACAAGGACACAGGAATTTGCATACTTTTTGGGTGATGCAGCAGGTGCAGCGAGATATAATAATCCTAAAATTGGAATCAAGCATATTGGTAATCATGCATGTGACAGTAACAGGGGCCGGTATGGAATCACGAGAGTTAAAATACATCTTTGAATTTGTTGACATAATGTCACAAACCAGCCGAGGTAGATACACAGGTTAACGTGCATGGTTAGACTACTCCGAACTCGAAAGACACACACAGCCACTTCATACCTTACCTCATTAATTTCATTTGTCATTAAGCCCTTTCATGAGATTGGCGTCATGAAGGGCATCTATCCGTAATATCATTCCCACAAGGAAACTGCCTCACCATATAGCAACCGGAATAATTACGTGTAAAACCAAAATAACAACATTAGGACTATAAAGCTGTATTTCAATAACAAGATTCTGAGTTCACGAACTGACTATAAATACGAGTAAAAAACAAGCCATTGTAGCCTGTTTTTACAAAACTCCATTTAGGCCGGAAGACTGATGATTGTTCACCGGAAACTCATTATAGATTGATGCTGTTCAGGGATATGAGAGTTCGAGAAACATGAGTTAGTAAATTTATCAGGATTTTAAAATGAACAATATTCCGTCGCAATCTAAGGTAATTTATATCTTTTATTCTTATTTTCAACATCGCCTGAAACAATACCTCATGGAATTTACCTACACATAAGATATACGGCAAAATAGGCAAGTTGACGTGAAATCCTTCTAACTTTTGAAGTTTTAGGACTATTTTCATTATTTCAACAGTATGGAGACTAAGAGTGCTATTCATTGTAAAACAATTTTGCTCTGAAAATTACAAAATGTCTATCTATCTTTCTACCAGCTTGTCGGTATTTCTTTCGGTGGAGTACCTAAAACTGTTTTGTTTGTTGGTTTTTAGAACTATTCAGCTCTAGGGTTATGGTATGTGAAACGTCTCCGTAAATTACCAGGGGCTAGGTCATGCCAAAAATACGAAGAAATGTGTACTATTATAGTTCGTGCAGAGTAGAAATTACATGATATCTATCGTGTAATCGATTGTGCTGACAATGAAAGAGACCACCTTGTGGTGTAGCGGCTAACATTCTCGTTTGCCGCCCCAGTGGTCTGGGTTTTATTCCCTGCCCTGCCAAGAAATTTAATTTCGGTTTGAGGTACTGAAATGGTATCGATGATACGTAAGTCATCCAAGAGGTGTTCATTTCAAGGACTTGCATCAGGCCACTGGGCACGTGTTTCCTTTTCGCTACATTCTTATTCTGCAATTCGTACATTGATATGAGAACACTGAGAGCAAATCACTTTGTAGAGTTGTTAGAATAGCTTACATAAAATATTCTCAAAGGCCAATGCTACAAGTAGCCCTTGTGAGTTAATCCAATTGCATATTTATATGTAATCCACATATCGTATTTAAGACATTTGATTTTCATTGCATTCTCAGTTCAGGGCATAGGAAAACCTCGAAGCTAATTTCACAATTTTCAGTGAATGAACTTCCAAAGTATAGTAATCATGTAGGGAGACTGTGCTACATATATACAGAGTGCAAGCATTGCTTGAAGGCATGGTGACATGGTGCGTAATTTGTGTTTGTACAACTAAGGAGGTTGTAAGGACGGTAATGATAACGATGAAGAGGTGATATACTAGTTAGGAACCAAAGGAATACTTAACCTGAAGCGGATCTATGGGAAAAAAAGAACTTGCAGGTTGATTGCGAAAGTATCTAATCACCATATTTTATGGAGAACGACTTATCCAGAAGTAGACATGAAAGGGATTAGCCAAACACAAATAGGTGGAAGCAAAGGTTGCTCTTGTGTGAGAGACTGTATGCTGCAAACACTGCAGAGTGGCTGATACCCTAGCTCACGTTCAAAAACCCTAATTAAGAAGGGGAGTCACTACAAAAGTTACGAATCACCGACATAGCACATTGACATGCTCGTGACGTCAATACTGCTTGTATTTTGTGTCTTGCATGGCCTTCTCAGCATGTGCTAGCCACGCGTATTGGTAGGTGTGTCTGTACCAACTGACGAGCCCAACGGCACACTGGGGCGAAACGCTGGCATTGTTTGAGCTAATCGGACCATTTTTATCATTTATTGATAATTCATCCGCTCAAATGGAAACTACATCATATTCCCTTTGGGAATATTCAAAACCTTATATAGATCTAAGATACAACTGTAACATTTCAGAAATGTTACACCATCCATGTTTTCGTGTCTTCCTCATGTTAGAAGCAAAAATACAATGGACATAATAATTGTTATTGGTCATAAGAAGGATACAAGATTTGTGCTAGACCCCACCATCAGATGTGAAGTAACCATGGCATAACAAGACAGGTCGTTTAGAGCAAACGATAGTCTTCAGAGAGAAGTGAAAGCTTGTGGTACGTTTCGATTAAGCGAAAGGAACAACATCAACATTTTTTAATCACTTATCAAGTTTGGGTATACCTAAGTATAAATGGCCAAATTTCTATTAATGAATCCATTCAATAGAGAATTCATCTACAATGTACTCGGGAACAGTATGAGACGTAGTCTATTTGTACCGAATAACATTTTATTGCTAATAATATTAGTGTAATAATAATAATAATAATATGAAGAGAAGAACGGCTCTGAGAAATCCAGCCGGGACAGGCTGGCCGTGCGCGCCTAAACTGACGAGTTCCAGCATAGACGGTGTAAAAGGGTAAGGCTGGATCGTGAGGCACTAAAAGCACTAGCTGGCTCGCAAGGTATCCCAGCATACTATACACAGCTCGCTCGCACATGTAGCTAGCGGCAGGTGGGGAGAGCCAAGGACATGACGTCAAGCGCATGTGGCTTACTTCTTAGACTGTCCGTAAGGGTGCAGCAGGAAAGAACATACTACAGGCACTAGCTACGCAGGGCCCTGGAAAGCAGCATTACTTATTGTTTTAGTGTAAAGGATGACTTACATATATTGATGTTAGTTTTTTCGATGTTTGATGCCTTTAATTGCAGCTATGTAACTGCTGTATAAGGCTTCAAACAGTGTGTCGTCAAATGCAGATTCAATCACATGTGTTCTGTGGATACAGCCACATGTGTTCAAGTGCAAGGTTTGGTCACGAGTTACAAATGTTCATAAATTACTTTTAGTGTTCAATTTAATTAAAAGGTTGCACTAGGGGCAGATGACCTCGTAGTTCCACCCCTTAAAACAACAATAACTACTGTAACTTGAAAGGTTGGACTGCAGTCTTTTAAAGCGACGGTAAGATAAAACCAATGATCACTACTAGGTTAGACGACAGTCTGGGCGATACCATTGGTTGCTTCTAGGGTAGACGACTGTCTGGATGAAACGATTGGCCTTTAGTAAGTTAGACCACTTTCTGGACAAAAATTACTGCTTGCTACAAGTAAGGGGGTCTGGAGCATAAGTCCCAGGTTTGTGTTTGTATGTAAAGCCTTATTAACACACAGTATTTAACATGTAAACTGTTGATGTTATCCAATAACTTTCTTCTTCTGTAACATTTCATGTTACAATGTTGGTGTTCTGTGTTACTCGTGTGCCTTTGGTGTTCAAAATAGTGGCCGTTAGTAATGGCTACCTAATGTAGGCTATATTGCAGTTTGTTCACAAACAACTTATTATTCAGAGTATTCCAAGTGTTATCTGGTGATTTAACTAAAGAAATCAATAGGTTATGGGCCCAGATACGTGTTGAGAAATTAAGTGTGTGATAAAACGTGTCGGCCTTGTAGATTTCTGTTCGAAATCTCGACGAAGCTGACTTTGAGGTTACGCACGTGTTGATATCGTTGCAGTGCAAAATGGATTCAACAAGGTTTATCAACATCGGACTTCTGGAAGGGAAATCAAATTGGAGCACTTGGAAATACAAAATAAGTATTTGTTTACGTGGAATTCTCGGAGCACTTGATGCTATTGAAAGCAGGTTAGTAAAACCAAATGTACTTCCCGCGAGTGTGACTGCTGATGAAAGGGCGGCGTATAAAAGTGCATTAGAAGCATTTAATAAAGCGGACAGTAATGCTTTAATTATTTTAACTACAAACATGACTGAAGAAACATTGCAGAAAATAATGCGTCTTAATACGTCTCGGGAAGTATGGTCGGAACTAAACAAATTGTTTGACGGCGTTTCTGAAGACAAGGTTTATAACCTCTGCTTACAGTTCTATAGTTTTAAAAAGCATCCTGAAGATGATATCGTGACACATATTTCGAAACTGAAAAAATTGTGGAGTGAATTAAAGCAAGAAATGACTAAAGAAGTTAAAGGTAATTCCGAATTGCCAGATTTATTTGTGATATGTAAAATCTTAGGTACTGAACCCATGTACCATTGGTTCATAAGGGGTCGAATCCATGTATTTGTGAAAGGAATGAAAGATACATACAGTTTCTAATGGAACGGAGAAAGATTTCAAGCAAGGATTCTAGCATAACGTTGCGCAAGAAGCTGGACCCAGATGTTCAGGAAATGAGATCATGCCTCTTGACTCATTGAGAAGAAGCCGGTCATGAGTATTAATAGAACGAGTGGAAAGTTTCGACTGTGAGACAGAGAAGCACGACTCGGAAATCAAGCTTACCTTGCAGTAAAACGGCAACAGCGCCGCAGTGCCAGAAGAAGAATAATTAAATTTAACCCATTTGCGAGAATAAAAGTAAGTAAATAAATACTGTACTGTGAATCATTTCGGATTAGAGATTTTTGTGTAAAGAAAAAGCTTTTAATAATTGCCCAGGAAAGAAATGCAAACGCAGCATACGTCATTGGGGATTCACTGAGACCCGAGGAGTTGGGAATGTAAAAATCAACAGCACTACCCACGCAGCTGAAGACTAAAAATTAATTAATATCTCAGAAATGCACGATCGATTCTTATGCGCAGTGAGATCATTTGCCGTTTGTAAGACGAGCTTTCTGGAGATATAATTTTTATAATTGTGCGACAATTAGTTCAAAAGTTGGTCACGAAAAGGACTAGGATTTTATCTTTTTTTGACTAAAGAGTATAAAACTCCTGGCCTCACCAAGCCAAACATGCAGTTTCCGACAGCCCGAGGGGGGCGTCAGGCTACATCAAATACATCGAATGCAGTTCACGACAGACTCCGTGAGGGAGGTGCTGCATCACGCAGTATTCAGACGTATGATTCTCTGAGGAGGACATACTGTTTCAAATATCATCGAATGTAGTTATTGTCAGCCTGCGGGCCTGACACTGCGTCAGGCTACATCAGACAGTGAATGCAGTATTCCGACAGTCCGTGAGGGGGCGTCACGCTGTAACACATCGAAGGCAGTTTACCAGTATTCCTTGAGGGGAAAAGGCTGTATCACATCGCATAGACAATATCCGACAGCCAAGGGCGTCGCGGTATCAATAACTTACGTGCATCCGTAAGGAGTTGCAAATAAGTAATATTACAGTATCGCCGTGTTGAGAATTAGGAAAATCCTAGTTACAGGATTTAGGTCCGACAGTAGAAAGTTTACCGTGAAAAGTTCAGTAATTACAGTCGAAGCAGGCTGCGAACTTAGAACTCAGGGCGATAGGTCTTTAAGTAAACGACCAAAAGTATCATAACGTACGGAAGTACCGTAACAGCGAGATAAACATTTTATCAAATTTAAAGAACCCGAGCAGGGACAAACAGAATAAGGTTCACAAAGTATTCTAGAAGATTAGAAGTTCGAGAACCGAATAAGCGAAGAAGAGAAGGAAACTATAGACATTGTTTCAAGGAAACAGATGAACTATTAAAAGGCACTAAGTTACGAGAAGTATTAGTTGCTAAAAAATCCATAGGTCACCGATAGATTATCGAGGGGACCGTGAACAGAAGAGACTTTCGTAAGATCAATCAATAGGATCTAAAAGGGAGCCGTTCGAGTCAGAAAAATAGCAGATCGTCAGGAACGGGATTTGAAGGAGTGCTATTGCAGGGAGGAAGTAGATGGTTCGAGACTTTCATATTCTGCAGGATAGGAAGCCGACATTACTAAATTTCACCCTTGGAGACGGGAGGTCAAGAGGTCACGTGTGATAGGCTTAATAGCAGCCTAGTGATCAGAATTTGTGAAGTGTAAATATATCAAGATTTTGTGTTAAAAGTAATATATTTTCAGTGTTTTTATTGTGTATTCTAAACGGATACACCAGTGTATTTAAAATGTTATCAGTGTTAAATGTATACGTGTTAAATATGTGTCAAGATATGTCTGTACATGCAATGAATTTGTACAAGATGGAGTAATTTAAAAGAGTGGGCAAAATGACGCATCGCACGAGAAGGAAGGTCAGGGAACGACCTAAAACATGTGAGTAAAGATTTTCATTATGTTTTGGTGTCGGGGAAGTGTTTGTGTACAAATCCACCGGAGTTTTGAGTAAAGGGATGTTTCTAAATAACTAATAACAGAATAAGACGCGATCTGAACAAATAAAATTTGAGAAATTATAAATAATTATGTGAAAGAATAAATCCTGTAGAGGAAATGTATGGAATAAAATGTCAGTGTATTTGACGAATGTTATAAAAGCAAGCGTACTAATAAATAAATAATAATAATAATAATAATAATAATTAAGGAAATATAAATAAAGATCAAATTGAATGATATGAAAATAAGAGCGTTGGAGCCTTAATAAAAGTATAAGATATGATGTTAATGCATGTTCTTAAAATAGAGCGATTATTGTCAAGGGAAAAGATTAATATAAAAATTGAGATATGTATCAATTGTTAATATGGAATTTATCAGTTCTTTGGAAGACGCTTTGCTTTAAAATAATGTATAGCGAAATGGAGCGCAATTAAAATAAAATGACACGCTAGGAATACGTAGAATTTAAATGGACTTGGTAAATTACTTATGAGGGGTAGTTGATTGCGGTAAATTGAGCTATGTTGTAAGTCCTCAAATAGTGACGTAGATCACGAGGCCATGTGTGTGTGTGTTATTATATTTGTAATAGGGGGCAAATGTATGGTATTATGAGCGTAGGTCATGTAGGCCACGGCCGACCCTAAATCGCATTTTGTATAAGTCCTCCAATGTGGGAATGGTTCCCGAGGCATGTTAAGAGATTCGAACCTAGAATCGTCTTGTTGTTGAAGCCCCTAAGTATTCGTCGTAAAATGTGTATTACTCTTCCCAATCAATGAGGACCCTTCATAATTAATAAATGCCAAGGTTACGAAAGTGGTTTATGAGCCTAATGATGTTGTTGAAAGTAAATAAGAGATGTAAAATGCCAGGTCTCCCCAGAGAACTGAAAAGAAAGAAAGATTTGTTTTAAAAGCATTGAGTATAGCTCCCACACGCAGACTAGACGGGTAGTTACCCTCACAGTCATAAATCTCGCTCAAGTGTACGGTCAGACCCTAGTAGGAGGAGGGTCGGTGAAGGCCGTCTGTAAGAAGTAATAAATACATCGTGAGTGTTTAAAAGTTGTTAATGACCCGGGATTTGAACCGAGGTCCATGTAGATTGAAATTATCGCTTGCCAGTTCAGATCGTAGTTTTGTTATGTGATAATGGTCTTTTAAGACAAATAAATAAATAAAAATCCCTATTGTAATATTGTATGGACGTAGGATTCCATGAGATTAATGAAGATAACTAGATTCTGGGAGTAATCATAGTTTTTGACTTTGTCAAGTAATCTTTGTGACTCTGGAGTACACACGTATTTTCCCGATCACTATGGTGAATTTGTAAAACTTGAGAGAGATGGAAATGTTGAGAACATGTGAATGCCCAAATATTTAAGTAGAGAATTAACATGTACTTTAAATGTAATTATATATTTGTTTTGATGATAAGAAAATATAAAAATAGTATTGAGGTGTACAAAAGAATGACACCGTTATTATTGCAAAGTATCGAGCCAAAGGAGCTCGTGGTTATATGGAACTTTAAGATAGATACTTTATGGAAGTAAAAATAATTATGAGTTGTTGGTTCATAGGAACCCACCTATTTAAAATAACATTTGTGTTATTTGATGGACTCCGTGTTCATTTGGAACCGGAGTAGTTTTAATTTGTTTAGTGGCTTCAACGTGGGGCTTCTAAAAAAACATATCATAACATGGCGCCCAGTACGCAGGGATGAGTTTTCCTAGGAAAACCCGAGTTTTCTCGAAAAATCAAAATTTTCATTTTTGAAAAAAAAATGGTTTTTCGAAATTTTGAATTTTAAATACTTCCATAAAGTTTATGAGATTGAATAAAGATATCAAAAGGGTACGTTGTAGTAAATACCCGTACCAAAGTAAAATTTTTGAAGAAATTGGGACACAATGGTTCAGATTACCATCTCTCAAGCATGTACCAGCGATGTGGCATGAGTAGCCCACTGTATTCTAATAAGATGGTATTGAGTGAGGAATTGCAGGGGCTTTGGGAGGCGATAAAAGCCGATAGTAATGAGAAGTTGGAGGCTATAAAAGCCGATAGCAAGGAAAAGTTGGAGGCTATAAGCAATAAATTTGAAACGATAGACAATACCATTCTTAAAACTCACAAATTTTCTGCAGAAATGACACACAGAAAGCCTATGGAGATTTCAGATGAGTTGAGAAAATCCAGATCTGAAAGAATGAAAAAGTACTGGAAAGAGCGCAAGAACCAAGCAGTACTACCTTCAAAGAAGAAGTGATTGTGGAACGACTCAAGTGGTCCAATGTGACCAATCAAGATTAATAATAATAAAACATTGGGTCTCCAACAGGATGAAAATAACAAAAAGTTAGGATCCATAAATGAGAGTTTGAATAAGTTGGACAGCCAACAGGGTGAAAATAAAAGGGATTTAGAATCCATAAATGAGAGTTTGAATAAGTTGGACAGCCAACAGAGTGAAAATAAAAGGGATTTAGGATCCATAAATGAGAGTTTAGAGTCTCTTAAAACTAACAGTGATAACATGGGAATTAAATTAGAATCTATCCAGGCCGAGTGTAAAAACATGAACTGTGAACTTAAGGCTGAGATAGAAAGTAAATTGAATAGTATGAAAACAGATAATGGGAAAAACATTGCTGAACAGTTGAAAGCTGCAAAAGATGAGACATTAGCGTCCATAAAAGCCGACAGTAAAATAAATAATGAGGCACTGAAGGCTGAAATTGAAGAAATAAAAAAGGGGTCAAAGGAACTCCGAGAGAGTATAGAAGGGACAATGAATACCAAATTTCAAGGTTTTGACACTGAGTTGGGGAAGAAGTTAATTGAGTTCAAAGGGGAAATCGCAAGTGAAATTAAACAGGAAAATAATGTATTTAATTCAGGATTGCAAATCCAAATACAGGCCTTGAACGAAAGTATGGGAGAGTCCCAAACTAAATGTCAAGAAAATTTTGGAATTTTGAATAAAAGTTTGAGTTCCATGGGAACTAAATTAAGTAATATGGAGGAAAATGTAGATGCATGTAAAAAAGAACTTGTAAACCAGATCCAAGAGGTGCAGAAAGAATTGAAAGCTCAGATAGAATCTAACAAGAGTATTTGTGAAACCTCCCGGGATGAGATAAAAGAAAGTTTTAAGAAATTAGGAGACGAATTTAAAGGGGTAAAGGACCAAGTAGGAAACCTCGAGGGAGAAGTCGAAAAAGAAATAGAAATCGTAATGACTCCAGTGGAAACTGAGAAACACTTTGAGATCCTTCCTGAAGAACAAATGGAGACTCAAGAGGAAATGAGAATTCCAGACCAGGAGGACAGCCGAAATGAAAATGAGCAGCAATGTGAAGGAAAACATTTTGATGAAAAGGTGGAGCTGGAAGAGCAAGAAATAATCTCGGAAGAGGAGATAACAAAAGAATTGAAAATTGGAGAGAGGGAAATAATAAGTCCTGAAGAGAGGAAGAAATCTAATGGGATTATAATAGAAAAAGTAGCTGAGGCAAAAAAAGAAGCAGAGGGTCAAGATTTCATGGAAGTTGAAAAGGAAGACCCAGGAAAAAGACCATTAGAAGAAGAAAAAGAACATTTGAAAGAACAAATCATTGAAGTAATGATAAAATATCAGGAATGTCAAAGAAAGAAAAGAGAATTGGAAACAGATTCCAATGAGTGCAAAGAAAACCTCAGAGTAAAAGATGAAATTATGGGAGTTATTGGAGAAAAGAGAAGAAGGACCTCTGAAGAAAATCAGGAAAGAGAAAGACCACCGAAATTGGTAGTCGGTTTACAAGAAAACAGATACCCCATGGAAACTAAGAGAGGAGGAGATACGATGTACAATGCCTTGGAGAAAGAGGACGCACAGGCGTTCTATAGTTGGAAGCTTCGTAAAAAGAAAAGGAATGATAAAAGGAAGAGACAGGAGGGAGATCTGAAGGATCTATGGAATTGGAAGAGCAGAAAAAAAACTCTTTGAAAATACCATCTCGATGCGAGATGAAGGAAAAGGATTATTCCAATGTAGCCAACGGGTTAAGCCACATGCACCCGGTTAAAGAATAAAAGAAATAAAAGAATTTTTCGTGAAATACCATCTCAAAAGGAGATGAGGAAGGTGGAAGAAAACCAAGAAGAGTCAGGTGAGGATAGACCGAGCTCTTAAAAACTAAATGAAATGTTACAGACTTGGAGTCTGAAAACAATAATGATGAAGTAATGGGTAAAGCCATTTGCACCCGCAAGGTAATTAAAAGAAGGTCAATAAGTTGACATCAAAATGAGAAAAGAAAGATAGACCGGCAGAAAGTCCGTCTTATAAAACAAGAGAAGAAACAAACTGTTTGACTCAAGTTTGGAGAGTATACGCCAGACTGGGGGAGAATCGTAAACACCCGAACGTGACAAAAAATTTATGACCCTGAAGTGTAATCGACCATTAAGGGGAGATGAATGAATGGGACCTTTAAAAAGACCCAAAGACAAGCCAGAGAGGAAGAGAACTTTAAAGGAATAAAGAAACAGAAGGTACGGATAAACGTTATGAATGGCTTCGACAATTAAAAAAAGAAAAATAAGATTTTTATGAATAATTGAAATAAATTTCCTCAATATTTTTCGAAAATTTATTTACCTAAGGAGGGGTGAGATGAACCCATGTACCATTGGTTCATAAGGGGTCGAATCCATGTATTTGTGAAAGGAATGAAAGATACATACAGTTTCTAATGGAACGGAGAAAGATTTCAAGCAAGGATTCTAGCATAACGTTGCGCAAGAAGCTGGACCCAGATGTTCAGGAAATGAGATCATGCCTCTTGACTCATTGAGAAGGAGCCGGTCATGAGTATTAATAGAACGAGTGGAAAGTTTCGACTGTGAGACAGAGAAGCACGACTCGGAAATCAAGCTTACCTTGCAGTAAAACGGCAACAGCGCCGCAGTGCCAGAAGAAGAATAATTAAATTTAACCCATTTGCGAGAATAAAAGTAAGTAAATAAATACTGTACTGTGAATCATTTCGGATTAGAGATTTTTGTGTAAAGAAAAAGCTTTTAATAACTGCCCAGGAAAGAAATGCAAACGCAGCATACGTCATCGGGGATTCACTGAGACCCGAGGAGTGGGGAATGTAAAAAGCAACAGCACTATCCACGCAGCTGAAGACTAAAAATTAATTAATATCTCAGAAAAGCACGATCGATTCTTATGCGCAGTGAGATCATTTGACGTTTGGAAGACGAGCTTTCTGGAGATATAATTTTTATAATTGTGCGACAATTAGTTCAAAAGTTGGTCACGAAAAGGACTAGGATTTTATCTTTTTTTGACTAAAGAGTATAAAACTCCTGGCCTCACCAAGCCAAACATGCAGTTTCCGACAGCCCGAGGGGGGCGTCAGGCTACATCAGATACATCGAATGCAGTTCACGACAGACTCCGTGAGGGAGGTGCTGCATCACGCAGTATTCAGACGTATGATTCTCTGAGGAGGACATACTGTTTCAAATATCATCGAATGCAGTTGTTGTCAGCCTGCGGGCGTGACACTGCGTCAGGCTACATCAGACAGTAGCCCGACAGTCCGTGAGGGGGCGTCACGCTGTAACACATCGAAGGCAGTTTACCAGTATTCCTTGAGGGGAAAATGCTGTATCACATCGCATAGACAATATCCGACAGCCAAGGGCGTCGCGGTATCAATAACTTACGTGCATCCGTAAGGAGTTGCAAATAAGTAATATTACAGTATCGCCGTGTTGAGAATTAGGAAAATCCTAGTTACAGGATTTAGGTCCGACAGTAGAAAGTTTACCGTGAAAAGTTCAGTAATTACAGTCGAAGCAGGCTGCGAACTTAGAACTCAGGGCGATAGTTCTTTAAGTAAACGACCAAAAGTATCATAACGTACGGAAGTACCGTAACAGCGAGATAAACATTTTATCAAATTTAAAGAACCCGAGCAGGGACAAACAGAATAAGGTTCACAAAGTATTCTAGAAGATTAGAAGTTCGAGAACCGAATAAGCGAAGAAGAGAAGGAAACTATAGACATTGTTTCAAGGAAACAGATGAACTATTAAAAGGCACTAAGTTACGAGAAGTATTAGTTGCTAAAAAATCCATAGATCACCGATAGATTATCGAGGGGACCGTGAACAGAACAGACTTTCGCTAAGATCAATCAATAGGATCTAAAACGGAGCCGTTCGAGTCAGAGAAATAGCAGATCGTCAGGAACGGGATTTGAAGGAGTGCTATTGCAGGGAGGAAGTAGATGGTTCGAGACTTTCATATTCTGCAGGATAGGAAGCCGACATTACTAAATTTCACCCTTGGAGACGGGAGGTCAAGAGGTCACGTGTGATAGGCTTAATAGCAGCCTAGTGATCAGAATTTGTGAAGTGTAAATATATCAAGATTTTGTGTTAAAAGTAATATATTTTCAGTGTTTTTATTGTGTATTCTAAACGGATACACCAGTGTATTTAAAATGTTATCAGTGTTAAATGTATACGTGTTAAATATGTGTCAAGATATGTCTGTACATGCAATGAATTTGTACAAGATGGAGTAATTTAAAAGAGTGGGCAAAATGACGCATCGCACGAGAAGGAAGGTCAGGGAACGACCTAAAACATGTGAGTAAAGATTTTCATTATGTTTTGGTGTCGGGGAAGTGTTTGTGTACAAATCCACCGGAGTTTTGAGTAAAGGGATGTTTCTAAATAACTAATAACAGAATAAGACGCGATCTGAACAAATAAAATTTGAGAAATTATAAATAATTATGTGAAAGAATAAATCCTGTAGAGGAAATGTATGGAATAAAATGTCAGTGTATTTGACGAATGTTATAAAAGCAAGCGTACTAATAAATAATAATAATAATAATAATAATAATTAAGGAAATATAAATAAAGATCAAATTGAATGATATGAAAATAAGAGCGTTGGAGCCTTAATAAAAGTATAAGACATGATGTTAATGCATGTTCTTAAAATAGAGCGATTATTGTCAAGGGAAAAGATTAATATAAAAATTGAGATCTGTATCAATTGTTAATATGGAATTTATCAGTTCTTTGGAAGACGCTACGCTTTAAAATAATGTATAGCGCAATGGAGCGCAATTAAAATAAAATGTCACGCTAGGAATGCGTACAATTTAAATGGACTTGGTAAATTACTTATGAGGGGTAGTTGATTGCGGTAAATTGAGCTATGTTGTAAGTCCTCAAATAGTGACGTAGATCACGAGGCCATGTGTGTGTGTGTTATTATATTTGTAATAGGGGGCAAATGTATGGTATTATGAGCGTAGGTCATGTAGGCCACGGCCGACCCTAAATCGCATTTTGTATAAGTCCTCCAATGTGGGAATGGTTCCCGAGGCATGTTAAGAGATTCGAACCTAGAATCGTCTTGTTGTTGAAGCCCCTAAGTATTCGTCGTAAAATGTGTATTACTCTTCCCAATCAATGAGGACCCTTCATAATTAATAAATGCCAAGGTTACGAAAGTGGTTTATGAGCCTAATAATGTTGTTGAAAGTAAATAAGAGATGTAAAATGCCAGGTCTCCCCAGAGAACTGAAAAGAAAGAAAGATTTGTTTTAAAAGCATTGAGTATAGCTCCCACACGCAGACTAGACGGGTAGTTACCCTCACAGTCATAAATCTCGCTCAAGTGTACGGTCAGACCCTAGTAGGAGGAGGGACGGTGAAGGCCGTCTGTAAGGAGTAATAAATACATCGTGAGTGTTTAAAAGTTGTTAATGACCCGGGATTTGAACCGAGGTCCATGTAGATTGAAATTATCGCTTGCCAGTTCAGATCGTAGTTTTGTTATGTGATAATGGTCTTATAAGACAAATAAATAAATAAAAATCCCTATTGTAATGTTGTATGGACGTAGGATTCCATGAGTTTAATGAAGATAACTAGATTCTGGGAGTAATCATAGTTTTTAACTTTGTCAAGTAATCTTTGTGACTCTGGAGTACACACGTATTTTCCCGATCACTATGGTGAATTTGTAAAACTTGAGAGAGATGGAAATGTTGAGAACATGTGAATGCCCAAATATTTAAGTAGAGAATTAACATGTACTTTAAATGTAATTATATATTTGTTTTGATGATAAGAAAATATAAAAATAGTATTGAGGTGTACAAAAGAATGACACCGTTATTATTGCAAAGTATCGAGCCAAAGGAGCTCGTGGTTATATGGAACTTTAAGATAGATACTTTATGGAAGTAAAAATAATTATGAGTTGTTGGTTCATAGGAACCCACCTATTTAAAATAACATTTGTGTTATTTGATGGACTCCGTGTTCATTTGGAACCGGAGTAGTTTTAATTTGTTTAGTGGCTTCAACGTGGGGCTTCTAAAAAAACATATCATAACATGGCGCCCAGTACGCAGGGATGAGTTTTCCTAGGAAAACCCGAGTTTTCTCGAAAAATCAAAATTTTCATTTTTGAAAAAAAAAAATGGTTTTTCGAAATTTTGAATTTTAAATACTTCCATAAAGTTTATGAGATTGAATAAAGATATCAAAAGGGTACGTTGTAGTAAATACCCGTACCAAAGTAAAATTTTTGAAGAAATTGGGACACAATGGTTCAGATTACCATCTCTCAAGCATGTACCAGCGATGTGGCATGAGTAGCCCACTGTATTCTAATAAGATGGTATTGAGTGAGGAATTGCAGGGGCTTTGGGAGGCGATAAAAGCCGATAGTAATGAGAAGTTGGAGGCTATAAAAGCCGATAGCAAGGAAAAGTTGGAGGCTATAAGCAATAAATTTGAAACGATAGACAATACATTGGGTCTCCAACAGGATGAAAATAACAAAAAGTTAGGATCCATAAATGAGAGTTTGAATAAGTTGGACAGCCAACAGGGTGAAAATAAAAGGGATTTAGAATCCATAAATGAGAGTTTGAATAAGTTGGACAGCCAACAGAGTGAAAATAAAAGGGATTTAGGATCCATAAATGAGAGTTTAGAGTCTCTTAAAACTAACAGTGATAACATGGGAATTAAATTAGAATCTATCCAGGCCGAGTGTAAAAACATGAACTGTGAACTTAAGGCTGAGATAGAAAGTAAATTGAATAGTATGAAAACAGATAATGGGAAAAACATTGCTGAACAGTTGAAAGCTGCAAAAGATGAGACATTAGCGTCCATAAAAGCCGACAGTAAAATAAATAATGAGGCACTGAAGGCTGAAATTGAAGAAATAAAAAAGGGGTCAAAGGAACTCCGAGAGAGTATAGAAGGGACAATGAATACCAAATTTCAAGGTTTTGACACTGAGTTGGGGAAGAAGTTAATTGAGTTCAAAGGGGAAATCGCAAGTGAAATTAAACAGGAAAATAATGTATTTAATTCAGGATTGCAAATACAAATACAGGCCTTGAACGAAAGTATGGGAGAGTCCCAAACTAAATGTCAAGAAAATTTTGGAATTTTGAATAAAAGTTTGAGTTCCATGGGAACTAAATTAAGTAATATGGAGGAAAATGTAGATGCATGTAAAAAAGAACTTGTAAACCAGATCCAAGAGGTGCAGAAAGAATTGAAAGCTCAGATAGAATCTAACAAGAGTATTTGTGAAACCTCCCGGGATGAGATAAAAGAAAGTTTTAAGAAATTAGGAGACGAATTTAAAGGGGTAAAGGACCAAGTAGGAAACCTCGAGGGAGAAGTCGAAAAAGAAATAGAAATCGTAATGACTCCAGTGGAAACTGAGAAACACTTTGAGATCCTTCCTGAAGAACAAATGGAGACTCAAGAGGAAATGAGAATTCCAGACCAGGAGGACAGCCGAAATGAAAATGAGCAGCAATGTGAAGGAAAACATTTTGATGAAAAGGTGGAGCTGGAAGAGCAAGAAATAATCTCGGAACAGGAGATAACAAAAGAATTGAAAATTGGAGAGAGGGAAATAATAAGTCCTGAAGAGAGGAAGAAATCTAATGGGATTATAATAGAAAAAGTAGCTGAGGCAAAAAAAGAAGCAGAGGGTCAAGATTTCATGGAAGTTGAAAAGGAAGACCCAGGAAAAAGACCATTAGAAGAAGAAAAAGAACATTTGAAAGAACAAATCATTGAAGTAATGATAAAATATCAGGAATGTCAAAGAAAGAAAAGAGAATTGGAAACAGATTCCAATGAGTGCAAAGAAAACCTCAGAGTAAAAGATGAAATTATGGGAGTTATTGGAGAAAAGAGAAGAAGGACCTCTGAAGAAAATCAGGAAAGAGAAAGACCACCGAAATTGGTAGTCGGTTTACAAGAAAACAGATACCCCATGGAAACTAAGAGAGGAGGAGATACGATGTACAATGCCTTGGAGAAAGAGGACGCACAGGCGTTCTATAGTTGGAAGCTTCGTAAAAAGAAAAGGAATGATAAAAGGAAGAGACAGGAGGGAGATCTGAAGGATCTATGGAATTGGAAGAGCAGAAAAAAAACTCTTTGAAAATACCATCTCGATGCGAGATGAAGGAAAAGGATTATTCCAATGTAGCCAACGGGTTAAGCCACATGCACCCGGTTAAAGAATAAAAGAAATAAAAGAATTTTTCGTGAAATACCATCTCAAAAGGAGATGAGGAAGGTGGAAGAAAACCAAGAAGAGTCAGGTGAGGATAGACCGAGCTCTTAAAAACTAAATGAAATGTTACAGACTTGGAGTCTGAAAACAATAATGATGAAGTAATGGGTAAAGCCATTTGCACCCGCAAGGTAATTAAAAGAAGGTCAATAAGTTGACATCAAAATGAGAAAAGAAAGATAGACCGGCAGAAAGTCCGTCTTATAAAACAAGAGAAGAAACAAACTGTTTGACTCAAGTTTGGAGAGTATACGCCAGACTGGGGGAGAATCGTAAACACCCGAACGTGACAAAAAATTTATGACCCTGAAGTGTAATCGACCACTAAGGGGAGATGAATGAATGGGACCTTTAAAAAGACCCAAAGACAAGCCAGAGAGGAAGAGAACTTTAAAGGAATAAAGAAACAGAAGGTACGGATAAACGTTATGAATGGCTTCGACAATTAAAAAAAGAAAAATAAGATTTTTATGAATAATTGAAATAAATTTCCTCAATATTTTTCGAAAATTTATTTACCTAAGGAGGGGTGAGATGAACCCATGTACCATTGGTTCATAAGGGGTCGAATCCATGTATTTGTGAAAGGAATGAAAGATACATACAGTTTCTAATGGAACGGAGAAAGATTTCAAGCAAGGATTCTAGCATAACGTTGCGCAAGAAGCTGGACCCAGATGTTCAGGAAATGAGATCATGCCTCTTGACTCATTGAGAAGGAGCCGGTCATGAGTATTAATAGAACGAGTGGAAAGTTTCGACTGTGAGACAGAGAAGCACGACTCGGAAATCAAGCTTACCTTGCAGTAAAACGGCAACAGCGCCGCAGTGCCAGAAGAAGAATAATTAAATTTAACCCATTTGCGAGAATAAAAGTAAGTAAATAAATACTGTACTGTGAATCATTTCGGATTAGAGATTTTTGTGTAAAGAAAAAGCTTTTAATAACTGCCCAGGAAAGAAATGCAAACGCAGCATACGTCATCGGGGATTCACTGAGACCCGAGGAGTGGGGAATGTAAAAAGCAACAGCACTATCCACGCAGCTGAAGACTAAAAATTAATTAATATCTCAGAAAAGCACGATCGATTCTTATGCGCAGTGAGATCATTTGACGTTTGGAAGACGAGCTTTCTGGAGATATAATTTTTATAATTGTGCGACAATTAGTTCAAAAGTTGGTCACGAAAAGGACTAGGATTTTATCTTTTTTTGACTAAAGAGTATAAAACTCCTGGCCTCACCAAGCCAAACATGCAGTTTCCGACAGCCCGAGGGGGGCGTCAGGCTACATCAGATACATCGAATGCAGTTCACGACAGACTCCGTGAGGGAGGTGCTGCATCACGCAGTATTCAGACGTATGATTCTCTGAGGAGGACATACTGTTTCAAATATCATCGAATGCAGTTGTTGTCAGCCTGCGGGCGTGACACTGCGTCAGGCTACATCAGACAGTAGCCCGACAGTCCGTGAGGGGGCGTCACGCTGTAACACATCGAAGGCAGTTTACCAGTATTCCTTGAGGGGAAAATGCTGTATCACATCGCATAGACAATATCCGACAGCCAAGGGCGTCGCGGTATCAATAACTTACGTGCATCCGTAAGGAGTTGCAAATAAGTAATATTACAGTATCGCCGTGTTGAGAATTAGGAAAATCCTAGTTACAGGATTTAGGTCCGACAGTAGAAAGTTTACCGTGAAAAGTTCAGTAATTACAGTCGAAGCAGGCTGCGAACTTAGAACTCAGGGCGATAGTTCTTTAAGTAAACGACCAAAAGTATCATAACGTACGGAAGTACCGTAACAGCGAGATAAACATTTTATCAAATTTAAAGAACCCGAGCAGGGACAAACAGAATAAGGTTCACAAAGTATTCTAGAAGATTAGAAGTTCGAGAACCGAATAAGCGAAGAAGAGAAGGAAACTATAGACATTGTTTCAAGGAAACAGATGAACTATTAAAAGGCACTAAGTTACGAGAAGTATTAGTTGCTAAAAAATCCATAGATCACCGATAGATTATCGAGGGGACCGTGAACAGAACAGACTTTCGCTAAGATCAATCAATAGGATCTAAAACGGAGCCGTTCGAGTCAGAGAAATAGCAGATCGTCAGGAACGGGATTTGAAGGAGTGCTATTGCAGGGAGGAAGTAGATGGTTCGAGACTTTCATATTCTGCAGGATAGGAAGCCGACATTACTAAATTTCACCCTTGGAGACGGGAGGTCAAGAGGTCACGTGTGATAGGCTTAATAGCAGCCTAGTGATCAGAATTTGTGAAGTGTAAATATATCAAGATTTTGTGTTAAAAGTAATATATTTTCAGTGTTTTTATTGTGTATTCTAAACGGATACACCAGTGTATTTAAAATGTTATCAGTGTTAAATGTATACGTGTTAAATATGTGTCAAGATATGTCTGTACATGCAATGAATTTGTACAAGATGGAGTAATTTAAAAGAGTGGGCAAAATGACGCATCGCACGAGAAGGAAGGTCAGGGAACGACCTAAAACATGTGAGTAAAGATTTTCATTATGTTTTGGTGTCGGGGAAGTGTTTGTGTACAAATCCACCGGAGTTTTGAGTAAAGGGATGTTTCTAAATAACTAATAACAGAATAAGACGCGATCTGAACAAATAAAATTTGAGAAATTATAAATAATTATGTGAAAGAATAAATCCTGTAGAGGAAATGTATGGAATAAAATGTCAGTGTATTTGACGAATGTTATAAAAGCAAGCGTACTAATAAATAAATAATAATAATAATAATAAAGGAAATATAAATAAAGATCAAATTGAATGATATGAAAATAAGAGCGTTGGAGCCTTAATAAAAGTATAAGACATGATGTTAATGCATGTTCTTAAAATAGAGCGATTATTGTCAAGGGAAAAGATTAATATAAAAATTGAGATCTGTATCAATTGTTAATATGGAATTTATCAGTTCTTTGGAAGACGCTACGCTTTAAAATAATGTATAGCGCAATGGAGCGCAATTAAAATAAAATGTCACGCTAGGAATGCGTAGAATTTAAATGGACTTGGTAAATTACTTATGAGGGGTAGTTGATTGCGGTAAATTGAGCTATTTTGTAAGTCCTCAAATAGTGACGTAGATCACGAGGCCATGTGTGTGTGTTATTATATTTGTAATAGGGAGCAAATGTATGGTATTATGAGCGTAGGTCATGTAGGCCACGGCCGACCCTAAATCGCATTTTGTATAAGTCCTCCAATGTGGGAATGGTTCCCGAGGCATGTTAAGAGATTCGAACCTAGAATCGTCTTGTTGTTGAAGCCCCTAAGTATTCGTCGTAAAATGTGTATTACTCCTCCCAATCAATGAGGACCCTTCATAATTAATAAATGCCAAGGTTACGAAAGTGGTTTATGAGCCTAATAATGTTGTTGAAAGTAAATAAGAGATGTAAAATGCCAGGTCTCCCCAGAGAACTGAAAAGAAAGAAAGATTTGTTTTAAAAGCATTGAGTATAGCTCCCACACGCAGACTAGACGGGTAGTTACCCTCACAGTCATAAATCTCGCTCAAGTGTACGGTCAGACCCTAGTAGGAGGAGGGACGGTGAAGGCCGTCTGTAAGAAGTAATAAATACATCGTGAGTGTTTAAAAGTTGTTAATGACCCGGGATTTGAACCGAGGTCCATGTAGATTGAAATTATCGCTTGCCAGTTCAGATCGTAGTTTTCTTATGTGATAATGGTCTTATAAGACAAATAAATAAATAAAAATCCCTATTGTAATGTTGTATGGACGTAGGATTCCATGAGTTTAATGAAGATAACTAGATTCTGGGAGTAATCATAGTTTTTAACTTTGTCAAGTAATCTTTGTGACTCTGGAGTACACACGTATTTTCCCGATCACTATGGTGAATTTGTAAAACTTGAGAGAGATGGAAATGTTGAGAACATGTGAATGCCCAAATATTTAAGTAGAGAATTAACATGTACTTTAAATGTAATTATATATTTGTTTTGATGATAAGAAAATATAAAAATAGTATTGAGGTGAACAAAAGAATGACACCGTTATTATTGCAAAGTATCGAGCCAAAGGAGCTCGTGGTTATATGGAACTTTAAGATAGATACTTTATGGAAGTAAAAATAATTATGATTTGTTGGTTTAAAGGAAACCATGTATTTTAATATAATATTTGTTTAATTCTTAGATTATTCCTTGTTCACTTTGAACGAGTAGAAGGATTTTGGTCAGTAGTTTATTTGTTTTATTGTTTGTAGCGCCATAATTTTTGGTTAATTAAATGTTTTGAAATGGGAGTTGATTTTGTTGTTATTTTGCAAGTGTATCCTCTATTTAATCCAAAATGTGTAAGTCACAGAGTGGGAGAACATACTGCAACCCCGAAAATCCCGAATTGAGCAATGCTGGCATACTGTGATTTGCATATTTCTTGCTGAAAGGGCACAGTACATTGCCTGAAGATTATTTTTCGTTTAAATCTAGCTGGATGTTAATGTCTAAAAGTGTCAGGACAATTGATATTCTGACCCATCAATTGTGTGCATATGAAAAGGCTTTGAGGACCAAGGAGGATGAATTTATTGCTCAGGAAACTCTATTCACGGAATCGTCAAAGCAGCTATCCCAGCCAGTATGTTCAACCAAGCCGAAGATGAAAAAGAAGATAATATGCCACTACTGCAAGAAACCCAATCATACTGTCAAAATGTGTAGAAAATGGGCAGCCGATGGAAAACCTCCGAAACTAAGTTGCGCAGATACTAAGGATATGAACATGACACTTGTTTCTGTTACCTCGGCAGTAATGAATGCTGAATGTAGGCCTAGTGACTGGTACGTAGATAATGGTGCGATAAGTCACATTACGAACGACAGAAATTCATTAAAGAATTTTCAACAATTTTCAACAAAACATTCAGTGACTACAGCTAGTGGTGACAAGATCGAAGCGATCGGAAAAGGTTCAGTAGACATTGAAGCAGCAGTTGGAGGAAAGTGGCATGCAATTACTCTGGCAGATGTTTGGTATGTACCAAAGATTCAGAAGAATCTATTCTCTGTTCTAGCAGCACAAGATAAGCATCCTAAAAGTGAATTCATATCAACTGCAGAAATTTGTAACTTCAAAGTTAACCAAGATGTCAAACTGGCAGGCATACGTGATCGATTTGGAGGACTTTTTAAATTGGCAGTGAGAAATATAAGACCCATTTCTCACAATGAAGTTAATGTCACAGGCAAAGATAATCTGCTACAGCTATATCTTGAAAGATATGGACATCGAAACAAGCGCCATGTGAAGTCAATTCTCAGCAAGGACCTAAACATCAAAGTGGAAACTGACAGTGAACTGTGTGAAGGCTGTATTTATGGCAAAGCTCGTCGTCTACTGTTTGGAACCAGAAAGAAGACAACGGAACCAGGAGAGCTTATCCACACAGATGTGTGCGGACCATTCCAAAAATCAGTGTCGGGATATCGATATTTTGTTCTTTTCAAAGATGACTACACAAAATTTAGGACAATCGACTTCATCAAAGAAAAAAGTGAGGTTGTGAAAAAGTTGAGTCAGTTTATAGCTGAAGCAAAGACAGCTGGACATGTTATTAAAGAACTTCTGAGTGACAATGGAAGGGAGTTTGACAATGAAGAAGTCAAGAAATTTCTTCAAAAGGAAGGAATCACACAGCGTCTCACAATGCCGTACACTCCTGAGCAGAATGGATGTAGTGAGAGAGAAAATCGAACAGTCGTGGAAACAGCAAGAGCCATTATGCATGCTCATGGAAATATTCCACAAAGACTTTGGGCTGAAATGAAAAATTCAGCTTCGTACATCCTGAATCGGACAGGACCTTCCAATGTTTCTGGGGTATCTCCATATGAGATGTGGTATGGCAAGAAACCTGGAACGAAGCATTTGCGAATAATAGGATCCACTTGCTATGTTCATGTTCCAAAAGACGAAAGAAAATGGATCGTAAAGCTGTGAAAGGGATTTTGATTGGCTATGATCACGATGAAGGGTATCGAATTTGGTGCAAAGAAGAAAACAGGCTAATCAGATCACGAGATGTAATTTTTGAGGAGAAGACTTTAATCGAGAGGAAAAGAATGGATATCCCAATAAATATCGAGCTACCTAACCAAGTATTTCTAGAATCAGGTACTCAGACAGAGGACCAGCCTGATGTTAAACCTCAGAGTGATGAAGAAGAGGATTTCTTGGGTTTCGACGACCTTTTCCCAGATGAAGATGACCACCAAAACAATGAGATGACTGGACGACAGCTGCGAGATCGGTCTACACTTAAACGTCCGAAAATTCTTCAAGACTATGTAGCATCTGTTTCAACAACTTTTAAAGAACCAGATGGCTATGCTGAAGCTTTGAAATCGGATGAACGGGATGACTGGAAAGAAGCCATGGATCGAGAAATGAGAGCACATCAAGAAAATGCGACTTGGGTCATGGAGGATTTACCGCCTGGAAAAAGATCCATTCCCTGCAAATGGGTTTATAAAATAAAAACAAATGCAGATGGCTCGGTGGATAAATTTAAAGCCAGGTTGGTGATAAAGGGTTTTTCACAACAGAAAGGTGTCGATTATGACCAGACGTTCAGTCCTGTGGCAAGAACATCTACTATTCGAACACTACTCGCTGTTGCTGCCAATGAAAACATGATGCTAGCTCAAGCAGATGTGTCAACAGCATTTCTCTATGGTAATTTATAGGACACCATATTCATGAAGCAGCCTGAAGGGTACAATGATGGTTCCAGTAGAGTATGTCATCTGAAGAAGAGCTTGTATGAGCCGAAACAAGCCCCTCGCTGTTGGAACAAAAAGTTCAGTGACTACATAATCAAATTAGGATTTCGAAGGAGTGAAGCTGATCCTTGTCTCTTCGTTAGGCAGAGAGGTTGCAGCAAAATTTTCTTCGTCCTCTATGTTGATGATGGCTTGATAGCAGCTGACAATGAGCATGAACTTCAGCAGTTTATCAATGATCTCAAGAAGGAGTTCAAAATTACTTCAAAGCCAGCATCGTTTTTCTTGGGACTAGAAATTAACAAAGACAAACATGGTTCTATCCAAGTTAATCAGAGTCACTACATTCAGAAGTTGCTGGAACGATTCGGCATGAGCAATTGCATGGCTGTGGCGACTCCTATTATCAAGGACAATGATACGGAGGAGAGTTCACCTAACACTGAGTTTCCATACAGACAAGCAGTTGGAGCTTTGATGTTTCTAATGTGTGGAACTCGACCAGACATTGCCTATGCTGTTGGAGTGGTGTCAAGGAGTCTTGAAAATCCAACAGAACGTGATGTGATCAAGGTGAAAAGGATCTTCCGTTACCTGAGAGGCACTTCAGATCATGGAATCATCTACAAGAATTATTTAAATAAAGGTGTCCTACAATGTTACAGCGATGCAGATCATGGGGGTGACCTCGGTTCAGGACGATCGACTTCAGGTGTACTTTGTCTCTATTCTGGTGCACCTATTTCATGGATTAGTCAACGACAACCTTCAGTTGCAATATCGACTACAGAAGCTGAGGTTGTAGCAGCCAGTGAAGCAGCACAAGAAATCATCTGGGTCAAGACTCTTTTGACAGAATTTGGCCAGTTGAATGCAACGCCTGATCTGCAGGTTGATAATGAAGCTGCAATTCGACTTGCTCAGAACCCCTAGTTTCACCGAAGAACCAAACACATCCGTGTGAGACATTTCTTCGTTCGTGAACTGGTAACCGCTGGTGAAATTACTGTTTCAAAAGTGGATACAGAGAAGCAGCTCGCAGACATGCTTATGAAACCATTGTTTGCAACTCGACTCCAACAATTGTGTGACAGCATGGGGGTCTGTCTGCAAGTTATTGAATAAGGGAGAGTGTTGATGTTATCCAATAATTTTCTTCTTCTGTAACATTTCATTTTACAATGTTGGTGTTCTGTGTTACTCGTGTGCCTTTGGTGTTCAAAATAGTGTCCTACCTAATGTAGGCTATATTGCAGTTTGTTCATAAACAACTTATTATTCAGAGTATTCCAAGTGTTATCTGGTGATTTAACTAAAGACATCAATATAAACATTGTTTAAACCTTCGGATGCTAACATTTTGTGTCTAGGGGAAGTTTTTAGTGAAAGGAATCGTGATCTATACTACGATACTCCCGAGACTCCTGTCTCAAAGACCTCAGATTGAAATTCCGATTCTGGCAAGAAGTTCCATTCAAGTCCGACAGCCAGAAAAGATGTGGAAAAATGGGAAGAGTAGGTTCGAATTACACCTCAGTCATCCTGAAAGTGGTATTACATGAATAAAGATGTATGTACAAGATTCCCCACCTCCACCCCAAGCGAATGTTGTGATGGCACCTAACATAAGGTCACGGCCGCCTCCTTCCCAATCCTGGCCCTTATTACAAGTACATACTTAAACAGATGCCACAAAAAACAGGTTATCAGATACATTCCACATGCATGTCTAATTACATGGGGGTGGATGATCAAGATGTCCAAATCTTCTAAAATGAATTAACAGTAACAGCACATGCTAATTTGTGAAATGCAAGTGTGTAGAGGTGGTGCTTGTTGTTTTAATGGACTGAACACTAAGGTCATTTGCCCCACCTACCTTGGGTGAGAAGCGAGCAGCTAAACTACTATGCTATCATGTGATGAATCTAATGGCAGATTATATGTGACAGAGTGTAGATAAAATGGGCAGCTATTACTAAGGCATTTGACTCAATGAGGAGGAACATAATTTCTTGGAACCTTGATACTTTAGTCGAGGGAAATGAGGTTCTCTCTCATCTAGTCCATAACATGCTGCAGAGAAACACAGTCATAATTTCACAACGTAACGGCATCTAAAACGATTACTCAGACCAATGGCGTACTACAGGGGATCCTCTCAGCCTACGATGTCGTAAAAGCGATAAGAGGAGAAGCGGAGAACGTAAGAATATATCTCTACACTGACGATATGGTACTAGGCTAAGAAGACATCACAGAAGTACAAAAAGCCTTAAATGCTTTGGAAGTCTGGATGGACACTAACCATTTAGCGGCCAACCCACAAAAGACAGAACACATGATCTTCAGAAGAGGTGGGCCGTTTTCCCCAAAGACGTTTTGCTTTATAAGCACGAGGCACTATGAATTTTAAACAACTTCAAATACCATGGCTTAACCCTACATACAACTGTATGATCCTACAGAATACACATCAGATTAAGAGCAACAGGGGCAGTAAAATCAATATACAACATTAAATGTCTTAATAGATTATCTCTGAATACTGCCACGGCTCTATTTGATGCCATAATTATCTCTATCCTGATTTAGGAGTTAGAGATTATTTATGATAAGCTATTCACCAACCTCAAGATGCTAGTAAAGGTAAAGGCACACTTCTTAAAGACAGCCAGATACACTGTAATAATAATGATTGAAAAAAATATATTTATTCTAATAGTATATGATAGAAGTATTAAGGGAGCAATTTTTTGTCATGTTATTAAAATTAAATTATTTCGTCAGTCTAAACCTTCTATAGTTATACAAGAACAGGATTAGTATACGAACTCACCAGAGAACCTTTCGTAATCTAAACACAGACTTACGCTACCTCTACCCTGTACGGATAGTTGGAAAGGCAACTGCAGGAAAAGGAAGCGAAGAAAGCCGAGATCTGGAGTGAATTCTACTCTACAGAGGCTATGGTGGGCGGACATAGACCAGGAACTGCGACACTTCATGACTTCAATGGCCATCCATGGATACCACCACAGGGCTTGCAAGTTAAAATCCTCTCACGACCCAAGTGGCAAGTGCGTGTGTGAATAATGTGATAATCTCTGTGAATGTTATCACGCTATGAAATGCAATAAACTATCCAAGCCAATATTAGAGTTATTAATTCCAAATGAAAGTCAGTCATTTCTTTTCCACTTTCATTTCGATAATATATGATTTTCATATCTTATTTCATGTTCTGAGGAACATTACCAATTGAAATTACTAACTCTGGTCACTACTGGAACGGATATTTGTGCTAAATTACGTGAAATATGCGTTTTTATTTATTACTCATTTAACAACGGCAGCCATTTTCAACAGTGCTCGAGGTCTCTTCAAACGTTACCAAGGCGCACGCATTGACATCACTAGTTGCCAACATGTGGTATACGGTACAAAATTCACCACACTTATTAAAGATTATTGATGCGTGACTACCCCACTGTGCGTGACAAATACCTAACGCGGCCCAGTAACAGTTATTGTTTTAGACAGAAGCCATTGGTCTCTTATAGGTAGCGGTGCATGACCTATCATTCTCTCATAACTTTTCTAAAGTACAAAAATTAACCAAAATACCTGTAGTAATGGTCAGGAAATAATCTGGAGATAATGTAGTAATAGATGTTTACTCGGTTAAACTGTACATTGCGATACGGCAGCGTCTAGGGAATTTTTAGGGACCTCAGAGACGTCACCGTCATGTCACGGCACGTATCGATATTGACTCGCTTTGTTTGCCGGGAGTCAGCTGGTTAATACATCAGTTTCGCACGCGGTTTTGTTCGAGAAGGATGTCCATTTTTCACCGATTTGAGTTTTGTAACCGTAATTTGAACAATTATTATTCCCTGAATAACCTATAGAACAAGATTTTGATATTAGCAGTGTCGTGTGCACGATTGTGTTGGCGATTTGTAGTAAAATTGTTGAATTCCTGAAGTTGTTGCATTCAAATAAAATGTTGTTACGCGTTACCTGTGTGAACGTGTGGTCGAAAATTACTGCTTCTTTTTGTACATGTGGAATAATACGCCCTTTGGATCTATCGGTGAGTTTTTTACGATGCTCATATATTTATTTTGGTTGTTGCATTTAATAGAAAAGTTGCACTGTACTCTTCTAAAGCCATAGACAATGCCATTTGTCTAAACGATAATATTAAGTCAGGCACGGTGTTGTGGAATACGCCTGTTAAAATAGTAATGGATGGGTAAAATTTAGACAAATTGGCATTTACATGAACACTTGAAAAAGAGATATGACAGTGTTTTGTATTAGACCTATCGGCCTATATAGTAGAGCCATCATTACTTCCGACTTGACGTTTCAGTGCTAGGCTCGAGTTTCATTCGCTAAATCGTGACATTGCGAACGAAACTCAATTTGTCGTGATATATCGATGTGAATGGCTGCCTGCGATTGTCTAGTTAAAGTGATTTTCCTTCTGACCGCTAGATAACTCTAGGGTAACACTGAAACGTCAAGTCGGAAGTAATGATGGCTTTACTATAGGTCTTGTATTTGACGTTTCATATAGTATGTCTGTGACGCGTTATTAAACAGTATGTTAAGGATTGTGATTTCTAATTGAGATACAAGTATTTGCAGCCAATATTGGAAAACAAAAATACCAACCTAGTGGGAGGGCACACCCCCCCCCCCCCAACTTTGGAAAAAAAACGAAACTACACAAAACCATTTCTTGCTATGTGGAGGGGTCAATAACATTATTGACCACAATGTTTTATCAGAATATTACAATGTGCCAGCAGCTAGGTTAGGTTTGTTTATGCGTGGGAAATGTAGTTAATGTATTGATGCCAACCGGCGATTATTACAGACCGCGATCGTTTGTGTATAACTTTTTTATAAAATCAAACTGGCTGCTTTTGTGATGTTATCAAACACTTGACGAAATGCTTCTCTGGCAAGATTATGGGAAAAGCCTTGGTTATAGGTTATTTTGGGTGGTGACAACTCAATAACAGAAATGAGCATTAAAACACCTTCGAAACGCATTGTGTTTCGTCATCTGTAATTTATTTATTGGCCTACCTCAATTTGATACGCCGTACATATGAAAATATTTTAATTTAGGATTACATTTATAAGACATATTTTTAAAATTCTGTTTCGGGATCTGTAATTCGCCTATATAGTTAAATTTATATATAGAGAGATTACAGATGACGTTACGCTTCGTAATTAATTTAATTTTATATTTATAAGACATTGTATCAAAAGCTGTAATTGGCCTAGGCCTATATAGCTCAATTAAAGATTTCGATGCAATGTTTTATTAATATGAAATTATAATAATTACGATGTGTATCGTCATCTGTAATTGATCTACACAGGCCAATTATAGATTTCGATGCGGAAAATTAAAAATATCAAATGAAATTACGATGTGTATCGGAATCTGTAATTGATCTATATAGGCCAATTACAGATTTCGATGCGGAAATTGTAAAGTATAACGTTAAATTGCGAAATTTTATTACGCATCGGAATTGTTAATTGAGCTATATAGGTAAATTATAGATTTTGATGCAATGTTTTTATTTACGAAATGAAAATAATTACGATGTGTATCGGAATCTGTAATTGACCTACATAGGCCAATTATATATTTCGATACGGACATTGGAGGCTGGATTTAGACAGCTCCTTAACCCGGCCCATGAGGCAATTATAATTGGCTACATGGATAATTCTTGACAGGCGCGTCCACGTCGCGGGGTGGGCAACGGTACTGTAATATTACCATGGAACTACAGCACCGGCTAAGTTCTGGTGAGGACCCAGTCCTATGGGGTATAACATAGGTCCCGTGCACAGGGTTACATGCGAAGACCTCAACGGAATCTGCAGCGGAGAAGATGGACTTCGGAACAGTGGAGATTGCGGAAGAGGCAACCCAGTACTCAGGGGATAGTAAGAGTACAGCATCAATCGGCAGCGTCAGTCTCCCAGGTTAGGGGCGGCTGCAAGGGCGTCTGTTTTCCCATGTTAGGGGCGGCCTGTATAATAGCTGGCAGTAGCTTCATAAAATGCCTTTGGGAGTGGCGACACCATCGTAATAATAGCCTAAAATGGAAATGGCACTTCCAATGATTCGGAGGTTAGGGCGTACCCTGCAGGCGACGCGCAGTTCTTTTGGTACTGGGGGAACTGTGAGAAATGGGCGACCAGTAACCGAAATTAAAGAGGGAATCATGAATGTCATGACCCTGACAGGCAAGGTGGAGGAGGTGGTAGACTTCATGGAGAGGGAGAATGTTGGATTGATGGGGCTGAGTGAAGTGAAATGGAAAGGTTAAGGGAGGAAGAAATTGAGGAAAGGATATACATTATACTGGAGTGGTGGCCAAGAGGCAAATAATGGCGTGGGACTGATAACCTCGAAACAACTGGAGGAGTATGTTGAAGTGGTAGAGTGTGTGAGTGACAGAATAATGAAAATTAGAATGAAGATGAAAAATGACATGATGGACTTCATACAAGTGTATGCACCACAGACTGGAAAAAGAGAAGAAGATATTGAAGTATTCCTGGAGGATGTAGAAAGAGTAATTTCAGATGTAGAAGTGGTGATCATGGGAGATATGAATGCACAAGTTGGAAACGAGAGACAAGGAAAGGAAGAAGTCATTGGACCATTTGGATATGGGAAAAAGATCCGGGAAGGAGAGGAACTTGTAAATTTTTGTGAAAGGAATGGACTGATTGTGGGTAATTCATGGTTTCGGAAGAAAAACAGCAGGAAAATTACGAGATATGGTTGGGGTGATAGAAGAACAAAATCAGTAATTGACTACTTTCTGGTGGAAAGGACTAATCGCAGAAAGCTGATAGATGTGACAGCTTTACCAGGAGAAGCATTTGATGGGGACAATAGAGCTGTGGTGGCGAAATTTAGATGGGAAAAATTGGAAAACCTAAAGGAGATCAGAGAAAGTAAAATAAAAGTATGGAAATTGAAAGACAAAACTGTACAGGAAGATTTTCAGGAGAGATTGAAGCAACAAATCCCAGTTACTGAAGTGGAAAACATAGAAGAGGAATGGTCCCACTTTAAAAAGGCATTTGTTGGTGCAGCAGAGAGTGCTTGTGGTAGGTTGTCAACAAGAGTGAAAGAGAAGGAGACACCGTGGTGGAATGAGGAAGTGAGGAAAGCAGTGAAAGAAAAGAAGTCTGCATGGAAAGAATGGAACCGAGATCAAACAGAAGAAAGCAAAAGGAAGTATCACGACAGCAAACGGAGGTGTAAGAAAGTGGTACGAGAAGAAAAGAAGAAAAGTTGGGAAGAATTTACACGAAGAATGGAAACAGATGTAAGTGGCAGTAAAAGGATGCTGTATGGGCTTCTAAGAAGTAAGAGGAAAGAAAGAGTTACCACAAAGCTGGTGAAAAAGGAAGATGGAGAGTTGTTAACACACCCAGAAGAGATAAAGGGACGATGGAAGGAGTATTTGGATAAGCTATTGAATGTGAGCAATTGTACTGGTGAGATGGAAGTGACACAATCGGACGACTCTATAACAGAAGATGATATAACAATGCTGGAGGTGGAATTAGCAGTACAGAAAATGAAGATGGGAAAAGCAACAGGGGTGGATGAAATCCGTGTAGAAATGGTAAAGGCTGCTGGACCTATTGGTATGCAATGGTTGTATCGACTGCTAAAGTGTGTGTGGAAACGGAAATGTGTACCAGAAGACTGGGAGAAAGGGCTAATAATACCAGTGTTTAAGAAGGGGGACAAGAAGGTGTGTGATAACTATAGAGGGATCACCCTCTTATCACAGATAGTAAAAATACTGGAAAGAATATTAGAAAGAAGAATGAGAAGAAAGGTGGAAGGAGAGTTGCAAGAGGAACAGTATGGCTTCAGGAGTGGAAGATCCACAGAGGACCCGATCTTTAGCTTGAGGCAGGTGATGGAAAAGAACTGGGAATATGGAGAGGATTTGATCATGACTTTCATAGATCTAGAAAAGGCATATGATAGTGTCCCCAGAGAGAAAGTATGGGAAACCATGGTTAAGAAGAGACTGGGAAGAGAAATGTTGGAAATGGTGCAAGCAATGTACAACAACTGTGTTAGCAGGGTACTGACCCCAGTTGGAAAGACAGATTGGTTTAGGAACAAGACTGGACTAAGACAGGGGAGTGTGCTGTCACCTCTCTTGTTAATAATGGTGATGGATGAAATTGTAAAGGAAACAAAGGAAGCATATGGACATAAAGAAATGAAGTTACTGTTATTTGCAGATGATATTGTGGTCTGGGGAAGGAACACCGAAGAAGTGCAAAAACAACTAGATGCACTGAACGAAAATATTCAGAAGTACGGCTTGAAAATCAGTATAGAGAAAAGCAAGACCATGGTGATGACAAGAGGGGAAAGACAAGGAAAGGGCACTGTGAAAATTGGAAGTCAGAGTTTGGAAATTGTGGACACATTCAAATACCTAGGAAGTGAATTGATGCAAACTGGTAGGTTGGACATGGAGATTGGCAGGAGGGTACAGCAGAGCAATGCATTCTATCAAAGTGTAAGAAAACTTGTTTGGGATAAGGAAGTACCAAGGAAAAGCAAGGAGGTAATGTATAAAGTGTACTATGTTCCCATATTAACTTATGCAGCTGAGACTTGGACCCTGACAAGCAGGCAAGAGAGTAGAATCAAGCCAGTGAAATGAAATTCCCAAGAAGTATGATAGGAAAGACAAGGAAAGACAGAGTGAGGAATGAAGAAGTTAGGAAGGAAGTTGGGATGGGAAAACTAAATGAGAGAATTGAGAAGAATAAACTAAGGTGGTTTGGACACGTAAAGAGGATGGAGGAAAATAGAATACCAAGACAGATGATGGAGGCGAAGTGAAAGGGTAAGAGAGCAAGAGGAAGACCTAGAACAAGGTGGATTGATTCAGTGAAGAACAGCATAAGAAAAAGAAATCTGGACTGGGACAAGATCGTGGAAGAAGAATGGTGGAAGGACAGAGGAAAGTGGAGAAGTGCCATAAATACCCCGACCCGGCAGGAGCTGGATAAGGGGAAATGATGATGATGATGACGGACATTTTAAATATATGACGTGAATTTGCGAAATTTTTATATGTATCGGAATCTTTAATTGAGCTATGTAGGTCAATTATAGATTTCGATGCATTGGTAGTTTCAAAGGTTTTTGTGTTTCCCCACCCAAAAAACCCCTGTTACCCAGGCTTTTCCCTTAAGCTTGCTAGAGGAGTATTTCGTGACGTCGTTGATGACATCACGGAAGCCGCCATTTTGTTTCAGGGGAATTTCATATGCGGATGGATCGCAATGTATAGTTTTCCCGTTTACTCTATAACCCGCCCACCATCCCAAATACGATCACGACTTATATAGATGAAATTCCAGCTGCGTCTGCCATTTTCGCCATTAATTATGCACTATTGTCCGTCCAGAGTTAAGAGTGTACTATGGGCTTTAACATTTAGCGGACTCCCCCAGAATTGATGACTTCGAAGTCTTTAAAACTGGATTTTCACTAAGTTATTTAATAGGTTAATGGTCATGGGTGGAGAGTATATGATCCTCAGCATTCATTTAATGATATGTAATTCTTACATTCTTGATATGCAACATGATTTTGTAATGTATGTGACAGCAGTGTCTGCGCGCTGGATGGAACAGCGCGCGCCCTGTAGTACGTGTTTTAGCTCTCCCCAAGATATTTGAAACAGTGTTGGAGTGTAAGGATCGTTTTGTGTAATATAAAAATAATTGTGGTTTAGGTATAATTGGCATTAAATATATGGCTGATGTTCCGTTGCGAAACGTAAACCCGGGGAAATTTTAAGTCGCACAGAACGACAGATAGTTTGCAACGTCTACAATTACATAAAGACCAAGAATCAGGAGAAAAGTGCTGCTGTACATTTTTGAAAAACCAGTGATGATATTATATTATTATTATTAACTACTCACCTGCAATAATGTGCATAACAGAACTTTCATGCAGTTAAATTACGCGATTTGAGGCGATTGAGAGGCTTGTAGTTTTGTGTAAAATAAATCGCTAAGGCTCATTATGAAATGGATAATGATTGTTTTGAGAAATATTATAAAGAACAGATTGTCGCAAATTTCCCACATCAGTCTGTAGTATTTGCCATTCATTGTCCAATGTACGTTGTGCCACTGAATTTTTGGTTTACTTTCTTTCATCTATCTATATTCTATACCGAGCTCGATAGCTGCAGTCGCCAGTATCCAGTATTCGGGAGATAGTGGATTCGAACCCCACTGTTGGCAGCCGTGAAGATGGTTTTCCGTGGTTTCCCATTTTCCCACCAGGCAAATGCGGAGGCTATACCTTAATTAAGGTCACGGCCACTTCCTTCCCACCCCTAGCCCTTTCCTGTCCCATCGTCGCCATAAGACCTATCTGTGTCGGTGCGAAGTAAAGCAACTTGTGAAGGAAATCTTTCATCAACGCGTGTAATAATATGTGAAGTATCATTTATGATAAGAACAAAATTACTTGTTATTTCCGGGTACTCTCTTCGCCTCTGCAGATGAAAGTGACTCACTGGGATCCGTGTAGATTTCGTTGCGACAGATGATTTGTATCCTGTCACTGACCTAGGCCGACCTTGGAGAATATATTGTCATATTAGGTATTAAACTTGATCCGTATCTAACGGATGACTCAGGTTAGATTTCATGTCATTTCAATAGTTTTGTCATAACCATGCCGAACGTAACTAAAATTTGAATCTAAATAAATAGTAAATTGTCGCAGTATTTATAATCCGTTCTAAGCATTGTTATGTAAATCAATTACTATCCTCGGCTCCCCCACTCCTTAAGGGAATAACTCAGTCTTTATCTTTATTAAAAACTGATCATCCAAATTGTTATCCTTACGGGAATTATAGCAAAAGGTTGCAGATTATAACGGCGCGAAGGATCGAAATTCCGTCGGGATGAGGAGCTTGCTGATACTCAGTCCGGCAGCGGGCTGTACTACTCGTGTGGAGTGCTGTACAATAGCTGCCCTTCTAGACTCGCTAGGCGTGGCAACACTTGTGCCATAAGAGCCCGTAGTACACTCTTAACTCTGGACGGACAATAGTACAGTATTGCCAACCCCACACTTATGGTACTACTTCGTATATGCGTGGTACCTTGAAACAAAACAGCGCTGAGTTCACTCGACAGTGCACTTAGTTTGAACCAGTTTGCAATGGATTGTGCAAGCTGTCTCATTACATTACGTAATTTCAATCGGCGTTGACTGAAAGGAGTGTTTCTTGTTTTGTTTTCTCCACATTGAATGTGTATTTTTTAGTGGTTGTTTTTTCCCACTGTAATAATTTGTGTTCTATTAATAATAATCATCATCCAAACCAATACTGTTCTACATACAAAACAAACCTAACCTGGGACTTACACCCCAGACCCCCTTGCTTGTAGTGCATACAATCGGTAATTTTCGTCTAACCAAGTAGCGACCTATGGTTTCGTCCCCACAGTCGTCTAACCAAGTAGCGACCAATGGTTTAGTCCAGACACCCATTTTAGATCATCAATATTTTTCGTCCAGACAGTCTCCAAACATCGCTACAGGGGATTGCGGTAAAGTGAAGTTGGCACCATTGTCTCATACAAGCATTATTTACAAATACAAATAATACACATAATCCCAATTATTTCTTTTCTCACATAATTACATTACGTGTGTCGTCTGGTGTATTTTTGTATCGGACATGTTGGCACCTACTGATGTCAATGTGTGCGCCTCGTTGTGAGTGCTCGCTGCGGCAGTTTCACATACTAAATACGTTGATGAACATGGCTGCGATTGTTAAATGAACAATAAATAAAAACACATATTTACATGATTTAGCTCATATATCCTGTGCAGAAGAGATCAATTAATAATGTCCTCCCAAAAGATGAAATAAGGTATGGAAATTATAAATTGTCGAAATGAAAGCAAAAAGGAAAAGTGATACGTCGTGCACAATAAAATTTCTTATATACACAGTAGTACCGTAAGCACGGGGTTGGCAATATTGTATTCGATTTTTATCGTCATGTGTAGTGTGTTGACTGGGGAGGAATGTGTGAATGTAAGGACGAGGAATTGGAAGGTAGCGGCTGTGGCTTATAGTTAGGGACCAACCCCGGCATTTGCCTGGAAGGAAGATGGGAAACCACAGAAGACCATCTTCAAGGTTGCCGGTGAGGGGTGGGAGATTCAAACCTCCTCGCCTCCCGGATGTGAGACACTGCCTGCATCCACAACGACCACGGCTAACTCGCCCAGTACCGTACTTGATAATTCATGTGAATAATGGCGGACACGGCTGGAATTTTACTATTATAAGTCGTGATCTAAATAAGGGAAGGTGGGCAGGTCATGGCAAGCAGAGGAGTAAACAACTATTACTACACCATTTCTTGTTATATTATTTATCATTACACAAGGTAACTTATATTGGCTAATTTCAGTACGGTACTTAAGATTTTTTTTTTTTGAATAACTGACGTTTCATTCAGCGTTACCTAGGAGTTTTGTAAGATCATACTGTGATCCTCTTCACTCAATGCACAATTTTTGCACCCTATTAAATTAAATAATTAATAAAAATACTGCAAAGTAAAATGCACAATGTGAATAGGCCTACCGTAGTTTACACTTAAAAAATAAGTTATACTCTGAATTACCAATAAAGCTCGCTGACAGCTGTCAAAACTAGCACGTGGGGAAATGCTGCGTTGCCACTGAGGCAGATCATGACTCATAACATTCCAAGAGGCTTGCAGGAAGACACAAATACTGGGGAAGTTAGCCCCCTGCCTGGCGGTCTAATGACCGTGACGAGTGAAGTCACACTGAGTCAAACCATGTGCTCACTGCTGTGTCGGCATACATTGCAACATTGCTCACTGCCATGGAGACCGTTACCCCTCTCGTCTCCACTCCTCACCTCACCCATCAAGCGAATGACAGCTTTCACCGAGCATCTTTTGTAAATCAGAGTATAGTATGGCCATGTAATCTATAGAATAGTCTTAAGTTTCAAACCATTTATTAATGTCTTCAATTGGTGATCAAAGAAATCCTTCTCCTTGTAAGTCTGAACAGCACATCTTCCACATACTCGGACAGGGTCCACAAAACACATGCGGGGAAGGCCAATTTTGGTATCACAGCAAGCTCCACAGTAGATGCGTCCACATCGCCTGCAGTGATGCTAAAATCATCACAAATGTTAAAAGCCACAATAGGCTAGGCCTACTGATGGAGTTATACACACATTAGTTACGGCCAAAAAGCGAATACTCACCTTTCTTCTGATGAAATCAAATTTTGTTTTGCATTCTGAACAGTTTGATATCTGAAATATGAAAATTCATTATTTCTTTCAATATTAAAATACAATTCTCCAATAATCAAAGTCATATATAAGGCATACACCAACTTCTCTGTCAGGAATCCATTCAGGTTCACCGAGGACAAACGGGCTTCGGAAATTGTCGTCGGTAGACACTATCCTCAATCCAGATTTGGATCTAATTAATTTCTTAGCACATCCAGACTCCATTTTTGACATTCTGGAATGAAACCAACGGTGAAATAACCGGAGGAACATCAAATTATTTAATTTTAGAAATGTCCCACCACCTCACTTCAGAATTTTAAAAAACTTGTGAGGTTAGAAAATAAAATATGCAGTTAACGAGGCTACTTGTCCAACATGAAATACATTTGCGTTAGTTAAATAAGAAAGAAATGTAATGTTAATTTGGTAAATTTCATTACCATGCCTATATTCTAACTGTTTTGAGATGAACAGAAATTGTTTACGTTTCGCATCGAATGAAAGAAAACCGTACAGGTAATAGCCAAAGAATATCTTGTCATTCTTTGACAGTTCATCGCCACTCCTCTTCGGATCCGGGCGACAAACACATATTTACACACACATTCTTTGGTCATGCTTAGACATACCGACAATCGAGAGAACGAGAGTAAATGAATCGAAAATTTCACCAGCAAATTATTAATGGGATATATCGAGAAGTTTTGTATGTAGGTAGTCTTGTTTTGTTACAACGTGATGAGCGACATGGATGCCGAGCAGCTGAAGGAAGCCGCTAATACTTACTTTAAGAAAGGGGATTATGACAAAGCTATCGAATTGTACACTCAGGCTATTGAGTTGAATCCCTCAACTGTGTATTATGCGAATAGAAGTTTTGCGTATCTGAAGACTGAATGTTTTGGTTATGCTTTGAATGATGCATCTAAAGCTATTAGTTTGGACAGTTCATATGTGAAAGGGTATTATAGAAGGGCAGCGGCTTATATGTCCTTAGGCAAAATTAAGTCGGCTCTGAGAGACTTTGAGGCAGTTACGAATGCTAGGCCCAACGATAAAGATGCCAAAGCTAAGTACTCCTTTTGCAATAAAATTGTCAAACAAATGGCATTTGAAAGAGCTATTGCTGTTGATGATTCGAAAAAAAGTGTAGCCGACAGTGTAAGTACTGATTTAGAACAAATGGCAATTGAAGCTGACTACAGTGGACCTATACTCGTAAATGGGACTGTAACATTAGAATTTATGTTATCTCTTATGGAAACCTTCAAAGCTCAGGGCAAGCTTCATCGAAAATTTGCGTATCAGATATTGCTGAGTGTGAAACAGGTCTTCATGGAACTTCCCTCTCTAGTAGAAATATCAGTTCCTGATGGGAAGAATTTTACTGTTTGTGGAGATATTCATGGACAGTTTTATGATCTAATGAATATATTTGATCTCAATGGACTTCCGTCCCCGAGTAATCCGTACCTCTTCAATGGTGATTTTGTTGATCGAGGATCGTTCTCTGTAGAATGTATATTTGTATTGTTCGGATTTAAATTGCTATATCCTGATAATTTTTTCATGGCAAGAGGTAATCATGAAAGTGAAAATATGAACAGAATGTACGGTTTCGATGGAGAGGTGAAATCAAAGTATTCCGCCAAAATGGCAGAATTATTTACTGAGGTGTACAATTGGTTACCTTTATGCCATCTGATCAACAATAAAGTTTTGATTATGCACGGAGGCCTATTTTCAAGAGATGATGTAACATTGGACGAAATTAGAAAAGTGGAGAGAAACAGGCAACCGCCGGAAGAAGGCATTATGTGCGAGCTGTTATGGTCGGACCCGCAACCTCAGCCTGGTCGAGCGCCTAGCAAACGTGGAGTAGGAACACAATTCGGCCCCGATATTACCAAAGTATTTCTAGAAAGAAATGGTTTGGATTACATTATCAGAAGTCATGAAGTCAAAAGTGAAGGTTATGAAGTTGCACACGACGGACTCTGCATCACTGTTTTTTCCGCTCCAAATTACTGTGACACGATGGGCAACAAGGGCGCCTTTATTACCTTCAAAGGAGGTGACCTAACACCCCAGTATACTACCTACGAAGCTGTCTCGCATCCAAATGTGAAGCCAATGGCCTATGCAAATAACATTATGAGTCTTCTTTGTGGATGAAACACGAATTTTTGGTGTTGGAGAAATGGACAGTGCTGCGTAACAGTTGGCAGGACGGACGGAGTGCGCTGGCAAAGAATATGGGTGCGCTGGGGTGCAATCAATCATGGTGTCAGTGATTTTGTCTGTTGTCAGTGTTTACATGCACGTGTTTAAAGAGGCTGTGAAGAGACTGAATCCCTAGAAAATGTAAAACGTGCGCATTCATCCTGCTTTATTTGCTGTGTTGGTTTTATTTGTCAGAATGGGAGAAACAAAAACTCATGACTGGATAAGCGATTCAAAGAAATTGGGAGGTTCGATAAAGCCAATTGAGGTTAGAATTTGAATACTTTTGAGTTAATTATGCGGTTTGTGCAATTTACTGTACAATTTAATTTTACTGACACAGAAGTATATGATAACCAAGCCAGACCTAAGTCTTTAAATTCTTCGTCACGTTTATGTCATTTAGTTATGGTTCAATTGTAGGTGTATGTGCCGTTTCTAATTTTCCTGCGACTTTTTTTCTTCGCTATAATGTGTACAGTGGGTGATTTCCACACATTAACTTATGTGTTGGACTGAAGAACCTCTGTAATTATTTTTTCTTTTTTAAATTTCACCATACTTTATTCTCACTCTCAGTTAAGAACCTCTTGACCATGAACATATATTCATCGTTCTCTATTTATGTCAGTTTTGTACTGGTCTTTCTTTAAGGTGATTGTTTATTTTTTTTCTTGCATTCATTGAACATTATTTTGAAATTTTGTTAGATTTTGTAATGCCAAAATTGTTGAAAAGTATTGGTTATTTTACACTGTTTGTGTGCAGTCATGTACATTTTAATCAAGAGATTGATAAAAATTATAAAATCTATGGAAAGCAATTTTTCATTTCTGGATTTCCTATGTCTGTCTAGGCCTATTTGGTATTGGATGGGATATTGAAGTCTTAAGTAATAGGCCTAATAAGAGTTGTGCAAAATGTTCAATATTAGTTCTTGCTACCAAGGAATTTAAGATCTTGTTCACTTAATTTAATCGTGTCGGAGAACATGTTGAATCAAGACAATTAAATTGTACTAGAAGCAACTGGCATTAGGCCTACTATAAACATTGCATGGTTATTTGAATAATCCTAGGTATACACACACGTATACGTATACTCAATGCAGTAAGACCAGTATTTTGCTAATTTGCAAGCTTCAGGTGTTCCGTCCGTCAGGTTCTATAGAGAACTTCTAATTGGACACAACTTGCAAATGAGGTGGTTCATTGTTTGTACCTCACCATATTCACACAAAGTCTAGTCACTTTTGCCACGACTGGGTATATGTGCTCGTATATCTTGTCACAATGTTTACAGAGGCAGTTGGTGTTAGGCTTGCGGTAAGTCTTACGGGTGCAAATCCTGCAGTGGAATCCATGAAATACTAATGTGGCCACGATGTTCATAGTTCGTTTCTATCCATTTTCAGTTATTATTTCTCACTCTTAAGTGGTCTGTGGAATGGAAAAGCAGTCAACTCTTTATTTCCATTTGAGCTTCAAAATAGATTTTTCTTTCTCTGCATCAATATTGGCAAAAATGAAATAGCCTGCAATTAAGTCTTCAATACCACTCTTAAGTGCCAGTTACCATGTGAGCCAAAATAGTCCATACCATTGTGCAGGACTAATGCATGTGTTGCTCAATGAACCTAACAGTTTTAGTTTATGTGATGCTTACCAGACCTAACTGGCATTAACCAGGGTAGAAGTTGAGTCAAGTTGTATATTGACTTGGAGTTAGTTATTGTTGTTTTAAGGGGGCCCTTATTGATATGGATTAGGCCTATGTTGTCATGATGCAATACCTTCACCATGATATTTATAACCTGTCCCATACCCTAATTTAAGTTATGAGTAATAATCCAATTGAAATTTAGGCCTATACATATTCGTGTGTACCTGAATAAAGCCTTGGTTGTGGTCCAGATAGAGAACGGACGGTATGTGGTGAGGCTTCAAGGTCATGGTACTGTATGAGTGGTGGGGAGCCAAAGGCTGGTGAAGACTCCCCTCACCTAACTGCGCCGAGCTCAAGACAGTTGCATGTACAGATTTTAAGCATTAACATGCGATGTCGACTGTATTGCGGATGACGAGTGACGGTTGATGCTGTTCCCCCCCACCACCACTGAAACATGGCTGGAAATCTGACTGCCCAGAGCAGTTAGCTTGACCTTGAAGCCTCACCACATACTGTCCGTACTCGACATCCTTGTATCATCACTAGGGGTGGATGTTGGTGACATAAAAACCTGCATAAAATACTCGATACAATGCTCCGAATTTATAAATAATGTTCCAGTTAACTTGCATAAATGTATAACATGAAAATGGTAGTCAAAATGTCAAATCTTTTATTTTATTTGGAACCCTATTTAAGTTAGTGAGACTTATACCAGGTGGTAGGCTACTCAAAATATCTGAGAATTTGATTGTACCGGTCAAACCAGTAGTAGGACGATATTCCAATACTAGGTGTCTCAAGGTGCATGTGTTAGCTACTGCCGTACAAAGTTGCTTCATCTTTGGCGCATACAGTTGTGAGTTGTAGTGGTGCGTGTCAAGAAGAGTTCCAGTGATTCGGTGAATTGTCAAATGGATATCGTGAAGGAGCAAAGTATTTGTATCAAATTCTGTTTCAAGTTGAAGAAAACTACTGCTGAAACCAACCACATATTGACAGAGGCGTGTGGTATTGTGCACTGAGTCGAGCAAGAACATTTGAGTGGTTCAAGCGCTTCAAGGCCAACAATCTGTGGAAGATGACAAACATTCTGTCAACCGTCAACATGCTCAACACTGGATTATGAAAGTAAGTTACATGATTCACGAAGACAGAAGGCAGACAATTCACGATGTTTGTAACGGACTTGGGCTGTCATACGGTACATGTCTGCGAGGATTTGAGGCGACTGAGGGAAAAATGATCAGAGTTGTAGAGAAAGAAAGACTGGGTCGTGCACCATGACAACGCACAGGTCGCTTGTTGCGAAGGAATTCCTGGCCAAAATCTATATGGCAGCGGTCCCCTACCCTCCCTACTCGCCAGACCTAGCCCCGTGCGGCTTTTACCTGTTACCGAAGATAAAAAATTGCATTGAAAGGGCGATTTTTGACTCCATTGAAGACATCCAAGTGGAATCGCAACAGAGCCTGACACGCACCACTACAACTCACAACTGCCTGCACCAAAGATGTCGCAACTTTGTACCTCAGTAGCTAAGACATGTACCTCGAGACACCTAACGGCGGAATGTCGTCCTACTACTGGTTTGACTGGTACAATCAAATTATCAGATATTTTGGATACCACCTCGTATGAAACAAATTTTCTGATATAGGCTACAGCAATACATTGTAATTTTCATTCGTATAAAAATAACATTATTCTGAATTTGGGTACATCCAAGTAAGCATACCAATGATGATGAAACTGAACAGAATATAATTAAAATATGTAATTAAGGCTTGAGCAGCCAGGCTCTGCCTGTCACAAGTCAAGACAACTAGGGGGAGTGATAGAGGAGTAACACCTCTAAAAAATACCTTGGGCCACCTGACCCGGCAGGTACTAACTTGTAAGGGTCCCTTGCCAGGGTACGGTGAAGACCTCAAGGGCAGCTACAGTGGAGAGGATATTCTTCGGTACAGTGCAGATGGCGGAAGGGGCAGCTTAGTGCTCGGGATTAATTGAGTACAAGGTATTGTCCTCACTTGAGGGGCAGGTATCAGCTGTGACGTCTGATCCGGAGCGGGCGCCTACAAATGGTGTCTGTACCCCATGTTAGGGGCGGCCGAATTATATGCTGGCAGTAGCGTTAAAATGCCCGATGACGGCCGGTCAGTCGGTTTATCACCTTCGCAACTCGTGTATCAATGGCACAAGTTGAATTATCAGAAAATGCTAGGGCATCTCCCCTCCCACCGCAAGTGACGCGCGATGGTCTCGCCTGGCCAACGTGAGAAGAGAGCATGGGCTACCAATCCAATGACGAAATTGGTTAAAGAAGAGAGTCCAAATTAAACCATTGCGTATTGCTTCCTGGAACATTGGGACATTGACAGGTCGTACTCGCGAATTGGCAGCAATCCTAAAATCTCGTTGCGTAGATCTGGCTAGTCTATAAGAGACACGGTGGAAAGGGCAGAAATCTAGAGACGTTGGAGAGGGGTATAAATTGATCTATCATGGTACGACTAATAGCCAGGGAGTCGCTATTGTAGTGAATGAAAAACTCCGCAACTAAGTATCGGCTGTACATCGCTATTCCGATCGTCTCATGTCAGCAGTTATCGACACCCCAACTCACCGTATACATATCTTTTCAGCATATGCCCCACAGACAGGCTGTGATGAGACAGCTAAAGCACATTCTGGAACGAACTTCAAGATGCCGTTACAACGTGCAATGAAGAAGACCTATTTCTACTTTGTGGAGATCTTAATGGACATGTTGGCAGTACCAGCGAGGGGTATGAACGCCATGGAAATTTTGGCTATGATCTCAGAATTGAAGACGGATTGAAGTTGAATTTGCTGAAGCAAATGATCTAATTATCACTACCACATTCTTCAAGAAACTCACATCACACCTGATCACCTACACTAGCAGAGGGCACAATGCTCAAATTGACTATGTATTACTCCGCAGGCTAGATTTCCCAATTGCTATAGACACTAAGGTCATATCATCTGAATGCTTAGCCCCTCAACATAAATTGCTAGTTACCGATCTTAGAATGAAGGGTTACATAAGAAAACCCTATGTGAAAGGTCATGCCTAAATCAAATGGTGGAAGCTACAAGATCATAACATGGCATTCAGTGAGAAGATAGTGTTCCCTCCCGTTGATTCTATTAATACGGATTATAATTGGGCATCATTCGACAAATGCGTAGTAGTATAGCCCAATCTGAGGTTGGTGTAGCACAGCCAGGTGAACGCAGAATTGATAAACAGACGTGGTTGTGTGGACAGACAAAGTACAGGAAATGGTGCATGAAGAAAAAAAAATAATAATAATAATGGCAGCTTTTAAACAGTTGTAAACATCCCTGACTGAGGAGAGTCTTCAGAAATACAAAGCCACCATGGAGGAGGCAAAAAGAGTAGTTGCTGAGGCTAAAGTTGATCACTACCAACATTCATATGACCAATTGACAATTAAAGACGGGGACAAAATTATCTACAGACTAGCCCGAGCACTGTGTAGAGCAGGTCAGGATATAGAACACTATGTGTGTAAAGGATAAGAATGGTCGACGACTTCACTATAGCAAGATGATTCTGCACCATTGGCGACAGTATTTTGGTGAAGTATTCAACACTGAATTCCCTCACCCACAAATACCAGACAACAATGGTAGAGCTGGACCAGTCCCTTGTATCTCTGAAGATGACGTCAGGTTGCCATTCGTAGCTTGAAAAATGGAAAGGCTCCAGGGCTAGACGACCTTCCTAATGACATCTGGATAATTGAACTTACTGACAAAGCGACCACCTGGCTGACAGAGTTCTTCAATTCAATTATTCTCTGTGGTCAAATACCCACAATTGGTCAACTAGTATCACAGTACCTATTTTTATGGGAAAGGGGGACTGCTGAATGTACCAATTACCGTCCAATCAGACTTCTCTCCCACACTATGAAAATATTCGAACGTATCCTAGACAATAGGCTGAGGAACATCGTACAGCTCTCTGCAAATCAATGAGGGTTTGTGAAGGGATGTGGTACGATAGACGCAATCTTTGCCGTGCGCCAGCTGATGGTGAAATTTCACAAGAAGAGGAGTCCACTACATCTTGCTTTCCTTGACCTTGAGAAGGCATTCGATCGAGTACCACACCAGATGATTTGGTACGCTCTCTGAGATCATCAAGTTCCAGAAATTTATATAAACTGGGTAAAAATGCTGTATAACAACACCAAAAGCCACGTGCGATGCCCTGCAGGACTGACAGCTTCCCTGTGACAGTTCGTGTTCATCAAGGCTCAGCTCTGTCTCCCCTGCTCTTTGTTATCGTCATGAATTCCATAATGCGAGACCTGTAGAAGTATGTCCCATGGACATTGCTATACGCTGATGATGTGATGCTTGCGGCAGACTCCAGGAAGGATCTTGAAACCCAAGTGCAGACATGGCATGGTCGTTTGCAAAGATTTGATCTTCGTTTGAACATCCACAAAACTGAATACCTCAACGATTCCATCTCCTGGAACGATAGGTATTAATGGAGCTCCTCTTACCAAGGTAAATAAATACATTCCGATACCTAGGTTCACGATTGCATAGCATCGGCTCTGTGAATGAAGATGTACGAGCACGAATCAAGGCGACTTGGATGCGATTCAGAGATGTCACCGGTGTTCTTTGTGATAAGAAGATGCCTATCCGCTTAAAATCAAAGATATACCGCACAATGGTGAGACCAGTTGCATTATATGGTACTGAGTGTTGGCCAGCACCTAGAGGTGCTGGGCACTCACTTCATGTTATGGAAATACAGATGCTGCGAACATCTTTAGACATTTCTTTGCTCGACCGTATTCCCAACACAACGATTCGGCATATAACTGGCGTGGCTCCAATCAATGAGAAAATGCAGGAAAGGAGACTCCGTTGGTATGGACACATTGTCCATGCACCACAAAGTTCAGTCATCGGCTCTGCCTACCATCTAACGGTCGACGGCCAGAGACACTATTAACGCAGATTTACGATCTAGAAACTTGAACTCACGGGAAGCATTAGATCTCAAGAAATGGCGTGCATTGATCCAAAAAGCGGACCCCGTTCCTGTGGGATGACGCTGTTGTTGTTTGAGTCTTCAGTCTTTTGACTGGTTTGATGCAGCTTTCCATGCCTCCCTGTTCTGAGCTAATCGTTTCATCTCTACATAGCTACCACACCCTACATCCGAGGCAATCTGTTTAACATATTCTAACCTTGGTCTACCCCTACAGTTCTTGTCCTCGACCCTTCCTTCCATAACTAAGCTTGCTATTCCTGGGTGTCTTAGTATGTGTCCTACCAACCTATCTCTTCTCTTCATTAGCAGTCGCCAGAAACATCTCTCCTCTCCCACTCGTCTTAATACCTCTTCGTTTGTAACCCTATCTACCCATCTGATCTTCATCATTCTCCTGTAACACCACATTTCAAATGCTTCAATTCTCCTCTTTTCTGCTGCACCAATAGTCCAAGTTTCACTTCCATAGAGCGCCACGCTCCAGACAAAGGCTTTCAAAAATGACTTCCTAATACCTAAATCTATATTCGATGTCAACAGATTCCTTTTTTGTAGAAATGCTTTCCTTGCTTGAGCCAACCTACTTTTTATATCCTCTTTGCTTCGTCCATCACTGGTTATTTTGCTTCCTAAGTAACTGAAGTCTCCTACTTCCTTCAGCTTTTCACCTGCCAATTTGATGTCCATAGAGGTTTCTGATTTATTTCGGCTGCATTCTAGTATTTTTGTTTTACAATTATTAATTTTCATCATGTATTCTTTCCGTAAGACGAAGTCCATACCATTCAAAAACTCATTCAAATCCTCAGGCTTGTCGGCCAAGATGACGATGTCATCAGCAAATCTCAGAGTTGAAATTATTTCTCCTTGAATCTTCACTCCCACTTTACATTTTTCTCTAAGGACGCTAAGAAGAAGAAAATGTACTTAAGGCAAAACCAAGTGAAAATTTTGTGGCATTCGAATTAATATGACTATTTCATTAAATAAATGTACGACTTGCATCACTGACGCTGCCTGTGAAGTACGGCGAACCAAATACACCACACAGGTCATGCCAAAGATATAGGTACTGCTCGGTTCCAAGCTCTGTGAACTTGCGGGGGGTGGGGAAAGAGCAGGGAAGGGTCAGGCGAGAAGAGAAGGGTCTGTCAACAGCCCGCCGTGATATCTGGTATTCCTTTCTATTCCAATACTGCTAACATAGGGCCGTTGCTCAAACCATTGTGGTGTTACGAATGAGTGAGTGAGTCTCCGACCAATGTATTTGGTTCTGTACTATGCACAGACCGAGAAATCTCATCACTTGTCAACACCACGTCTCATAGTTCGCGATGCACATTCCTCTCAGGTTCACGCAGCTTAGACCCGAGCAGTAGGCTAATATTGTGATTATGTGTAAAAGTATTAATTGGCAAAACTATGGTCTGGATTGATGGGTGAGCACTCCCACTGTGCGTTATAGAACCCAGGGAAACATGTATTTCACGGGCCACTCGAAACCTAGTAACTAGACCTATTGGACTAGGCAAATCCCGTGTTTTCTTGTTGCAAGATTACTATTTGTCCATAATTCACACGTAAAATGAGGAACACAGCTGGAATTTTACTGTATGAGTCGTGATCTAAAATGGGATGATGGGTGCGAAATGGAGGTTAGACATACGGTTGGGTTAGGAGTGCTCATATTATTAAATAGTAACATTTTTCCGAATGACGAATAATTTTTACTTGATTTCGCCTTTATGTTTTCTTCATATTTTGTGCAAATAAAGTTTCGTTGTCTTTGGCGTGTTTGATTGGATGTCCCTATAAATGTTTACAAAAGAAAAATCACATAACCAGTTATTAATACATTTTTTGCAGTCAATGACTATTATACTGAAAATACATTATCAGCTAACAAATAATTCTTCATGTTACAAACATGATATATGTAATTGGTACTATTCACTCCAAAGTTGGTTTATCTAGATAGTCCTCTTTGCTCACGCTAGGCAGTGACAACTGTCACATGCTTTCCCACACCTCTCACGTTTTGAGTCTGTGGTCGGCTCATTAAATTTCTTGTTAGTGCACACTTTATAGTGAAAGCCATGTATTGTAAAACATCTAATTGTGTTTCTTAGTTCATAGTTGTTATGTTCCCATTCGTTGGATGTCATGGCCTCTGGCGTAGAAATCAGAGGAGATATTTTTCTTCTTTGTCCTTAGCTCCTGAAGTAGTGCATTGTCTTGTGGAATAGATGGCAGCAGCATCTGGTATCTTAATTCTTCTAAGAAAACAGGCTCTCTTGTCATCTCATATACCATAGGACTCTTCGGATAGGTAAACTTGACTCGTTCTAGTTTCTGTAGGTCACTCTTAGTTAAATGCTCCCATCCGAGTTTTAGACTATATGTCTCGAAGGATAACCGATTCAAATGAGGGATATCGCCACTAATATTACCAGGGTCCTGAAGAACAATTTCCTCGGGCCTGAAAAGTGATGCCAAGATATTTGAACTGATATGACAGTTTTCTTCCATTCATGTAGATATTTTCATCCATAGATGGTCTTCCTTCCCTCCTCAACAGCATCGCTACAGTTTTCTTGTCATTATTAATACCGGTAGGTCATTTTTTCTTTGTCCATTCCATGAGTTTGTTGAAGGCTTCTTGAAGTCTTTCTTGGTTAGGTGATATTATCAATATTATATAGGCCTAATCTGCATATAGATTCATTTTTACCTGTTCCGTTTGCATCACTTTACACACATCATGGGTTGCAATATTAAATAATAAAGGCCTTGCTGTGTTCTCTTATCCACTGTGTGTAGCAAAGGTCTGGAACTTGAAGGGTTGTCATCTATAGTTAGATAGTTCTTTGATAGGATATTCCCTAGTAACTGAATAATGTACAGTTGTATACAAAACCAGTTATAGCGTACCTCTTTTGTGTATTCACAGCAAATGAAGACAGTTGCCTGGGCTATATGATCAATAAGGACAACATAAGGTCGATAATGAAAGACTATCCATGAACCAAAACCATTGGAGACTTATGCAAGTTCCTGGTTTTAAGGCATTTCTTAAATACAATCACCTGGTTTTGTGCGGTAAAATGAGCTTTCGAGACATGTGAAGAAAATATTGTTACCACTGTCTTAGCCTTTGCTGACATAGGAGATTTAACTCTCAACTTTTTCCCAGGACAGGATATTAAAAGACAAACTACACTGGAATATAATATCAGTCGAAATATTTTGCCATAGCATACAAACTATTGGGCCAATTTTATTTATTTTTTTGCAAATTTTGAAGAAACATACCGTACTTTATAACATGCTTTATGACAGCATATTCACCAAGTATATGTAGACTGCAACTTAAGTGTAGTAATATTTTTATTTTTTTGTACTATGTTCTTCGTCATTATCACTGTCTCTTTTGCCTGCGATAACTTCCACATTAGCATTGTCATCCACATCATTTGAACCATTAGTGTCACTTTCTGCAATAACTCAGTCACTAGATTCATCTGAAACATTCACACTCGGCCGGCTGCGGAGAGCCTCCAGTGAAACGTGTCTAGCTGTACAATCTGAGGTCAAGGCTGTAGGAATTGCTGAATGATGTAATATATCCATAACTAGCTTAAAATGTCGTCTTTTAAACTGTTGTGAACAGATTGCAAGTAGTTCAAATATCCTTCTTTAGATTGCAGCACGGACTCTACCCTGAACAGTGCCACTCATGATCAACAGAGGGACTATTTTGAGCTTAACTTTCTGCTTTTGGTGACATTAATATTTAAGAACACCTCAGAAGACGTCAGGGAAGATATTACATAGGCTTGCATACAATTTGAGTTACCACGATTTCAGAGTGAAATGTTGCTTGGCAAAACCACTTTGTTATTTCAGCTTGCAAAGAGAAATGTTTACATTCAATAATCTCTCAAGTGCAAAGCGATTGTAAGGTATCCATACATTTGTACTTGGGGCCGATAGCCTAGATGTTAGGCCCCTTAAAACAACAATTATCATCATCATCAACATTTGTACTTGTTGCCTTAGCATTAAGCGCTGATGCTTCAAATTTTGGAGTAGGAGGAGTTCAAGTTCAGAGGCCTGTACATGTGGTATGGCAACGGTGATTGTAAAATACTTACCCATTCGCAACCTATTAGGAATAAGTAGGATTGGGCATGAAACAAAATGTGAACTCCAGAGATATACTAAAATTAATATTTACTGGTTCTCTATAAATTCAACATAAGCAGGATATTGGGTTAGATACACAGCATCAAATATACAGAGGTAGTTATTTGCATGATATAAACAACTCGATCAAAAACAGTACTAAAATACTGACGAGGGAGAAAATGCAAGATGTTCACATATGCTTGCCTAATGTAGAATGGACTCCAAATTGCAGTCTCCTAAACATTTGCTCCTCGCAGGGTGAGAGATGAAGAACAATTGAAGACTCGTGTGTGAACTCGGACCTGAAGGAACACCTCATGGTAGTTTGTAAACTCAATATATCTTCTCTCACATGGTGTGGAAGCGAGGGGCTGATAGTCACGGGAGCAGGCAGAGGGCGCCCAGCACTGCGCGGGGTTGCCAGACCGCCCGCTACATTATTACATCTCGTGGTGCTGTCTGTGGCTCTCAGTGGAGATGAACCCAGGGCCGAATAAGGTGTGTATAATTTGTGATTCGAAGGGTCGTGTGAATCAGTTATTTGTGACATGTACATCTTGCCACTCTCAAGCGCACAGAACTTGTGCAAAAATCAGTGCTTCAAAACACAAAATAATCACCTCTGGGAAACAATCGTGGCTGTGTTCGAACTGTTCTTTACCTCAGTTCTCTAACTCATTTTTTAATACATCGACACAGAGTGCAAATAGTGTAGATAGTGACGTAACACCCTCGGATGGCAAAGCATTGTCCATTTTTTCCTTCAATGCTCGAAGTGTAACATGTCCCTCCAAACAACCGGACCTGCGTTCTTGTCTCACAGCACTTAATCCGTCAATTGTGTGTTCAGGGGAGACATGGCTGAAAAAATCCACTAACGACCCAGAAATATTTCCGGTAACATACACCATGTTCCGCAAAGATCGAACCTGGACATCAGGGGGAGGGGTACTAATAGACATGAAACCTGAGTTAAGGCCTGTTCGCCAACGGGAGCTGGAAACTGATGCTGAGGCTGTGTGGGTGGAATTCACGTGTGCGAACAATACATTTCTAATAGGCTCTGTATACTGTGCTCCAAATTCAACTCGGCACATCAATGATGAACTTTGGAGTCTCTACGTCGTGTACAATACATCCAGCACAAATACAAGGCCATTTACATAACAGGCGATTTTAATTTAGAAATAGACTGGCAAAACTCTCCTCCCACTCCCAAGGATCCCATTGCTAATGAATTCCTTACCGCATTCTACGATTTATTCCTTGACCAATTAATAACCGAAGCAACTCGAATCACACAAACTACACGCTCCACAATAGACCTCTTCCTCACAAGCCTTCCTTCCTCCGTACAGAAAGCTGAAGTCATACCCGGTTTCAGTGATCACGCAGCCATCTTTACCACATTGCATTACAACAAACCCCGCAGCAAGAGCACAGTGAGGACAGTATACAATTACAAAAAGGCAGACTGGAAACTGCTATCATCTTTATTCCACAAACACCTTCCCACCCCATGTATTCTGGACACCAGCGACATCAACTCAGTGTGGCACGCCTGGCGAAATTGTTTCTTTGAATGTGTGGATATAGCTATACCGAAAATAACCATTAGTGGGAAGAAAAATTCTCCTTGGGTGACGAAGGAAGTCATTAAAATGATTAGGAAAAGGAACGTTTTATACAAGAAATGGAAAAGTTGCTCAACTGACATCATGTGGGAAAAATACAAGAACATCAGGAACTAAACAAAGAAATTAATTCGCGAAACATACGACAATTATATTCACAAAATAAGCAGCACCAGTGAAATGTGGAAATTTTTGTCCAGAAGACGTGGCACCGCTGCGCCAGCCTCATTTCACTGTAACGGTAAATTCCTAAGTGCATCCCAAGATATTGCAACAACGTTCAGTGACAGTTTCAAGCAGAACTTTTCTAAGCCGGATATGACCATGAACCTGCTTCTGCCAAGGTCATCACTTCCACCCCTCCCACTCTCCAACCTGTACTTCACAACGACTGAGGTGATTCAGAGCCTACGGAAGATTAGACCACATGCGGCGACCGGCCCAGATGATGTTCCCGGACGGATCCTGCTGCAGTGTGCGGAAGCATTAGCGCCCTCTCTGTGTGCGTTATTCAACCTGTCTATCAACCAAGGTTCTGTGCCGTGAGGGTGGAAATGTGCTAACGTGGTGCCAATCTATAAGCAAGGTGACAGAGAAGATGTTGCAAATTACAGACCGGTGTGTCTAACATCTATAATTTGTAAATGTATGGAGTGGCTAGTAGCAAACCGAGTGCTGGAATTCCTACGGGAGAACAATCTGCTCGACCTAAATCAGCACGGTTTTCTTCCGGGTCGTTCTTGCACTACTCTATTGACAAAAGTCATTGATGAGTTTCAGTTCTACTTGAATCAGCCAGAAGTGAAACAAGTGGACTGTATTGCACTGGATTGGGCTAAGGCAGCGGTTCCCAAACTTTTTCTTTCCGTGACCCATTTTAGCCCATACGTTTTAGCGCAGGTGTCTGTGAAGGGGGGGGGACAAAGTGGAGGGATAAAATTACTTTGGAATTTAACTTAAGTGACCGGTAGGTTATTCGTTTAAATGTTTATTTATTTACTTTGTTCAGATTTTAAAATTTTAATCTTATTCTGATGTTACTGACCTGTTTGATGTTTACTGAGAAACTTATATGTAAAATAATATGACACATAAAATAATATTTGGCGGTTCAATAGTATAATGATATTTAAATAAATGGTAGTAATTCTTTTTAGACTACCAGGGTATTATTTTAAAAACGAAAAGTAGTAGTGCCTATAACCTGCTATTAACTTTTATAAATGCTTTTAAATAGTCACAAAGGAACCTAGTAGCTAGACTGTCTTGACTTGACTGTAGTTGTGACGTTAGTGACGTGTGGAGGGAGAAGGGCTCATATGCGCATGCGTCAGCCGCGCTTCAAGCTGCCTGGCTTGTACTGTACGTCTCTTGTGTTTTGTTCGCTCGCGTATTGTTTGATTTTTTTCTAACTATGGATAAGTTTGTTAAGCGTGCAGGGCCTTCGACTTCTCATGATGATCATGAACAGAAGAGGGTAAAGGTGAGAAAGTATAGTGACAGTTATATTAAGTATGGATTTACGGTGCTCGGAAATCGGCCACAGTGTGTTATTTGCAGCGAGTTGTTATCTGCCGAGAGTATGAAACCTTCCAAGATGATTCGCCATTTAGAAAGTAAACATCCCAGTTTAAATGATAAGCCGGCAGATTTTTTTGAACGTAAATTAACTGCTTTAGATTACCAGAAAAATGCAGTAGTTCAGTTAAGTGGAAATAATATGAGCAAAAGTGCTTTGCTAGCATCGTATCAAGTGGCTTTACGAATAGCAAAGAAAGGTAAACCACACACGATTGCTGAAGAGATCATTCTACCTGCTGGTCAGGATATGGTTTCAACTATGATCAGCCCAGATGCAGCTAAGAAGCTTTCCACCATTCCTCTGTCGAACAACTCGGTGGGGAGGCGCATTACCGAGATGGCTCAAGACATAAAGGATCAGTTGAAAACAAAGTTGCAGAAAAGTGAGTACTTTTCCATTCAAGTTGACGAGTCTGGACGTGTCGAGTTTGGTGAAGTTTATGTGCTTTGTTCGTTTTGAGGGTGACGGTAGTGTGGAAGAAGACATTTTATTTTGCAAACCTTTGCCTGACCACGCAACAGGTGAGGAAATGTTTAAAATGTTCATGTCTGCAACCGATTCGCTTCAAATTAACTTTCAAAAGTGTATTTCAATCTGCAGTGATGGTGCCAAAGCAATGACTGGGAAAGACAGCGGCTTCGTGAGACGGATGAAAAATGTCATGCCTAATGCCACTTGGATTCATTGTTTTCTGCATCGCCAGGCATTAGCTACCAGGGTCATGCCAACTGAGCTAAAAACAGTGTTGAACGAAACTGTTAAGTTGGTTAATTTTGTAAAAAGCCGGCCATTACAGTGTCGACTGTTATCACAGTTATGCGAAGAAATGGAGGCACAGTACAAATGCCTCTTGCTTCACACAGAGGCAAGGTGGCTGTCACGAGGGAAGGTGTTTTCTCGAGTGTTCGCTTTGCGCTCTGAGCTTAAGACATTTTTTCAAGTTGCAAACAAAGACCTTGCCGGTTTTTTGAGTGACAATGAATGGCTGTTAAAACTTGCTTATTTAGCGGACATATTTCATCATCTGAACGATCTCAACGTTTCCTTGCAGGGAAGAGACAAAACCATACTTTTTGCACAAGTCAAAGTCAATTTGTTTTTAAAGAAATTAGCTACTTGGTCAACCAGGGTTGAGAAGAATACATTTGAAAACTTTGAACTGACAAATGAGCTTATCACATCCCTTGATCGAAGCGATGAATATTATCCCGACATTGACAACCTGTCCAAACTGGTTACTACTCACTTGCAAGGTCTACAAGAGCAGATCCTTAGCTACATTCCCGAGGATCAACACACCGGTTGGAACTGGGTGCTTAACCCCTTCAACGAGCAGGCTGTGAACGAGGCAGACTTAAACCCACTGATTCATGACAAACTCCTCGAGCTATCCTGTGACATGACTTTGCAACTGTCCTTCAGCACCCAAAATGTTGACAAGTTCTGGCTACAAAGAAGAGCTGAGTATCCAAGCTTAACATCAGTGGCTCTGAGAATCATCATGCCCTTTGCAACATCCTACCTCTGCGAACTCGGATTTTCTACATGGGTCAACATTAAAACCAAGGCAAGAAATTGACTGGACGTAGAAGACGACCTTATTGTATGTGTATCTAAAACTAAGCCGAATTTTAAGAAACTTGTTGACAAAAAACAGGCCCATGTTTCTCACTAAAGAAGTCTTTTTTGCTTAGAAATGTATTAACAATTACATATCAAAATTATTAAATGTTTCTGTTTTGTTTTGACAAAATCTGTAAAATATATTGATATTTTGTAAATGTACAAAGTTATTTAATTTAAAACTCCCGATGGCCATCTAAGTTTAAGTACATAGTTCACCATTATTTGTATACATCTCGCGACCCCTTTCCGAACGGCCCGCGACCCCCCTGGGGGTCACGACCCCCAGTTTGGGAACCGCTGGGCTAAGGTCTTCGATCAAGTGTCTCATGAAAGACTTTTATTAAAGCTACAGCAGCTTAACATACGGGGTAGCTTACTTGCATGGGTGAGGTCATTCCTAGAGGGTCGAACACAGTGTGTGGTGTACGGAGGAGCTCGATCGCAGGCTGCTCAAGTTACTTCTGGAGTGATTCAGGGCTCTGTGATCGGACCTCTTCTCTTCACTATATATGTGCTCGATCTTCCTGGCTGTGTCACCTCATCAATGTCACTATATGCAGATGACACCGTGCTATACAGGGGCATTAAATGTGAAGAAGATTCCCTCTGTCTTAAATCAGATCTGGACAACTTATCGCTGTGGTGTTCTGTGAATAATTTAAATATAAATGTACAAAAATGTAAATACATAAGAATAACCAGGTCACAAAAACCCATTGAGAATGAATACAAAATTATGAACAGTGTCATCCCACATTGCACAAACTTAAAGCTATTAGGGGTAACAATCTCCGACACCCTGAATTGGAACATTCAAAGTGAAGAGGCAAGATGTAAGGCCACCAAAGTTCTGGTTTTTTGTACAGAAACATGAGAGGTTGTAAACCTAGAGCCTTCAGGATGGCTTACACATGCATGGTCCGTCCGATATTAACATACGGCTTACCTGCTTGGCATCCCACTACAGCGGAAAACATGAACAAGCTCCAGCGTGTACAGTGCCGCGCAGAAAGGCTAATAGCTCGTTATTCCCCTTCCCCTTTGTCAAAATTTCCATCTATAGAGGCAACAGCCAAACAAATTGATCTATTTTTTCTTAAAAAATCCCTTACAGGTGTCATTAATATTGACCCTTTTTGCCGACTGTCATTGGCATATCGCTCAGTTCGGAGAGGACGAGGTGTAACCCTCGTTCCGCCCTTCGCACGTAGCAATGCTTACCTGACAGGTTTCTACGGCCGCTCTGCGCGGTTATGGAACGCGCTGCCAGGGGATGCCAAGATCTTGCCTCTTAGGAAATTCAAGCCGTACGTAAAAAGGTACATTGTATAAATAGACGTATGTATGAGTGATTGATTGTCTCGCTGAATGAATATCTGAATGGAATGAATGTATCGCGTGATCGAGGTTATGAAAGTGCGTGCGTGAGAGAGTGAGTGAACAGGAAAAATGTACTATGTCAATATTCTAAATATGTAAATACTGCAAATATCTTGGTAAAACATGTAAATATTGTTAAAACAAATGTAGATGTAAGCTGTGCCTGTGAAGCATGAAATATGTATGTGGGGCTTGCCCTTTTTCACTAGGCCTTCCATACTTCGTGTACGATTTATGGTAAATAAATAATAATAAAGATGGCACCTCACAACAATGCACCAATTAAAGCAATGCATATGTAATGACCACCGGATGAGCTGCTTTTTCTACTTAAGTGGCGATGTCACTGAAAGCTACAGTTTTGTACGAGAACAAGTCTCAGATTTACCCCCCAAGGACAGCGGCCTTCCCTTCCGTCCACTCAAAATAGTGTCAAAGCAATCTAAGAGAGAAGACAAAAGAGAAAGTTGGTTTCTCAGTTTAGGGGCTGCGACAACACGGTCATGTAGCCCGTGTACTTTGGGTGTGTGTAGAATCTGTCTGATAACCGGTGTTAATTGTGATGGCTGTATTAGTGTGTGTCATCTGTAATTCAGGTAAGGACTGCAGACGATCAATTTCAAGTAGTTCCTACTTTTGCTACCAAATGCTACATCAACGACACCTAGCTGTGAACTTGGCTCCTAGATGCCACCGCAACCGGCACCTGACAACGAACGTTCTAACTTAATAGGGCGTTAATCAAATCTAACCTACAAAATTAGCTCACAAATGTAGTCAGTGGAAGGTTCTTTTACATGCCATTAATCTATGGGCCTGACGGCTTTACTTCCCCTCCGAAGGAAGGAATAGTGGGGGATTTTTAACGCTCTTAACAAATCCGACGAAGGGGCAGCTGACGTCATAGTTCCGCCCCTTAAAACAATAACTAACTAAAATCCAACCACTTCGTCCGGATTTAAACCCGCGATCTTGGGCATAGAAGCTCAGTATGCTACCAACTATGCCACCGAAGCCGCACAAAAATGAAAGGAAATATGGCTCGAGATTTATAGCACAGATGCAATGTGTGAACGGAAATGGACGAATGGACGGAGACGACAAACCACGAATTGAGACATGTAATTACAAGATAAGCGGTTCACAGATATCATCACAAATTAGGGGCGTGGTGGCTCAGCGGTCTAGCTGTATGCCTCTCACCAAGGCGGTCCGGGTTCGATTCCCAGTCAATGCATGTGAGATTTTCGAAGTGAAATGCCATGTCCTGTGGTTCGGATTCCACGTAAAAAGGAGGTCCCGTGGCTCATGATCTCGAGATCGACGGTCATGTTAAACTACAGGCTTCCTTTTTTCATCACAAATTATGTATGACAAAAGTCCATGACGTGACCGAGGAGTGCATGTGTTCTTTATGCGGTGAAGGATGTGAACACTATCACATTCGGTGATGTGGAAATAGAACAAAATCAAAGACGGAATTTAGTGAAGAACCATAAACAATCACCCAGACCGAGAATTCCCTGTAATGGCTATTTGGCTGCAATTAATATTTATTTATTTATTTCCAATCTTCTTCTTCTTCTTTCCTAGCATTTATCCCATTCACATGGGGTCTGCTTTTCTGCTACGTCTCTTCCACAAGGCTCTGTTGTGGAAGTCTACAGGATTGAGATTCACATCCCTCATGTCGTCTCTGATGTTGTCCATTCACCTCTTTAGCGGTCTACCTCGGGGTCGACATCCATCAGAATTGAGTTGGAGTGCTGTTTTGGCCCCGAATCGTCGTCTGTCCGCATGACGTGACCATACCACCGGAGTCGGGCCTCTCTTGCTTTCTCCACAATTGAGGCTACACCAAGCCTTTGTCCCACGATGTCATTTGGTACACGGTCGTAACGAGTTAAACCAAGGCACCATCGCAGCATCCTCATCTCCATCGTGTGGAGAACCTGTCCCTGTTTTCTGATTTCCAATATTAACTCTTCAATTTCAGCTTCATAACAGAAACATTACATCAACCGATCATAGCTAAACACAGGTTGATACTGGTGATGCTTGATATTGAGCTCATATGAATGAACGTTCCTACGCTCTGGCGGCAAGCCACTCAGATATCGGTATGGCTTGTGTGAGTGGAGCAACATGATTAGGCACTCTTGCTGAGGAAAGATTTAAAGTTCAAGATAGTAATAAGTTCTACAGAGTGTAGAACAAATTGTTCTGTGATTGAATATAACTAAACGTAAGAGAATACCTACCTGGAACATAATTCTTCGTGTTCGGAAACAAAACGCAGTACATTTTTACATTCGTAGAAGGCACACCTCGTCAATTGCAGATTTGGAGTTGGCGTTTTAGAAATGGAACACGGACAAGAGGTCCTGGCGGACCCAGGCACTATCTTGTATGAAGCTAAACTTATCAGATCAGTGCCAACAAGAGAGGGTAGCAGAGTAACTGTGATAAGAAAGGTCGAAATGAAAGATGACAGAGGGGCCCGTCACAAGTACAGGTATGTGGAAGCAATGCCATGCTCAGCTGGAATCCTGTGGTTGTCAATCCACGTCCTACTATTTGTGAGATGTAGGGGGAAGATTCTCAGGGCCAGAACTGTAACATGAAAATGAAGGAAGTGTGTTTAAATTTGGTTTATTTAGTCCACATCGTGGGAGACGGGCAATGGCACAAAGTAAGGGATTTCCTGTAGGAAAATTTGTATTGATTGGGCGGAGACCCCCTTAACCCATTAAAATTGTCATTTCCTGTAGGGGCGAAGTACAGTGGGAACTCCGTGTGCCCCGGGACCGTTACGGTAGCTGTGAAAGTCCTACAGGAACCCTGAAAAGTGACGGCTAACGGGGCTTTGGTGAAGCTACGATAGGCCTAGCAAGCAAGTAGTTGATAAGAGACTTGCTTTCAAGAAGGGAACGGTCCTCGGACAGGACGGATACAATGGACGACGACCTAGCTGAGATCATGGACCATGATTCGGAACGTTGAATCTACAAACATTAACTGGGAAGGTGGAGGAGATAGTGGATATGATGGGGAGAAGGAAGTCGGATCTGCTGGGTCTGGCAGAAACAAGATGGAAGGGAGAAGGAAGGAGCGAATTAAGAAAAGGCTGTATACTATATTGGAGTGGGAATGAGGAAGGAAAGCGAAATGGTGTGGGGGTAGTAGTGAGAGATGCGTTAAACGAAGAAGTGGTGAGAATAAGTGACAGGATGATGAAGGTAAAAATACAGTATCACTGAAAGGAAAGTCTATAGAGGTACTAATAGTGTATGTCCCACAGGTAGGCTGCACTGCTGAAGAGAAACAAGAGTTTGAAGAGGAAATGCAGAAACAGTTGGGAGGAAAGAATGTGATTATAATGGGAAATTTAAATGCGCATGTTGGAAGGGAAAGACAAGGGTATGAAAATGTGCTTGGACCAGAGGGTTGGGGCAGTTGAAATGAGGAAGGTGAAGGATTGTTGGATTTTTGTAAAAGGAATAGCTTGTTGGTTGGGAACTCCTGGTTCAAGAAAAGAGAGAGCCACAAGATCACCTGGTATAGCAATGACCTGACTAGAAAGTCGGTAGTGGACTATATCCTGTACGATAGTGATATGAATAGAAACATCATAGACATCAAGGTAATTCCATCAGAGGCCTTGGGTAGTGACCACCGACTGTTGGCAATGAACCTGAGAGGAACCATGGATAAGAAAGGACAGAAAATCAGGATAGATGGATAAGGGTATGGAAGTTGAGAGGTGAAGAAAACAGGGTAGAATATGTAAGAATAGTGAAGGAAAGCATTCCAAATGATGAACTGAAGACAGTAGAAGAGGAATGGGATAGATTCAAGAGGACACTAGTCAGGGTGGCAGAAGCATTATGTGGAAGGACAAGCAACAAGAAGAGATGGAAAGAAACTCCATGGTGGAATCAGGAAATGAAAGATCTAGTGCAGAAGAAGAATAGAGCCTTTAGGGTGTGGTTCTAAAATAGGACAATAGAGGCAAGGAAAGAGGATCAAATACGAAAGAAGGAAGTGAAAAGAGTGGTGGCTGAGGAGAGAAGAAAGTGGATGGAAGAGTGGACAAGGATGATGGAGGAGGATAGTGAAGGTACCAAAAAGGTCCTATATGGGATGGTTAAAAGTAAGAGGAGGAATGATATGACCGACTACGTTCGAATGGTGAACAAAAGTGGTCGAGAATTAGGGAATAAGGATGAACTCAAGATCATGAGGAGGGAGTACTTTGAAGAACTCTTGAACCCGAATGGTGACCCTGATGAAGAAATAGAGGAACTGGGAACAGAAGAGGACTTAACATGGAGGAAGGAAGGAAGATTGTAGTTTAACGTGACCGTTAATCTCGAGATCATAAGCCATGGGACCTCCTTTTTACGTGGAATCCGAACCACAGGACATGGCATAATCTCACATGCATTGACCGGGAATCGAACCCGGTCTGCCGTGGTGAGAGGCCAAGAGCTAGACCGCTGTGCCACCACGCCCCTTAACATGGAGGGAAGAGGAGGATGCAGTGAGGAAGATGAAAGGAGGGGAACCACCAGGAACAAAAAAGGACTTAACATGGAGGGAAGTGGAGGACGCAGTGAGGAAGATGAAAGGAGGGAAGGCACCAGGTCTGGACGAGATAAGTGTAGAGATGCTGAGAGCAGCAGGAGAGGTGGGGATACAATGGCTATATCTAGTAATGAGGGCTGTATGGAAAGAGAAGAGGACCCCTGAGGACTGGAAGAAGGGAATAATTGTCCCATTCTTCAAGAAAGGTAGCAGAAAGGATGCAAGAATTATTGGGGGATTACATTGATGAGCCATTGTGCGAAGATCTTTGAGATTGTTTTGGAAAAGTGAATTCGGGCAAAATTAGAAGGAAGGATGAGAGAAGAACAACATGGCTTCAGAGCAGGAAGGTCCACAATAGATCTAATTTTTGCTGTAAGACAGTTGCAGGAAAAACATGAATATGGAATAGGTCTACTGATGGCCTGCCTGGACATTTAAAACGCATATGATAGTGTATGTAGAAGTAAGATATGGAAGGCTTTGGAGAAGAGAGGAGTAGGAAAGCATTCTATATGGAGGATATGGGAAATGTATAATGGAAGTATAAGCTGTGTGAAAGTAGGAGGAGAGAGATCAGATTGGCTGGAACAAAAGAATGGCTTGAGGCAGGGAAGTGCGCTTTCGCCATTGGTCTTCATTGTAGTGATGGGCAATATAATGACCAGAGTGACGGAAGTGATTGGTGAAAGAAGGATGAAAGTAATGGCGTTTCCAGATGATTTGATGATCTGGGGAAACGAGAAGAAGTACAGGAGCAGTTGGATGTATGGGAAGAAATAGTACATGGATATGGAATGAAGTTTAGCATAAGCAAAAGCGAGTGGATGATCACAACCAGGAAGAAGGAGAGAGTCACAACGGGAATAACAATTGGTGGGGAAGAATTGAGGAAAGTAGAGAGTTTCAAGTATCTGAGAAGCATGATACAAGAAAATGGAAGAAACGACAGGGAAATAAACGAGCGGGGGTGGCAAGCAGAATCATTCCGGAAAGTGTTAGGAGCCTGGTATGGAGTAAGGATGTCCCTCAACAGCAAAAGGGTTATATATTGGACGTACTACATTGCAATCCTACCGTATGCCTAAGAGACAGGTCTGGGTTATGAAAGGAAGGGAGCGAAAGCAGAATACAGACTAGTGAAATGAAATTCTTGGGAAACAGTATTGGAGTGACAAAGGTGGACAGGTTAAAAAATGAGAAAATCAGAGTAGTATTCAAGGAGGGAGCATTACAGGATAGGATAGAGAAATCAAGGCCTAAATGGTATGGGCATGTTAAGCGAATGGATGGGAGGAGGATACCCAGGAAGATACACGAGCTTAAAATAGAGGGAAAAAGACCAAGAGGAAGGCCAAGAGATAGGTGGCTGAAGGGTGTGCGAAAGAAAGAAGAAGACTGGACCAAGGTAGTGACGGAGAGATGGTGGGCGGACAGAAGACGATGGAGAGGCTTATGTTCCAAACAGACCCGGCCAATGCTGGAAACTGTGCAAGATGATGATGATGAGTAACGTGAGTCTTGATGTCACCACCACAGTTAAATTGCACATGTTGTCATTAATCACAACATATGATGGACTGCTTGGAAGTCCGAAACATGTCCGTGAAGAGGAGTCAGCGCACCTCAAACAAAGTAAGTTGTGTTGTACAGTGAACATAATAAGTATAGTAGATATCACATGAGTCAAGGGCACACAATCTCCAAAGAGTGAGATAGTCCTGACGTAGCAATATTCCATCCAGGTTGCAGTAAAATCATGGTTGGTCTTTTATAAACGAATTCAGCTCTGTTATGTAGCATTCGTGGAATAAATTTAACTCCTGAAGTTCCGTGCTCATTATCTCTACGTGCACTTGCGTGATTTAGAAATTCTCTATATTACTCCAGACACCACATTAACATAGGCTATTTTACTGTGATGTGTATATTTGTATTTAGTGCTAGGATTGGGATTGAGGTGGTCTTTCCTGGGATAGAAGTGGGAAACCATAGAAAACTACTTAGCATATAGGATACCTGAGGTGGGAATCAAACCATCCTCCTCTGAGTATTGCCTCACAAGTCTGAGTGTATTCTGTTCTAACCCTCAGACACACTCCTTTATAGTATTCCGCGACAACGTTCTTTTTAGTTTTTTCCCCATTGTTGCAGGCAGGAAGACTTCGAAGAATCTCGTAATGTACATAGGTTGGTTTTTTCGTTTTGGCACCTTAGTTATAACTGGATTAATAACTCACTTAGATGGTTCCAAGTTTCACAGGCCCTCGATGTAGTCCCCACCGTTGCGTACGTGTTCCCAGCGATGCGGAAGTCGTTGGATCCCGTTGGCACTGCCCAATCTATTGATGGTATAAGGAGAGCGCTCTGCAGCCTGCTCCCCGCGCATTGTCATCTTCATCTTCGGGATGAGATCATAGTCGCAGGGACTGATGTCGGGAGAATAGGGGAGGGGGGGGGGGGTGATAGAGGACGCCCCAGCGATCCAACAATGCCGACACAACGCCTGCTGTGTGTGCCCTAGCATTGTCATGCAGAACGATGGGCGGTGTAACCATGTGGTGGCGCCGTTTCCTTCTCAGAGCTCCTCGGAGATGGTCTTGCAGAAACGAACAATAGTACGCCGCATTAACGGTTTGCCCTCGGGGAACAGAATGGCAGCGCTTCCGTACCATTGAAGACGGTAAGCAGGCTGCCGAGCGCTCTCTTCGTACCATCAATAGATTGGGCAGTGCCAACGACTTCCGCATCGCTGGGAACACGTTGTACGCAACGGTGGGGACTACATCGAGGGCCTGTGAAACTTGGAACCATCTAAGTGAGTTATTAATCCCGTTATAACTAAGGTGCCAAAACTAAAAAACCAACCCATGTATTAAATAAATATCCCAGCAATGAGTTTGAAATATTTCGAAACGATCGGTGAGCGAGTTGCTGCTATACCTTGGTTTCTCAGTTTAGGGGCTGCGACAACGCGGAAACCGCTATACCTTATTCCATATAAGTTGCAGTAATTACAACACACCAGAGCCGCGAAGAAGAGCTCTTACTTACCTTCGAGCACACTACCTTCGATTGAAATATTACAGACACCATATCGATTGTAAACTGGCTTTAACTTCACATCAGTAAGAGGTAAGAACTTTTCTCCGCGTCTCTGGCGTGTTGTCATTTGACTCTCAACTAATATGGAATAAGGTATAGGGGCGTCAGTAGCATTTGCACGATGTCTAGAGGCTTCCTCGCTAGACCATGCTAATAAGGGGCACCTGAAAGCATTGTCAGGGGTGGATCTAGAGGAGGGCGACTCGGGGCCCCGCGCCATTGATTTTTAAAAATTAATTAATTAATTATTTATACTTTTCAAACTAATTTATAATTTATATACCTTTTTTCAGTGCAGCTATGACCTCCCGTGACCGTTTGGCAAGTTTAGATTTCAGTGAAATGATAGAAGACTTCAGCCGGGAAAAAAGTCGCAAAGTAATATTTTAATATTTCATAGTTTTCATAAGACACACTCAACAAAACCTACAATACTTACATCAAACCTATCATAAAATATGGCAGTGAAGTACTCTCTACAGCACCCCAGTCAAACATTGATCGCCTCGAGAGGTGTCAGAATAATGCCCTACGAATCATAACAGGTGCAATAAAAACCACACCTATAACCGCCTTGCAATTATATACCCACAACTTACCAATAGAAGAAGAGATGAGACATCAAACAGCCAATGCATATCTCAGTATACAAAGACTACCTCAAATGACATGGATCAAAAAACCAGTTTCTAGCCCCAATCTTAAAAGACAAAAAGATCCCTTAAGTCTCGCCAAAGAATATATCAATAAGAGCAATCTGCAAATAAAACTTGAACCACGCTGTATGCCAGTCAACCCCATTGAATATATACAAGTGACAACAGACCTTACTTTGTTAGAAGAGGTCTGCAAGAAAGACTCTTCACCACAAGATCGAAAACAACTGGCCCTCTCTACAATAGAAGAAAGATATCCATCTAATCAATGGCTAAAAATATTTACAGATGGCTCACAAGACAATGAAAATAGAACTGGAGCAGGAATACATTCACCTCTCTTCTCACTCTACTTCCCAGTAGGCCAAAACAAAACAAACTTTGATGCTGAGATAAGAGCAATTTCACATGCACTCCATCAGTTATTAGGCAGAAACATTGATTATCAAAAGTGCGTTATCATTACAGATTCAAAAGCAGCCATCCAAGCCATCTCGTCAAATTATAAGCCCCAAAATAAAGGACTGAAAGAAATTTTTTGTATGATAAAAACCCTTCAAAGACTCCACAAACAGATCTCATTTCAGTGGATCCCTTCTCATGTTGGAATAGCAGGAAATGAAGAGGCAGACAGATTAGCAAAAAAAGGTACCACACTACAACAACCTGTCAGTCAGACTGATTTTATGTCAGCAAAAAGGATCTTGAAAAATACTATCAAAAACAGGTATGAAGAAATGGCAAAGAAAACAGCAGAAACCAAATTATGGAAAGACATTGATGCTAAATGGGATCAATATAAATTAACACCAAGAAAAGAAGCTGTAGCCTTCTTCAGACTTAACACTGGCCACGACTGCCTTGCAGCTCATCTGAAATGAATCAACATCCTGAGATCTGAAGAATGCACACTTTGTCACGAACCTGGAAGTAAAATGGATAAGGGGCACCTGCTACATTGCAACAAACTTGATGTGACTGCTAGAACTTCAGGAAACCGCACACAACTCTATTGGAACGCAAGAAAGCTGATGGATTGGAATCCGGGCTAGCCATAGGAAACAACAACAACAACAGTTTTCATAATCTTCTCCAAGGGGACTTAAAGGCTTCTTTCATATTATTAAAAAAATGTACTGTAGTATATTCAAAATATTGTGACTATTCTTTATTTTATTATTATTACCAAATTTTCCATTTGATTATTTTTTAAATTTCCTATTGTTGTGGGCCCCACCTTATCATATCGCCCAGGGCCCCACAAGGCCTGTATCCGCCACTGAGCATTGTTCATGTGAGGGTTCATACACACGCAAAATAAAACATCGCCGAACAAATGCATTCCAAATCGGTGATAGCCAGGAAATGAAAATGAGCAATGAAACACGCTGGTCCGTCACTTCCACTGATGATAAATGTAAGCCAATAGTTACATCCATACTTTTGTTACTCCGAAGAAAACAAATAAAATTCACGATCAGCAGTAGCAGAAATGAATCGGCCGGAGCTGAAATGTTTTCACTACTTTTCAGGAGACAGATAAAACGTTATTGACAGAACAGAACTTAACAAACACACTATATTAGCCATCTATGTTGTGATGCAACTATTCAGGTTATATTTGTGTTAGCAGAATATCAATTTTAATTTAATAAACATATTTTTCAAATCAATTTTTGAAACGTGACTTATTGCCTTTCAGCTCCGCGCTCAGTTTAGTGCGGCATAAAGCCACCCAGAATGAATATTTCACATGATATTTATTTTAAACTGGATTTGTAACATGAAAACACTTAAACCCTCGACAAATGTAATTTACAATAGCACTGTAACAAGCGGGAATCTTGCAGTGCGGCCAACATTAAGTCGGAATATGGCGCTGAAAGGCAGCAAGTCATTGACTTAATGCCTTTCTCCTGTGATCGCACTACTTTTAACAGCGGTTTCTGGGTTAAACAGAAGGCTGACTTAATTCTTTCCTATGCCGTTCTAACGCCCTTGGGTCAATACTTCATTCTTTTAAAAATAACCTTCTTCTTCTCCTTAGCGTCATCCCGTAGGAACGGGGTCCGGTTTTTGGATCAATGCACGCCATTTCTTGCGATCTAATGCTTCGCGTGATTTCCAGTTTCTTGATCGTAAATCGGCGTTAATGGTGTCGAGCCACCACAATTTTGGTCTCCCACGCTGTCTCTGGCCGTCGACCGTTAGATGGTAGGCCGAGTCGATGACTGAACTTTGTGGTGCACGGCCAACGTGCCCATACCAATGGAGTCTCCATTCCTGCATTTTCTCATTGATTGGAGCCACGCCAGCTGTATGTCGAATCGTTGTGTTGGGGATATGGTCGAGCCGAGAGATGTCTAATGATCTTGGCAGCATCCGCATTTCCATGACATGAAGTGAGTGCTCAGCACTTCTAGGTGCTGGCCAATACTCAGTACCATATAATGCAACTGGTCTCACCATTGCGCGGTATATCTTTGATTTTAAGCGGATAGGCATCTTCTTATCACAAAGAACACCGGTGACATCTCTGAATCGCATCCAAGTCGCATTGATTCGTGCTCGCACATCTTCATTCACAGAGCTGTCGCCATTCAATCGTGAGCCTAGGTATCGGAATGTATTTACCTTGGTAAGAGGAGCTCCATTAATACCTATAGTTCCAGGGGATGGAATCGTTTCGAGGTATTCAGTCTTGTGGATGTTCAAACGAAGACCAAATCCTTGCAGACGATCATGCCATGTCTGCACTTGGGTTTCAAGATCCTTCCTGGAGTCTGCCGCAAGCATCACATCATCAGCGTATAGCAATGTCCATGGGACACACTTCTGCAGGTCTCGCGTTATGGAATTCATGACGATAACAAAGAGCAGGGGAGACAGAGCTGAGCCTTGATGAACCCCAACTGTCACAGGGAAGCTGTCAGTCAGTCCTGCAGGGCATCGCACGTGGCTTTTGGTGTTGTACAGCATTTTTATCCCGTTTATATACATTTCTGGAACTTGATGATCTCGGAGAGCGTACCAAATCATCTGGTGTGGTACTCGATCAAATGCCTTCTCGAGGTCAAGGAAAGCAAGATGTTGTGGCCTCCTCTTCTTGTGGAATTTCACCATCGGCTGGCGCACGGCAAAGATTGTGTCTATCGTGCCACATCCCTTGACAAACCCACATTGATTTGCTGAGAGCTGTACGATGTTCCTCAGCCTATTGTCTAGGATACGTTCGAATATTTACATAGTGTGGGAGAGAAGTCTAATTGGACAGTAATTGGTACATTCAGCTGGGTCACCCTTACCCTTAACGATAGGTACTGTGATACTAGTTGACCAATCTGTAGGTATTTGACCACAGAGAATAATTGAATTGAAGAACTCTGTCAGCCAGGTGGTCGCGTTGTCAGTAAGTTCCTCAATTTTCCAGATGTCTGCAGGAAGGTCATCTAGCCCTGGGGCCTTTCCATTTTTCATGCTACGAATGGCAACTTTGACTTCATCTTCAGTGATACAAGGTACTGGTCCAGCTGTAACATTGTTGTCTGGTATTTGTGGGTGAGGGAATTCAGTGTTGAATACTTCACTAAAATACTCTCGCCAATGGTGCAGAATCATCTTGCTATCGTGAAGTCGTCGACCATTCTTATCCTTCACACACATATAGTGTTCTATATCCTGACCTGCTCTACACCGTGCTCGGGCTAGTCGGTAGATAATTTTGTCTCCGTCTTTAGTTGTCAGTTGATCATATAAATGTTTGTAGTGATCTACTTTAGCCTCAGCAACAGCTCTTTTTGCCTCCTTCTTGGTGGCTTTGTATTTCAGAAGATTCTCCTCTGTCGGTGATGTTCGCAACTGTTTAAAAGCTGCTTTTTTTTCATGCACCATTTCCTGTACCTTGTCTGTCCACAACCACGTCTGTTTATCAATTCTACGTGTGCCGGGCTGTGTTACACCAAGCTCAGATCGAGCTATACTAGTTACGCAGTTGTTGAATGATGCCCAAGTATAATCCGTATTTACAGAATCAACTGGAGGGAACACAATCTTCTCACTGAATGCCACTTTATGGTCTTGTAGCTTCCACCATTTTATTTTGGCATGACCTTTCACATAGGGTTTTCTTATGTAACCTTTCATTCTAAGATCAGTAACTAGCAGTTTATGTTGAGGGGCTAAACATTCAGATGATATGACCTTAGTGTCTATGACAGTTGGGAAATCTCTCCTACGAAGTAGTACATAGTCAATCTGAGTATTGTGCCCTCCGCTAGTGTAGGTGATCAAGTGTGATTTGCGTTTCTTAAAGAAGGTGTTAGTGATAATTAGATCATTTGCTTCAGCAAATTCAAGGATGCTGTTCCCGTCTTCATTTCTGAGATCATAGCCAAAATTTCCATGGCATTCATACCCCTCGCTGGTACTGCCAACATGTCCATTAAGATCTCCACAAAGTAGAAATAGGTCTTCTTCATTGCACGTTGTAACGGCATCTTGAAGTTCGTTCCAGAATGTGTCTTTAGCTGTCTCATCACAGCCTGTCTGTGGGGCATATGCTGAAAAGATATGTATACGGTGAGTTGGGGTGTCGATAACTGCTGACATGAGACGATCGGAGTAGCGATGTACAGCTGATACCAGAAGAGAAAACGGACAGATGGAAAGAATATTTCAGCGAACTGTTGAATGTGAGACGCCAGGCATGCAGAGAAGTTACGCAAACAGCCAAAACGGTAGAGGAAAAAATAGAAGAAGAACCAGACATTACTATGGCAGAAGTAGAATGGGCAGTTAGGAAGATGAAGATGGGGAAAGCTGTGGGAATCGACGAAGTGGCAATAGGAATGATCAAGGCGGCAGGACCGGTGGGACTGCAGTGGACATACTGACTTCTCAGGAGTGTGTGGAGAGAGAAGAAAGTTCCTGAAGACTGGAAAAAGAGAATAATATTGCCAATATTCAAGAAAGGAGACAGGAAGGTGTGTGGTAACTACCGAGGAATCACCATCATCTCGCATGTTGCCAAAGTAATGGAAAGAATCCTAGAAAAAAGAATTAGAGTAAAGGTAGAAAGCCAAATAGAGGAGGAGCAGTTTGGATTTAGAGGGGACAGGTCAACAGTGGAACTCATTTTCATTCTGAGACAGAACATTGAAAAGAGTTGGGAATATGGGAAGGATATGGTAACGACTTTTATTGATCTAGAAAAGACCTATGATAGCATCTCTAGAACAAAAGTTTGGAAAAGCTGAACAAATAGGGGGATAGCCAAGGAACTGAGATACATGATAAGAGGAATGTGCATAGATTGCTACAGTAGTGTGAAGATTAGAGTTGGGACATTGGAATGGTTTAAAATTGACTCTGGACTAAAGCAAGGAAGTGTGTTGTCACCATTATTGTTCCTAATGGTGATGGATGACATCATGAAGGCAGCAATGAAAGACTATAGTAGGGCAAAGATGAAGGTAATGCTGTTTGCAGACGATGTTGTGATCTGGGGCGAGGATGAGATGGAGGTACAAGAACAGTTAGACGTAATAAATGAAAAGATTGAGCAATGGGGATTGAAGATAAATGTGGAGAAGAGTAAAACAGTGGTGATGAATAGAGGTAAGAAAGAAGGAAAAAGATTAATCAAAGTAGGAGGTAAGGCATTGGAAGTGGTGAAACACTTCAAATACTTGGGAAGTGAACTGACTGAAGATGGAAGACTAGATTTGGAAATTAACAGAAGAATACAACTCGGGAGTGCTTTCTACCAACAGGTACGGGGACGAGTATGGAACAAGGATATACCAATTAAGGCTAAAGAAGTTATGTACAAGGCATATTATGTTCCCATAATGACATATGCAGCAGAAACTTGGACAATGACTAAGAGGGATGAGAGCTGAGTACAGGCAGCTGAGATGAGATTCCTGAGAAGTATGGTCCAGAAAACGAGAAGAGACAGAGTGAGAAAAGAAGATATACGGGAAGAACTGGGAGTACAGAAACTAAATGACAAACTGGAGCAAAACAGATTGAGATGGTTTGGACATGCCAAACGGATGAATGTAGTAAGGCTACCAAGACGAGCACTGGAACGACAGACGACAGGGAAGAGAGGACGAGGAAGATCAAGAATGTGTTGGATGTACTTGGTGAAGAATGGCATTAGTAAACGGAACCTAGATTGGAACTCCGTGTCGGAAGAGAAATGGTGGAACGACAGAACAAAGTGGAGGGGAACCATATTTACCCCCACCCAGTGTCAGCTGGAAAAGGGGAAATGAAGATGATGATGATGACCACAGATTAGGGACATTATTTTTTATTTTTTTGCGAATTTCTTTTTTAGTGCCGGGAGTGTCCGAGGACATGTTCGACTCGCCAGTTTTTGTAGCTGCTTCGAGACGGACCCCCAATGGGTGAGCTACAAGTACTGTTGGGGAGGGAAATTGGAATGTAAGGACGAGGAGTTGGAAGGTAGCGGCTGTGGCCTATAGTTAGGGTCCAACCCCGGCATTTGCCAGGAAGGAAGATGGGAAACCACAGAAGACCATCTTCAAGGTTGCCGGCGGGGGGATTCGAACCTCCTCGCCTCCCGGATGTGAGCGACTGCCAGCAGTTATGCCGTAACGACCACGGCTAACTCACCCGGTACATGCACGTTGACGGTCGATCTTCAGTACAGTGTTGCTCCATCACGTGCTGCACTCGGAGCCGCTAGACTTCGTGGCATGGAAGCATACAGTGCTTGAATACACTGCTGGGGTATACCGTCCCACGTGGTTTGTAGGCACGTCCACAAAGCATTAACAGTGGCGGCAGGCGGGCTTGAACGAACAAGTGGCCGACCGACCATATCCCAGACATGTTCGATGGGTGACATGTTGGGCGAACTGGCAGGCCAGGGAAGCAGAGATATCCGTCGTTCTGCGAAGAAGGCTTGCACATTCCTCGCCACATGCGGGCGGGCATTGTCCTGCTGAAATATGGCCTATGGAACGGCCTGCAAGAGGGGCGGTGCCGAGGGCGGTCGAACTTCCCTGATGTAGCGGTCACTGTTCAGATTGCCCTCAATTGCACCCCAAATCATTACACATGGTGTTTGTCCACTATGCCGCTCAACAATACAGTCTGCCTGATTGCGTTCTCCATGGCGTCGTCAAACGCGTATACGGCCATCACTGTAGGACAGGTTGAAGCGGAACTCATCCGAAAACACTACATTTCGCCACTCAGCCTGCCAGTGCCCATTGTAGTGGGAGGCGTCGGTGGTTCCCAGTCAATGGAAGCCGACGCAGTGCTCCAACGTCGAGCCAACACCGAGGACGACACTGTTCTGTCCGATACGGCCATGCGGAGAAGATGGCTGTCGTCTCGCTCTGTGGTCACATTGCGTCGTCCTATACCCTGTCGTCGCTGTGTACGGCCCTCCTCACTCCACTGGATCCACATACGCCTTACTGTTGACGCAGCGTGCCCTGCACGAGCCACAATGTCCCGGAACGACAGCCCCCCCTTCGGAGCCCTAGCATTCTGCCCCGTTCAACCACACTCACAAGCTGATAGTCCACCCTGTGATGTCGGCGAGGCATCGTTGAACTTGCTTACACGTTTCCACTTGGTATGACGGCCCTACGCCGACAGACCTGTGCGGAACACTCACCTGTCCGGTCCCACGACAGAGGGCACTGGTGGGCCAATGTGCATGCCATCTCTCTGCGATTTCAATCACTTAGTATGTTACCGCAAGCCTACACGACCCGTGTTCTGGTAGTGTCTCCGACCATTTCTTCTGGGTGTTTCACTTTCTACAAACAGTACTGTATATATATACATTTTTAAACACATGTAATTTTTTTCAGGTTGTTTTTTCTTGCCCTAGTAATTGGGATTATATTGTGTTGACCAACTGAAAGGTTGCAATATCATATTTACTTATCAATGCACAGTATACAACCCTATTGTTATTCTTGCATTCTGAAAGACAATTATTAACAACACTCATGGCCATCTCATCCTAAGACTAGTGAAATGAAAATCCACGCCCTGCTTCCAGTCGACTGACCGGGTCAGGGAATGGAATGAATGAAGCCCCCATCTAACGGCGAGTATATGAAATGTGCCGGCTGCCGAAGCCTGTCTCACTCCCCTGGGGCAATTATTAAATGAATGACAGATGAAATGAGAGTGGGGAGTGTTGCTGGATTGAAAATGTGACAGGGAAAACCGGAGTACTCGGAGAAAAACCTGTCTGTCTCCGCTTTGTCCAGCACAAGTCTCACATGGAGTGACCGGGGTTTGAACCAAGGACCCAGCTGTGAGAGGCCGGCGTGCTGCCACCTAAGTCACGGAGGCTCTCTAAGACTAGTACAAAGGAAATATTCCAGATCGAGAATATATGAAGTATTCTTAAGTGGGCACGGAAATGATTGGCATGCCAGGAGAGCAAAATCATCTTTCACAATTATTCTAATGTGATATTTAGCATTCCAGTACCAGATGCAAGATTTAGTCATGCTTACTCTGTTTTTGTAGGACTATTAGCAACGTCTTGAAGATTTTAATACTGTATTATACATAGGGACCGGATTTTTTGAAAATGCATATGCAAAGGCAATTTTTGTGGGTTTATTGGTTTTATTGTATATCCTGAACATAACAGCATATTTTAGCATATTCATTTGAAATTAAGTAAAATTTAAAACATCTTGAACAAAATTGGTTTTGCCTGCATGTTGGACATCCCTTGTAAGCAACTTTCTGAGCAACAGATAACGAAGTAACAGTATTTTAAGCGTGGCTATTTCAAGAACATTCCTTTCACCATCCTGGCAGCCAGTAGCCCGGGGTTACTTTTGTGAGGAGTTTCTTCAGTGTTACTTTATCCTTAGTCTCCATATACTTTCCTCAAAATGCTTGAAGAGAAAAGCAGCAGTGGATGTCAAATAATAGTGATTATTCAACTGATAGCGTAGTTGTCTATTGTCAAATATGCTCGAAGGTAGTAAAATATGAAAAAAAATTTCAACTTGAACAACATGCCAAAACGACTGCATATATTATGGCAAATGAGGGAAAGGAGAGTTAATAAGATTGGCTTATTTTTAAGTGCATATTTTTCAATTTTTAATGCATATTTTCTACATTTTTAGTGCATAATTACATGCATATTTTAATATGTTTCAGTGCATAAATGTCAGGTCCCTAATTATAAATATAGTCATTAAGACGATGCCAGAAGCAATACCAATTGCTAACACATCTGCAGAAATAATCATGTGTACGTAGTAGGCAGAACTTGGATTTTGCATTTAGGTGCATCTTTCAAGATCACTATGGACAGAGGACCACAATTTGAATCTGCTGGGCTCAAAGCATTCATAAATATCATTGGATGTGACAAAATAAGTTCAACAACATATCATCCTGCTAATGGCATGATTGAGAAACAGCACAGACCTTTTAAGACTAGCAGTCATGTGCCATGCTACAGCAAATTGGTAAACCTTCCCTTGAGCATAGAAAAAGATTTTTTACAGGTGTCTATCGCAGTGTTTGGGGCTGATTGCCTTGATGCATTGGTTCCTTAAAACAACCTTTTGCATTTCTGAATGGTATATAAATTAGCGAAGGAACCCTTTCTGATTGAGGACTGACAATTGACCTGCAGTTATCATCAACAGAGTCTTATGAGATTATGCTGAAAGAGAGGCGACACAAGAGTACATTTGGAGTTCTATGACACGAGCACCAAGGATGATCGTAACTGGATGCAACCCAGTCAAAAGATGCGACATGTGATGACACGCCTAGCAGTCCATGGATTTCATCATAAAGTGTGCTCATGACTATCATCAAGCAAATGTTGAATGCGTGTGTAAGCTGTGCCATGAAAAGTGTAAAATGTATCATGTTCTTATATGCAGAGCTCTTAACAGAAACAAAATCAGAGATGCCAAGAAGCGAGACCATGTAAATATATGCAATGTATAAGGTGCGTTCAAAAAGTAACGAGCCAGAGGCATAATTACGGAAACCAGTACCTGTATGTTAGCAGTATTGGCCCTGGCTGTTGAGGCACTTGTCCCACTGTGATATGAGGCGGTGAATGGCTGTCTCATAAAATTCCCTGGGCTGCGATGTGAACCAGTTCCGCACGTACAGCTGGACGTCGGCATCCAAGGTGAATCGTTGGCCCCGCAGAGCCCTTTTCAGTGGACCAAACATGGCGTAATCACAGGGAGAGAGGTCTGGACTGTATGGAGGGTGGCCGAGAACCTCCCATTTGAATTTCTGCAGGAGTGCTGCGACTGTGTTGGCCGTATGAGGTCGTGCATTGTCGTGGAGCGACCACGGCAGCTATGGCGTTCACTGTCACTCGGCAGTCCTGGGTAATGAGTGCATCAACCAGCTGGACGTTGTCATCGGTAATGCAGGAGGGTGCCCCAGACCGGGCATCATCGGCCAACAACACCCATCCTTCCTGAAGCGCTTGTGCCACGCCTTGACCCTTGTAAGGGACATGCAGTGTTCGCCGTACACTTGTGACGTTCGGCGATGAATGTCCGTTCCCCCTACTCCTTCCGCTGTCAGAAACCGAGCAACACCTCTTTGCTCTTCGGTTGACGCCTCCATGTCACTGTTTGCAATGCGACTGGCAGCGTTGGACGATTGATGCATGATGCTGCTCGCTTTGTATCGTCATGTGAGGTGCACGCGTACCATCTAGCGACGGGCTGTGACCTTCCACGCTCTGGTCGGAACCACACCTCGTTACACACGCTACGATTAGCCGATGTAGTCACCGGTTTGCACATTCCAGCCTCCGGCTCGTTACTTTTTGAACGCACCTGATATACTTCTGCACATTTCCACTATTGAAAATGAAAATCCACAGCCTGCTTCCAGTCTCCGACCGGGTCAGGAATGGAATGAATGAAGCCCCTATCTAGCGGCGAGGATATGAACTGTGCTGGCTGCCGAGGCCTGACGCACTCCTCTGGGGCAATGATTAGATGAATGACAGATGAAATGAAATGATAGTGGAGAGTGTTGCTGGAATGAAATGTTGACAGGGAAAACCGGAGTACCCGGAGAAAAACCTGTCTGCCTCCGTTTTGTCCAGCACAGATCTCACATGGAGTGACCGGGATTTGAACCACGGACCCAGCGGTGAGAGGCTGGCGTGCTGCCGCCTAAGCCACGGAGGCTTTCATTTCCACTATTAAATTAAATAATTTATGCTTTATGCTATGCTATGCAATGCTTGGAGGGATATAATTATGATTTACAGTAAAATAATCAATCAAACATGCTTATGTGTTACATTGTGAGCATGGATATTTTGTTATTCTCTCACCTAGTCACTCTCTGGTCATTCCAGAATGCACCAGCTTAATGTAGGAAATGTAAGAAAAGTAAGTTGTGATTTTGGACTAGAAAATCTAGAAAATTCAACTGGAAAAGGAAACTTCACATAGGTTTAACTTTCCAAGTCATATTGTGAAGTAAAATAGATATAAGCTTAAGTCTGTTTTGCTTTATATTTAGGCTTCAATCTCTTTCAGTGCTAGAAGCAAACCGAATCTGCATTAAGTTTACCTTGGTTTTAGGCAGTGTAGCAGCTCTGATGTCAAATTTCTGCCAGAGCTGGGAATCGACCCCAGGACTTGCGGGCAAAAGACAAGCTTCCCACACCACAGGGCCTCTCTCTTTCTCTCTTAGTTCATTAATAATGCCTGCCACCGTGGGTGAGTAATTACAGTAGAGCGTCGTTTATCCGGACTAATTGGGACCAAAAGTGTTCCGGATAACGATTTTTCCGGATAATCAAACATGCGTTTATTACATAGCAAAAATTATGGTGATAACCACCAAGCTTCTCATTTAGCTGCAACGCTTTCTCACATAACAAAGGCTCAGAAATGGGAACTCCCTTTACTTCTTTTCTGAATTAATGTAAGTACGCCGCTTCTTCCATCATGCCTATTCTAATATATTGTTTTAGATCCCTTAGTTGGGGGTAGTTTGGGATAAAACACTTGTGTCACTGTGCTAATTTGGAAAGTAGTTCCTAGGTGATAGCAGCTTCCCGTAGCTGGGAGAGCTTACTAGTGTAGTGTGTTGTTTAGTGCTTAAACGCTAGGGGGTGTTCCTGCAAAGGTGCAAGTGTTTATTAGGGGATGGACCCTCTAAATGCAGGCTACTATACTGGCCTGCCAGCTGGACGGGATGAGTAATACAATAGGCGTGCTTATGTCAGCGGCTCGACGTTATGTAGTCGAGTCGCGTGCTGGGAAATACAATGCAGTCTGACAAAGCAGTTACTGGCTACTACGGTCACGGACAATCGTGACGAAGGTCAGGAAGGGTATGGGGATGTGAAGAGGAGTGTAATTATCAATGCAAGTGTAATTTACTGACCATGTGTTTATTGGTCAGCGAGTGTGAATTTGTAAGTCCCTCTTGGGAAGTCTTAGGCAAATGTAAAATACAATTAGTGTGTACAAGTTTGGGGTAGGTGTGTACAAAATAAAGGAGTCTGAGCACTTTGCTGAATCTCACCTGATGTAGCAGGAACAGACGTTGGCTAGGGCCGCTGGCGACGCACACTGTATAACAGATAATGGCTCCTAGTTAGGACTCCATTCTTATAGTTTTAGGTGCTGCATGGTCAGCATTACGTCACCGTAGCTGCCCCAGATAGTTGTTGGTGTAGATGTTTATGTAGTATGTGTTGCAAGTGGTTGGCTAACCTCCCGAGCTGGGTGGCCGCCTCTTGCTGTGTAAAGATAATGTTCTGGTCTTATGATGTTGCCAGTTGGGGTGGTTTTAGTGAAAGATGGGGGGTGGCTCTCAGGGGTACTGCCCCCCCCCGGGCTGTACAATATGGCATTGAAGTCATTTGGCAACACCTAACAGAAAAGAACCTTTCCTCACTAGAAAGAGTGAAGGCATTATTCATAAAGAAAGCAATCGGAGTGTCAAAAACTACCAGGTTACGATTCGTCTACCTCCTGGCATGAAAATCATTTCTTATAGAAGACCTTAGAAACTATTTACCTCTACCAAACACCAGAGCCTCAGCTTGTCGAATTTTGTCATTCCTTGGAACGCTATGAAAGTCAAGGAGGTTAGATATCTAAGCTCCTTGACACTATAGCACTTTTTAGTAGAGAAAGGTGGAACTCATTGTTGGGGGATAATCCCGAGATTAATTTTGCCATTATAAACACGGCCTACTGAATTCAAATGGGTTCTTTAACATGCCAACAATGTATGACATTCGTGCTAAGATTTTTGTCGCCTTTCAAAAATGCAAGCTGCCCTCTGGGCGTCAAATAAGAAAGCTTGCCCCTGGCACCTGAGGCCATACAATATTATTATAATTATTAATAATTAAAGTCATACAGAAGAAAGATTTATTAGGCAAAATTAATAATATTATGGTTTTATATCCCTTTAAACTACTGCAGCTTTTAAGAGAGATCGGGTTGCTGAAAGTTTGCCCTATAGGGGATCTCTAATAATACTTTTATTGCAGCCAAATAGCCATTGAAAATAAATTATAAACACGTACACTGAAATTGCACTCTGGCACTTTGAGTTGCATAGTCTTTGATTGATTTTGTCCTTTACCTACAGAGCTCTAAGTGGTAGCGATCGCATGCTTCTCCACATAGTTGGCATACACACATCACTGTAGGTTCATGGAAATATTTGCTAAAGCAAATAAGGTCGTGAAAACCATGGACCGCAAGATGTGTAAGCACATGCCTCAACTCAAAGTTCGCTTTTATCCACGTCCAGTCGATCATGGCTCCGGTTCCATAAAATTCTTGAGGTATGTCTTCTCCTGGTTTTTTCTTCAATGATGTTAGTAGCTTTTCCAAGGCTCTGGTGTTTGGTAGAGGTAAATAGTTTCTAAGGTCTTCTATAAGAAATGATTTTCATGCCAGGAGGTAGACGAATCGTAACCTGGTAGTTTTTGACACTCCGATTGCTTTCTTTATGAATAATGCCTTCACTCTTTCTAGTGAGGAAAGGTTCTTTTCTGTTAGGTGTTGCCAAATGACTTCAATGCCATATATTAGAATAGGCATGATTTTATTTCTGAAAAGAGCCATTGCTATCTCTAAGCTGAGGGTTCTCAAGTATCTAATTTCATGCATTGCCCGTACCGCTCGCGTTGATTTCTCTCTATCACATGATATGTGAAGCATGTAGCACTTATTTGGAGCATCGTACCCAGATATTTGAATTCCTTTACGATGTTTATTTTCCTCTTGATGAAAATTTCTGTCGCTGCTGGAACCTTCCCTCCTTTTCTAAACACCATCATTACCGTTTTTGAAACGTTGATTTCAAACTTGTGATCGAAGCACCATTGCTCCATTTCTTTTAATGTGTTCTGGAGTTTTGTGACGTCTTTAGAGCCAATCACAATGTCATCGGCATAAGCGTATGACACTACGTCCTCTCTTTGAGCTATTCTCATGATTTCTTCTGTTGCCAGAATGAAAAGTAAACGGGCTAATTGGATCACCCTGAAGTATTCCGTTTGTTTGCAATAATGATTCTGATAATGAAATATTGCCTGAAATTATTAGTTGGTTCCATAAGAGTATTGATTTTATAGTTTGCGTCTATGCATTATGTCTACCTAGGGTTTCTTCTAGTTTCTGTATCTCAAGTTCCCGGTTTATGAGATCAAATGCTTTGGTAAAGTCTATGAAGACTGTGTAAAACTTTTCTTTTCCTTCTAGGGCTTCCCATATACCGTATTAGATAGTAGTAGTTTTGTTGCGGTCATAGTTGATCTTCCCTTTCTAAACCCGAATTGAGTGTCTGGGAGATGTTCATATATTTCATCTTTTATTCTTTCTGTAATTGTTTTTGTGAGTAATTTGAAAGGAATATTTTCAAGAGCAACGCCTCTGTATGTGTTAGTGTCCTTTGGGTCTCCTTTTCCTCTGTACAGTACTTTTATTATTGAATGTCTCCACCTCACAGGTATGGTGGGGATCTTTAACAAGCTGGTCAATCTACTGTTGCAGCTCCCTTACATTATGAAAAAAGGACCCCTTTCAAATGTCACCTGACTGCACTGGGATTTGATCCTGCAACGTTAGGCACTGCAAGTGATAATGTTAAAACATTAGAAGCCATGTTTCAGTATTGCCCAGTTCTATTATAGAAAGCTTTCCAGTCAGTCAACACAAATTATGCCCAATTACATTAGGCAGGAAAGCAAGTATTTCAACACCCTAACCGGAAAAAAATATTACATGAGATTGTAATTTATATACAGTAATATCCTTCTCCTCAGTTGGTTAGGGGTTGACCAACATCAACATGCCACACCGTTGGGTGATATTGTAATGTCTTCTTAATACTTGCCCCTCAGTTGGGCGATATAGTAATTCTTAATAAATCTTACCTCTGAGTAGTGGGGCAATATGCTTGCTTAAAATGAATCCACAAGACATTTGGAAAGACTTCACAATACTGTATATTTTAATATTCTTCTTGCATTTTCTTAAACATGGCTTTCTTTCCTTCTTCTATTACTAAACACCAGAACATTAACTCTTCCATAAGCCAGCCTACATACAATACTCAACACTAACAGCTATACAATCCATTCACCAAAACAAACAAAAATATTAGCTTCCCATTCCTAGCATTCCAAACAAATCAACATCATCACCATGGTAACTTGCCCTATGATCAAGGCACCTATTGACCAGCCAAGGCCACCTCATGCCACAAGCCAAGGCCACCTAGCGATAGACCACCAAAAGAAGAATCCAATGGGCACAGACCACACAAGATTCTCCATGGCGGCCCACTATCAAGTGTCCATGGCTGGCAACCCAATAAAACAAAAATAAATAAACAGAAAGAAACTAGGAGTCTCTGTAACCTACAAATGTTAGGTTACAGACACCCCCTTGTGAGAGACTTTCTTACTGAAGGTTAGAAATTCACTCTCAACCCTCAAACAAAGCATAAATTAAAAAGGAATACAAAAACATACATAGATTAAAATAAAATAAACACAAGAGAAACAAATATATATCATCATCTTCGTCATCATCAACAGACGTGGTTACGAAATCCTCCACTGCCAGACATATGAATGGGATTGTTGACATTCGTGTGTCACTTCTAGCTTTATCTACAGAAGGAACGGCTGAATCATCATCAAGTCCTTTCCCTTTTCTTTTCTTGGTCTTTGTCCTCTGATTCAGTATCATCATATTTTCCTTTATTTTTCTTCTTCTTTTCTTCTCGTTCTTGTAATTCAGCCTCTCTATGGGCCTTCTTCTCAGCTTTAGCTTCCAACTTAGCTTTTTTCTTGGCACCAACCTTATCAAAAATGTCAATACCTTTGGACTCAATGTCATGGTCATCATCATCAGCATCTGCATCAGATTCATTATAGTATTGGGCTGAATGTCTCACACGTGCTCTAACGTGGCAAGTTCCAACTGCTCTTCTGGGCCTAGCTCCATCATTCTCACGTCCCTGAATGGGAACACGGGCAAGAGGCTTTTCTGAATATATGATACAAATTCCTGCAGTAAGTTCTCTTCTGATCCAGAATCACCACCTTCATCTAAACCTTCCTCTTTGCTCTTCCTTTTCTTCTTCTTTTCTTCTTGTGATCTCCTTCTGCAGGTGCTTCTCCTGCTTTAGTCTTGGCTGGTAGTAGTGCTTCTTCGGGTACTCCAGCTGGAGCTGGCTGTGTTTCGCCTGCTCCTTCAGTCTTCTTGGCTGCCTCCTTCTTCTGTTCCAGTTTCTTCTGCTTCTCACTGTCCTCCTTCTCTCTCTTCTTCTGTGCCGCAGATTTCATAGTACTTCCTTCCACTTCCTCACCGTCAGTATCGTCCGCCTCCTGCACTTCCTCTACCATTTCTATGGTATCCCAGGTGTCCTCCTCCTCCTCTTCCTCATCCTTCTTGTGTTCCGTGCTGCCCTCTGAGTGCAGGGGAACCTGATCCACAATCTCCACCTCCACCTTCCGCTCTTGTTGGTCGGCAGTAGCTTGCTGCTGCTTGGTCTTGTTGGACCTTATCCTGGTGCCGAGTCGAGAAAGCTTACGGTCGTCCGATGCAGGCAGTTCCATGCCTTGGGCCATGCAAACCTGTAGCAGGGCCTGAGCAAGCGCACGGTCTGTCTTCTGCTTGTGCGTCAGCCACTTGCCTTCCGCCTTCATTCTCTCCTTCTTCTCCTTTCCCTTCTTTTTCTTCATCTGCCTTATCTTGCTCAGCAATTCTTTTCTTCTCATCCTTTCTTTTCTCTTTGCCTTGATCCCTTTTATCTTCTCCTTTTTCTTCTTCTGATCCTTCACTCTCGTATCTCGATCTGCCTGACATCTCTTCCTCTTCTTACTCCTTCTCTTTGCCTTCCATCTGGTCCATTTCTTCCTCCAACTTGTTCTCCTGCCTATCCTCAATTTTCTCCTCCTACGCTTCTTCACATTACGTTCTATCTCATCTTCCTCCTTGTCTTCAGTTTTATTCTCCTCCTCCATTTGACATCCTCTTCTGTTACGTCGGCGGTGACCTCTGTGTCTACCCCCGCAACTGCTCTCTCTTCTTCGCCTGCTATGGTCTCTCCAATATATACCTCTACAACCTCGTCTTATCTTTTTCACTTCTTGATTATATTTCTTATGCCCCCTATCATCAAGTACTTCATAGATCTTCTCCTCTTCCTCTACAGACACACTCACAGATTCTACTAATTCAACTTTCTCTTCCACAAAGCATATGACCTCCACTCTCTGTTCTTCCAACTTCCCTTTTTCTTCCTCCTGCTCCTTCTTCTCATTCGTCTCCTCCACAACCACACTCACAGGTTCTACCATCTCAACTTTCTCTTCTACGATGCATATACTAGCCACCTGCTCTTTGACCTTGTCAAGCTTCTCAGACATTCTCGCCTCCATACCATCCATCTGGCTGCACATCCTCTCTTCCATGCTAGTCATCCGGCTATTCATCCTCTCCTCCATACCATCCATCCGGCTTGTAATCCTCTCCTCCATCTTATTCCTCCTCTCATATCAGACCAGAAGCGTCTCAACATGGCCATCATCTCAGCTTCAATATGTCTACTATTTTCGGCCATCCCCACTCCTGTCTTTGTGTGATTCATTTTATTTTTGCTCAAAAGTTGGGTGCCATTGTATTTTTTTTTTTATATATAATCCACCTGTCAATGTTGTCTTAGTCCAACAACAACAACATTCCCCACAGTTGGGCGTTATTGTAATTTATCTAATATCTTTCTCCTCAGTTGGTTAGGGGTTGACCAACAGCAACATGCCACACCGTTGGGTGATATTGTAATGTCTTCTCAATACTTGCTCCTCAGTTGGGCAATATAGTAATTCTTAATAAATCTTACCTCTGAGCAGTGGGGCAATATGCTTGCTTAAAATGAATCCACAAGACATTTGGAAAGACTTCACAATACTGTATATTTTAATATTCTTCTTGCATTTTCTTAAACATGGCTTTCTTTCCTTCTTCTATTACTAAACACCAGAACATTAACTCTTCCATAAGCCAGCCTACATACAATACTCAACACTAACAGCTATACAATCCATTCACCAAAACAAACAAAAATATTAGCTTCCCATTCCTAGCATTCCAAACAAATCAACATCATCACCATGGTAACTTGCCCTATGATCAAGGCACCTATTGACCAGCCAAGGCCACCTCATGCCACAAGCCAAGGCCACCTAGCGATAGACCACCAAAAGAAGAATCCAATGGGCACAGACCACACAAGATTCTCCATGGCGGCCCACTATCAAGTGTCCATGGCTGGCAACCCAATAAAACAAAAATAAATAAACAGAAAGAAACTAGGAGTCTCTGTAACCTACAAATGTTAGGTTACAAGATATTTATCACAAAATAAACTTTATGTACAAAAAGCATGCTATTTTGTGATAAACATCTCGTGTAATATTTCTGTCATGTTAGGGTGTTGAAATACTTGTTTTCCCCCTTAATGTAATTGGGCATAATTTGTGTTGACCGACTGGAGTTCTTTCTATAAAAGCAATAATGTTACCGCTGCACCACTGTTGAATCTTTTTATAAAATAATTGTTACTTCCCACCCAATGTAATTGGGCTCACTTGTGTTTGCTGATTGTAATGCAATTCTGTTAAGAAATTATACAGGTAACACTGAGAAATGGCTTCTAACATATCAATATGCACTGCCAGTCAGGCAACTCTTGAAGCGAAAACATTCAAATCAATGAGGCTAAAACTTAGGAACTTTGGCAAGACAATTTGGTTCTTAACTTTTCTTTCAGGTAGTGGGGTGATAAAAACTTCCCACCCAGTCTAATTGGGTGCACATACTGTATTTCGACAGACTGAAGAGCAATTTTGTTAATAAATTCTAGATTGCTACAGGGCTGTATTGCCAGAGCATTTCTCTCACCATCGTGAATATTTGCAACCAAGAACTGCAGGAACAGTAGGCAAGTGGAAGTAAGTCTTAAAATTCTTGAGCAGATCTGTTGGGACATTACATAGCTGTTGTCATCATTTTCGAATGGTAAAAAGTGATTCTTTGCAAACATTTCTTGATAAGTGTTTACACATTAATTTTTGAATCTGAATGCATCAATCTATGAACAGGGTGAACGGCTGGAGGAATTTTCTCTACAGTCGTAGTACTGATCCGAAATAAAATGGTTCCAGCCAGTTCAGAGTTTAGAAAAATAAGCTTAATTCCCCACTTTTCTAACATCTACAAATCTTTAAGAACAGAATGGAAACATATATATTGAACATCTAGATAATTCACAGCCTGGTTTCTGTAAAAATATGTCTCCATGTGGTGCAATTGCTACGCTGCATTGTCCGAGAGAAAGATAAGATAATATTGGTATAGATTTTTATGTATGCTTTATAGATTGTGAGAAATAATTTGACAACATATCTTGGCATGTGTGTCCACTTCTTCGATAAATGCCATAAGGTTGGTGCACAACTTGCATCAACACCAAAGTTCAGCTATCAGATTCGGCAAGGAAGTAATAGAGCCTGCAAAAATTCACAAAGGAGTGAAGCAAGGCTGCCTGCTCTTACTAGGGCTGTTAAATGTAGTTGCTGAATAAATTGTAAATTAATCTCTAAAACACACAAGTTTGAGGTTAAAGAGGGAGGTAAAACAATTCAGACGATCAAATTTGCAGATGACCAGAGGAAGCCCAACCAACCTAACAAAAATGCGTCGAAGCATAACATGAAAGTAAATGTTAATGAACTATAGATTGCGAGGTGAAATAAGACGCACGTTACTTTAAGTGGAGATTTATTGAACGTAACAAATAAGAGCACTAATACAATACATCTGTAAGAGCCGACTGCGGTGGCATCTGGTAGCTAAGTTCTGAACTTGGCCTAGTAGTCGTTGACGGTGGTGCTTGGCGGCAAAAGTAGGCACTATTTGAAAAATTCTAAGTTGCAGTACTTAAATTAAAAACAGATAACACACACTAATACAGTCATCACAATTAACACCGGTTATCAGACAGATGCTACACACACCCAAAGTACACGGGGCTACATGACCGCATTGTCGCAGCCCCTAACCTTAAGAACCAACCAACAATACATCTGCATGCAACCGTACAAGTTCGGTGACCAACGCGAAGTAACAAAGGCGACTGCAAGTCTGCTAGGTGGCAGCACTAGAGGGCGGCTCGTTTTGAATAATATCCAACAATAAAGGAGTCGTCATCATCTTCATTTCCCCTTTTCCAGCTGACACTGGGTGGGGGCAAATATGGTTCCTCTCCACTTTGTTCTGTCGTTCCACCATTCCTCTTCCAACACTGTGTTCCAATCCAGGGTCCGATTTCTACTGCTATACTTCACCGAGTCCACCCAACGCATTCTTGGTCTTCCTCGTCCTCTCTTCCCTGTCATCCGTCGTTCCAGTGCTCGTCTTGGTAGCCTTACTTCATTCATCCGTTTGACATGTCCAAACCATCTCAATCTGTTTTGCTCCAGTTTGTCATTTAGTTTCTGTACTCCCAGTTCTTTCCGTATATCTTCATTTCTCACTCTATCTCTCCTCGTTTTCTGGACCATACTTCTCAGGAATCGCATCTCAGCTGCCTGTGCTCGGCTCTCATCCCTCTTAGTCATTGTCCAAGTTTCTGCTGCATATGTCATTATAGGAAAATAATATGCTTTGTACATAACTTCTTTAGCCTTAATTGGTATATCCTCGTTCCATACTAGTCCCCGTACCTGTTGGTAGAAAGCTCTCCCGAGTTGTATTCTTCTGCTAATTTCCAAATCTAGTCTTCCATCTTCTGTCAGTTCACCTCCCAAGTATTTGGAGTGTTTCACCACTTCCAATTCCTTATCTCCGACTTTGATTACTCCTTTTCCTTCTTTCTTACCTCTACTCATCACCACTGTTTTACTCTTCTCCACATTTATCTTCAATGCCCATTGCTCAATCTTTTCAATTATTACGTCTAACTGTTCTTGTCATCATCATCATCATCATCTTGCACAGTTTCCAGCCACTGGCCGGGTCTGTTTGGAACACAAGCCTCTCCAACATCTTCTGTCTTCCCACCATTTCTCAGCCTCCACCCTTGTCCAGTCTTCTCCTCTCTTCTTCACACTTTCTTCCACCCCCTTCAGCCACCTGTCTCTCGGTCTTCCTCTCGGTCTCTTTCCTTCCCACTTCATCTCGTGTATCCTCCTGGGTATCCTCTTCTCCTCCATTCATTTTACATGTCCATACCATCTAAGCCTAGATTTCTCTATACCATCCTGTAATGGTTCCTCCTTCATTAATTCTCTGGTCCTCGCATTTCTTATTCTGTCCATCTTTGTAGCTCCAATACTGCTTCTCAAGAACCTCATCTCACTGGCCTGTATTTTGCTCTTCTCCCTTCCTTTCATAACCCAGGTCTCCGAGGCATACGTCAGGATAGGGACATAATACGTCGAATATATGTTCTTTTTGCTGTTCTGAGGGACATCCTTGCTCCATAACATGCTTCTCACACTCCTCCATTAATTCTCTGGTCCTCTCATTTCTTGTATGGAATGAAAATAAACATCAATTAAAAGTAATGATGATGAACAAAAACCTCTGTCCACTAAATGTGATCATAGATGGTGAGCCAGCTCAGTTGACGGTACAATTCAGATACCTGCCAGATATAACAGAAAATCTTCAGTTTAACCTACGAGAGGATATGCATGGGCTTTTAGATCGTGCATGATTGATAATACTTGATATCTTCAAGGTCACACAAGATTGCGCTGCCTGCCTCCCTCTGAGTACTTTCGAATGGACTCGTCCTCTGTTGTCCGCACTTAGTGCTGACAATCTATTTTTACACAGTTGTCCTTCAAACCATGATCTTAAGTTACTTATTGCATATTCTTGAAATTTTAAATCTTAAAATATTTCTACGAATTCATAATGTTAAATGAAGAATAGACTGACAATTATTGGGAATGTGCGTGGTTTCTTTTTTTTTTTCTTTTTTTCTTTTTTACCGGTACTATAGAAAAGGCTATGTCATCAGTAATTCAAACCATCACCAAACATAAGAAAGTAATAAATATTATGTAACTGTGTTGGTAAATATTTTTCATCCATGTGCATATCCTTATGAAAATGATAAATGTTTTATTCATGAAGAATAACACTTCTCTTCATATGAAAACAGAAAATAAAGTTAGGTTGAGGATCTTGGTATATTATCTTTTCTTACACGCATGGTCGGAATGTCCCTGCACACATTCAAGAGTGATAAAAGTTGACGTGCCCTTTCATGGGTTAATAATGAAATTATATCTTGGATAGCTATTGCTGAAAACTCTTTTTGTGATAAGCAGTCTCTTTTATGTCAGCATTTATTGTCTCTTAACTTACCAAAACGGATCTTGAAGTCATATGTTCAGTGAGTTATGTTTTACTATGTGGAGACCTGGGCACTAAACAAGATAGACTTCAAGAGGCTGCAAGTATTCAAGATGTGTTGTCATTAAAATAACTACAGTATATTTATAAGTGTAAGGAGAGAAAGCTATCTTCAGGCTGACCAAGTTTAGAGCAAAGTCAGTACTTGATATTGAGCACTATGTGTGTATAAAAGGCAAAGATGGTCAGCGATTACAGAACAAACAGGACATCCTCAAACGTTGGCAACAGCACTTCGAAGAAATTTCTAACATTGAGTTCCCACATCCTCCAATTCCAGGAGGTAATCTAACAGAAGGCCCTATCTTTCACATCACATCAGATGAAGTCATCGGTGCCATCAGGAGTATGAAGAATCACAAAGCGCCAGGACCAGGTAACCTTCCGGCAGACTTCTGGAAGTTGCAGGAATCAGAACAACCCGCGATCAACTGGCTGACAAACTTTTTCAATTCTATAGTTGACTGTAGAACTATTCCCAGTGACTGGACTACAAGCATCACTGTACCTATCTTTAAGCAGGAAGGTGACCCTGCAGAATGTGGAAATTACCGTCCAATACGCCTCCCGTCGCACACAATGAAGATTTTTGAGAGAATTCTCGATCAACGACTGCGAGACATCATCAGCATTAGTACCAACCAGTGTGGTTTGGTCAAGGGTGCTGGAACAACTGATGCAATCTTCGCTGCCAGAATGCTCATTGAAAAGCGCCTTGAGAAACAACAGCCACTGCATATCGCCTTCCTTGACATTGAAAAGGCTTTTGACCGTGTTCCACATCATCTGATCTGGTATGCACTTCGTGATCATGGTGTACCAGAAATGCTTATCAGCTGGATCAAGATGTTATACACAAACACCACCAATTTTGTACGTTGCGCCGTCAGCACCTCGGAGAGCTTCCCAGTGAAAGTTGGTGTACACCAGGGATCCTCATTGTCCCCATTGCTCTTTATCCTAGTCATGGACACCATCACACGAGACCTGCAAAGGAGTGTTCCTTGGACTCTCTTATACGCAGATGATGTTGCACTTGCTGATACCACCAGAGGAGGACTACAGCATCAAGTTGAAGTTTGGAACAGCCATCTTTCGCAATACGGTCTTAGGCTGAATAAGAAGAAGACCGAATACCTTGAAACCATCACAAGCAACGGCTCCATTCAAGTTGACGGAGAGACATTAGCTGAGACCGTAAGCTTCAGGCATCTAGGATCTCGCTTACAATCTGATGGTGAGATAGGTGATGAAGTGAGAAGCAGTATAAACGCAGCTTGGATGAGATGGAGGGAAGTTACAGGTGTACTCTGCGACAGAAGGATGCCACTACATCTGAAATCCAAAATATATCGCATGATAGTACGTCCTGTTGCTTTGTATGGCGCTGAATTTCGACCAACTGACAGAGCTACAGAGCGCCAACTACACAGCATGGAAATGCGTATGCTCCGTTGGTCAATGGGCATCACACTCCTGGACCAAGTAAGAAACTACATCATTCGCTAGCAAATGGGCATTTCACCCATCACTGAGAAGGCTTGGCAAAAACGTCTCCAATGGTACGGTCACGTCCTGCGTGCTGCACCAGGAACAGTAGCCAATTCTACCCAGTGCTTGGAAATCAATGGGCAACGACCACATAAGAGACCAAAACAGCGCTGGCATGATACTATAAATGCCGATATGAAGGTGCTCAGCCTAACACCTTATGATGCTCGTGATCGTAACAAGTGGCGAGCCAAGATCCGGACAGCGGACCCTGCACCTGCGGGAAAACGCTAAGAAGAAGAAGGAGATTTATAAGTGTGGCCTAGTCTGCATGGTTACCATATTCCTCCCAAGAAGACTGTCAACAACTTCCGTTAGTGCAAATCCTGAAACAAAAAGCAATGAAATCAAATAAATAGGGTGACATGGAACACTATGTGAATCTGATAAACATTGACTAGCAAAAAGTGGGTCACTTGACAAAAATAACATAAAAATAAGTGTCTAATTTCACTCTATTCTGTATATGAGGCATTTATAAGGCAATATTGTTTTTTTGAACACTTCACACACCCAATAATAAAAAGAGGGCCATAAACAATCATGTCTTGTTTGTATATTGTCTCCAGCGAGCTTTAATGGATTTCCGGCCTGGTGTTAGGCTTCTTCCCTCAATGTATACTTTTATGTTTTGTGCTGATGACTATCCCCGGTCATTCATGGTACAGTTTTCTCTCTGGTCAAGGCTTGTGTTTAAAGTATCTGAAAAAACTATGCTATTAGAAGATCTACGCTTTAAAATGTTACTTGCACCCAGGGCTAGATTTGTGATGGTACGCGCCGGTACGCCGTACCGAAACCTATGATCGGGGGGAAAATCGAATATACAGTATAACATAATTTTTAGAACTGAGGAACGTTAATTGTAAGTCAAGGTCATCTTGGTCTTTGACTGGATAATTATTTCAGAAAACAGTAAAGACAAAATTATAAAACAAGAAATAAATGTTTGTTGGTGAACATGTGTGTATTTTCAAACCGAATGTATTTAATTTTTTTAAATTACGTAAAAAATGTAATTAAGTAATGTACATTGTTTGAATGGTAGCCTAGTTGGCTTACATTAAAATATACTATAGGCCAACGGCTAAGCTAAGAAAAATGTTGCTACAGCAGTCTCAATTTAATTTACAATTGCAATCATAATTAGATTGCTATTTTGTCCACTGATTAATAGTTTTAAAGGTGTTCAGAAAAACGTATAAATATTGTTTTTAGAACTCTATATTTCAATATTCCATAAAGCTACCCCCCCTCTCATCATCACCCCCCCCCCCCCTCTTACCACCCGGTAGCCCACAGTACCGGAACCTCGTTTTTTTTACAAATCAAGCACTGCTTGCACCCATGCCAGCCTACAAAGAGGTAGTTGGAAAACACATAGGAAAGCAAAAAGGTATTTGGATGGAATTTTACACGAAGGATGCCATGTTTATGACGGACTGGAAACAAGCAAAATATCTGCTCAGATACCTTGTTACCAGATATGCAGTGGATGGTTTCCATCACAAGTGTTGTAGGAACGTAAGCTTTCATGAGCCATGTTCGGACTCTTATTTGTCGTATATGTGGGAAACTCTGGGAGAGATATCACATGATGGCTTGTAAAGAAAGACTTATATTCCTGACACAATTCTGTTGGGAATCAATTTGATTATGTATCTAACTGGCCATTGGCTGCATTTTTATTATTATTAAGTTTTATGACAGTGTATTTATAATGCCACATGGTTGCTTGAGGTCTGTGACCAATGTTTGACACTTTACGAGAAGGTTCTGTAAGTGAAGAGAAGAAGTGGCGAGAGCTGTTGTGCTGCTAAAATCATGATGTCAAACACTTTGAGCTAGCATATCCCAAACTTGTTCAATATTCAAGTTGGGGTTACGTGCTGACCAGTCCAGGTTGGTTGAGATAAAAACACAGAAACATTAATTTCTCTTTTAATGTTTTAAAAGATGTTCAACAAAATTTCAAATTTTACCAATGTCACGAGAAATTTTAAGTTCATTTTTTAATTCGATGTTGTTGTGCAACTAACACAATACCTTCACACACACTAATATTGGGCGTTCCTCCTCTAGCTTCAATAATAGCTCGAAGATGTAGGAGTAAAGTGGGCAGAATACCCCTGATCGATTCTTAAGGAATAGCATCCTATTCTTCCTACAGAGCATCTCGAAGCTGTTGTAAGGTGTTAAATTTACGAAATTGAACACTTGGAGCTAGCATATCCCATATCTGGTCAGCAATCCTGTGTCATTACACTTCTGCTTTGCTATAATAGCATGGTGATCTATTGATATATTGATCTCTTGACTTTATTAATGTTATGCTTCCAGGAAAAATGGAAACTAGTGCCTGCATTTCTGCGAGTAAAGGGTCTAGTAAAACAGCACATAGATTCTTTCAACTATTTCATAAACGTGGAGATAAAGAAGATTGTCCAAGCCAATGAAAAGGTTTTATCTGATGCTGATCCTCTGTTTTATGTGAAGTAAGTATGCCAAGAGGAATTACTAAACATTTCTGAGATAATATTTGGATGGCAGTCTATTGTAACTCATAATCTTCTACAGGTACCTGAATGTCACTGTGGGAAAGCCTGATGTGGAGGAAGGCTTTAACGTCTCCAAAGAAACAACTCCCCATGAATGTAGGTTACGAGATCTCACCTATTCTGCTCCCATCACTGTTGACATTGAATACACCCGAGGAAACCAGAGGGTTATCAGGAATGACCTTCTTATTGGCAGGTAACTCGATAACTTTTCTTTAGTGGAAGTTGATGATGAAATCAGACTGGATATGGGATATTGAATACATTTTAAGAGGAAAGTTTGAAACAATAGAACTTCTAAAGCATTATCAAACACTCTGAACTTATCAACAGTTGTGCTAACTGTTTTCACAGTTTGTGGAAGGTAGTCTCTCACAAGTTAGAAAACCTTAAAGAGTGTGCCAAAAATTGAGTGCAAAATTTCAACGCTGGATTCCCCACATTTAGAAAATAAAAAAGTGTCTTATGGGCTTGGAAATCTGTACTTTCAGAGATTATGCATAGACAATTATCAAGTGTCTAAGATGGGGTAGCAGTAAGTATGAGAGTCTTTTCTCTCACTGTTTCTACCTATTTATATCTCTCGCCGAATCACCTTTTCAATATACTGTTGTGCCAAAATCATGTTTCTCCAATCCAGCCGTATCTTCCCCTCATCTAGCCCCTTGTCATAAGGCTCTAGAACCACATGCAGCACCAATCTGATTTAGCTTTGCCCTCTGCACATGAAAAGGGGCCATCTACATCACACCAACATTGCCATACTGTTGACACACTGAGAATTGTGTTTCACTCATCAAAAACATATGACTCACCAGCATTTCTCCCTCTCCTAAATATACCATCACTGGAAGTGGTTTTCCGTGGTTTTCCCACTTCTACTCCAGCCAGATGCCAGAATAGTACCTAACTTAAGGCCACGGCCGCTTCCTACCCAAATCCTACCTCAACTACAAAAAGACACACTAGTACAGACATCTCAGTGACACAGGTTATCAGAGAAATTCTACACACACCCATGTACACAGGGCTACATGGCCACGATGTTCCAAAGCCCCTAAAAGAATCAACAATATTACTTCACATATTTACTTACCCTTTTTGGCAGTTTCTCATTCGTTTTATTGAATTATTGTATGTTATTCTGAAATGCGGTTAGTTGCATTGTGTAATGACAATCACATTTCCTCAGGAACGTGTCGTTTAACAATAAGCAAGTTGCATCAATTTTTGTTGTTGTTTTACCTCGCACAAGGATGATGATACCTGAACATGGCTTTATAATATTTCGTACACCAATTTGTGATTGTTCATCTGTTCCTGATCAAAACCATTGCATGGGCTGCTGGATAGCTGTTGTGACTACTACCTACTAACAAGAATTCATTATTTTCAATTAGGTCTATGTTTCCTCAACTGGGCATCCTGATAGTGATGCGCACAGCCATTGAGATGGTGGTGACCCAGAAGCTCCTTTTGGCTGGATGTTATGCCGTAGTGCAAGAACTTATACCCTTTGTCAATATCACTGACCTACTTACTCTTATTGTTGATGCAGGCATTGTTCTGTTGTTCGCTTGAAGAATTTGGCAAACTTGTGCCTTTGTCCAGTCAGTGTTCCGAGTGTGATATTGGGTAATTGTGCTTTGCTTCTACAGTGTACTCTGATCTTGATTAGGTAGCCATTGCACACTTGTCTCCCTGCTTAATGTTTCCGAATTGCTGTTTAAAACAAAATGTTCACTGTGAAGACATACTTAATAGAAATTCTTTGGGATAAATGATGACATTTTACCACTTGAACCAACCATCATCACCACCATTTTATTTCTACCTCTTATTCTTCATGTTTCTATGGGATCAGGAATGAAGTGAGATGAGCTTTCTATGTGGCAGATGGTTTCTATGGTTGGATGCCCCTCCCGACACTAATATCATTAGAGGAGCTAATGAGAGATGAATTGAATTAAGATTAATGAAACTGGGCAAGGATTTGGAAGGAAGCAGCCGTGGTCTAATACAAGGTACCAACCTCGTATTTGCCTGGAGTTAAAAATGGAAAACCATTTTAAAGATAACCAACAGTGGGGTTCAAACCCATCATCTTCAGAGTCCAGAGATAGCCTGGCCTGTTGGCCTTGACCCTTGGCGAGCAATGCTATCCCAATCTGTCCCCATCACCACCACTACCATCACAGAATTTCTTTTCAACTTTGGGCAACTCTGTGAAATTAACTAATTGACAGGAATTTACAGTAGCATTCTAGTTATTCTGAACTTGGTCCTCCCATGGTGGTAGAACCATTCCTTATCAAGAATATAATCATATTAAGGTTCATTTTCTCACCATTTAGTTTCATCGTCCACTTGCATCTTCTGCGTTTGAATGTGATGGGTATCATTGGACCTCTGTTTTCAACAGTAAATTTATACATATTTTCTTTTATACCATAATTGCCCTTTTCACAGAACTAGAAGAAAAATCTTTGTTAGAGATGTCATAGTGGTTTTCTACAAGATAAATTCTAGATAATTTTTAACTACGGTATCTGATTTTGTCTGTGTAAATAAAACCAGTGTTGTTTTTTGTACTCCTCTATTTTCAATGCTCCTTGCCAAATATAATTTCTTTACTTCTGCATGGATTTTTTTCAGGCTAGGTATTTTTTCTCTTTCTTGTAGAAGTCCCTATGAAATACTTGGATTGCAGTTCTATATCAGGACTGTTACAGGTCAGGGAAGTCAGGGAAAAGTCAGTGAAAAAATTCCGGTCATGGAAGTCAGGGAAATGTCAGGGAAATTTTCTGCAGGGTCAGGGAACTTTTTAATTTTTTAAAATAAAATGATACATGCTGGAGCGTGAATCTGTATATTTGCCTTTAGCGCGAAGCTCCTTCGCTTTGTCGGGTTAGGGCTGCAAAATGCTAGAATTGTAAAATAGAGGAGAGGGAGCAAGAAAGGAACACATTGCGGTAGCCCTGCTGCTCTCGATACTTCGTCTCATCGTTTGTCCCCACTACACTCTTTCCTCCTCTTTCCCTTGCCCAAGTCTGTCGCATTTCGTCGGGAATCGCGCTTGTTTGGGGCCAAAGCCTCTACTCCACATGCACCATCCCCCTCGCGTCCCCTTTCATCTCGTCCGTGTTCGGTTCGCGGAAGTTTCGCTTCATGTACCTTCAGCTTAGGACCTATGCTTGATCTACTAATACAGAGATGATAGTCAAAAATCAGCTCGAACGTTCTCTCATAGGCCTAAGACAAGTGTACGATGGTGTTCAATCCGAGGGAGAGTTAGGTAAAGTGACTGTCACCAAAGAAATGTTCATTAAGGCGAGGCATGCTCGTTCAGAATATGAAAATGCACCTAAGGAGAGGGCAGCCGAAAAGAAAAGAAAACGAGGCCAAAGAAATACAGAAGAGAGCAATTGTAGATGAGGTAAAAGAGTTGAAAACCAAAAGAGTCAAATTGTTGTTAGAAAAAGAAGCCGGACCAAATGATATCGAAGAACGTTTAAAAGTGCTAAACAGCGGGTACTTGTAGAGAGTTATTCAAATAGATATATGCAACGAAAGTTTTAAAGCTATTGTGTTAGCTTTTCAAAATGTGATCATACTTACTTTCGCTAAGAATGTAGCAAAAAGGTGTATACTCCGAGCCAAATGCGTGTATTACCTGTTTTAGTCCATCGATTTCTTTACCAGTATCAGTCACTAAATTTTGTGTTTTCGATGCCTTTATTTTTTCTCAGTATTGTTTATGTATTTTAAGTGTTAGTAATTATAGCAATAAGATCTTCCGGTCACAAAACATGTGTCACGATGTATGGTCTTTCTAGTGTACGTCAGGCGTCCGTTAAAGCTTTTTAAGTCTCAAACCATTCTTTTTGTTCTTCAATTTTGATCAGTATAGGATACGGTATCAACGAATCCGTGGCATACCAGACTTAGTGTCACCTAGATCGCGTATGGATTTAGTAATCCATTGATGTCAGTCATGGCGCAGTCATAAGACGTAAAAGATTACAAAGTGTTAAATGTCTTTCTGTGTCGTCTGTGGGTCTGTGCAATATGGTACTTGTTTGCTTCCTAGACAATGAAAAGGGCTTTTGCAGTCAATCGATGTAAATAAGTCCGATAGCTTTTGAGTCCAATTAAATGGTTTCGTTGTGCCATTTTTTGATTACCTAGTTTTAATTTCTATCTTACCTTAGCAATAATTTTGAAAGAATCCGTGCCATGTAACTTACGTTACTTACCCATCGTATTATTTGACTATTAGGCCATAGTTTTTAAGTCATTAGTTATAACAATTACAATAACTTTTTGAATGTAGTTTCATTGTGAACTGAGTATACTGACAAAGAAAGTAGTTAAAAATTATGTTCCTTGAATCCATTTTTTTAAAATTTATTTGTCATATTATTATTTTTTAGCATAACCGACTAATTTATTTAAAAATTCAGATGAAGCCAGTTTTTTTTTCATGCCTTCTGAAGTGCGCACGGTATCTAAAATGGGCTAATTCTTAAAATTAGCTTTTTGTTAAAATTCTTTCTTTAAGCCTTTTCTTTACAATCTCTGAAAAGAAACTCTTTTTCTGTATGAGATAGCTTACATATCTCGTGTAATCCAGTAGCTGGAAAAAGTTAGCATGGACGTGTAAAATTAATCACCATATGTCGTGGGATTCGAAGATGTAAATCAGTAACTATCGTTTGATCAATTCGAAGGGTTTTATTTTTAAAATATGTTCATACGGTGATCAGAATGAAGTATTGGTCAGGGAAAAGTCAGGGAAAATGGGATCTTAAGTCAGGGAGAAGTCAGGGAAAATGCAAATCTTGGTCTTGTAACAACCCTGTATATAGTCTCAATGATTGTCATGGACATTTCTACACTGATTTTGAACACAATCTCAAGAAACTTACGTGTGTATTCCCTGAAGCGACACATAGCATGGCTGTAACGTGTTTTTCGAGGGGTTTTATGCAACTGGCATAAGTCAGTAGGAAGCCATTCTATATTTATTTACGCGGCAAATTGTTCAGCCAAGAGAATTTTTCATGTTAATTTATTATTATTATTAATTTATTATAATTATTATTAAGGTATTTTCGGAGCATTTTATAAAAATTATTAGCATTCAGATAGGTTTTCTATGTCTTAGAAAACGCTATCAAGCAAATTATTACGAACGACGATATCATAGAAAATTATCTGATTACGGAATTTTACGGAGTTTTGTCAGTTAGGGTATTTGAGAGACATGACTCACTGGGAATTCGAATACAAGCTGATTCCTGTCGAGAAGTATTACGCAAGGCTGGGTCGCAAGGTCTAGAAAAGGCGAATTGTTGGGACGGAAAAGGACTTCTCCCTCTCGCGCGCCGAGTGTAATGAGGCAGAGGAGGGGAACTGGCGGCGTGCTCAGCCAATCAGGGGAGACAACGTAAGCTAGAAGACGGTACCATGGTGGGGGAGCCAACGTGTGGATATATCGTTCGACGCGCCGTGAAACGAGGACTATCTGTGTAGAACTTGCGGAGTACGGTGGGAAGTGCGTGTCGCTCCGATGTTCAGTGGAGTTGAAGACTAACTTTTGCAAAACTTAACCAGTGCGGTTGTACGAGTGTTTGGGTCCGAGGTACGGACCATAGAATTATCTAATCTACCAGAATATCATCAAATTTCGACGGAGATGACGACGTCCAGGAGACTGTGGGAAGCACACAGCATCAGCAAGTACGAGGGAAATGCCTTGGCAATTTCCAATGGTAAGCGCAAATGACGCAGAAATACGCAATCTCTCATTTTTCTTTGTTTTACATTTCATATTTCAGTAACTTCATAGCTTGGAAATAAGAGTAAAATCAATTTATCAGACTCCGTTTTCACGTAATTTTCTATCGGTAATATTAAAATCGCAACGCTCCAATTTAAATTTTAAACTTATTATGATTATTAATTTTGCTATACTTGTTTTATATAATAAATTCATTTCTTTTACAATGCAATCTTTGCTTTCAGTAGGTAGCATTAGATATAGACCAATTCCTTCTCCTGATACAATTGTTTGTTGGGTTAATGATCAAATCATACCACGATCTGAGTGAATAGTGTCTTGAAGGTGTTCTGCCAGAGCTAGACGTTGTTAAATACAAATTTAGATTTCAACATTGCATTGAGGTCTTGGCGCCCATTAAAACAACATAGCTTAGGCAAAGGTAAACAGTTACATTTGTCACCCAACAGTAGGGGCAGCCAAAACGTTTCATTTGTACGCTCAACGTGGAGCAAAGTAAATAACGTTTCATTTGTCGCCGACAACTTGGGGCTGAAAACCTAATAACATTTGTGGAAGGAGAAGGGTATATATTTCTGTGCCTGTATTTTGGGGGTTATTTGTCTGTATCAGTGTATATCATTATGGGGGATGAGAAAGAAAGACAGATGAGGTTACGTAGTGGTCATCAACTGGAGAGTGATGATACGAGCAGTATGTCGAGTGATGGTAGTACCGGGGTAGCGGAGGTAAATCCCGATACTGAAACAGGGAGTGTAGGCGGCCAACCAGAATTAAAAACTTTACTTCTCGAGTTCATGTATCAGAACAAAGTTAGTAGTGATGCCTTAAATGCAAAATTAGAACAGAATAATGCAAAATTAGAACAAAACAGTAGGGAAAATAAAGAAAGTACAGACGCTTTAAATGCTAAACTGGAACAAAACAATGCTAAATTAGAACAAAACAGTAGGGAAAATAGAGAGAGTAATGAAACATTAAACGCCAGATTAGAACAAAACAGTAGGGAAAATAGAGAGAGTAATGAAACTTTAAACGCCAGATTAGAACAAAACAGTAAGGAAAATAGAGAGAGTACTGAAACTTTAAATGCTAAATTAGAACAAAACAGTAGGGAAATGAGTGACAAATTCGAACTGATTAGAGGTGAGACCAGGGGGGTGATGGAAGAAAAGGCTAAAGAGATTATTGCAGATGTAGACAGAAAATTAGGAAAAGTACAGGAGGAGTTGGAAATTAGAATCAGTACACAGGCTGAAAATTTAAAAGAACTAGTGCAACTGGAAACACAGCAGGTCAAAAAGCAATTGGGGGGAGAAATTGACAAAATTCAGGTGGCTACTAAAGAGGTTAAGGAACAGCTGGGGGGTAGAATTGAGAAAGTCCACTCGCAAATAGTTGCAGAAGTAAATGATTTAAGAGAGAGTAATAGAGAGAGCATTAGCAAGATTGAGGAGAAACAAGCAAAGCTATATGATAAAGTAGAAGAATCAGAAGGAAACATTAAATTAACAGTAAACAGTATTGAGAGGAAGGCTGAGGAGAAAATCGCAGAATTAGAGTTAAAATTAAAAGCTAGGATCAGGCAAGAAAATAGTCAGAATAGGCCAGTTTTTGTGAATAGCACACACAGGGAGGTAGAACTGGGTAAGTTCAGCAATCGACAGGGGTGCCCAATGGAGTTCATGAACACTATAGAAAATAAATTCGGGGAAAGGTTGGAAAATGGTAGTATTGAGTGGTGCCAGGTAGTTGAAATTTTAGAACAAGTGTTTGTGGGGGAATCGAGGAATTGGTTTGCTGTCTACAGAGACAAGTTTACTGATATCAATGATTTTAAAATGAAATTCTGTGAAAAGTTCTGGAATGAGGTTATTCAGTCGCAGCATCGTGAGGGAGTAGTGTGTGGTAAATATAACCCTAAAGGAAGCTCCACCATGACCGAATACTTTTTAGGGCAGGTATTAGTGTGTAAATATCTGGATGGCTTGAAGGAGGAAAGTGATGTGGTGAGGTTGCTACTTAGGCACTTTCCCTATAGGATCAAGGAGGCTGCTTGTATCCAGAATGTAAAGACAATAACACAAGTAGAAAATTTGTTAAGCACATTTGATGCACTAGGGAGAGGGGGTTATGAGGACAATTTCAATCGGAACCAGGGTAATAATAATAATAATAATAGACCTAATGAAGCCAGGCATCAGGAAGTTCAAGGGAACGGTGGCGAAGGGGCCAACGCTCAAAATAGAAATAATAGTAATCAGCTAAATCAGAATAGAGGAAATGGCTATGGTAATCAGTATCAAGGGAGGAATAATGATTTCAGGGGAAATCAAGGGAGGAACAATGATTACAGGGGAAATCAAGGGAGAAACAATGATTTCAGGGGAAATCAAGGGAGAAATTATAATGACAATAATTACAACCAGAATAGGGGTCAAGGAAGAGGACAGCCTAGTGGTAGTAATATACAGCCAAACAATGACAACACAGCCCAGAACAACCAGACCAGTTCAGTAGTTAGTAGTACTACGGCCAGCTGTAGCGGTTCTTTAAACGCGAACCAGGCTGCGAAGTAAGGTCAGAATCTCAGTCTGTAGCATGCCCTGTCCATACAATTATACAGGAACCCTATGACCTAAATGTAAGAAATGAATTATTACATGAACTAAATGATGAAGGTATTATTCAGGAAGTGGTTAGTAAGAGCCCCATAATTAAATTTAACGTGTCCGAGGCGTACACAGATGTTTTAATTGATAGTGGTTGTATGAAGATTGCATAAGTAGTGCATTTTATGATAAAATGAAAGGAACTGGAGTAAATTTTGAGGAGATGCCAATTAAAAGCACTTTTGTTATCACAGCTGTTGGGAAGAGGTCTAAAGTAATTTCTAAGCAAGTTTTAGTAGACATTAAAATTAATAATCATGTAGAGAAGCAGATTTGCCTTGTAATTCCAAATTTAGTATTCAGTGTTATCTTGGGTTCAGAGTGACTAAGTAGAGTGTCTGGTAACTTATGTTATGATGTAGGGAGTTTGAAATTTAAATGGGGAGATTCTGAAGTAGAAGTAGCGTTCAATGACCATATTCAGAGAAGTAGTATTGTAGGTGTGATTTGTACTTTAAATGAGATATCACCAGCCGTAGAGCGGGGTTCTCCATGTTTTGTGGGCAGTGTGATTACGAACGGAAGTCTAGAGGACTCGTTACGTGAGGCTGCTTTTCAGGGAAATATAGAGGATGAACAGTGTGTTCGGCTCTATGATGTGTTGTGGTGTAATAGGAGAGTTTTTGAGGATCGCATTGGTATGGCCAATTGCTATACACATTCATTGAACGTTATTGATAGGTCAGTATTCACAGGACATAGATATCCTGTACCATTCGCTTATCAGAGTGCAGTTGAGGCACAAATTAATCAGATGCTTGAAGATGGGATTATTGAGCACTCTAACAGTCTGTATGTTAATTCTTTGATAACGGTACCCAAGACCGACGGCACTGTTCGTATTTGTTTAGACGCTCGTTTGGTTAACAATAGAATTAGTTCAGATCAGCTGAAATCTATGTCAATAGAAGAATTAATGCAAACATTTGAGGGGAAGAAGTATTTCACTTGTGTAGATTTGAGTTCCAGTTTTTGGCAAGTGCCACTTAGGTACGAAGATAGACCATTTACAGCTTTTAGTCATAAATATAACCTTTATCAATTTTGTAGAACACCTTATGGGTTAAAGAGTAGTTCAGCAGCTTTAATTAGGGCTTTAATCATCGCATTAGGGGATGACACAGGAGAGTTTGTAACCATTTACATTGATGATATGGTAATTAGTTCACGCAGTTTTGAGGAGCATCTACGTCATTTAAATATAGTCTTTCAGAAGTTAGATCAGGCAGGGTTCACTTTGAAGCTGTCTAAGTCGTCATTCTGTCAGTCAGAAGTGACATTTTTAGGTCATAGAGTGTCAAGTAGAGGTGACACCAGAGGAAAGTAGGGTTAATAAGATACTTAACGCAGAGGTGCCACGGACTGTTAAACAGTTAAAAACTTACCTGGGAATTTGCAACTTTTTCAGGAGGTTCGTTCTTAAATACTCTGGGTTGGTAGAACCATTCAGGGAATTGCTTAAAAGTGGGACTCGGTGGAGATGGGAGTCCAAGCATGATCAGGCTTTTAAAGCGCTGAAGGAAGGTTTTGAGAAGGCTGTAGTGCTGAAATATCCGTTAAAAGATAAGGAATATGTGGTTATGACAGATGCTTCACATATAGGCATTGCTGGAGTATTATGTCAGAAAGATGATGAGGGTAATCTGTGCATTGTATCTTTAGCCTCGCGAGGACTGACAGCAGCGGAGAAAAGATACACGATTACTGAGTTAGAGCTTTTAGGTATTGTTTTCAGTTTAGGGAAATTTATAATGTATTTAGTAGGCGGGAAATTTGAGATCCACACAGATCACCATGCATTACTGTATATGAGGACTTGTAAACTCAGTTCTAACAGAGTTAGTAGGTGGATTCTTGCTCTGCAGGAATACGAATTCACAGTAAAATATATTAAAGGTAAAGATAACATTCTTGCAGACATGCTATCGAGGGACACTAATTTATGTAGGGATTATCCTGGGGTTAAAGCAGAGGACGGTATTTTAATATGTGCATGTGTGGACAGTAGCAACAGGGCATCGTTACAGACACTGAGATATATGCTAGTGGAGCAACGTGATGACGTTCATTTAAAGGGAGCCACTTGCAAGGTTGGAAGCAGGTGACGCAGAAACATTTATAGTTTCCAAACGTATTGGGAAAACAGCATATGTGCTGGAGAATAGTGAGGGAAACAGATTATACGGAACATATAATATACATAGTCTACGAAAATATGTGTCATAAAGTGAGTGTGTTTAGCGGGCGAGCCAGCCTATCAAATGAGTAAGTGTGGTATTTGGTGCGTGGGAGGATCTGGTCTTAAGGCAGGCGTATCAGAAGTCACACAGGGGGGTAGTATGTAAGTAAATGAGAGTTTTTAAGGTACAGGGAAATATGACGGGATTGTCGGATGCTGTTGAGCACTAAATTGTCTCGATGCACCAAGGCCATTTTGGCAGCGCTGATGGGTTCCCATTTATCTCCAAGAGATGGGGGAGCGCTTGAATAGGGCTTGTTAGCTTAAGGCGTCCACGAGATAAAAGATGGGCCATCAGAATGCGAGACAGTCCTTCATGAAACTCATACATATCAGCACACGTGATTTCTGTTTACGGCCTCGCCATGTAAGATTTGTAAGTGTGTAATTTAAGATAATTTGTACAATGGTATTATTTGTGTGAGGAGAAATGGTCTGTGTTGAGAACTAGTATTAAGTAGATTATGGTTAACGGGAACTTAACAAGACGGCACAGAAATATTTGGTGTTATATGTAATGCACATTTACTGGTTTTTTTTTTTTCAGAAGTCAATATTAATTTAATCTACTTTAAAGAGAGATTAAGTATTATGGTCACGAGGCGCTGCCACAATAGTGTGATCGTGTGCTCAGTGATAAGTGGAATTAAATGTCACCATAAGGAGGGGACCTCCAGTGAAATTAGGAAGTTCTATGGTGATATAAATATATCAGAACACCTTCAATGCGTGTGATATGACATCATAAATACATAGTGCTCACACATTAATTATGTCTATTTCTCCAACATAGAGCAATTTGAGAGGCGGAAATATCCCTGGAACACTATTCCATATGTAAAACATTGGACTGGTTGCATAGTGCAATCCATAGTGACAACAAACTTTGACGCAAAGTGCGTGAAGAAAAATTATGAGTGTATATATCTGTAATTTAGGGTGATTTCATTTATGTAATATGTATTTTGGATGGGGTTTATTAACGTGTCTGGGATAATCGGATAATGGACCGTCGTCACGGTAAATCATCCGATGATCCGAGGCGAATATGTAACGTGTTTTTCGAGGGGTTTTATGCAACTGGCATAAGTCAGTAGGAAGCCATTCTATATTTATTTACGCGGCAAATTGTTCAGCCAAGAGAATTTTTCATGTTAATTTATTATTATTATTAATTTATTATAATTATTATTAAGGTATTTTCGGAGCATTTTATAAAAATTATTAGCATTCAGATAGGTTTTCTATGTCTTAGAAAACGCTATCAAGCAAATTATTACGAACGACGATATCATAGAAAATTATCTGATTACGGAATTTTACGGAGTTTTGTCAGTTAGGGTATTTGAGAGACATGACTCACTGGGAATTCGAATACAAGCTGATTCCTGTCGAGAAGTATTACGCAAGGCTGGGTCGCAAGGTCTAGAAAAGGCGAATTGTTGGGACGGAAAAGGACTTCTCCCTCTCGCGCGCCGAGTGTAATGAGGCAGAGGAGGGGAACTGGCGGCGTGCTCAGCCAATCAGGGGAGACAACGTAAGCTAGAAGACGGTACCATGGTGGGGGAGCCAACGTGTGGATATATCGTTCGACGCGCCGTGAAACGAGGACTATCTGTGTAGAACTTGCGGAGTACGGTGGGAAGTGCGTGTCGCTCCGATGTTCAGTGGAGTTGAAGACTAACTTTTGCAAAACTTAACCAGTGCGGTTGTACGAGTGTTTGGGTCCGAGGTACGGACCATAGAATTATCTAATCTACCAGAATATCATCAAATTTCGACGGAGATGACGACGTCCAGGAGACTGTGGGAAGCACACAGCATCAGCAAGTACGAGGGAAATGCCTTGGCAATTTCCAATGGTAAGCGCAAATGACGCAGAAATACGCAATCTCTCATTTTTCTTTGTTTTACATTTCATATTTCAGTAACTTCATAGCTTGGAAATAAGAGTAAAATCAATTTATCAGACTCCGTTTTCACGTAATTTTCTATCGGTAATATTAAAATCGCAACGCTCCAATTTAAATTTTAAACTTATTATGATTATTAATTTTGCTATACTTGTTTTATATAATAAATTCATTTCTTTTACAATGCAATCTTTGCTTTCAGTAGGTAGCATTAGATATAGACCAATTCCTTCTCCTGATACAATTGTTTGTTGGGTTAATGATCAAATCATACCACGATCTGAGTGAATAGTGTCTTGAAGGTGTTCTGCCAGAGCTAGACGTTGTTAAATACAAATTTAGATTTCAACATTGCATTGAGGTCTTGGCGCCCATTAAAACAACATAGCTTAGGCAAAGGTAAACAGTTACATTTGTCACCCAACAGTAGGGGCAGCCAAAACGTTTCATGGCAATACCTCCTTTGCAAAGCAAAAATTGCTCAGTTCCTGGTGTGTGAGATTTTTTCTATTGGGTCAACAGAATCAGACGTAGGCTACTTGTTACACCATGGTGTGCAACTGATTTGGTGCAGAGTTCAGTGCCAGTGAATGGAGAGAAATCAGAAAGTTGAAGCTGAAGACCTTTTCTGTTTGGCTCATTATGCCACCGACGTGCAATGGGTTCTTGTCCATAGTAAAGCACTGAATGCTGCTTTATGCTTGGTCCATTGTATGAGTTACTTATCCCAGTTTTGGAGCTTTACTTAAATGGCCATTCAATTTCAGCCAATTCTTTGTTTTATTGTGGGTCTAATAAATGAATGTGATACACTTTTATAGTATCTCATTTCAAATTGCAAGTAGCCATGCCATCCCCATGTTTGTTGTACACAGTCTATGTAGAAGATATTGTTCTTGTTTTTAGGATGCCTATCATGCTGCGAAGTTCAAACTGTGTCCTCACAGGCAAAACCCAATTTGAACTGGCCAAGATGAATGAGTGTCCCCATGATCCAGGTGGTTACTTTGTGGTGAAAGGCCAAGAGAAGGTAACATGATTATTTATTGTTTTACTTTTTATAAACATTTTCCTCCCTTGCTTGCTTTCTTTCTTATTTTAATTTATTTACTTTATTATTTTAATGTTTTCCCCTTATGCATGAATAACTACCACATCCTTCTGCTCAAGTATGTGCATGAAGTTCAAGATTTTTAACTGTCGGGTATAAATGCTGAGTTAGGACTGGGCAGGAGAATTGGGAATAAAGTTAATAATGTTATTCGTTTTACGTCCCTTTTAACTACTGTGGCTTTTTAGAGATGCCGGGGTGCCAGAATTTTGCTCCGAAGGGGATCTTTAACGTGCCAGTATATCTACTGTCATGGCTCCCTCACATTTGCGCACCCTCAAATGCCAGCTGACTGCATCAGGATTTGATCCTGCAACCTTGCGCACAGTAGGCGAGAACATTACCACTGAGCCACGCAGCCAGCCGTGGGAATAAAGAGAGAATGTTAAAGCTTGAGAAAGTCGTCCACTGGTGAGCTAGTATTAATTAATATCACCTGGCTTCTCAGATAAGTCATGTTCATAGCATACATCAAGAATTGCGCTACAGATTTGACCAGAAATGACTCAAGCAATAAGTGGAGATTAAATTTATTATCATACAGTATGCCCTTATTACAAACCTGGGACATGCTGGCTGAAGACCGCTCAACTTGGCGCCATACCATCTCGGATACTGTAAAAACGTTTGAAAGGGATCGACGCACACATGAAGAGGCCAAGCGTCAAGCTAGGAAACTTCGAGCAGCCCAACCTCGTCCTCCTCCAGCAATACTATGTGATTTGTGTGGACGCTTGTTCCATGCCAGTATTGGACTCTTTAGTCACAGTAAACACATCCACAAACTGGACTGAAGGAAGAAGATTTATACTCGAATTCGAGGAATACAAATATTTAAACACCCTAACCTGAAAGAAAGATAACATGAATTATCACTTAATTAATTCACAATTCCGCAGCAGAATGGTTTATGGCTATATTTGCACCCTTGATAATTTGATACCAATTCACACGTTGCAGCTACTGTGACAGTCCAAACATGTTTATGCGTCAGTTAAGTGATAAATAATTCATGTAATATTTCTTTCTGGTTTAGGGGCCAGTTCAACCATCTCCGGGCAAAGGACCAGGTAACTTGCCCGCGGATTAAACTGGGATTTCCATTCGACCATCAGCAGGTAGTGCTGCCAGTGGCATAAATATCTTTTATCCGGGGTTGTAAACTGTCGGCTGCTCCTAGGAGCCGATAAAGCTTTGCCTGCCGGGTAACGCTCCAAAATGGCCGACGAATGTTTGCCATATGCGTAATTCAGATGATTTGCGGTATTCTGTTTAATACAGACACAAAAACAATGAACATTCCATGTTAGAATTAGTATCTTCCGTCTTCAAATACCATAACTTATTAATATTTGAAACATTCTTCTTGTTATCATTTGGTTGTACACGACTTGTAAACAGTGCAGTGAAGGCATGTCAGCGTGGTCTAGTGGTCAGCATTGCTGGCTGTGGATCTTAACATAACAGGTTCGATTCCCACCTCCGGCACTTATTTTTTCCTACCGCTCCCTTATTATTATTTATTGATACAGCATGGACCAAATAACACTACTTTGAATAGGTCCAGTGCATACTTGGTTTACAAGCATATTTATGTTTTAATTCAACATTTAAAAAAAAATTCAGTTCTTCTTATTATGGATGGTATTGTGGGCTTTTTAGATCTTTTCCCTGTAGACGAAGAAGAATATTTGATTGTCAGTATCATTGTATCTTTGAGAAGGATTTAAGAAGCCTCTGCCGTGACCCAGGCCAACAAAGAGGTGGTGAAATATTTGGCTAAACGAACTCACGTATTTATATCTTGGCTTACACTTCCTAGATCCTTTTCTGAAATGAAAATCCACAGCCTGCTTCCAGTCTCCGACCGGGTCAGGAATGGAATGAATGAAGCCCCATCTAGCGGCGAGGATATGAACTGTGCCGGCTGCCGAGGCCTGACGCACTCCTCTGGGGCAATGATTAAATGAATGACAGATGAAATGAAATGATAGTGGAGAGTGTTGCTGGAATGAAATTGTGACAGGGAAAACCGGAGTACCCGGAGAAAAACCTGTCTGCCTCCGTTTTGTCCAGCACAGATCTCACATGGAGTGACCGGGATTTGAACCACGGACCCAGCGGTGAGAGGCCAGCGTGCTGCCGCCTAAGCCACGGAGGCTTATAGATCCTTTTCTATTTCACACAATATAACAATCCTATAACATAACAGTACATTAATGTGCCAATGACTTTAACCAGATGTGAAACGGAAGGTTTCCGTTCGGTGTGCAATAAAACAATGGTTTGGAAATGCTAGCTTTCTGAATTATAACATTGTACCGTATATAAAGACATAAGAATGACCTTGATAGCCCGATTCCTTATTGCCATGTTAATTGCATTAAACTATTTATTTTTACCTCAAGTCAATATTTAGTATATTAAAACCGTACCGGTTTCGGTCACATTGTGACCTTCTTCAGCATGGTATATGATGAGTAACGAGTAGTACCTTAACAAAAGTTCGCAGAGTAAAATTTCGGAAAAAAAAACAGTTCTGTTACAATAATTTTGTTAATAACGCATTAAAAAAAGTCTTGAAAAACAGCGTAGAAATGAGGAGATCTAAAAAGAAAAAAATTAATCTGAGAAACATGAAAACAGAACAGAAAAGATATTTAAAAAATTTAATACTTACGTGTATGTGAACATACAGTACCTATTTTCACATACACGTAAGTGTAAATTTTTTTAAATATCTTTTCTGTTCTGTTTTCATATTTTGTTTCTCACTTTAATTTCTTCTTTTTAGATCTCCTCATTTCTATGCTGTTTTTTAAGACATTTTAGGTAAATTCCAATAGAAAGCTAACTACTGCAATGGGTACATGTTTCGACATCCGGAAAATTTCGGCATATCTTCGCGATTCACATCCCTAGACCCCAAAACCACCGTCAGTTCAAAATTTTATATATAACTAGCTGAAGTACCCGTGCTTTGCTACGCGTCATAAATAAATTAAAATGTGAAGGTGACAGTTAAAACAGGGGAAAGACGAGGTGCTGCGCAGAGGGAGATTAAGGATGGAACATTTTGTCCAACAACACCGCTCGGCGTTGACCGTGGTTTATAGCACAAATTTAGGTTTTACTCGCTAGACGTTGGAGATACCTTTCGGATAGAAAATGTAATTTTGAACCTCGTATATGCCATGAAAAGTTTGCTATTTCTTAGCGTTCTCTTTTTATTTGAAATGGAAATATGAAAGTTTGAAACCAAAGGGTGTAGTGACGTGACTAAAATGGACGCCATCTTTAAATAGTGCAAAGTATTGAAATCAAAAGTAACCTATATGTTAACCAGGTAAATCAGCTACTTCCATGTAAAATTCATGTAAATCGGACCAGTGGTACTTGCATGATTGAGTAATACACAGACACAAACCATCTCATTTTTAGCCTCGCTTCGCTCGCATCATAGTCGTGTTATATTGTTATTCAATGAAATGCAGGTTTAACCCCGTTAACACCCCTTTAGAACCTGAATATCCAAAAATCCCTCCTTAGTAGACGTTTTCGACACACAACAAACATATCCCCAAAATATCATTCTTTTAATTTTAATAGTTTTGGTTGGTCGATAAGAGTGAACATCCAAAAATCCTTCCTTAGTGGACGTTTTTCTTCCAGAATATCACCCCTCTCCATAAGCCCCTTAAATTGCATTTATGAAAAAAACGGTCGAACACCTATTTATTTTATTTATTTATTTATTTTTAAGCTGATTGATTTCCTCCGAGTTTCAAACTCCTCGGCTATGTCGTTTAAGAGTTACACGCTCCGTTAGGAATCTTTCAACCCCCACTTTTCATCCCTTTCACCTCATAATATACACTATATCGAAAAACCATTAGACATATGTCAGCTTATTTTTAATGATTAGTATATATGCCAAGTATCACATCCCCAAATGAAACCACTCGTGAGATATTGTTATTCAATGAAATGCGCGTTTACCCCCTTAACATCTCTTTAGAACCTGAATATCCAAAACTCTTTCCTTAGTGGACGTTTTCGACATACAACGAACATATCCCCAAAATTTCATGTTTCTAACTTCAATAATTTTGGCTGGGCGATGATGAGTGAGTGAGTCAGTCATGACATTTTCTTTCATTTATTTTTGATAATTTCACCCCTCCCCATGAACCCCTTAAATTGGACTTATAAAACAAACAGTCAAACACCTATTTACTTATTTAAAGCTGTTTTCCCCCTGAGTTTGATGAGCGTGTAAGTGAGTCAATCAGTTAGGACGCTTTCTTTCCTGTTTTTTTTTTTTCCCAGAATTTCACCCCTCTCCAAGGGCCCCTTAAATTTGGATTTATAAAAAAAACGGTCGAACACCTATTTACTTGTATTTTAAGCTGGTTTTTCCCGCCGAATTTCAAACTTCTCGCCTATGTCGTTTCAGAGATACACGCTCCGTTAAGAATCCCTCAACCCCCAATTTTCACCCCTTTCACCTCATAATATACCCACATCGATAAACCCGTAGACATATGTCTGATTATTTTTAATGATTAGTTTATATACCGAATATCACATCCCCAAAGAAACAACTCATGGGATATCGTTATTCAATGAAATGCACGTTTACCCCTTAACACCTCTTTAAAACCCGAATAAACAAAAATCATTACTTAGTTGACGTTTTCGACATACAGCGAACATATTCCCAAAATTTCTCCAACTTTAATAGTTTTCGCTGGGCGTGATGAGTGAGTCAGTCAGGACATTTTCTTTCAATTATTTTTACCAGAATTTCACCCCTCCCCATGGGCCCCTTAAATTGGATTGATGAAAAAATGCTTGAACACCTATTAACTTATTTTTTAACCTGTCTTTTTCCCCTGAGTTTGATGAGTGAGTGAGTTAGTCAGTTAGGACACTTTCTCTCCTTTTTCCCCCCAGAATTTCACCCCACCCCATTGGCCCCTTAAATTAATTTATGAAAAAACGGTCGAACACCGATTTACTTACTTTTTAAGCTGATTTTTTTTTCCGCTGAGTTTCAAATTTCTCGCCTACGTCGTTTAAGAGATAGGCCTACACGCTCCGTTAGGAATCCTCCAACCCCCACTTTTCACCCCTCTCACCTCATAATAATTCACCACATCGAAAAACCCTTAGACACATGTCTGCTAATTTTTAATGATATGTTTATATGCCGAGTATCACATCCACAAATGAAACCACTCGTGAGATATTGTTATTCAATGAAATGCAGGTTTAACCCCCTTAAGACCCCTTTAGAACCTGAATATCCAAAAATCCTCCCTTAGTGTACGGGTTTGACATACAACGAACATATCCCCGAAATGCCACGTTTCCAACTTCAATATTTTTGGCTGGGCGATGATGAGTGAGTGAATGAGTCAGGACATTTTCTTTCAATTTTTTTTTCTTCAGAATTTCACCCCTCCCGATGAACCCCTTCAATTTGTTTGATCAAAAAAAAAACTATCGAAAAGCTATTTACTTACTTTAAAGCAGTTTTTCCCCCTGAGTTTAATGAGTGAGTCAGTCAGTCAATCAGTTAGGACACTTTCTTTCCTGTCCCCCCCAAATATCACCCCTCCCCATGGGCCTCTTAAATTGGGTTTATGAAAACACGGTCAAACACATATTTACTTACTTTTATGCTGATTTTTTTCCGCTGAGTTTCAAACTCCTCGCCTATGTCGTTTAAGAGATACACACTCCGTTAGGAATCTTTCAATCCCCACTTTTCACCCTTTCACCTCATAATATACACCACATCGAAAAACCCTCAGACACGTGTCTTCTTACTTTTTAATGATGAGTTTATATGCCGTGTGTCACATCCCCCAATGAAACCAATCGGGAGATATTGTTATTCAATGAAATGCAGGTTTAACCCCCTTAAGACCCCTTTAGAACCTGAATATCCGAAAATCCTCCCTTAGTAGACGGTTTTGACATACAATGAACATATCCCCAAACTGTCATGTTTCTAACTTCAATAATTTTGTCTGGTCGATGATGATGAGTGAGTGAGTCAGGACATTTTCTTTCAATTTTCTTTTTTCAGAATTTCCCCCTATTTACAGCTATTTACTTACTTTAAAGCAGTTTTTTTCCCCCTGAGTTTGATGAGTGAGCCAGTCAGTCAATCAGTTAGGACACTTTCTTTCCTGTTTCTTCCCCCCCCCAGAATTTCACCCCTCCCCATGCGCCCCTTAAATTGGATTTATGAAAAAACGGTCAAACACATATTTACTTCTTTTTTATGTTGATTTTTTTCGCTGAGTTTCAAACTCCTCGCCTATGTCGTTTAAGAGATACACGCTCCGTTAGGAACCTTTCAATCCCCACTTTTCACCCCTTTCACCTCATAATATACACCAGGGGGCTCACATCTAGTGGGGCGTGGGTTGGCGACCACGGGACCCCAGCTGAGTCCGGCATTGCTTCCACTTACTTGTGCCGGGCTCTTCTCCGTCTTCTTTCCTGTCGACCTCCCTTGGTCAACTCTTGTTCTCTTCCGACCCCGATGGTATTAGGTTATCCGAGGCCTAGGGAGTCTTTCACTTTCCCGCCTTAATTGGCCCTTGTCTCATCTTTCCTGATACCCTCCTTCTGTGAGGGGTCAGCCTTCTTTTTCTTTTCCTTTTACCTCCTGCCTTGTGCTCAAGGCCCTTAAGGAGGCAGGGTGTACGTAGCCCCACCACTTCTGGTGCACCGTAGATAATGCTACACCCTCAGGGGCTCACGGCTGGTGAGTTCGGGAGTTTGCGACCCCGAGGGATTCCTGAGCTGGGTCCGTTTTCCCCTTTTGTCCCTTACCTTTGGGGCGGTTCTCCTCTCTCCCCTCTCCTCACTGCTCCTCTTTTCATTATATTTACTTTTCTCTTTAAGATTCCCGCACTGTTCTTGTTACTTGGTTCACGGTGTATCTAAATTCCCTTCTAGCGATTTTTTTAAGGCATTTTAATCTACGTTGCTTTTTGTATGTTTTTTCGATCTAAATTGCATCTCGCGATTGTTTTCAACCTCAATTGTATTTTGTAAAGATTGACAATCTAAATTGCTTTTTAGTAAGCCTTTCAATATGGAGGAGGGACCTTTGTGAGTATTTTGAATTTCAATTGCATTTTGTAAGTATTTTCAACCAAAACCGCATTTCGCACGAATTTTGAATCTAAATTGCATTTTGTTTGGCGGGCATTTTGCACATATTTTGATTCTCAATTGCATTTTGTGGGTATTTTGAATCTAAATTACATTTTGTCAAGTATTTTCAATCTAAATTGCTTTTTGTAAGTATTGTCAATCCACATGAGTCCTTTGAATCTACCATACATTTTGTAAACATTTTCAATTTCAATTGCATTTTGTAAGTATTTTGAATTTCAATTGCACTTTGTGAATAATTTGGATTGGAACTGGGATAGGGCCTATTTCAATCTGAATTGCATTGTGTATTTTCAATTTCAATTGCATTTGGAAGTATTTTGAACCTCAATTGCATTTTGTACGTATTTTCGATCTCATTTGCATTTTGTAAGTATTTTGAATTTCAGTTGCATTTTGTAAGTATTTCGACGCTACTTTGCATTTTGTACGTATTTTGAATCTAGCCTACGTTTTGTGGTTCTTTTTCAATCTATTCTTTTTGTGCACCTTTTCGTTCTAAATTCCCTTTTGTAAGACCATATTGTGCGTTGTTTCCATCTGAGTTCCTTTTTGTACGTATTTTCCGTCTCAGATAATTTTGTTCTGGTTTCCATTTCATTATCATTTTCGCTATCACCCAGATCATTAGGGGCCGATAACCTCGATGTTAGGCCCCTTAAAACAACAATTATCATCATCATCAGTAAACTGCTAATTATTTTACTTCGGTTTTCAAAGGCTTTAACTCTCTGTATTACATTATTTATTGATAGTCACTTTTATACACCGTGTATAAACACACATTAAATGGTATTTATTACCCATATACAGTAAATAATAATGTAATCGGTATTCTGCCCGAAGGCAGGTCCGAGCCTCGGAAGAGGCTTCCCCCAGCCGGAGTTTACGTGCGGTAGGGTGGCCAGGGCCTTTCCGCTCCTCCTTATGTTGGCCAACAGCGCGCAGTACCTAGAACGGGCATACCATCCAAGTTCCGACTGCGCCCAATGTTGCTTAACTGCGGAGTTCTCATGGGATCCGGTGTTTCAACACAGCTAGGCCGTTGGCCCATATACAGTAACTAATTATATATACTGCATATACAGGGAGAGCCAATAAACTCCAGACTGGCTGCAGTGTGTTTTTCCACTGCGTGCATGGAGATACAGCTTCAGTAGGCAGGGTCACGCTGTTGACGTTTTTTTAAATTTGCAGTGTGACGATCAGTATTGCATTGATGGTTGTATGATGTGGTTCAGTTATTACCAGTGTGATTCATTAGTGTGTCCTATACTTAGTCACTAAGTGTATTCTGGCTCAGCATATGTTTTCTACTGCACAACGTGTATTTATTTATGATTCGTATGTGTTAACTCGTTCAGCTCGCAGAGTGAAAGTACGATTTGCAGGTGTAAAAGTTCCAGGTCGTACAACCATCCACGAACTTTACAATAAATTTTTTTCAGTTTAGCCTAATTCTATTAATGGAAGTGTTCAGGCTAAGAAATCTGAAAGATAAGAGTACGGTTCTTACCGATGAAACATTAGACGACATCGGTCATCGTTTGGAGAATTCCCCCGAAATATCGCTTCGGCGTCTTTTAACAACAGGTAGGCCTTTGTCCGGTCCCAAGTCCGGAACGCGAAAGGAGGAGGGTTAGCTGGTTTGGCAACCAGCTGTAAAAACAGCTAACACCGAATGTTGGGCGGCGGTAAATAACTCGATCCCCTGAAGGGGCCAACGGCTTCTGGCGGATGAGCCCCTTTAGGTGGGGTGATGGCCCCTCAGTGTAGGAAATGACACTGAAACCCATTACGTATATATTGACCCAACGGCAAAACGGACGGAGGAGGAACTTTCCTTGTGGTTCTCAACGGTCGTGGAGGAGGATGAGGTCATGCCAGATGGACTGGCTGTGAAGGCGCAACTCAATTATATTTAGAGTCTGCGGCAGTCCGTTGCAGTCACGGTGCTAGAACCTGCACGTCTCATTTCTTTTGTGCCGCAGGGTATAGTTCCGAGATCATAGTGTGTGGGTCACTTCCTTGCAAGCTGTGACCCACCTTAAACAAAATCTCGCTTGTGGCACCTTCTTCCTGCTGTCACATCTTTCAACAAGTCCAGCGGCGATGGGATAAGGATGGTGGAGGCAGGTTTTCGGGTTGAAACTGGAAGCCTCTAGTTCGGTCCTGCACGCTGGCAGCAGATGTGTGATGGTCGTCTTTCTGAGACCTCGTGACTACTCAGGAGTTCGGTCCTGCATCTGTGTTTGGGCAGGCCTATTTAGGATCACCGCTGCCCACCCCGAATGGGGAAGGCCCTAGAAAATGTGGGCTAAACATCGGTAGTCACACCTTCAGCCGGCTGGGAGGCCGCACCCGGCGGGTCACCCCTTTTGCGGTCGAAAAACGAAAACAAAGAATATCCAAACATTAATGATAGGATCCTGGAATGTTCGTACGTTACTCGATTTGAAGGACAATAACAGGCCTGAGCGAAGAACAGTACTCGTCACCCATGAGCTTGGTCGAATGAACATAGATATTGCTGCCTTAAATGAAACCAGATTGTCCAACGAAGGTAAAATTACAGAGTTCAGTTCAGGGTACACCATATTCTGGAAAGGAAAAGATGAGGGAGAGCGCCGTATTCATGGTATTGGTTTCGCTATAAAGACCACACTGGTGAATGATCACCAGCTAACTCCAACTGCTGTCAGTGAAAGAATTATGACTCTTCGAATCCCACTCTCTGGGGGTCACTTTATGACTCTTATCTCTGCATATGCTCCCACCTTGGATGCTGATATAGAAGTTAAAGATCAATTCTACAACCAGCTGAGCACAATCATCACCAAAGTACCATCTAGAGACAAACTCTTAATGCTTGGCGATTTCAACGCTAGAGTTGGTAAAGATCATCAATTATGGAACAATGTGATGGGAAAACAAGGACTTGGCAACTGCAATGCCAATGGCCTATTACTCCTTGGTCTATGTGCTGAACATGAACTCTTTATTACCAACACTCAGTTCCGCCTGCCGAATCGCTACAAAATCACTTGGATGCATCCTCGCTCGAAGCACTGGCACATCCTTGACTATATCATCACCAGGCAATGTGATAAAAAGGACATCCTTGTCACCAGGACCGCAAGCAGTGTCGATGACTGTTGGACAGATCATAAGCTCCTTTTTTGCCGGTTGAGGATCTCAATCTGCCGCAAACCGAAACGATCCATCCACAACCTGTCGAGACGGAAATTTGACACTTCAAAACTCCAAGTAAAATCAATTGCTACAGATTACAGAAATGAAATCGCAAATAAGCTGGCTAGTCACCCTGTTAGCACAAATAGTGTTGTACAGGAATGGACAACGCTTCAGAAGGTCATTACTGAGTCAGCTGAGGAAACAATTGGTTTTGTGAAGAACAAAAGACAAGACTGGTTTGATGAAAATAATGATGAAATTATGTGTCTCATCAATGCCAAACGGGAAGCCCATCTATCCTTTCTTCAAGATCCGTCTTCCAGTGTGAAAAAATCACAATTCGTGCAACTTAAGGGGAAATGTCAGGCACAAATCAGGGAAATAAATAAGAACTTTATTGCAGCCAATGGCCAAATTAATAAATTAACATTAAAATACAAAAAAGATTGCCCTAGTCTTCACTACAAAACATTGTAAGTGTGACCCGTCTTTGTTTGCACAACATAACGTGATACCTATCACACTGTTCTCCACATAACAAACAGATGCACTGCTGGTCCGGCTGATGAAATCTCTTCTTGGTGCATACTTTAAAATGAAAGCCATGCACCGAAAATCTCGTGACTATATGACGCAAATCGTACAATGCATTTGTCCATTCAGTTGAAAGCATCGCATCAGTGCCGTAAAAGTCGTCCCATATGTCTTCTCTCTTCCTTTTCAATTCTGTCAGTAGAGTCTCATATCCAGGTGTAACGGGCAGCAGTAGGTTCAGTCTCAGGTCTTCAACAAAATATGGCTCTCTAGCTAGCAGGTAAACCAAACGGGATGGCGTGTACTTTGAAAGGCACAAAGCTCTCTTGAGATAGATGGATTTTACTCTTTCCAGATCTGCCAGGTGTTTTCTCTTGAGGTGTATCCATATATTTTCCAATCCATACGATGCAATTGGTGCTATTTTTACATGAAACAATTGGATTGCAGTCTTTAGGGACAATTTATGAATTTGTTTTATGTCACTCATCGCTTTCACTGCAGCGGTCAGCTTGTCTCTCATAATGAAAATCCACAGCCTGCTTCCAGTCTTCGACCGGGTCAGGAATGGAATGAATGAAGCCCCCATCTAAGCGGCGAGGATATGAACTGTGCCGGCTGCCGAGGCCTGACGCACTCCTCTGGGGCAATGATTAAATGAATGACAAATGAAATGAAATGATGGTGGAGAGTGTTGCTGGAATGAAATTTTGACAGGGAAAACCGGAGTACCCGGAGAAAAACCTGTCTGCCTCCGTTTTGTCCAGCACAGATCTCACATGGAGTGACCGGGATTTGAACCACGGACTCAGCGGTGAGAGGCCGGCGTGCTGCCGCCTAAGCCACGGAGGCTTTTCTTGTCTCTCATATGGATTGTAAAAACATTTCCCAGAGTCTGCAAAGTTATCCCGAGATACTTAAAATGAGTCACCGATGGAAGAAGTCTGTCTTTATAGCTTATCTTTCCCCGCTTCCCTCCTTTCCTGAATGTCATCATAACTGTCTTGTCCTCGTTTAAGCGTAATTCATTGACTTCAGCCCAATCCACCAACTTGTTGAAAGCTCTTTGGAGATATTCCATACTTGATGATGATAGAACCATGTCGTCTGCGTATATATATAACCTGACTTTGTCCGTCAATGTTGCTTCTACTATGTCCGCAGTGGCGATGTTGAACAACAGGGGACTTAGAGGGTCCCCCTGTAGTACACCATTAGTTTGTTGTATCGGCTTAGACTTGGAGATGTTGTCATTAATCTCCACACAATTCCAGCTAAGAATATTCCGTATTATAGTGGTCAGGTAGTGCTCCTTGCCTATGAATTTCTCCAATTTTTTCAATAGGATAGTTCTGTTTAATGTGTCAAAAGCCTTGCTGTAATCAATGAACACTGCGTAAAGTTTTCCACTTGGTGGTGCTAATGCCTCCTCTATTTCCATCTGAAGACACTGAATAGCTTGTAAGGTGGATCTACCTCTCCGGAAACCGAATTGCATATCTGGCATTTTTATATCCACGTGCTCTGTCAGACGTTCACATATCAGCTTCGTCAAAGTTTTGAAGAGTGTACACTCAAGAGCTATACCTCTGTATGCATTCGGGTCACTGGTATCCCCTTTTCCCTTATAAAGCATCTTAATTGTAGATCTCCTCCAGCTGTCCGGTATATTCCCACGGCGGATGCATTCATTTAAAATAGACAATATTCCCTCTTTAAGGACTGGTGCTACGCTTTTAAGGTGTTCATTATAGATAAAATCTGGACCACATGCCTTGTTATTCTTCGTACTGTTTATCACTCTCAACACCTCTTCTTCTGTAAACAATTGTAAATGATCTGTTACATGGGAGTTTCCTGATGGACGTGTTTCCCTGTCTTGGAGAATAAGCGACAAATGTTCTTCCCAGATCTCCATTGGGATACTCCTTGGGAATCTGGGCTGTCTTGGGTTCAAAGCCCTGTAGGGGTTCTGTTCTGCTTCTTCAACAAGTTTTCTTTCTTCATTTTCTTGGTATGAAATCCGTGTTGCTTTCAAGATGACCTTATATTGTCTCCTTTTTTCGCTATAAGCTTGAAGATTCTCTGGTGAGGAATATTGTAAGGCCTGATGCAAGGCTGTTAAAGCCACCTTACGGGCAATATAACATTCTTCATTAAACCACAATTTAGATTTCTTCGCCACAACATGTACAGGATATGCTGCATGCAGAATAAGCTGTTCAATTTCATTCGTTGCAGCGTCAAGATCACCCATTGATATTAATTTCAAAATGGCCTGGTTGTCCGTGAGGTTTATCAGTTTCGTATCTATTTTTCTCGAGATCTTCACAGGCACATTTTCATTTTGGAAGTTCTCTGGTTTCAAACTGAAAACCGTTACAACAGGAAGGTGTTTCCTCGTTGAATCCCTTATTATTCTTTGGCTTACAGGAACGATATGTCTCCTGTTTGTAAGGACTAAATCAATAGCACTAGATCCATTGTAGCATATATAGGTCATCTGCTGCGCGTCATTCACAAGAGTCAATCCTTCCCCTTCCAAGTAGTCTAGCACTGAAGACGTCTTGTGACATGTCTTATCGATGCGACAGTTAAGGTCTCCGGCCAATATTAAAGCATCATTTACTGTTGTCTTGTTCATTGCATAGGCTATCTCTTCAATTATATCAACAGCTGACTTGTCAGGTTGAAAATAAACTCCCATGATTACACATAGTCTTGATTTTATCATTAGTACATTGTCTGTTTTATGTAAAATTCTGAATGGTGCTAGTTTGGCTTTAAGCAGAAATGTAATTCCCCCTTTTGGTCTACCCAGAGGTCCCTGATTCGCTAGTATATTAAACGTATACGCATAGTTTGCCGTCCATTCTACTGTCAGCATTGTTTCTGTAAGTATCACAACATCATGCTCCGCAAAAACGTAGTCCGGTACAATCTTTGTGACGCTCCTTAGACCTTCCACATTCCATAGAAATGTTCGTAAAATCTCTGATCTACTTTTCGTGTGTGGAAAATGTTCTATTTCCTTCCAAATCGGCTCCTCTGTTGTACAGTCCCTGTCTTCGAATACGAAAGGGCCTTACGAGTACATCCTTTGGCCAAAACTCTGGTTTCTCTGTTTCTTGAAGATACTGATATGGTACTCCTAATTTGAACGCCTTATTCGTTCCCATTGTTTTCAGTTCCTCACAAGTGGTATTACCACGTATACCCTTTTCTGAAAGGAAGCCTTTCAATTTCTCTGTCGTCGCTTGTTGAGAACATCGTCCTACATAGAGCCAGGCGAATCTTTCTCCTGCTTGTAGTGCTAAAACTGAAGATGTGTCTGTTCCAATTATGATCTGCTGACTTCTTCTTTTCCTCCTATTGCTCTCTACCAAAATAAAACCATCCTCTTTCTCAATTCTCCTCTCCTCTGTATACTGAAATTCATTGCTTTTATGAACGCCCTGTGGCTTGCTTATTGAACCCACCTGGTTGATCAATTGTTCGACTGGAGACCGAGGAATTTCCAAGCTTCCATCATTGACCTCATTTGGTTTCTGCTTAGCTTCTCCATGGGATATGGTGCTGCAAACAGCTGGTGCTTTCGGGAATGATATTACCGTATTGTTTCCTTGATTCGTATGATCTGATATGGTGCTGCATACAGCTGGTGCTTTCGGGGATGATATTACCGTATTGTTTCCTTGATTGGTATGATCTGTAGCTGGCAGAGACCCAGGCTTACTGTTTCCCTTCACACGATGATATTCGTTTCCTAAGATTGATGAGATGGAAGGTCGACGTTCGTTGTGCAATTTACTAAGTGCGCTTGTTATTTGATCTATTTTTATGTTGATTTCTGCTCTCATATCTTCAAGTTCATTCTTCATAGTTTTCCCTGCTTTGTATAAAATGAAATCCTCTTGACATCCAGAGCAAAGCCATAACAGCTTAGATTTTCTTTTATTGGATGGTTTAAGGGCATTAAATTGTCCCTGTTGCAATTCAGCACATTGAAGATGATGCCATTTCTGGCATATACCATCACAAGCAACAGCATTCTCATTTTCTTCCACCCTCCGTTCACATATTGGGCACACATCCTCATTCCGTTTAGCATATGACTCTTGGGAAATACTACAAGGGTCTGCGGATGTAACTCGTTTCCTACAGGCATTATCCTTGCCATCTCTATTTTCCATCCTGAGATCACTCAATGAAACCGAGCGCTGTGCATCCATCTCTCCGTATACTCGCAGTCTTCCAGCAGCCTAAAACACCCCTTGCAAACTCACTCGTTCCGCAATGTACCGGTACTGGTGATCTGACCTTACGATCTACGTGGCTGTGATGTTTCACCACCAGATCCCAAAATGGCGCTCAGTATGTGTCTATCTCACAGTAAAGACAATAAGACAATTATATTCCTATTATCAAAGTACGTCACTTTGCTACACACGTGATGAATGCTTTTCACTTAGCTACTCAATTTTTTAACAGTTATATTCATTGAACTTACGAATTTCCTGAGTTCTTGGTCATATTAACACGGAACACGATCCAACTGGACTTCGCCTTTCTTTTGTCGAACAACTGGTGGCAGCAAAAAGCTGAAGAACTGCAAAGACTATCTGATGCCCGTGACCTGCGAAACTTCTATGCAGGCATAAAGGAGGTATACGGCCCAATCCGATCATCATCGGGTACATTGAAAACTGCTGACAATTCCGCCATTTTAACTGAACAAGGACAAATTTTGGAGCGTTGGAAGGAACATTTCTCTGCACTTCTAAATCGTGCCTCCAATGTAGCCGAGGACTTTCTTCGAAACATCCCTCAGCAGCCCCAACAGCCATGGATGGCGGTTCCTCCGAGATTTCACCAAAGCGCCCAATCAACTAAAGCCGAGAAAGGCTACTGGTCCTGATAACATCCCTCTGGAGTTGTTACAAAGTGGAGGTATGGCCTTGAAGACTCGACTTTTTACACTTATCCTGTTAATTTGGGAAACTCGAGAAGTACCTGACGACTTGAAGAATGCTGCCATCATAACTATCTTCAAGAAAGGCGATCGTAGCGTGTGTGGGAACTACCGAGGTATATCGCTATTATCCATTGCAGGTAAAGTTCTAGCAAGAATTCTCCTAAACCGGCTCCAAAGTATCTCGGAGAGGATTTTGCCCGAGTCTCAATGTGGTTTCCGAACCTCCAGGGGCACAACAGACATGATATTCTGTGCCAGACAACTCCAGGAAAAGTGCAGAGAGCAACAGGAGCCCCTGTATTTAGTTTTCTATGACCTGGAAAAAGCCTTTGATTCTGTACCAAGACCTGCTATGTGGAAAGTATTAACGCACTTTGGATGTCCCGATCGCTATGTGGAATTAGTTAAGGCTCTTCATGATGGAATGTCTGGGAGGATTCTTCACGGTGACTCTGTATCCGATCCATTTCCAATCACTCACGGTTTGAAACAAGGCTGTGTGCTTGCTCCAACACTCTTTGCATTGTACATGGCTGCCATGATGTATGAATCATCTTCCAACAACCCAGGCATAGAGATTAAGTTTCGCTTCGATGGAGGTCTTTTCAATCTGGCAAGACTTCGTTCACAGAGACATACCCAAGTTACCCGGGTGACAGAACTGCAGTATGCCGATGACACCGCATCTCCTGCTCCGACAGCTGCAGAGCTTCAACAATCGGTCAATCGCTTTAGCACTGCGTGTGATCTCTTTGGTCTCACCATCAATGCAAAGAAAACAAAGGTGCTTGCACAACCTGCCCCAGGATTACCTCTTCCTGAGTTCAATATCTCCATCTTAGACTCAACACTGGAGCAGGTTGATCATTTTTCATATCTTGGCAGCATCTTGTCTAAACGGTGCACTTGCGAACAGGATGTTGACAAAAGAATTGGGGCTGCCCATGCAGCATTTGGCCATTTAATGCACAGAGTCTTCATGAATAAAGACCTAAAGATGCATACCAAACTCATGGTGTACAAAGCTGTCGTCATCTCAACGCTACTGTATGGCTGTGAAACTTGGACACTCTATCGCCGTGATATCAAGAAACTTGAGCGTTTCCACCAACAAAAGATGAGATACATCTTGAACATCAAGTGGGAGGACTACGTGACCAACACTGCAGTTCTTGAGAGAGCGCATCTCGATAGCATTGAGACAACTATCATCGCTCATCAACTGAGATGGTTAGGCCATGTTCACCGTATGAGTGATACCAGGCTTCCACGTCAATTCCTTTATGGTGAGCTTTGCTCCGGCACTAGACCTCATGGGGCCCCTTTGAAGCGTTTTAAAGACCAGTTAAAACACATCATGACGACGACTGGTATAGACATCCACTCATGGGAAACATCTGCTGCGGACCGTTTACCGTGGCGGAACACTACATCGACGGCTGTCAACTTCTTTGAAGAAGAACGTCGCAGACATGAAGAGGCCAAGCGACAAGCAAGAAAGCTTCGTCAATTGCAACCCCGCCCTCCCCCGACCATTGAGTGCAATTTATGTGGGCGCATGTTTTATGCCAGGATTGGCCTGTTTATTCATCAGAAGCACATCCACAGGCTGGTCTGAAAAGCTCTATGCAGGAAGAAGTATGTTTACTCGGAATCGAGTTACAGCTGACGACGACGATACACCACATCGAAAAACCCTCGAGACACGTGTCTTCTTACTTTTTAATGATGAGTTTATATGCCGTGTATCACATCCCCCAATGAAACCAATCCACAGTGGGTCATAATCGAAATCTAGGAGGACAAAATTATTTATTTTCATAATTAAAAAATTAAAATGTATTACTTCTGCAGCATTCTCATATAATTGCCGCTCACTATTCTGGGACATAATCGCAGCTTAGTGTAAATCTGTCACCAGTGTTCGAGCAGTCTGAATTGGAGGGTGAATGTAAGTGGTTGTGGTTTGGTTGTCTTTGTGGTTAGTGTGATGCTTTAAGATGGAGCATGCAACTGAATGTATGATCTTTGAAACGTGTTTCAGTTATTAATGGGCGTAATTGTTACGTAATTTTAGCTGTATTTGCATTATATAATATTTAACTATTATTTTAAAAATTATATTTTCACTTAGATATTTAGTATGTCGCGTCACTCTGCGTCACTTTCTATTTAATGTTAAAATGTAGATTAAGTCTTGTAGATTACCCCTGTTATAAGATTTTTTGCATCTTTTTGCAACTTACTTAGTTATTTTACGTTTTAGAAGATGCCGCGCAACCAGTTCTCACACATTTACAACTGTTGTAATGATTATTTTCCCCACGTTGGTAGCGACAAATGTAATGTTTTTACTTGGGCGTACTATTCACCAGAAAATACTACTGCTAAGTTTGATCTATGTTGGGCGCCAAGCCGGATACACTGTGTTCCAAGCTAAATTTATATACTTACTATCGACCCCTAGCGTGAGTAGAACATATGAGAAACTCTTAATGACTAGGCCGTGGGATGATTGGATCATCAACCCAGACAACATTTGATTGTGGAGAAGGATGTGGTATTACAACTATTGCTACCTACGGGAATCAAAGAATCTACTTTGTAAAAATTGAATTTAATATACTTAGAAAACATTATAGCATCTTGAATAAAATTAACACTATTAACGGAGCATACTACTTTAACCATTGCCACGAACAAAATTACTTAATACGCCGGTCGGGAGAATAACGTGAATTTAACTTATTTCCAAATTTATGCTTAAAGAATTTATATTGGCCCTATCGAAAAACAGAGAGTGTGTGTCGTAGATTACATGAGCTTACCAACGGAAACATTGTCTCCCACGTGCTTGAAATCTCGTTGCGTCTGATGTTCTTCATTGGAGTTGACGGCGTCAGGTTCTTCCTCGTAGATTAAAAGTTATTGTTACTGCTTGTGGTGGAGTATAATCCATGAACCACAACACGTCGTCTGCCTTAGCACTGCAAGACGCGTGGAACCCATGATCTGATATGATCAGCGGAGTTAGCGTGAATAAATTGTCCCATTTGGCACTTGCGAACAAAGTATGTGCTTCCTGCACCAAGCGTAAAGTCTCAATGAAAAGGTCACTCTTCAACCAGCGCGTTCACTATATGGCCTACCAGCTTCTCCCACCAGAGTCTAGCTTCACACCGCGGCCTCGCTGCTTCGACCAATCCGCGTGCGTCACGTTTCTCGCCATGCCCGACCTACGTTGCTTCTTCTTCCTTGATTGGCTGGTCACCTCACTTGGCTCTACGCTCCATGAGGTTCCTTCCCCTGGACAATAAGCGTCCCTGTACATTTCCGTTTTACCGGGCAAGACGTAAATCATACCTCGTTTTCTTGATTTGAAGTGTTCCCTTGGATTTCGTAATTCTATTGTACTCCAGTCTATTCTTGTATTGAAATACCCAGTGAGTCACACACCACTCTCTCTTAGCCCTAATGAATAAAATCCTGTCTTTACGTATGAAATGATTTGCCGTGCAATTTATATATTGGAATCATCCAATATAGATACGGATTTCTACTAGTAGAAATCCTATCTGTAATCTTCCAAATTTAAAAGCTCCAAAAAAATGACGTAATAAATATTAATCATAATAATATGAAATATAAAATTGAATAAACTGAAATAATTTAACTTGGCCGGATTATTGCCGCGTTTAACAAATATGATATAGTCCAACTAACTTGTGTTAGTGGCATAAAACCCCCTAGAAAAACATGTTACATTCGCCTCGAATGATCATGTGCTTTACCATGCATATGGCACAGCACATGATGATTCCAGACACGTTAGAAGAAAAACCTCCAAAATACAACTTACACAAATGAAATGACCCTTTACACATATGAACACACATAAACGCTCACTCATGCGCTTTGCGCTAATGTTCGTCTCGTTATGACGTGTTCTTATTTTGTCACTTCAAAATGTTTGTCATTCTCACGAATGTTCATTCTCCCACTCCCCCTCTCATCTTCTATGTGGGAAAAAATTACATATATGAGTGTGTTCCCTCTGTATCCACTATTCACTACACGCGCATTTATGGTGTTCAGCAGAAAACCACTGCGGAACTCTTCTAGAAATATTAGGTGCTCCACACCTACCGTATACCAATATCATGGTACACGATCTCACACGATCACACACGATCACACACTCGCGGTAGAGCAAAGTGATCTACTTCCCACCTTCTCTGTGAAATTTTTAATTAAAAGGAAAGACATGACTGTAAAAAAAAAAACCAGTAAGTACCCATTACTTATAACACGAGATATTCCTGTGCTGTATGTGCCCTATCTTACTAAGTACATGTAAACTAAAACCCTCCTTACTCTAGATCACAATTTCTCATATTCGTCGCTCAGCCAGTAGTTAACAACCCAGACCAGTCCACCTATCGAACCTGACCTAGTTGCCACAACTTTTTATCTGTTACTTATGTACAACATCTCATGAGGTCTTGTACCTCGTACACAAACTACCTTAATTATATCCTACCCTGATCTCACATAGCTAGGTCGTAAGCAGGAATCACGTGTGCTGATGTGTATGAGCTTCATGGAGGACTGTCTCGCCTTCTGATGGCCCATCTTTTATCTCGTGGACACCTTAAGCTAACAAGCCCTATACAAGCGTTCCCCCATCTCTTGGAGATAAATGGGAATCCATCAGCGCTGCCAAAATGGCCTTGGTGCATCGAGACAATTTAGTGCTCAACAGCATCCTCCACTCCCTTCATCTTTCTCTGTGCCTTAAAAACTCTCATTTACTTACATGCTACCCCCCTGTGTGACTTCTGATACGCCTGCCTTGAAGACCAGATCTTCCATGCACCAAATACCACGCTTACTCATTTGATAGGCTGGCTCGCCAGCTAAACACACTCACTTTATGACACATCCTTAATGTCATCACGTTGCTCCACTAACATAGTTCTCAGTGTCTGTAACGATGCCCTGTTGCTACTGTCCACACATGTTAACCCTACTTTCCTCTGGTGTCACACCTCTACTCGACACTCTATGACCTAAAAATGTCACTTCTGACTGACAGAATGACGACTTAGACAGCTTCAAAGTGAACCCTGCCTGATCTAACTTTTGAAATACACTGTCTAAATGACGTAGATGCTCCTCAAAACTGCGTGAACTGATTACCATATCATCGATGTAAATAGTTACAAACTCTCCCGTGTCATCTCCTAATGCGATGTTTAAAGCCCTAATTAAAGCTGCTGAGCTACTTTTTAACCCATAAGGTACCCTGCAAAACTGATATAGGTTATATTTATGACTAAAAGCTGTAAATGGCCGATCTTCATACATAAGTGGCACTTGCCAGAAACTGGAACTTAAATCTACACATGTGAAATACTTTTTACCCTCAAATGTCTGCATCAACTCTTCAATGGACATGGACTTCAGCTGATCTGAACTGATTCTACTGTTAACTAAACGAGCGTCTAAACAAATTCGGACTGTACCATCAGCCTTCGGTACTGTAATTAAAGGATTAACATATTGACTGTTTGAGTACTCTATAATGCCATCTTCAAGCATCTGGTTAAATTGTGCCCCCACTGCACCCTGATAAGCGAAAGGTATAGGATATCTATGTCCTGTAAATACTGATCTATCAATTACGTTCAATGAATGTGTATAGCAATTGACCATGCCAATGCGATCCTCAAAAACTCTCATATTATACAATAACACATCACAGAGCAGAACACAATGGTCTACCTCTATATGCCCCTGAAATGCAGCATCACGTAACGAGTCTTCTAGACTACCGTTCGTAATCAAACTGCCCACAAAAATTTGAGTGTCCCGCTCTTCGGCTGGTGATATCTCACTTAAAGAACAAATCACTCCTACAACACTACTCCCCTGAACATTGTCGTTGAACGCTACCTCTACTTCAGAATTATTCCATTTAAATTTCAAACTTCCTACTTCATAACATAAGTTACCAGACACTCGACTTAGCCAATCTGAACCCAAAATAACACTGAAAACTAAGTTTGGAATTACAAGACAAATCTGCTTTTCGATATGATTATTAATTTTAATGTCCACTAAAACTTGCTTAGAAATAACTTTAGACCTCTTCCCTACAGCTGTGATAACAAAAGTGCTTTTAATTGGCATCTCCTCAAAATTTACACCAGTCCCTTTCATTTTATCATAAAATGCACTACTTATGCAACTCTTCATACAACCACTATCAATTAAAACATCGGTGTGCGCCTCGGACACGTTAAGTTTAATAATGGGGCTTTTACTAGCCACCTCCTGAATAATACGTTCATCATTTAATTCATGCAACAATTCATTTCTTACATTTAGGTCATAGTGTTCCTGTATAATTGTATGGACAGGGCATGCTACAGACTGAGATTCTGACCTTACTTCGCAGCCTGGTTCACGTTTAAAGAACCGCTACAGCTGGCTGTAGTACTACTAACTACTGCACTGGTCTGGTTGTTCTGGGCTGTGTTGTCATTGTTTGGCTGTATATTACTACCACTAGGCTGTCCTCTTCCTTGACCCCTATTCTGGTTGTAATTATTGTCATTATAATTTCTCCCTTGATTTCCCCTGAAATCATTATTTCTCCCTTGATTTCCCCTGAAATCATAGTTCCTACCTTGGTACTGATTACCATAGCCATTTCCTCTGTTCTGATTTTGCTGATTATTATTATTTCTATTTTGAGCGTTGGCTCCTTCGCCACCGTTCCCTTGAACTTCCTGATGCCTGGCTTCATTAGGCCTATTATTATTATTACCCTGGTTCCTATTGAAATTGTCCTCATAACCCCCTCTCCCTAGTGCATCAAATGTGCTTAACAAATTTTCTACTTGTGATATTGTCTTTACATTCTGGATACAAGCAGCCTCCTTGATCCTATAGGGAAAGTGCCTAAGTAGCAACCTCACCACATCACTTTCCTCCTTCAAGCCATCCAGATATTTACACACTAATACCTGCCCTAAAAAGTATTCGGTCATGGTGGAGCTTCCTTTAGGGTTATATTTACCACACACTACTCCCGCACGATGCTGCGACTGAATAACCTCATTCCAGAACTTTTCACAGAATTTCATTTTAAAATCATTAATATCAGTAAACTTGTCTCTATAGACAGCAAACCAATTCCTTGTCTCCCCTACAAACGCTTGCTCTAAAATTTCAACTACCTGGCACCACTCAATACTACCATCTTCCAACCTCTCCCCGAATTTATTTTCTATAGTATTCATGAACTCCATTGGGCACCCCTGTCGATTGCTGAACTTACCCAGTTCTACCTCCCTGTGTGTGCTATTCACAAAAACTGGCCTATTCTGACTATTTTCTTGCCTGATCCTAGCTTTTAATTTTAATTCTAATTCTGCGATTTTCTCCTCAGCCTTCCTCTCAATACTGTTTACTGTTAATTTAATGTTTCCTTCTGATTCTTCTACTTTATCATATAGCTTTGCTTGTTTCTCCTCAATCTTGCTAATGCTCTCTGTATTACTCTCTCTTAAAACATTTACTTCTGCAACTATTTGCGAGTGGACTTTCTCAATTCTACCCCCCAGCTGTTCCTTAACCTCTTTAGTTGATACCTGAGTCTTGTCAATCCCCCCCATTTCTTTTTAACCTGCAGTGTTTCTAATTTAACTAATTCCTTTAAATTTTCAGCCTGTGTGCTGATTCTACTTTCCAACTCCTCCTGTACTTTTCCTAATTTCTTGTCTACATCTGCAATGATCTCTTTAACCTTCTCTTCCATTACTCCTCTGATTTCTCCTCTAATCTGCTCCATTTTCACACTAATTTCCTTGTTGTTCTTATCTAATTTTGCATTATTCTGTTCTAATTTTTTATTTAAAGCTTCTGTACTTTCTTTATTTTCCCTACTGTTTTGTTCTAATTTTGCATTATTCCGTTCTAATTTTTTATTTAATGCTTCTGTACTTTCTTTATTTTCCCTACTGTTTTTGTTCTAATTTTGCATTATTCTGTTCTACTTTTTTACTTAAGGCATCACTACTAACTTAGTTCTGAAACATGAACTCGAGAAGTAAAGTTTTTAATTCTGGTTGGCCGCCTACACTCCCTGTTTCAGTATCGGGATTTACCTCCGCTACCCCGGTACTACCATCACTCGACATACTGCTCGTATCATCACTCTCCAGTTGATGACCACTACGTAACCTCATCTGTCTTTCTTTCTCATCCCCCATAATGATATACACTGATAAAGACAAATAACCCCCAAAATACCGGCACAGAAATATGTCTCCTTCTCCTTCCTCAAATGTTATTGGGTTTTCGGCCCAAATTTGTCGGCGACAATTGTAATGATTATTTCTCCCCACGTTGGGCGCCAATTGTAATGATTATTTTCCCCACGTTGGTAGCGACAAATGTAATGTTTTTACTTGGGCGTATTATTCACCAGAAAATACTACTGCTAAGTTTGATCTATGTTGGGCGCCAAGCCAGATACACTGTGTTCCAAGCTAAATTTATATACTTACTATCGACCCCTAGCGTGAATAGAACATATGAGAAACTCTTAATGACTATGCCGTGGGATGATTGGATCATCAACCCAGACAACATTTGATTGTGGAGAATGATGTGGTATTACAACTATTGCTACCTACGGGAATCAAAGAATCTACTTTGTAAAAATTGAATTTAATATACTTAGAAAACATTATAGCATCTTTAATAAAATTAACACTATTAACGGAGCATACTACTTTAACCATTGCCACGAACAAAATTACTTAATACGCCGGTCGGGAGAATAACGTGAATTTAACTTATTTCCAAATTTATGCTTAAAGAATTTATATTGGCCCTATCGAAAAACAGAGAGTGTGTGTCGTAGATTACATGAGCTTACCAACGGAAACATTGTCTCCCACGTGCTTGAAGTCTCGTTGCGTCTGATGTTCTTCATTGGAGTTGACGGCGTCAGGTTCTTCCTCGTAGATTAAAAGTTATTGTTACTGCTTGTGGTGGAGTATAATCCATGAACCACAACACGTCGTCTTCCTTAGAACTGCAAGACGCGTGGAACCCATGATCTGATATGATCAGCGGAGTTAGCGTGAATAAATTGTCCCATTTGGCACTTGCGAACAAAGTATGTGCTTCCTGCACCAAGCGTAAAGTCTCAATGAAAAGGTCACTCTTCAACCAGCGCGTTCACTATATGGCCTACCAGCTTCTCCCACCAGAGTCTAGCTTCACACCGCGGCCTCGCTGCTTCGACCAATCCGCGTGCGTCACGTTTCTCGCCATGCCCGACCTACGTTGCTTCTTCTTCCTTGATTGGCTGGTCACCTCACGTGGCTCTACTGTGCCCAACTCTAGGAATGGGTATTCCAAGTTTCAGACACCTAGATATCAAGGGAAAGGCTGTAGCAGCGTTTGAAAGTTCGGATATTTGAATATCGCGCTACATTGCTTCTCGAAGCCATTCGAAGGAAATTACCGATAGTTGGATGGTAAATGACGTAGCGAGTAACAGCAGAGGTGGAGACTATTTATTGATTAAATAGTTAACTATGGAGCAGAGACTTGAGACTGGGATCAGATTACTGGCACGGCCAAATAAAAGAGAATGCAATTAGTATCAAGTAAATCGGACCAGGGATTCAAGAGATATGAGGATTTCTAGATATCAGGCGATGACGCGTGACCCTGACCGTTTTTGTATAAAGGCAAGCTGGAGCAGGATTAGGGAGCTCAATTCATCACAAGCACTTGGCGAACAAGTTGCGTCTACGCTGAGCCAAGGCACATGGTTGCCACGTCTACGAAGAAGTACTTTTCAAATCGTGATAGTCACGAGAAGTGCTGCGCAAACGAGTTGGAACTTAGTAAGTTTCTGGTGAGGAGAATCACTGAGGTGATTGTATTTCTACAGACATTGGTGGAAATATTTATATTTCCAAACAAAGGACATATGCTAGACTTGGTCTAGAAAGTAGTATTTGTCACAGTCCAATAGTAAATTAATACTTGGATGTTTAAATCCATTTAAAGTCAGTTTTCATATTTTGTAACTATTTAACCACTTCGATCGGTCAGTACATTGAAGAATAGTCTATAACGGTGGCGTTCATTAGTCTACGCAAGGGAAACTGCAAGTTGTCTAGCGCATGGCAGATGGTGATATACAAACCATGCCCAGGGAACGATCTTCAGAACAGCCGTTAACTGCTTAGACTGTCAACGTTTTTCTTGTACTGATGAGATTACAGTGAGTTAGGTTACAACTGACACATTTAAGAAGAGATCGCTTAGATCTGACCCTTTTCAACAAACTGTTATGGCTTTGTTAGAAGCACATATTAAAATGGAACCACAGTCATTTAAAACGTCGAAAGATACTACCACTATGTCTGACTAGACGATTTGTGGGTCTACAATGGCGGCCGATACAAGGATTATACGTGCTTGTCCGCTAGGGCATATCTACGGATAAATCTGGTATAGACCAGGTTTACTACACTTCAAGAACATCAAGAAATGTAAGCCACATTTGAATTATTTTATGCCTAGCTAATTGGAACAAACTATTTTTCTGCAGATGACCAACACATTTTTTTCGTCGTATTTAAAGCTTGTATTGATTTACGCAAGACTAGTTAGATTTATTCTGAGCATTTTCAGCACTCAGAACAGTTTAGGATCGATGACCGAGCATTTTGAGCATTTATTTGAATTTTTCATATTTTTGGGAAATCACGGTAATCAGCCGATGTAACTGTAAAAGTTAAATTTATTTTTGTTGAGGAATGGATATTTTTTCCATATTCGAAGGTTCGAACATGTGGATTCTCACATAATGAGATGATAATTAAACATATTTGAAATAATAATAATAATAATAATAATCCACTAATAATAATAATAATAATAATTTTCATAATTTTTCTAAATAATTCTTGGATATTATATTTTATAATAATCATATGTATTGAGAAAGAGCCTATGAAGTAGTTGAAACATTTCTAGTTTGGAACAGGAGATTTTACGAAGGAGAGTGGTTAGCGCAAGCCCGCATTCAACCTACATTTCAGTTCTGGTTGAACAGTTGATATTTGCTATGAGCAAAGTATATGTTTCATATAACACGGAGAGGCATGAAACGGGAAGCAATTGATATTTGTATCAAATAGGATATTTTTGAATTTATATAAAATCATGACGTAAATACACCTCGAAAGTGAAATGAAGCTTTTCATAAGTATGGTAAATTCACGGGTTGAACTGAATGGTAAAATAAAATAAACTTGTCAGTTTATTAATCTTCCAGTGTTGATGACAAGCAGAGGCTTGATTTATTGTATAAATTTTGGGAAGATAATTTATGTGTGTGGAATAGTTGAAATGCCATTCCCAGGTGCGCATGTTAAGTCGCAGGAATGAAGGTTTTTTCGAGCATCAATCAAATAGCAGGTTCGATGGCTCAGGTTTATAGTTGGAGTATTGGAGCCACACATTTCGTCGTATGAATAACCCGAAGGTTATTTCTTTGAAACCATCAGTTCTTATTTCAACCTTGTTTACGAATTCCATTTAGAATTTGATTTTGCTAGAACCCGGATTTGTCATGATAGTAGTTTATTCTTCTTCAGAGGAAGACCTTTGCCGTTGTTGTTGTTGTTATAATATTGTGTTCTTACACAAATAGTAGAATGGGCCACTGCCAATTTAAAATAATTCTTTAACCACGAATAATTTGAAGGATATTTTCAATCCTAGTGCCATGAACCAAATGAATTCATTATAAGACTACAATTCTAATTTCCGCGTTCTGTCGAAGAATTGCAAGTTGTGAAAGTTGCTAGAAATGGCCATAAATATAAATTTTTTTTTTTTCATAATAATTCCAAGTGGAAAATCTAATAGTTGAATGGTTCAACCATTTATTGATCAAGTTAATGATTCAGAAATCATATATTTTGTTTGGAACTTGAAGTTCATAATCGAGTCACTTCTCGAATATTTAATGTCAGAAGAACAATTAATTGTTGTTGTGCTTCGCACAGTTCTTCGATGCTATGCTCAATGGTCAAATATTTTTCAGATGTTGTTAATATGTGTTAATAATTTGTGTTGCTACGATGATAATAATAGTTTCAACAATATATATTTTGGAAAACTGGAAAACAAATGAAAGTCTAAGAAATTCTATAAACATTTATTCTACGAGTGTTAATATCATGTAAATAGTCAAACAGTGATCTACGTTATTTCCAGTATGGACAATTCATTTTGCACTGGAATAAAATGTTAATAATTTTGGAACACAGTCCACAGGACTAACAATCGGACTTGTGTTTTCAAAAAGATTGTCAGATGTGTTTGGAAGATTCTGTATATTGTGTGTAAATAAGAGTGTGGATCGCCACACGTGGATGATGCTGCTTTGAGCATTATTCTTGCAGTCAGATTTTAACTTTAAATAAACTGAGATAATTTTACCAGATGTGTTTCACCCAATTAAATCTCCTTCTATCCTTATTGTTGCATTGAGCCAAAAATCAGCAAAGCATTTTTATAAATTTGATGTCGTTTTTGCGATTTGCTTTAACCCATCTGGCGCTCCGGGATATTTTGATTCTCGTGCTGACTGATTATTGGTAAAATGCATATGTGGTCGTGCGGACTCCGGTCTAAACGGGCACATAAAATAAGATAGAGAGAGAAATGGCTTCGAACGTGGGTCCCGATTTAGACATGGTCAATCGCATGCCGATTTGAAATTGTGATAATTTTTATAGAAATATTTTGGGAGTTGGGAGATGTCTGGTTTGGATGAATAAATTAGTAGGAAACCCAATTAGTGGGAAAATTAAAAATTTAACTGGTTAATAATTAGAATGGGTTTGATTATTTTTGATAATGGCTTAACCATTAGGGCGTCAAGTAAATTCAGTAGTAAACGTTCGATGACTGGAGATACACATTATTAGAATCCAGGTGGAGGATATTTGAGAACTTGCATATTTTTCTTGTGATATTATGGTAAATGTAATTCGTAAAAGTAGAGAATTTTGTTTTTCCATCACGTCGATATTAGGACAAATCTCATTTTATTATAGTGTTCCAATTAGCTATTCATATTTCTTGTTCTAGTTATAAGCTTGTGTTTGCCACTGTTGTATACCCCTAAGTTTTGAATAATTGAAAATATGGAAGAAATGATGAGAATGATGAGGAGTTTGGAGGAGAGTTCAAAGGAAGCTGGACGGCGTGTAGCCGCCATTATGAAAGAAAATACAGAGGCTTTAGAAAAGAAACTTACAGAAAATTCTGATTCTTTAGAAAGTAAACTTAAAGAAAATTCTGATTCTTTAGAAAATAAATTAAAAGATAACTTGAAAGAAAGTTTAGATGAAAAACTTAAAGAAAATTCTGATTCTTTAGAGAATAAACTTAAAGAAAATTTGAATGATAAACTTAAAGAAAATTCTGATTCTTTAGAAAATAAACTTAAAAAAAATTCTGATTCTTTAGAAAATAAACTTAAAGAAAGTTTGGAAAATAAACTTAAAGAAAGTTCTGATAAACTCAAAGAAAATTCCGATTTGTTAGAAAGCAGGTTAAAAGATAACTTAAAGGAAAATTTAAACAGTAAATTTAATTCAATGGAAAGTAAATTTAAAGAGAATTCTGAAATTTTGAAAATGACACTTGAAAGTAAAATGAATAAATTATGCGATAAAACACATGAGCTCGAAACTTCATTAGCTACTAACCCAAGTTTAATGGACGATAAATTTCGCGATGCCGATCTTCGATCCCAAAGCTTAGCTGATAGGATAGAACATGGTCTTAGGAAAGTTGGTGAAGACATGGTCAACCTGGAAGTCAGAGTGAAGAAGGAGAGTAACGAGATGGGAATTCTAGTTGTTCAGCGTTTAACGGAACAATTCAAGGAACTTGTCATGGGAGAAATAAGAGAAGGAGTGATTCATGAATTGCAAACTGAGATTAAAACCACAGTTGTCAATGAAATAAAAGACACACTCAAGCTGGAGAATCAAGAGGGAATCAAGGAGATTAGGGAATCTTTGTCATCCCACATTGAAGTAATTGCCAAGGATATTCAAGCAACTCAGAAGGACATATCAGATATGACAGGGTCATTGAAAAGTCATGAGGCTGTTATGAACCAGATATCCATTGATGTTAAAGACAATTGTAAGGAGACTGAAGCAATCAAGAAGATGGCAGAAGAAAACCAGAAGGAACTTGAGGCTATGAAAACTCAAATAAAGGATGAGAAACAGTCTGATCATCTTTTGAAAATGCCGAATGTAAGGGGAAAGGAACCGATACAGATAAATCTAGGAGGAGCTAGAGAGACTGAAAGACAGGATGAGGTTAGGACAGTATTTCAATCCAACCCCATAACAGTATTTAAGAATATAGAAGAAAAAAAGGAAGATTGTAGTTTTACGTGACCGTGAATCTTGTGATTATGAGCCACGGGACCTCCTTTTTACGTGGAATCCGAACCACAGGACATGGCCTTCTAAATTTTCAGGGCGAGATTCTGTAACACCCGTGGAATTTCTGAGAGAAGCAGGTGATTACCTGAAAGATTCTAAGATCCCTAAAGAAAGACAGATCAGGGTAATAGGGAAGTTCTTGGAAGGTCCCGCACTTTTGTGGTTTAGAGCATTTAGATCCACTCTAAATACTTTTGAAGAGTTTTCTCGTGGGTTATTGAAGAAGTTTTGGTCCCCTGAAACCCAACAGCAAGTTAGAGCAGAGTTGTATTCGAAGAGATTCTCGACGTCACAACCTACTCGATACTCTACATACTTTTCTGGACAGCTGTCTAAACTCCAACATTTAGATCCGCCAATGCCAGATAACGAGTTGATTACTGCTTTGATACGACAATTTCCAGCAGACGTCCAGAGGACTTTGATCGCTGCTGATATCTACAATATGGAACAGTTTGATGAAGTATTGCAGAAGCTGGATCATACAAACGCTCAATTCTTCCATCAGAAGGGAGTAAAGAGTAATAACGCTGTGTATGCTGTTATGGCTGACAGTTATTCTCAGACACCTCGAGAGATTCGAGAGGAGCGAGAAGAGAAATCGCCGAGGGAAGATTCCAATACGAGAGGATGGAACCAATACCGTAACAGATACAGTTACAAACCATATGCAAGACCGGATGGTGGTAATCGATACAACACTCGATGGAGAAGACCACGTGATACTCAAGGAAGATACCAGGAAAGAAGATCCTATGGTAATAACTATAATAACAGAGGGAATGTAGATACTCGTCAGTCCAACGAAGAATTTAATAAGGAAACGAGGAAAAACTTGGAAGCAAGACACCAAGATAACTTACAATTTGTGGAGCAGAGGCCCAATGATCCAGGTCCATCGGGAACACAACAATCCCGGGGGAATGGTAATGAAAAAAAAAAACTTCGAATTCACAGTAGAAGATAGAATTTTTAATACTTTCACTTCCAGAATAATTAAATGGCAAGCAGAGGATGATGACTTAATTCAACAGAATGACGAACGAAAAGAAATGGGTACCAGAATTAGAATGCCAATCATTTCATGCGAAGTATTTGGTATGCCTGTCGATACTTTGATCGATACTGGGGCTATGCTTTGTCTGGTGAGTGAGAAACTTTATATTCTGTGGAAGCTCAAAGAGAATTTAGAGGAAATTCCAGTATCAGGAATTAAGATCCAAGGAATAATACCCAATAAGATATCTCTGTGTAAAACACAATTATACTTATGTATTAAGATTGGAGGACATGATTTCCGACATGTATTTGTTGTAATGAAGGACATGGCTTTTGACATGATATTGGGAGCAGATTTCATTCAGAAATATCAAGCAGTGATAGATATGAAGACAGAGACGATCAGATTTAAGAATACCGAAGAGATTAACTTCGAGGGAAAAGAAGAGGAAGACATCGAGGGAGATATTCAATGGTCTCTGATTTTTCATGAAGCTGAAGGAAGAGAAGTCTACACTGAGAAGGAGTCCCCAGAGTTAGGGAAAATTTTGGAAGAGTATCAAGATATTTTTGACATTAAACCTGGTGAAATTAAGGATTTTGAATATCATATTCGTGTAAATGATGATGCACCTTTTCATGCTAAATTGTATCCAGTAGCAGAAAAGCATCGAGAAAAAGTAAAAGTACTTATCAAGGAAATGGAAAGTAATAATGTGATTGAAAAGTATACTACATCTTATGTCAATCCATTAGCAGTAGTGTCTAAGCAAGATGGAAGTCTGAGACTATGTTTAGACGCGCGAAATTTAAATTCAAGATTACTGCCAGAGTATGACAGACCACCAATCATTAGGGAATTGTTGAGGAAATTCCAAGGCAAGGTCTGGTTCTCTAATATTGATCTCACTTCGTCCTACCATCATATTAGGCTTAGTGAAGATTCTAAGAAGTTTACAGGATTTATGTTTGACCAGCAGACATATGTATTCCGCCGTTTACCATTTGGAGTTAAAACATCTGGATCCGTTTTGATCAGAGCCCTAGAACAAAATTTGAGTCCTGAAGTAAAAGAGATAGCAATTCGTTATATTGATGATATCTTAATTGCATCTGAGACTAAGGAGGAACATTTGCTACATCTTCAAATGTTATTCGCAGATTTGAGGAAAGCGAACTTCAAAGTAAACCTTCGAAAATGTCAGTTCTTTCGAAAGGAAATAAAAATTTTGGGTCACATTTTGGATGGAGAAGGGTACCGTCCCAATGAGACGAAGATACAAGCAATTGCAAATTTCCCTAGACCTACTAGAGTGAAGAATGTCCGCAGTTTTCTCGGGACATGCCAATTCTTTGCAGGGCATTGTCCGAACTTCACCAAGACAGTTGCGCCATTGCAGGAGTTGTTAAAGAAAGGAAATAAATGGAAATGGGATAAAGATTGTGAACAATCATTTCAAGATGCCAAGAGGTTATTGGTAAACAGTGTGAAATTGGAGTATCCTGACTTTACCAAGAATTTCATCATAGAATCTGATGCATCCACCGTAGGGATTGGAGCGATTCTACTTCAAGAGGATGAAGACCTCAAGAGACATTACCTGGCGTTCATTAGCAGGAAACTTCGTCCATCAGAGAGGAATTATTACACCACAGAGTTAGAAGCACTTGCTGTAATATTCGCTTTGGAGTCGTGGAAGAAAATGTTAATTGGACATTCAGTCATTGTGAGGACTGATCACCACGCATTGGAGTTCATTTTGAGAACAAACTTTGCCAGCGATAGAATAACTAGATGGTCACTTTTTATTCAGCAATTCAACCTAGTTATTGAACACACTCCGGGAAAGTTGAATGTGGGAGCTGATTTGTTGAGTAGAGCAGTGGAGTCTACATCTAAGGTTTTTCAAGTTAACCTGACGCAAGAGGATGAAGATACCTTGAGAAGGTTACGGTTATTGCATTTATCCCAGAGGAGAGACCGACGTCTTAGGAACATTTTTCGTTTTCTACAGGGTAACATGGATCCCAATGATGATGATTTTGTGGAAACTGAAAGAATTTCCAGAGATTTTATGATGTTAGATGGTTTAATCTATAAGTTCGCAGATCCCGACCATACGAAGCTGAGAGTAGTGATACCTCCACGATTGCAAAAACCCATTATTTGGATGGCACATCGAATCGCAGGTCATGCTGGAGTAGATAAGACAGTCAACATGATTCAAGAGAAATTTTCGTGGGAGCGAATGCGACAAACTGTCAGAAACACTATTCGAGAATGCGACTTATGCCAAAGGAGTAAGCATAATTCTAGATTATTGAGAGAATTACCAAGGCCTATTATTCCTTCTAAGCCTTGCGAAATCTTCGCGACTGATTTATATGGTCCTCTCCCAAAGTCTAAAAGAGGTAACCGATATATTTTGGTGACTATGGATGTTTTCAGCAAATACACCATGTTACATCCAATTCAGAAGGCCAACGCAAAGTATTGTGCGAAGAGAATTAGAGACAGCGTGATTCCGGAAGCAGGCAAACCGGAATTCCTTTTATCAGATCGTGGTCCTCAATTCACATCATTAGAATTTCGAACCAGCATGAATAATCTTGGGATTAGACAATTGTTTTGTTCTATTAGACATCCAGAGAGCAATCCAGCGGAACGCGTGATGGCTGAGATAGCAAAATTTTGCCGCCTCTATTGTCCAAATGAGCATTGGAAATGGATGGATGTTCTTTCTTTAGCATCCGAATCCATCAACTCTACTATTCATGAGAGTACTGGACAGATTCCTATGTTGCTACATCATGGGATTAAACCAACACGATTATGGGATCGAATCATATCTATTCCACCTGAGATTGAACCAAGTCGTCAGATGAGGGAAACTCTAGCTTTAGACAAGTTAAGGATTCAAGCTGAGAAGAGAGAGCGCAGAGTGAGAGGAAAGCGTTTTCGCAGACCCTTGCGCGTAGGAACTCTTGTTTTAGTGAGAAGACCTACACCCTCTGACGTGCAAAATCGAGTGTACTCGAAATTTGCAAGCCTTTACGCTGGACCCTACCGTATTGTGGAAGTAAACAATAATGGAAGCTATGAAGTAGCTAATACACGAACTGGTAACATCGTGGGAACTTATAATGCTTCGAATTTGAAGATCTATTATTCAAGAACCAGATAATTTAATGTGTAGATAGGAAAAATAAAAATTTTTCAATTTTTATTTTTTGCTAGGTGTGGGGTGGATGTGCCCAACTCTAGGAATGGGTATTCCAAGTTTCAGACACCTAGATATCAAGGGAAAGGCTGTAGCAGCGTTTGAAAGTTCGGATATTTGAATATCGCGCTACATTGCTTCTCGAAGCCATTCGAAGGAAATTACCGATAGTTGGATGGTAAATGACGTAGCGAGTAACAGCAGAGGTGGAGACTATTTATTGATTAAATAGTTAACTATGGAGCAGAGACTTGAGACTGGGATCAGATTACTGGCACGGCCAAATAAAAGAGAATGCAATTAGTATCAAGTAAATCGGACCAGGGATTCAAGAGATATGAGGATTTCTAGATATCAGGCGATGACGCGTGACCCTGACCGTTTTTGTATAAAAGCAAGCTGGAGCAGGATTAGGGAGCTCAATTCATCACAAGCACTTGGCGAACAAGTTGCGTCTACGCTGAGCCAAGGCACATGGTTGCCACGTCTACGAAGAAGTACTTTTCAAATCGTGATATTCACGAGAAGTGCTGCGCAAACGAGTTGGAACTTAGTAAGTTTCTGGTGAGGAGAATCACTGAGGTGATTGTATTTCTACAGACATTGGTGGAAATATTTATATTTCCAAATAAAGGACATATGCTAGACTTGGTCTAGAAAGTAGTATTTGTCACAGTCCAATAGTAAATTAATACTTGGATGTTTAAATCCATTTAAAGTCAGTTTTCATATTTTGTAACTATTTAACCACTTCGATCGGTCAGTACATTGAAGAATAGTCTATAACGGTGGCGTTCATTAGTCTACGCAAGGGAAACTGCAAGTTGTCTAGCGCATGGCAGATGGTGATATACAAACCATGCCCAGGGAACGATCTTCAGAACAGCCGTTAACTGCTTAGACTGTCAACGTTTTTCTTGTACTGATGAGATTACAGTGAGTTAGGTTACAACTGACACATTTAAGAAGAGATCGCTTAGATCTGACCCTTTTCAACAAACTGTTATGGCTTTGTTAGAAGCACATATTAAAATGGAACCACAGTCATTGAAAACGTCGAAAGATACTACCACTATGTCTGACTAGACGATTTGTGGGTCTACAATGGCGGCCGATACAAGGATTATACGTGCTTGTCCGCTAGGGCATATCTACGGATAAATCTGGTATAGACCAGGTTTACTACACTTCAAGAACATCAAGAAATGTAAGCCACATTTGAATTATTTTATGCCTAGCTAATTGGAACAAACTATTTTTCTGCAGATGACCAACACATTTTTTTCGTCGTATTTAAAGCTTGTATTGATTTACGCAAGACTAGTTAGATTTATTCTGAGCATTTTCAGCACTCAGAACAGTTTAGGATCGATGACCGAGCATTTTGAGCATTTATTTGAATTTTTCATATTTTTGGGAAATCACGGTAATCAGCCGATGTAACTGTAAAAGTTAAATTTATTTTTGTTGAGGAATGGATATTTTTTCCATATTCGAAGGTTCGAACATGTGGATTCTCACATAATGAGATGATAATTAAACATATTTGAAATAATAATAATAATAATAATAATCCACTAATAATAATAATAATAATAATTTTCATAATTTTTCTAAATAATTCTTGGATATTATATTTTATAATAATCATATGTATTGAGAAAGAGCCTATGAAGTAGTTGAAACATTTCTAGTTTGGAACAGGAGATTTTACGAAGGAGAGTGGTTAGCGCAAGCCCGCATTCAACCTACATTTCAGTTCTGGTTGAACAGTTGATATTTGCTATGAGCAAAGTATATGTTTCATATAACACGGAGAGGCATGAAACGGGAAGCAATTGATATTTGTATCAAATAGGATATTTTTGAATTTATATAAAATCATGACGTAAATACACCTCGAAAGTGAAATGAAGCTTTTCATAAGTATGGTAAATTCACGGGTTGAACTGAATGGTAAAATAAAATAAACTTGTCAGTTTATTAATCTTCCAGTGTTGATGACAAGCAGAGGCTTGATTTATTGTATAAATTTTGGGAAGATAATTTATGTGTGTGGAATAGTTGAAATGCCATTCCCAGGTGCGCATGTTAAGTCGCAGGAATGAAGGTTTTTTCGAGCATCAATCAAATAGCAGGTTCGATGGCTCAGGTTTATAGTTGGAGTATTGGAGCCACACATTTCGTCGTATGAATAACCCGAAGGTTATTTCTTTGAAACCATCAGTTCTTATTTCAACCTTGTTTACGAATTCCATTTAGAATTTGATTTTGCTAGAACCCGGATTTGTCATGATAGTAGTTTATTCTTCTTCAGAGGAAGACCTTTGCCGTTGTTGTTGTTGTTATAATATTGTGTTCTTACACAAATAGTAGAATGGGCCACTGCCAATTTAAAATAATTCTTTAACCACGAATAATTTGAAGGATATTTTCAATCCTAGTGCCATGAACCAAATGAATTCATTATAAGACTACAATTCTAATTTCCGCGTTCTGTCGAAGAATTGCAAGTTGTGAAAGTTGCTAGAAATGGCCATAAATATAATTTTTTTTTTTTTCATAATAATTCCAAGTGGAAAATCTAATAGTTGAATGGTTCAACCATTTATTGATCAAGTTAATGATTCAGAAATCATATATTTTGTTTGGAACTTGAAGTTCATAATCGAGTCACTTCTCGAATATTTAATGTCAGAAGAACAATTAATTGTTGTTGTGCTTCGCACAGTTCTTCGATGCTATGCTCAATGGTCAAATATTTTTCAGATGTTGTTAATATGTGTTAATAATTTGTGTTGCTACGATGATAATAATAGTTTCAACGATATATTTTGGAAAACTGGAAAACAAATGAAAGTCTAAGAAATTCTATAAACATTTATTCTACGAGTGTTAATATCATGTAAATAGTCAAACAGTGATCTACGTTATTTCCAGTATGGACAATTCATTTTGCACTGGAATAAAATGTTAATAATTTTGGAACACAGTCCACAGGACTAACAATCGGACTTGTGTTTTCAAAAAGATTGTCAGATGTGTTTGGAAGATTCTGTATATTGTGTGTAAATAAGAGTGTGGATCGCCACACGTGGATGATGCTGCTTTGAGCATTATTCTTGCAGTCAGATTTTAACTTTAAATAAACTGAGATAATTTTACCAGATGTGTTTCACCCAATTAAATCTCCTTCTATCCTTATTGTTGCATTGAGCCAAAAATCAGCAAAGCATTTTTATAAATTTGATGTCGTTTTTGCGATTTGCTTTAACCCATCTGGCGCTCCGGGATATTTTGATTCTCGTGCTGACTGATTATTGGTAAAATGCATATGTGGTCGTGCGGACTCCGGTCTAAACGGGCACACTACGCTCCATGAGGTTCCTTCCCCTGGACAAGAAGCGTCCCTGTACATTTAGGTTTTACCGGGCAAGACGTAAATCATACCTCGTTTTCTTGGTTTGAAGTGTTCCCTTGGATTTCGTAATTCTATTGTACTCCAGTCTATTCTTGTATTGAAATACCCAGTGAGTCACACACCACTCTCTCTTAGCCCTAATGAATAAAATCCCGTCTTTACGTATGAAATGATTTGCCGTGCAATTTATATATTGAAATCATCCAATATAGATACGGATTTCTACTAGTAGAAATCCTATCTGTAATCTTCCAAATTTAAAAGCTCCAAAAAAAATGACATAATAAATAATAATAATAATAATATGAAATATAAAATTGGATAAACTGAAATAATTTAACTTGGCCGGATTATAGCCGCGTTTAACAAATATGATATAGTCCAACTAACTTGTGTTAGTGGCATAAAACCCCCTAGAAAAACATGTTACACTGTTGGAAGCACTGGGTTCGACGATTATGTCAAAAGTGGAACTTTGTGACTTTGTTAAAAGTAAATTAGGGGTAGAAAATTGTTCTGAAGAGATAACTGAATGCTCTATCCAACTCCTAGTTATAGACAATTTCTTGCATATGTAGACGTAGCTTAAAAAAGGTCTTAACTGATGTTTATTATGAAGTAAATAAATTATATGTTGCTTTCACTCTAAATTCATAATTAAAACGTAAAAATAATTCTGTCCCCCTAGATTTCGATTTTGATCCACTGTGCAATCGGGAGATATTGTTATTCAATGAAATGCAGGTTTAACCCCCTTAAGTCCCCTTTAGAACCTGAATATCCGAAAATCCTCCCTTAGTAGACGGTTTTGGCATACAATGAACATATCCCCAAACTGTCATGTTTCTAACTTCAACAATTTTGTCTGGGCGATGATGATGAGTGAGTGAGTCAGGACATTTTCTTTCAATTTTTTGAAAAAAACTGTCGTACAGCTATTTACTTACTTTAAAGCAGTTTTTCCCCCTGAGTTTGATGAGTGAGCCAGTCAGTCAGTCAATCAGTTAGGACACTTTCTTTCCTGTTTCCTCCCCCCCCCGGAATTTCACCCCTCCCCATGGGCCCCTTAAATTGGATTCATGAAAAAACGGTCAAACACATATTTACTTCTTTTTTATGTTTATTTTTTTCGCTGAGTTTCAAACTCCTCGCCTATGTCGTTTAAGAGATACACGCTCCGTTAGGAATCTTTCAATCCCCACTTTTCACCCCTTTCACCTCATAATATACACCACATCGAAAAACACGTGTCTTCTAATGTTTAATGATGAGTTTATATGCCGAGTATCCCCAATGAAACCAATCGGGAGATATTGCTATCCAATGAAATGCAGGTCTACCCCCTTAACACCCCTTTAGAACCTGAAAATCCAAAAATCCTCTCTTAGTGGGCATTTGCGGCCCTTGAGGAAGCTGCATACCAAATTTCATTCCAATCCGTTCGGTGGTTTCTGAGATTTCGTGATGAATGAATGCGTGAATGAGTGGTATTTGACAAATATATAGTAGATAGTGTCAAGTCTTTGTTATGCTAAACTCGGTTGACAGTGCTGTGTGAGCAGTTGAGTAACTAATGGGATTTCAAGTAAAGATCCTCATTTTCTATACCGGTAGTGCAGAGCGCAACTAGCATCCAGTCGGCCATGTCTCGACTTGAGCTATGTTGCCGTGAAAACTATCTGCCTTGCCATTCCTTCATGAGTATATTTTATGATTTGATTAGCCTGTGCTTGGTTGCAAAAGGGCCGAAATCAGAAGAATGGGAAAGACTATCGAAAATTCATGTAGCCAGCGGTTCCTTCTGGGTCCAAAACTATGTGTATGTAAAATTTGGTGGAGATTTGTGGAACGGTGTAGATTTGTATACGGAACAGATCCACATACATACATACATACATACAGACTTTCACTTTTATATATAAGATTTATATATATATATATATATGTACATATATCACTTTCTTGTGGACACGGTAACTACCGCAATTTTGCACCAATCACTTTGAAATTTTTATATAATATGTATGCCTATAAAATCTCAGTCGAGTTCGTTAATGGACACAATCGGTCAAAGGGGGTGAAAATGGGGTATCTTTTTCAAAAAGTGAAATATCGCTATAACTCTCTTAATATGTGAAATATCGAATATGTGTCGGATAAGGCCCAAAAATTTATGTTTTAAAAATTTTTGATACCACCAACCATTGACCAGAGGGGTGGGAAAAAGTGGGTGTTTCGGGAAACATTAATCATATCTCTCTTAATAGGCACATTATCAAAACCGTACAAAGTGGACAATATTCCCCTAATAATTACCTAAAACTTTTGTCTGAAATAATTTTTGATATGACCCACCATTACACCAAGGGATGAGCAAAATTATTTCGGAATTAGAAGAAAATGCTAAGTGCCATCAAAGGTTGCCATGACAACACTACTAAATTGGTGAGGGATAAGCCATCAGACTTTGCCATGACAATGCCATTGCTCGAGATCACATTCAGTTTTCCATCTGATTCTGTGAGAAGCGGCTTCGGTGATTTAACTGGTAGCACGCTGAACTTCTATGCCCAAGGTCGCGGGTTCAAAGCCGCTTAATAATTTATAAACTATTCCGTCTTTTCAATACTAGTTGTATTCAAGATGTTAACACTGGTACATGTTTCGGACACTTAGGGTATGTGTCCTTCTTCAGCCAGAAATACATATTAAAACACTTATAAGTAACAAAAACACACGTTTAAATACATTGTAATACACTGAGTAGTCATTAGATATAAAACCAAGATGCCTCATAGTTCATGCACCTGGAGGAAGTTGTCCCATTTTATAACTATTTAGGCATGTCAACTCTGCTGGTTGACAGTAGTCGTTTAGTTCTTGTTGGCACCTCCCTGTGCCAATGCTTATTATGATAAAACTTTTAAAAATTTGCTGAAAGTCTTGCCAGTTGTATGTTGATGAAGTTCTATTTTAGGCGGCTTCGGTGGCATGCTGAGCTTCTATGCCCAAGATAGCGGATTCAAACCCGGCTGAAGCCGTCCTTCAGAGGGGAAGTAAAGCCGGCTGTCCCGTGTCATAGATTTATGGCATGTTAAAGAACCTTCCACTAATTGCACCTGTGTGAAGCTAAATTGGATAGGTTAAAAATGTAAACAACGCTCTTAGGTCTCTATGTTCGTTGCCAAGAGCCGACTGCGGTGGCATCTGGTAGCTATGTTCTGAACTTGGCCTAGTAGTCGTTGACGGTGGCGCTTGGCGGCAAAAGTAGGAACTATTTGAAAGATTCTAAGTTGCAGTACTTAAATTAAAAAACAGATAACACACACTAATACAGTCATCACAATTAACACCAGTTATCAGACAGATTCTACACATACCCAAAGTACACGGGGCTACATGACCGCGTTGTAGCAGCCCCAAAACTTAAGAACCAACCGAAGTTCTATTTTGCTAAAATATTAAAAGTGGAAATGACGTATAGTTGCACTTTTTCCTTTGGTCTCTGGCATTTGGTTGTATTATGCACTGACCTTGTTTGTGGTAGCTTGGAACTTTAGGGTTCCCTATGTGACGGAAAAGTCATAATTATTGAGTGGATTCTTTTGAGGTCAAATGTTTGATCTGAGTTGGTCTTGGTTGCAATTCCCTGATGTTCTGTATGTATCTCTAAAACAAAAAGAAAACGTTGTTAAGAATGGCTAAAGTTTTATTGTTATAACCTATGTTAATAACTTTGTGATGACTGACTTGTAAATATTGAGACACCCCCCTAGTGAACCTTCGTCGTTGAGCGGCTAGGAAGTCTGAGGAAAAAATAGCCTAATTCAGATGTATGGTAAGACTGTGAAGTCAGGTTACGTGTTGTGGAGGGCGATTAAAAGATTATGTGTCAAACTTACCAACCGGTGTGTGCGGGGAAAAGACATGCCTGGGTCGCCCTTCGGCCTGCAACTGATTGTGTTGACGTGAGCCCGAGTGTTGGAGCAAGTGGAGTGGGGAGAGCAAAATAGAACTTCATCCACATACAACTGGCAAGACTTTCAGCAAGTTTTTAAAAGTTTTATCATAATAAGCATTGGCACAGGGAGGAGCCAACAAGAACTAAATGACTACTGTCAACCAGCAGAGTTGACATGCCTAAATGGATATAAAATGTGACAACTTCCTCCAGGTGCATGAACTATGAGGCATCTTGGTTTTATATCTAATGACTACTCAGTGTATTACAATGTATTTAAACATGTGTTTTTGTTACTTATAAGTGTTTTAATATGTATTTCTGGCTGAAGAAGGACACATAAGTGTCCAAAAGATGTACCAGTGTTAACATCTTGAATACAACTAGTATTGAAAAGACGGAACAGTTTATAAATTATCAAGTGGATTTCAATTCAATACGGACCAATATGGATAATAACGGTTCAAAGCCGGCCGAAGTCGTCGGATTTTCTAAGAGCGCTAAAAATTCCTCAGTATGCTCTCCTTTGGAGCGAAAGTTCCAACGTTCGTTGCGAGTAGCTGGTTGCGGTGGCATCTAGTAGCCAAGTTCACAGCTATGAGTCGTTGACGGTAGTATTTGGTTGCAAAATTAGGAACTACTACTTGAAATTCACCGTCTGCAGTCCTTACCTGAATTACAGACTAATACAGCCATCACAATTAACACCGTTTATCAGGCAGATTCTACACACACCCAAAGAACACGGGGCTACATGGCCGCGTTGTTACAGCCCCTAAACTGAGGAACCAACCAAAATCTCTGCGGGAGATAAAATTTTGAGTGAAGAAATAACAGATCGTTAGATAGTTACACATCAGTGTCGAAACCTTGCATAAGGACAGTGTGACCACAAGTATAAAAATGGACCCCAAATGACGAGAAGGTTACCGTCCCCATAAGACAATAACATGTTTAAAATATGCATAAAACGTAAAAGAAAGTTATTTAAGCCTGAGGATTTGAATGAGTTTTTGAATGGTGTGGACTCCATCTTGAGGAAAAAATTCATTATGAAAATTAATAAATGTAAAACAAAAATATTGGAATGCAGCCAAAATAAATCAGATTCCTGTATGGACATCAAATTGGCAGGTGAAACACTAAAGGAAGTAGGAGACTTCTGTTACTTAGGAAGCAAAATAACCAGTGATGGACGAAGTAAGGGGATATAAAAAGTAGGTTAGCTCAGGCAAGGAAAGCATTTCTACAGAAAAGGAATCTGTTGACATCGAATATAGATTTAGGTGTTAGGAAGTCATTTTTGAAGGCCTTTGTCTGGAGCGTGCACTCTATGGAAGTGAAACTTGGACTATTGGTGCAGCAGAAAAGAGGAGAATTGAAGCGTTTGAAATGTGGTGTTACAGGAGAATGATGAAGATCAGATGGGTAGATAGGGTTACAAACGGAGGCATTAAGACTAGTGGGAGAGGAGAGATGTTTCTGGCGACTGCTAATGAAGGGAAGAGATAGGTTGGTAGGACACATACTAAGACACCCAGGAATAGCAAGCTTAGTTATGGAAGGAAGGGTCGAGGACAAGAACTGTAGGGGTAGACCAAGGTTAGAATATGTTAAACAGATTGCCTTGGACGTATGGTGTGGTAGCTATGTAGAGGTGAAACGATTAGCTCAGGATCGGGAGGTATGGAGAGCTGCACCAAACCAGTCAAAAGACTAAAGACTCAAACAACAACATAAAATACTTTCCCACAATAAATGAGGTCTGATCCTTCTACGGAAACCTGCATATTCTGCCTATTTTCGCCTATTCCCAAGTTTGCCCAGTGAAATCTACCTCCGCCTTCCGGCGTGCCGAGAGGAATTTTAAATGCATTATTAACAAAATTATTGTAACAGATCTGTTTTTTTTATTTTTTATTTTACTCTGTGAACTTTTGGTATGGTACTACTGTACTCAGTTACTCATCATATACCACGCTGAAGAAGGTCACAATGTGACCGAAAACGGTACGGTTTTAATATACTAAATATTGACTTTAGATACAAAATAAATAGTTTAATATAAACATTGTTATATTGGTATAATATCCCAGTCCTACTGAAACATTCAATATGAACTATTTTAACTGTCAATATTTGAATAATAATGCACCGGTAACAATAAATAAGAACGGAGGCTTGATAAAAGTACTTTTCTATAAGAGGAATTGAACCTCAAATCTCATGCTCCGAAGCAAACGATTCTAACCGCGTAGCCACTCGTATCATTACGTGTACCTTATTAAGCTCTATGAACAACGTTAATGCTTTTTATATTACAGTAGTTCGTTAATATTATAATACTGTGATATGACGAATCCACCACATTAGGTTACGACAAAGATCTTTGTTATGGCAGTAATAGGACGAATCTCAACTCGGAATAAATAGAGAAATGGTCCTACTGTTGATGAGATTTCATGTCCAATGCATTTGAAATATATTTAGCGGTCTTAGGGCAATCGAAAATAGAGGACACGCCATTGGCTACACGACACCGCTGCACGAAAGCAGACCTGCCATCTTTTGTATTTCATTGTATACTTCCTGGTAGCTGCCCGCCGCTCATATGGACGTGGTAGCACGCAACCAAACTTGCCAGGGATTTTATGCTGGCAGATAGTTTATCCCCCATGCAGCTGCCAGCAAGTGTAGAACCGGCCCTAGGTTGTTTAAATATTTGTACTCCCCACCTAATATAATTGGGCACAATCATGTTAACCGACTGAAAAGTATTCTACAATATATTTGTAGGCAACACTGATAAATGGCTTCTAATACTCCAATGTATATTGGTTGTCTCACTTCATGGTCTGTCCCTCAGCAGGGCGAGATGAAAAGGGCAGAGTTGTAGGAGTCTCAAGCACTACAGTATGTTATCATTTCTCGTCTGCCACACTAGTCATCTGGCTGTGGCTACTCTGTACAGTGATTGCATTGAGAACTGATGTCCGTACTTATGTATAAGTATCGTTTATGGCTGTATTTACACCATAGATAATATGATACACATTTGCATGTTGCAGCTCTGTGACAGTCCAAACAGACCAAAGAGGACATGATTTAACCTTTTAAGTGCTTAGTTACATCTTAGTTGTTTGCAGCCCCAGCCCTGAATTTTTTCATTCTCATGAAAAAAAGAAAAACAAGAACCCATAATTTTTAACTTATCAGGAGAGTAATGTGTAGTGTGTAGGTTTTGGGTCTTTATTAAACCAAATTAAAAATAAAAATCCTATGTAGCCTATGTATTAATTTTTATTTTGAGACAAATCAAAAATACATTTTTGTACCCACACTTGCATAATATTTATACCAGGTAAAGGGCCCAAAATCAGTAGTCAAACAATATATGTTGCTCCTTACTATAGTAGTACAAAAATTCATATTCTTTGATCCGATATCACAATGCGGTGAGAATAACTTGTATTTTGTTCTGCCATGCTTGTTTACATCACATATGAACTCCAGCTGTAGAGTACACACTTCTACAGAATGCTCTGTTTGCTACTTCGGTAAGAAAAAAATCAAACTCGAGTAGTACTACATAATGCCTAACAGATGGCTGAATATGCCGGAGATCAGCCCAGCACTTGAGAACGAATGGGGACTGTGATGAAGTAAAGTTCTTGTGCACCGTCTATAGATGGGCGTAGCAATCATCGTGTTAAAGCTCTAGGGGGCTAGTCGGGCCACAATGTCAGACAGCCACTGTTCTTTATTCCTGAAATTAAGAAAGAAATAATTATCAACAATTTTCCTCTTATATGTTTTCAGGTAATATTGATCCAGGAACAGCTGTCTCGGAACCGTATGATAGTCGAGGAGGATCGCAGGGGAGGCATCCAGTGCCAAGTAACTAGCAGTACACATGAAAAAAAGTCTCGTACAAATCTCATCACAAAGGGTGGCAAATACTACCTCAAGCACAACTCTTTGCAAGACGTGAGTTAAACTTTATCCAAACTTCAATAACATGACTAGGGTTTGGAAGTTTAAAACCAAAAAAGGTGCAAAATATGTAAGTAAATATGACCTAAAAAATGGGAAAATATGATCTATGGATTTTTGGGATAATGAAGCAAGTATTGTAGTAGTACTAACATAAAATGCAATAACACAGCAGACACATTTAATCACACAAACTGATAGACCTACAATACCTACATTTAACCTTTCAAAATTTATTCAGTACGGTAATAGCATAGGTAGACTTGGGACACAGTTCTCACTCGCTTTTCCTAAAAAGAGAACCCAAAAACAAAGTATTAGCATGCTTTTTCGTATCTGCCAGTTTCTTATCTGCCAGCATTGCACACCACGACCATGTGAATTCACAGATTTTGTCGAAAAGGAATCTCCTTTGAAGGTTGCTCAGTATTTTCTTGTACTGGGAAAAGCTCCTTTCTACATCACATGGCACCACAGGCACGTATTTGAACATAGCAAATTCACTGCTGCTTAGCCTGGGTTATCTTTTTCTAATCCTGGACCAATACCCTTTAAAATTGCACTTGTTCTGCACATTGTTGAGTATCCCTCATTTGCATTCATTGCCTTACTGTCACGCTACCTCTTGCCTGTTTGACTTACGTTATCATGTCCTTTACCATTCCCAAACTATTGCATAATTCTAAATTGGCAATCTTTATGCAAGAGATTGTTTTTGTTAGATATCTATAATTTGTGTTAATGTAAGCCAATTTTCCAGACCCATCACTGGAAAACAGTTCCTGGGCAATTTTTATTGACTATGCTTTACTGTTGTCAAAAGCACATAGTTTTTTAATGTTCACAGTAGTACTCCACTGCGTTAAGACACATCCTCCTCTGGCTGAGGGGGATCTTTGAAGCTTGCCACCCCTTAATGGAGCCGTAACGAATATTTTTTTAATGTTTGATAAAATCAGGAAAATTCTGCTGTATTTCTTCAGCAACCCGTGAGCAAGACACGTTATATGAACCAGTTTGGAATACACTACCTGAAATCCCCTTGCTGCTTTCACTATGTATGGTACTGTATTGGTAACCACACAACAAGATTCATTCTAGTTTAACTTCACCCCACCCACAACAACATACCTCCCACAAACATCTGTAGTCTCATCAACGGATACCCATATGCTAATGTTGCCTACACTAATTCTAATTTTCCAAAGCACATTTTTATAACGGGGGGGCAAATAACTTTTCACAATGTTGCCTCGTCCGAGATCAATGGTGTTGTGTATTTTGTTACGAAATTTTGGAAGGGCTCGTCGTTCTATTTATGAAGTGGAATGTTGGCAGATATCAATATTTCGCACAGGTCTTTTGAGAAATCTGAAAGCTAAATAGGTGAAGATTTAGCTAGATCAAACAACCTGCCTGCTCTCACAAGAAGACTTTCAATTCACGCAACTTTCGAGTTTAGCTGTAACGCAGTGCTGTTGCATATTAAATCACTTTACCACCACCACTTTGCTTGCTTTACAAAAATGATTTGTTCCATCAGTACTGAAGATATTTTCACCAAACTCTTTCACATAATATCTTAATTTCACACTTTCACCGAACTTCACATTATGCATGATGGACTTCACTGCAGTATAGTCATGATGGCCAACTAATCCCCAGCAGTCACCAAAGAGAGTGGCATGGGATTGATCCTAAACCTTATACAAGTGTTTCTTGCCCAGTAGGGAGGCCGTTTTATGAGGGTTAGGAACTTTAAGCGGGAGTTGGCTCTTAAGTTTCTGTCTCCAAGACAATAGTTTTACAGCCACAGTACCTTTAAATCATGAGGGACATCTGTTGTAGAGAGAAAAAGCCGACACTGAACTCTCATTACTGGTTGGGCAGGTCTCAGCATTAGGATTATGGAGATAAAAGAACACCTCCTGGGTATGCGAAGGCCGTCACTACTATGCTACAAGTGTGACCAATCTGTTCAAATGCACTGGTTGTGAAAGTGGAAGGGGGCTGTAATGCAAACCGTCAAGGCCAAACTGGGCATGAGAGGAAATGGGGTTTCCTTGTTTACTAATTTCTATGAGCTTAGTGGATGGCATCTTACTCTCCTTTTGTTTAGCGTATGGCTTTTAGTGCCAGGAGTTTCCGAGGACATGTTCGGCTCGCCAGAGTTAGTAGCTGCTTCTATGCGGACACCCAAGGGGTGAGCTAAATATACCGTCGCGTGTGGAGTGTCGTCTGGGGAGGAAAGGGTGATTGTAAGGACTAGGAATTGGAAGGTAGCTGCTGTGGCCTATAGTTAGGGACCAACCCCGGCATTTGCCTGGAAGGAAGATGGGAAACCACAGAAAACCATCTTCAAGGTTGCCGGCGGGGGGATTCGAACCTCCTCGCCTCCCGTATGTGAGCGACTGCCTGCCGCCACGCCTTAACAACCACGGCTAACTCACCCGCTATCTTACTCAATGAGACATCCATAAAGAATCTTTTTGTCAGAATCAGGTCTTCTAAACCATCTGCCTGTTCCGGGAATACAGGTAAAAATATATCTACTGCACCATTTGGAACTCCCTTGTTTTAAACTCTACCCAGATAACATGTACATTGTCAAAATGTAAACAAAAATGCTCAAAATATAACCAAATATGACTTTATAACATAAAATGAGCAAAATATGACAAAATCCATAAAAATGGCTAAAATATTCACTTCTTTAGAGTGAAGAAATGCTAGGATGCATTTTCTTCTGGCATTCCTTGGCCGTTGTGTTCAACTCAGTCGCCAGTTCCTCCAAAGCATAATTCCTCAAAATGTTGTTGAAATGCTTAGGGTGTCCGGCTAGCCACAACATTTCTTTAGCTCTGTACATTTCAATAAAATGGAATATGTTTTGCTCGGTCCACTCCATGTTTACTGGTCAAGCCGACAGAGGCAAATGTGTGTTACATGTAGCTTGCGCATATGCAGCCATTTGATATCACGTGGAAAATCCGACAAGCAGTGGAACGCAGGAAACATCATTCATGTTGCGGGCTGAGGTTACGCTACTTAAGTTACGCAGTACTGTCCAGATAGGAACACGACGTGGTTACATTCTGTGGTTCAGTTGCATGTCTGGAGGTGCCTCAAGGCAAAATATCAGTGAATTCACATATAACTATGCATGGGAGTGTTATGTGACACATGAGATTTCTAAGCGTTACTCTTTTGCCAATATGGGTCATATGGGTATTACCTGACTCGGTGCGTTGTCTTTGCATGACATTAATAGTTGACCACCCTGTTTTACAAAATTATACTGCATGATATGGAAGAGAGATAAGTTATAAATCCATACCCTTGATTTTAAGAGATTTTTTTAAAATTTTGAACTTGTTTATTTGTCCATTATTCACTTATCTACATCAAGACAGAAGATGTTATTAAAAGCGACTCCCTTTTGGAGCGTTAGAAAAACTGGTTGCTGCCCGCCTTCCACATGAGACAACATTGATTAGGTATCTAGTGGCTTTATGGCAATAATGCACTCTATGGAATTGAAACTTGGACTGTTGGAGCAGCAGAAAAGAGGAGAATTGAAGCGTTTGAAATGTGGTGTTACAGGAGGATGATGAAGATCAGATGGTTAGATAGGGTTATAAATGAAGAGGTATTAAGACGATTGAGAAAGGAGAGATATTTGTGATGGCAGCTAATGAAGAGAAGAGATGGGTTGGTAGGACACATACTAAGACACTCAGGAATAGCAAAGTTAGTTATGGAAGGAAGGGTCGAGGATAAGAACTGTAGGGGTAGACCAAGTTTCGAATCTGTTAAACTGCCTCGGATGTAGTGTGTGGTAGGTATGTAGAGATGAAACGATTAGCTCAGGACATGGATGCATGGACTGCTGCATCAAACCAGTCAAAAGACTGAAGACTCAAACAACAACAACAACAAGACTTGAACATGAGACCACCATCAGAATTCAAACTCAATTATCCTGCATTCGGAGCAGACATGCTAGCCATCTACATCACCAATGTGCTACACTTGACCCCAGCTTATTTCAAAGTTTTCTATGAATAGGGAACTGCTTAAATATTGACAATGGGGCAACTTAATGGACAAAGTATTTTGATTCAAATGTTCCTTTATTCTTGTCAATTTTTTTTGTGCTAAAATGCCTGTTGACTAAATGTAATTGTGGTTTGTTTTCTATACATGCAGGATGTGCCAATAGTGATAGTGTTCAAAGCAATGGGCATTACATCGGAACAGGAGGTTGTTCAAATGGTGGGCACAGAACCACTCATTATGCAGAAATTTGCTCCATCTTTGGAAGAGTGTCATAAGGCAAATGTGTTTACTCAGACCCAGGGTCTCAGGTAACTCTTTTCTTATTTTTATGATACATCATGTAAGGATTTATAAGTAGGGACAGGAAAATTTAATTTTCTTTTGCAGCAGATTATTTGTGTGTTATTTGTGATGAATTTTGGCATTGTTTTTACTTGTGGTAATGGTGTATTTAGATGAATAATTGCTGTCATGCATATACGCTGTGACCAGACCCTAACCATCCTATCACTAATTCAAAAGTGGAAGGAGTTTATTATAGACTTAAAGTTCTACAGTATGAGTCTAAAATTGCTGGTTTTTTTTTCTTTCTTTTTTTTCCTTTCCTTCTAGAGAAAACTCAGAATATCCTGCCATGAGAAGGTATTAAGTACTTGCCACAGATTCACTACTGTAAATTAGTAAGATTTTGCAGGCACAGATGTAAGGGTCATCTTGCAATTATACCCCAAACAGAACAAAAAATTATATGTGGGGACCTAAGTGGTCATGTAGGAGTGGCCAGGGGTGGCTTTGAAGGTTACCATGGTGGCTTTGGATTTGGAGAACAAAATAAAGAAGGGGAGACAATTTTTGAATTTGAAGCCTCCCATAACCTTGCATTAGTGAACATGTTCTTTCAAAAGAAGGATGAACAAGTTATAACTTATAAGAGTGGTGATTTCAAAATGCAGATAGACTATATCCTGATAGACAAAAGAGATTTGGGACAAATTAAGGACTGCAAGGTTATTCCTGGAGAACCACTTACTTCCCAACATAGGCCCTAAAACTGAGAAAACATCATCATCATCATCATCATTTCCCCTTATCCAGCTCCTGCCGGGTCGGGGTATTTATGGCACTTCTCCACTTTCCTCTGTCCTTCCACCATTCTTCTTCCACGATCTTGTCCCAGTCCAGATTTCTTACGCTGTTCTTCACTGAATCAATCCACCATGTTCTAGGTCTTCCTCTTGCTCTCTTAACCTTGCACTTCGCCTCCAGCATCTGTCTTGGTATTCTATTTTCCTCCATCCTCTTTACATGTCCAAACCACCTTAGTTTATTCTTCTCAATTCTCTCATTTAGTTTTCCCATCCCAACTTCCTTCCTAACTTCTTCATTCCTCACTCTGTCTTTCCTTGTCTTTCCTATCATACTTCTTAGGAATTTCATTTCACTGGCTTGGATTCTACTCTCTTGCCTGCTTGTCAGGGTCCAAGTCTCAGCTGCATAAGTTAATATGGGAACATAGTACACTTTATACATTACCTCCTTGCTTTTCCTTGGTACTTCCTTATCCCAAACAAGTTTTCTTACACTTTGATAGAATGCATTGCTCTGCTGTACCCTCCTGCCAATCTCCATGTCCAACCTACCAATTTGCATCAATTCACTTCCTAGGTATTTGAACGTGTCCACAATTTCCAAACTCTGACTTCCAATTTTCACAGTGCCCTTTCCATGTCTTTCCCCTCTTGTCATCACCATGGTCTTGCTTTTCTCTATACTGATTTTCAGGCCGTACTTCTGAATATTTTCGTTCAGTGCATCTAGTTGTTTTTGCACTTCTTCGGTGTTCCTTCCCCAGACCACAATATGATCTGCAAATAACAGTAACTTCATTTCTTTATGTCCATATGCTTCCTTTGTTTCCTTTACAATTTCATCCATCACCATTATGAACAAGAGAGGTGACAGCACACTCCCTTGTCTTAGTCCAGTCTTGTTCCTAAACCAATCTGTCTTTCCAACTGGGGTCAGTACCCTGCTAACACAGTTGTTGTACATTGCTTGCACCATTTCCAACATTTCTCTTCCCAGTCTCTTCTTAACCATGGTTTCCCATACCTTCTCTCTGGGGACACTATCATATGCCTTTTCTAGATCTATGAAAGTCATGATCAAATCTTCTCCATATTCCCAGTTCTTTTCCATCACCTGCCTCAAGCTAAAGATTGGGTCCACTGTGGATCATCCACTCCTGAAGCCATACTGTTCCTCTTGCAACTCTCCTTCCACCTTTCTTCTCATTCTTCTTTCTAATATTCTTTCCAGTATTTTTACTATCTGTGATAAGAGGGTGATCCCTCTATAGTTATCACACACCTTCTTGTCCCCCTTCTTAAACACTGGTATTATTAGCCCTTTCTCCCAGTCTTCTGGTACACATTTCCGTTTTCACACACACTTTAGCAGTCGATACAACCATTGCATACCAACAGGTCCAGCAGCCTTTATCATTTCTACACTGATTTCATCCACCCCTGTTGCTTTTCCCATCTTCATTTTCTGTACTGCTAATTCCACCTCCAGCATTGTTATATCATCTTCTGTTATAGAGTCGTCAGGTTGTGTCACTTCCATCTCACCAGTACAATTGCTCACATTCAATAGCTTATCGAAATACTCCTTCCATCGTCCCTTTATCTCTTCTGGGTGTGTTAACAACTCTCCATATTCCTTTTTCACCAGCTTTGTGGTAACTCTTTCTTTCTTTCTTCTTACTTCTTAGAAGCCCATACAGCATCCTTTTACTGCCACTTACATCTGTTTCCATTCTTCGTGTAAATTCTTCCCAACTTTTCTTCTTTTCTTCTCCTACCACGTTCTTACACCTCCGTTTGCTGTCGTGATACTTCCTTTTGCTTTCTTCTGTTTGATCTCGGTTCCATTCTTTCCATGCAGACTTCTTTTCTTTCACTGCTTTCCTCACTTGCTCATTCCACCACGGTGTCTCCTTCTCTTTCACACTTGTTGACGTCCTACCACAAGCACTCTCTGCTGCACCAACAAATGCCTTTTTAAAGTGGGACCATTCCTCTTCTATGTTTTCCACTTCAGTAACTGGGATTTGTTGCTTCAATCTCTCCTGAAAATCTTCCTGTACAGTTTTGTCTTTCAATTTCCATACTTTTATTTTACTTTCTCTGATCTCCTTTAGGTTTTCTAATTTTTCCCATCTAAATTTTGCCACCAAAGCTCTATGGTCCCCATCAAATGCTTCTCCTGGTAAAGCTGTCACATCTATCAGCTTTCTGCGATTAGTCCTTTCCACCAGAAAGTAGTCAATTACTGATTTTGTTCTTCTATCGCTCCAACCATATCTCGTAATTTTCCTGCTGTTTTTCTTCCGAAGCCATGAATTACCCACTATCAGTCCATTCCTTTCACAAAAATTTACAAGTTCCTCTCCTTCCCGGTTCTTTTTCCCATATCCATATGGTCCAATGACTTCTTCCTTTCCTTGTCTCTCCTTTCTGACTTGTGCATTCATATCTCCCATGATCACCACTTCTACATCTGAAATTACTCTTTCTACATCCTCCAGGAATACTTCAATATCTTCTTCTCTGTTTCCAGTCTGTGGTGCATACTCTTGTATGAAGTCCATCACGTCATTTTTCATCTTCATTCTAATTTTCATTATTCTGTCACTCACACACTCGACTACTTCAACATACTCCTCCAGTTGTTTCGAGGTTATCAGTCCCACGCCATTTTTTGCCTCTTGGCCACCACTCCAGTATAATGTATATCCTTTCCTCAATTCCTTCCTTTACCTTTCCATTTCACTTCACTCAGCCCCATCAATCCAACTTTCTCCCTCTCCATGAAGTCTACCACCACCTCCACCTTGCCTGTCAGGGTCATGACATTCATGATTCCCACTTTCATTTCGGTTACTGGTCGCCCATTTCTCACAGTTCCCCCAGTACCAAAAGAACTGCGCGTCGCCTGCAGGGTACGCCCTAACCTTCTCCGAATCATTGGAAGTGCCATTTCCATTTTAGGCTATTATTACGATGGGGTCGCCACTCCCAAAGGCATTTTATGAAGTTACTGCCAGCTGTTATACAGGCCGCCCCTAACATGGGAAACAGACGCCCTTGCAGCCGCCCCTAACCTGGGAAACAGACGCTGCCGATTGATGCTGTACTCATACTATTCCCTGAGTACTGGGTTGCCTCTTCCGCAATCTCCACCGTTCCGAAGTCCATCTTCTCCGCTGCAGATTCCGTTGAGGTCTTCGCACGTAACCCTGTGCACGGGACCTACCGTATTTACTCGAATACGACCCGCCCCCGAATAAGACCCGCACCCTGATTTTGAAGAACAAAATTTAAAAAAAAAAAAAAATACTCAAAATTATTTACTATCTTAACTAAATAAACAGAATAGCATTTATCCAAAATAGTTTCCAACAGTTTTGGAGTCGTCCTAAAATAACACACATCAAACGATTAAAAATACAAATAAAAGTACACAAACACTTCATTCGTCATCAGAAGTACCAACTTCGGAACTTTTATCACCATCACTTTCCCACTAAATGTCGTCATCACAGCCATCCATAGCATTCGAAATACTACATTTCTTGAAGCTTTTCCGTATGAGATCTCCAGAGATACGATTCCATGCCGTCAAAATCCACGAACACAGCAGCTGAACTTTCGGGCGCTGAATATGACCAGTTGGAGTCGGTGCGTGCTTATTGGCCGCCATCCGCTCCGTACACAGCTGTTTCAAGGCTGCTTTGAACGGGCGGTTCACGCAGCATAGACGTCATCTCGCCCAATCACGAATACATGACTCGTCAATATCATATTTCCTACCGGGCACGATTTCCAATAACTTCAGCTTCCCTCGCAACTTTCAATTTCTCATTCACAGTAAATGACCGTAAACGTTTCGTAGCATTCATGTTTACACTCGGAGAACGTGCGTGTGACTGTATGACGCCGCGTGCTTACGGTAAAACAAAGTTATGGCCAGAAGAAGGCTAGCACCATCTAGCGGATACTCGCAACACCCGATATCGCGAGCGGCGGGCAATTTAGATCTTTCAAATTTGGATGACTCAAATAAGACCCGCACCCAAATTTTTCACGTCCGAATTTGTTTAAAAATGTGCGGGTGGTATTCGAGTATATACGGTATGTTATACCCCATAGGACTGGGTCCTCACCAGAACTTAGCCGGTACTGTAGTTCCATGGTATATTACAGTACCCTTGCCCACCCCCGCGACGTGGACGCGCCTGGCAAGAATTATCCATGTAGCCAATTATAATTGCCTCATGGACCGGGTTAAGGAGCTGTCTAAATCCAGCCTCCTAGGCCTGAGAAAACATATTAAGATAAAAAGACCAAAAATTGAAAAGATTAAATGGTATGAATTGAATAGTGAAAAAGGTAGTGTTATGAAAAATTGTATAGTGGATTATTTATGCAAAACCCCGTCTCAGGAAAACAGCCCAACAGTACTATGGTCAGGCTTTGAAACATTTTGTGTCTCTATAGCGAAACGTGAGTTAGGTATTAGCAAAGGTGCCCTACATAATGCAAAGGATTCCATATGGTTGAACAACCACGCCAAGAACAGCGTAGCTGAAAAGAAACGCTTGTTTAGAATTTGGCAGAATATTGGTGCTGAGGAAGATAAAGAGAATTACAAACAGGCAAAGAAAGCTGCAAGGAAAACCATTGCAATTGAAAGAGGAAAAGCTGATTTTGATTTCTACCAGCATTTAGAATTAGCCAATAACAACGATATATAAGGTAGCTAAGCGCAAACATAATGACTGCAAAGACTTTAAAGCCCCAAAATACATTAAGAATCATCATCATCTTGCACTGTTTCCAGCCACTGGCCGGGTCTGTTTGGAACACAAGCCTCTCCAACGTCTTCTGTCTTCCCACCATCTCTCAGCCTCCGCCCTTGTCCAGTCTTCTCCTCTCTTCTTTACACTTTCTTCCACCCCCTTCAGCCACCTGTCTCTCGGTCTCCCTCTTGGTCTCTTTCCTTCCCACTTCGTCTCGTGTATCCTCCTGGGTATCCTCTTCTCCTCCATTCGTTTTACATGTCCATACCATCTAAGTCTAGATTTCTCCATACCATCCTGTAATGGTTCTTCCTTCATTAATTCTCTGGTCCTCTCATTTCTTATTCTGTCCATCTTTGTAACTCCAATACTGCTTCTCAAGAACCTCATCTCACTGGCCTGTATTTTGCTCTTCTCCCTTCCTTTCATAACCCAGGTTTCCGAGGCATACGTCAGGATAGGGACATAGTACAAGATGTATAACACAATTTACACTCGCCAAATCAATACTTTACTTTACTAAAAATACTATAATAATAATAATAATAATAATATCGTATGGCCTCGGGTGCCTGGTGCAAGCTTTGCTATTTGACACCCAGAGGGTAGCTTGCATGTCGAATTTCGTAGTTCCTTGACTAAGAAAGTCAAGGAGGTTAGATGTTAGATACCTAATCTCCTTGAACACAATAGCGCTTTCTCGTAGAGAAATGAGGAACTTTGTGCTGGCGGAATCTCCCGAGATTAATTTTGCCATTATGAACTCGGCCTACTGAATTCAAATGGGTTCTTTGACATGCCAACATCGTATGACATGCGTATCGTATTTTTGCCGCCTTTAAAAAATCACTTACCACGGTCAGGGGCGAACCTGCAATCTTGGGGTTAGTAGACCGACACGCTATCCACTCACCCACCGTGGCAAGCTATACTATAGGTACATGTTTCGGAAACTTGATATGTTTCCTACTTCAGCCCATATGTTGGTGTGAAACATCATATGACATCGAAATCCTAACCAAAAATAAGAATACAGTTCGTACTTTTTCTCTTGTTCTTCATTTGTTGAGCCTGTGTCATTAGACATATTAATGTCAACCATGGAATAAGCACTTATTATTTGAAGTGATGAATGAGTTACGTGAAACGTTAAATATTTATTCCTTGTAAGGATGATTGGGTGTGGTGTCAAGAAATTTTGGTCAAGTCAGGATATATGTAGGAATTAATCTATTACGGCGGGGGTTGAGGAGGCAGTTTTCTTTTTTTGTTATTTAAATGATCTGCTAATGTATCAAATAATAAGTTAGTCTCAGGCTCAACAAATGAAGAACAAGAGAAAAAGTACGAACTGTATTCTTATTTTTGGTTAGGATTTCGATGTCATATGATGTTTCACACCAACATATGGGCTGAAGAAGGAAACATATCAAGTTTCCGAAACATGTACCTATAGTATTTTTAGTAAAGTAAAGTATTGATTTGGCGAGTGTAAATTGTGTTATACATCTTGTAAACATGGTCAATACGGAACCTGGAACGAGTGCGATTTATAGGGACATAGTACGTCCGATATATGATCTTTTTGCTGTTCTGAGGGACATCCTTGCTCCATAACATGATTCTCACACTCCTCCGGAATGCTTCTGCCTGTCTTCCCCGCTCATTTATTTCTCTATCGTTTCTTCCATTACCTTGTATCAGGCTTCCCAGATACTTGAAACTCTCCACTTTCTTCAGCTGTTCCCCACCAATTGTTATTCCTGTTGTGGTTATTTCCTTCTTCCTTGTTGTGATCACCATCTCACTCTTATTAATGCTAAATTTCATCCCATACCCTTGTATTATTCCTTCCCACACGTCCAACTGTTCCTGTACCTCCTCCTCCTTGTTTCCCCAAATCATCTGTAAACCCCATTGCTTTCAACTTTCCCTCCCCAATTACTTGTGCCACCTGGGTCATTATGTCATCCATCACCACAGTGAAAAGTAACGGTGACAGCGCACTTCCTTGTTTCAGGCCATTTCTCTGTTCCAACCAGTCCGATCTCTCTCCTCGCACTTTCACACAGCTCACGCTTCCCTTGTACATCTCCTTTATCCTCCTTATAGTCCATTTTTCTACTCCTCTATCCTCCAGGGACTTCCATACTTTGTTTCTGCATACACTGTCATATGCTTTCTCAATGTCCAGGAAGGCTATCAGTAGATCTGTTCCATACTCATAGTGCTGTTCTTGTAACTGCCTTACAGCAAAAATCAAATCCACTGTGGACCTTCCTGCTCTGAAGCCATGTTGTTCTTCCCTCATCCCTCCTTCTATCCTTGTCCTAATTCTCCTTTCCAAAACTTTCTCAAACATCTTTGCACAATGACTCATCAGTGTTATTCCCCGATAATTTCTGCATTCTGTTCTACTACCTTTCTTGAAGATCGGGACAATTATTCCCTTTTTCCAGTCCTCTGGGGTCTTCCTTTCCTTCCATGCTGTCTTCATCACTCTGTACATCCATTGTATCCCCACCTCTCCTGCTGCTCTCACCATCTCCACATTCAACTCATCCACACCCGGTGCCTTCCCTCCTTTCATCTTCCTCACTGCATCTTCCACTTCTTTCCATGTTAAGTCCTTTTCTGTTTGCATTTCATCTTCCTCTTCCCCGATTCCTTCCTCCTCGCTGTGGTTTCCATTTGGGTTCAGGAGTTCTTCAAAATATTCTTTCCACATTTTCTTCAGTTCTTCCCTATTTTCTATCTCTTGTTCCCTTTTGTTCACCATTCTAACATAATCCGTAGGATCCTTCCGCCTCTTATTCTTTACCATCCCATACAGGACCTTTTTTGTACCTTCACTATCCTCCTTCATCATCTTTGTCCACTCTTCCATCCACTTTCTTCTCTCCTCAGCCACTACTCTCTTTGCCTCCTTCTTTCTTTCCTGGTACTCTTCCCTTGTCTCTACCGTCCTATTTTGATACCACCTCCTAAAGGCTCTGTTCTTTTCCCTTACTATTTCTTTTGTCTTCTCATTCCACCATTCCACATTAAGAATAAAGAAGGTAATTTATTAACAAACGACAAGGACATTTGTGAAAGATGGCATGAGTATTATTACGATTTATTAAATGAAGAATTTACCAGGCGAAAGAAGTGGATCTACCTATGACACAAGGACCTATTAATGAAATCACAGAAGCAGAAGTTAGGAAAGCCATCTCTAAAATGAAGAATCATAAAGCAACGGGCCCAGATGAGATACCTGCTGAACTCTGAAAATGTCTTGAAGCGGATGGAGCTGAATGGCTTTCAAGGTTATTCAATGACATCTTAGTTCACGAACAGATGCCAGATGCCTGAAGAAAGAGTACGTTGGTCCCGTTCTACAAAAACAATTGAGATGTTCGATCTTGTGGTAACTTCCGTGGTATAAAACTTACATGCACACACTCAAGGTCTGGGAACGAGTCCTTTGTGAGCGCCTTCAAAATTTGATAAACTTAACAGATAATCAGTTTGGCTTCTCTGCTGGGAAAGGAACCATTGACGCAATCCAAGCAATAAGGCTGGTAATTGAAAAATCTCGTGAAAACAAGCAGAGTTTATGTATGGTTTTTATAGATCTTGAGAAAGCCTTCGATCTTGTGCCAACACCGTTAATATGGCAAGCATTAAGGTTGCAAAGCGTTCCTGAACTATACATAAAACTCATAATGGATATGTATAACAATGTAAAGACATTTGTCAGAAGCCCAGCTGGTTTGTCCGAAAGCTTTGATATCAAAGTGGGGATTCATCAGGGAATTGCTCTAAGTCCACTGTTATTCAATATTACTATAAACTATCTAACAAAACAATATCAGAAACCCTTACCGTGGAATATTTTGTACGCTGACGATGTGGCACTAATATCTGGCAGTATTTATATGACCTACAGGAGAGTTTAGACCAATGGAGGAGAGGTCTAGAGTCTAATGGACTGCGCATTAGTAGAACCAAGACTGAATATATGGTATGTGACTTCCACAACAATAAACCCAGTATGACAAATATTGAACTTAAACTTGATGGTGAAACCTTACGAAGGGTAACAAAATTCAAATATCTAGGTTCTGTCATTGCTGAAGATGGCACGATAACCGCCGATATAATCCATAGGGCCACGTCTGGGTGGAACAAATGGCGCAAACTAACAGGAGTTTTATGTGATCCGAAAATACCCATAAGAACCAAGGGGAAAGTTTATAAAACTGCCGTAAGAACAATCCTACTCTATGGTAGTGAAACATGGGCTACTACAAAGGCACATGAGCAAAAGCTACATACCACTGAAATGCGTATGTTACGTTGGGCAGGTGGAGTTGCTCTCCAAGATAAAATCCGTAATGAACATGTGCGGGGCAGTTTCAAAGTAGCGCCTATAACAGAGAAACTTTTAGAAACCAGGCTAAGGTGGTATGGACATGTTATGCGAAGACCGGAGAATCATGTAGTGAAGAAGTGCCTTTCCATAACTACGCAAAAGAGAGGGAGCGGCAGACCTCAAACAACATGGATGACGAATGTCCCAAGGAACATGAGAGTATTGGGCCTATCTGCTGATGATGCTTTCCAAAGAAATGAGCGACGCCTCAGGATTAAGAAAGCCGACCCCACGTAACGGGAAAAGGCGAGAAGGAAGAAGAAGAAGAAGACGTAAGGGTCAAACCACCAAAATTCAAGTAATCGATAAATTTGTGGTCAGAATCTCCAACAATTTAATACTTCGTATGATTTAGAATTAACAGACCAATAATTTTAAATTTTAATTTAGTGTTGTCATTTGAACAAATTTTCTATCTTTTAGTCTACCTATATGACCTCAATATCAAGAAAAGAACACACATGCTGTCAAAGCTTTTAAACAAAGTGTTGTGAGCTTTCAAAAAAAGAAAAGAAGCCAACCATTGGAATAGCCTTTATGTGATATCTGTACAGATGCTCCAATAAAGAATTAATGATCTCTTGGTAAAAAAAGAAAAAAATTACCCTGTGGCACAACAGCCCGTGAAGAGCCTTGACGTGTCAAGCGACTGCTGCCCAGCCATTTGGTCTACAGATTGTGGGGTGATATGTGGTCAGCCATCAATCTTGGTCTTCCTGACCGAGGCGCTGCCTCACTATTGGACAGCTACTCAATTGTCCTCATGAGTTTGAGTACACCCTGTTCTAGCCCTCACGTTAGCTTCTAAAATGCTGACAGAGCCGGATATCGAACCAGTGGCCTCCAGGTGAGAGGCATGCTGTTTCGGCTCAATAATGGCAATAATAACTGTTTATTAAATTCATCATCATCATCAATGTCCCACTCCAGTCGCCCGGGTGTGGTTAACAAGCCTCTTCCACTCGTTTCTGTCCTTCCACTTTTCCTGCTCCATTACTTCCTCCACATCCAATCCAGCTTCTCCGATGTCCTTCCGAATCTGATCCATCCATCTTCTTCTTGGTCTTCCAACTGATCGCTTACCCTTAACTTCTCTTTCCAACTCCCTTCTTGCCGCTCGTTCCTTTCCCATTCTCTTCACATGTCCGAACCATCTCAGTCTTGCTTTCCGTATCTTCTGTACTAACGGTTCCACATTTAGCTCTTCTCTGATTTTAACATTTTGAATTCTATCTCTTCTTGTCTTTTTTACAGATGTTCTTAAAAATTTCATTTCTGCTGCTTGGATCTTACTATCTTGTCTCTTGTTAGTTACCAGCGTTTCCAGTCCGTATGTTACAATTGGTATGAAGTACTGTTTATATAGTGTTAATTTCGTTCTCCTGGGCACTTTGTCATCCCATAAAAGCTCTCTGACTTGATGATAGAATGTTGTGCTTTTACTTAGTCTGTTGTTAATTTCAGGGTTGATTTCATTACCTCCGTTAACAATGCTACCCAGATATGGGAACTGTTCCACATTCTCTAACCATTCTCCATCTATGTTCACTTGGCTTCTCTTTTCCTCTTTTCCACAGTGCAGGACTACAGTTTTCTTTTTACTAATTACCATTCCAAACTCCTTCAGCTTTTCATTCCAAATGTCCAATCTCCTTTGTACTTCCTTTTCTCCCTCTCCCCAAATCACCACATCATCTGCAAATACCAAGGCCTTCACTTCATCACTACTGATACTCTGTTTTACACGTTTTATGATTTCATCCATCAATATAACAAATAATAATGGTGACAGTGCACTTCCTTGCTTGAGGCCTTTTTTTGTATAGAATGTTTCAGAATCACCACTACCCACTTGTACACTGCTCTTACTCTCATAATACAACATTTTTATCTTGTTAATTAGTGATTTTGGTACATTCCTTTTCAGTAGGCATTCCCATACATATTTTCTTTTAACTGTATCATAGGCTTTTTCCACATCCAAAAATATAAAGATGATTTCCTTGTTCATTTCTAGATGCTTTTCCATTATCATTCGCACTGCAAATATCAAGTCTATTGTTGATCTATTCGGTCTAAAGCCATACTGTTCTTCCTCTAACTGAGGTTCTATTATATCCCTCAGTCTCTTGCCTATGACTTTCTCCATTATTTTTAGCCCATGTGATAACAATGTTATACCTCTATAATTTTCACATTTCTTCCTATTTCCTTTCTTGAACAGTGGTACAATGCTTCCTTGTTGCCAATCTTCAGGTATCCTTTCATCCTTCCATGTGGCATTGAGGGTTCGGTATAGCCACTGTAGTCCAATGCTTCCTGCTGCCTTAATCATATCAGCATTGAATTCGTCTTTTCCACTTGCTTTACCTTTGCTCATTGCTTTCACTGTCCTTTCAAGTTCCAACCATGTTATTGGGTTCTCTTCTTTTTCTCCATCTATTTCCATTTTCTTATCTCGTTCTTCCTCTGGGAAGTCATCCCCATTATAAAGCTTTTCAAAATACTTAGACATCACCTTCTGAAGACCTTTTTCATCATGTACTATGGAACCATCTTCTCTCTCTAATGCCTTGATTTTTTCTTGGTCTGCTCTTTTCGATTTTATTACTCTATACAGTAGTTTCTGATTTCCTCTACTATCTTGCTCAATTTTGTTGGTGAACTCTCCCCAGCATTTCTCTTTTTCTTTCCTGATACTCCTTTTTACTTGTAGTTTTAATCTTTTGTATTCCACATGTAACCTTTCTATCTTATCCTCATCTTTCTGATACGTTTTTTGCTTTTCCTTATCCATTTCTTTCTTCACCTTGTTCCTTTCTTTTATTTCTTGCTTTATTTTGTCTGTCCACCACTGGGTCTCCTTTTCCTTAACCTTTGCTTTTGTTTTCCCACATACCTCAACTGCTGCTTCAACAAATGTCTGTCTGAAATTGTTCCACTCTTCTTCTCCACTTTGTGTTTCTGTGTTAGGCAGCTTCATTTTTATCTTATCTTGGAATGCTATCCTTTTGTAATTTAATGTAATTTATTGCATTTTGTCATTTCATTGCCCAGAATAATCTAATAACTGTAGCCATACAGCTGTTTCAGGAACGTGTAAACCACTCTCAGCAAACTTCCAAATGAGCAGATGTGCCTGCAGAAATCATCTATAAGCCATCCAACGTTTAGAATGAAGCACTGGTTAGATAGGGATATTCTTCTCTCTTTCTGTTGCACATGAGACATGTATGACGCTGTCATTTTCCAGCAATCCACTGTTGCCATATCAGTCGAAAATTTTTCTTTGCTGAAAAAACAGCATATTCGGGTAGAACTATGTTTTGCCGATCTTTTTTGTCCTGTATTAGAACTACGTAAACTTGATAGAAATGCTAGAAAAATTAGATATCCATATTAAAAAAAAAAAAAAACGATTAACTGTGTCCCCTTTTTAGTAAAATCGATCTTATATCATGTTGCATTGACTTTGTGATGCCTATTTTTCACACACGTGTAGCTAAATGTGCCGTCTTGATGATGGATTATTGAAATATTTTATACTGGCAATATTACAATTTTCATGTAGGTGAAACTTCTGAATATTCTCTCATAACCACATAGCAGCATTGAAAAAGTTCGTATGCTGCCAACTTTTCTATTTTTAAAGATAACCATGTCATGTCAGTTTGAGAGTTGTAGAGGAATGTTGGAAGAAGTTTTCTACTTGCTTACCCAGAGTGTAGGTTTAATTGTTTACACATGCCGGGCTGTTCATTGACCGTGGATTATAAGAATGAAGTTTCGAAGGACAGCGAGGTGCAGCTTGCTACTCACAGCTTTATTACTGAGCCCTTTGAGCTTTTATTTCAGTAGTTCAGCTGTCTCTATCTTGAGTGTGTGTGCAGCAGTTTTGTTAGATTTAACGTGTTGTATTTTACGTATTTCACGTACAACAATGGATAGCTTTGTGAAAAGAAAGGGTGGTCAAGAGCTCAGAAGGAGGGAAAAACTGGTCGTAATTAATGTGTTCAGTTATTTTAAGAATCTTAAATCTAACGAAAGTATAAATCATGAAAGGTAAGCCAATGAGGAGTATTTTCTTTAATAACGTACTTCAACTTTAACTGCAGTCGAAACTTCACACATTTCCTTGTGCTTGGAATTTTTTTTTTGGATTGTTTTCTTTATGTTACATTCAGCATACAACGTAATTAAATTAAATTAACTATAATGTATGTGTTATGTTAGCCTATTATTAGTATTATTATACAGTACTTAATTCAAGTCTTCGTCACTGCACAATCGCTGAATGTGCGGAAAGTGTACGCGAAGTGCTTTGTACTGCCTTCTATCATGGAGTGGCAACCCTGTCGTAACAGGTCATAAGACCAATGCTTCATTCTAAACGTTGGATGCCTTATAGAATGCCATACTCTAGTTCATATTTTGAGCCAATTGTACATACATGTTCAGAATGTTCAGACTTGGAATTTATGTTTTCTCAGTTCTGTTACTTCATATTTATACTTGCATGTAAGAATAGCACATCAGTCTGTTCTTGTAAAATGTTTTGTTGAATTTGTTCAAATTAAAAACCGAATTCTTTTAGGTTTTTGGGTTCAAAAACTAAACAGAAAAGGTTTTTTTGTGGACCCAAGAAAACTCCAGTGGATGAAGCACGAGATCTACTTGCAACTACTATACTTGCTCATGTTCCGGTAAGTGAACTACTGTATTCAGCATTAAACGGCTAAGCTTCAAATATCTAATCTTGAAATTTTGTTTGGTGAATAGTGGCTATAACAATGGTATTTGCTGGTTGTGGGGCAATTCTGAACAATTTTATCCCTTTTATTTGTTAGCATCTTTTCGTGTACTACAGGCACCGTGCGTGCCCCTCTAGCAGCCGCCGAGTGTACTAACTGTGAACTTCATATCAACATGTTTGTACGAAGTCACAGCTAAAGAATTGTAGAAAATATGGATAACACTCAGTAAATGAGAAGTTGTACACTGTGTTGTTGGTTTGGTACAACACTGCCACCGGTATAGTTCTTTATTCATTTCCGACTAGAAGAACGGAAGCAGAAAGATGATGTAAGTGGATTCAACTTCAAGCAGTGTATGTGTACCCCTTATTGTACCTGTTTTCCACGGGGTCGGGGAAGAGATTCAATGAAACTCTATGTGGCAGATGGTTTTAATGGCCGGATGCCCTTCCTGACACCAGCCTCATGAGAGGAGTTAATGAGATATGAAATGAATGAAGATGAATGAAACTTGGCTAGGATGTGGAAGGAAGTGGCCGTGGCCGGTTAGAAGGTACCGTCCCAGCATTTGCCTGGAGTTGAAAATGGAGAAACCATGGAAAACCATTTCAAGGACGGCCGACGGTGGGGCTCGAACCCACGTCTACCGAGTCTGCAGAGAGCTTACCCCATGGCCTAGCGCTGCGCTGCTCTTCAGGTAGATTACGCGTTAGGAGCCCAATCGCCTTTAATGTTCAATACAATCAAATAGAGAAGTGTTACGGCACAAAATAGCATGAGCACTTACAAAAATGCAAACTAAATGTTTAAGTTGAGCAGTGATGATTTATTCTTTTAAGGGGCCTAACATGTAGGTTATCGCCTCCTAATGGTTTGGGTGATAGTGAAAATGATGGTGAAATGTAAACTACTACAACTAAAATCACTAAATACACTCTTATCACTAACTTACATACTAGAAGAAGAAATTAAATTAAAAACAAAAAAACAACCACAAATGTAGTAACAAAAATAAAGGTCAGGAGAAAAAGAAATGCCCTCATCCCTCGAAGAATGAGGACTGAGGGACTTGGAAGGAAGAAAAGCCATGAAAGGCAGGTAGGAAGAGTGGGGGGGAGAGGGTCCACCGTCTTCAGAAGAAGGCAGGAGATACCATGAAGAGAAAAGTAGAGGTCGGACCCCTCGAAGAATGAGGGCATCAGTAAAGATAGGACAAGGGCCAAACAAGGCGGGAAAGTGAAAGAATCCCTAGGCCTCGGATACCCTAATACCGTCAGAGTGGAGAAAGAACAAGAGTTGACCAAGGGAGGTCAACAGGGAGGATCTCAGTGAGGAGCCCAGCACAAGTAAGTGGAAGCAATACAGGTCTTAGCTGGAGTCCTGTGGTCGCCAACCTAAGTTCCACCAGTCGTTTTATATTTCTCACATTCGTCTCATGACAAGATAAATAATTTAGGCGTAAATTACATTTACAGAAACGAATGTTAACTTTTTAAATTTCAGTCCAGATGGCTTATCTTGGGAACCAACACCATACCCAAGAATTTGTAGTGCATAGTTCATTGGTAAACAGTGATCTGGTCATCCTCAGAATTCAGCATATGTACAGTACCTACAATCTTTCCTAAAGAATACAGGAAGAGGAAGATTTCAAATGATTCGGCTATTGACCGTTTCCAACGGGCTCCGACAAGAGGTGAAAGTAAAGCACGTGAAAATATTGAGTGTTTGAAATTGCAGTCTTGTTCTAGCACATCGCCTTCTACAAAACTCGACAAAAATTCAATCACACTATTACAGATCCTATCTATTTCTGTCTTAATTTATTCATCTATCACGTAACGCAAGGGTTAATTAATACTTTTCGTAGGTCATCTTTTGTGAGACAGAACTTAAGAACTGTATGTTTTAATTCTTTCCTCAGATAAAGCTCCTCTACACGCTTGCCTTTTCTTTTTCTTTTGAAGCATTGTAGAACTAGGCATCCCCCAAGTTTGTCGCAAGCTAGTCTTAGAAACAAAACACTCATTGTTGACAAAAGGAAATACACTTGCAATGTGCTTGCAGTATCCCCCTTCTCCAGCAGGGGAAAGGCATTGTTACATTTTGTTCCAAATCACCCTATTGAAATGAATTCAAAATAGGGACTGAGTTACATTTAGGCCTATTTAAACGAATACAGTAAGTGGAGTACCCAAGCAATAGAATAACACTTACACTAGATGGGGTTCCACTATGGTGGTTGAGCGAGCGTGTAGTTTTATTTGACCACTAATCTCGCAATCATGAGGCACGGGACCTCCTTTATATGTGGAAACCGATCCACAGGACATGGTATTTGACTTCGAATATCTCACATTTATTGACCGGTAATCGAGCCCAGTCTACCTTGGTGAGAGGCAAACAACTTGTCTACTGTGCCACCACGCCCCTTTATGTGGTGGTTGTGTCACGAATGTTTCATCCGTTGCCGATGTTGCGTAGTGACTAGCATTCTTGGCTGTCACCGTGGAGGCCCGGGTTCAATTCCCAGCTCTGCCTAGAAATTTAAATGTGGTCGGAGGGCTGGAATGGAGTACACTCGGCCTCATGAGGCAGAACTGAGAAGAGACGGGTTCAAGGCCTATCTCAGCCATTCTGGAAGTAGTTTTCCATGGTTTCCCACTTCTACTCCAGGCAAATGTCTGGATGGTAGCCTACCTAACCTAAGGCCATGGCCACCTCCTTCCCAATCCTCATCTGAATTACAACTATACACACTAATACAGTCATCCCAATAACACAGGTTATCAGACAAATTCCACACACACACCTATGTACACGGGGCTACATGACCACGATGATGTCGCAAAGCCGCTATATGAATCAACAACAAACCATGGATGTTTGCCGTATTACTTCTACTGAGAAGACTGAAATATCATCTCTCTTTATTTCCTTCACATGATTGACATGTCTACTTACGCATAAGTTTTCAGCTTTGGCTTTCGTTGAGAGAGAAAATCTGGTACCCTTTATTGAAAAAAAAAAAAAAAAAGTCACATTCAATGCTAAGATCCATTTTCTGTCTGTTTTTCAATAACGCTTTGAGGTCCACAATTAATTTGCAGAGCAAGCGCTGTGTAGCGCCACTAGTGCATATTCAGCATACAAGCACTGTGCGTATAAGAGGATTTTGTATCAATCACATAAAGCTTTTGACGAATGTGTAAAACAGTTTTAAGATGCAGATGGGAAATCATTATTGGTATGTTCTCATGCAAGTGTTTAGTTTTTTCATTATATCTATCAGTGGATCTTGACAAACAGAACAGAGAAAACTATTGCTTTGGTAAGGAAGAATACTCTTGAAGTCTTATCAGATCCTACACTGGTTAGTTAGTTATTGGTGCTTTAAGGGGCAGAACAGCTAAGTCATTTGCTCCGGCAGTTCACAATATGTGTGGAAAGTACGATCTTGTTCACATTTGCATTAGGCTGATAATAAAGTCTGATGGGGCGATAACGATGGTGAATGGGTTTGTCTTGCAGTCAGGACAACAGATATATTTTGATTTATTTGCTTCATATTTCTTGTGGTGACATCAAGGTTTGTAATCGATTCATAACTTTCATGTATAGCCTTAAAATAAACTATTATGTTTTATTATGTTTTTCTCTGTAGTTTCCATATTGACTTTGTACAATTATATTATAGTTTTATTTCAAACCCACAATTAATTAAAGCAATTTTGACCCAAATTTCCAATCTAACGTGGTTTTCTCAAAATATATTTGCGGCTGAGCCATATGATGCATAACATCAGCCCTTCTCCTTGGAAACAAAATGGAAAATGGGAGGACAAGTAGTAAGAAGAGGTGGAAGGAAACACCATGGTGGAATGAGAAGACAAAAGATATAGTAAGGGAAAAGAATTGAGCCTTTAGGAGGTGGTATCAAAATAGGACGGTAGAGACAAGGGAAGAGTACCAGGAAAGAAAGAAGGAGGCGAAGAGAGTAGTGGCTGAGGAGAGAAGAAAGTGGATGGAAGAGTGGACAAAGATGATGAAGGAGGATAGTGAAGGTACAAAAAAGGTCCTGTATGGGATGGTAAAAAATAAGAGGCAGAAGGATCCCACGGATAATGTTAGAATGGTGAACAAAAGGGGACAAGAGATAGAAAGTAGGGAAGAACTGAAGAAAATGTGGAAAGAATATTTTGAAGAACTTCTGAACCCAAATGGAAACCACGGCGAGGAGGAAGAAATCGGAGAAGAGGAAGATGAACTGCAAACAGAAAAGGACTTAACATGGAAAGAAGCGGAAGATGCAGTGAGGAAGATGAAAGGAGGGAAGGCACCGGGTGTGGATGAGTTGAGTGTGGAGATGGTGAGAGCAGCAGGCGAGGCGGGGATACAATGGTTGTACCGAGTGATGAGGACAGCATGGAAGGAAAGGAAGACCCCAGAGGACGGGAAAAAAGGAATAATTGTCCCGATCTTCAAGAAAGGTAGTAGAACAGAATGCAGAAACTACCGGGGAATAACACTGATGAGTCATTGTGCAAAGATCTTTGAGAAAGTTTTGGAAAGGAGGATTAGGACAAGGATAGAAGGAGGGATGAGGGAAGAGCAACATGGCTTCAGAGCAGGAAGGTCCACAGTGGATTTGATTTTTGCTGTAAGGCAGTTACAAGAACGGCACTATGAGTATGGAACAGATCTACTGATGGCCTTCCTGGACATTGAGAAAGCATATGACAGTGTATGCAGAAACAAAGTATGGAAGTCCCTGGAGGATAGAGGAGTAGAGAAATGGACTAGAAAGAGGATAAAGGAGATGTACAAGGGAAGTGTGAGCTGTGTGAAAGTGGGAGGTGAGAGATCGGACTGGTTGGAACATAGAAACGGCCTGAAACAACGAAGTGCACTGTCACTGTTACTTTTCAGTGTGGTGATGGATGACATAATGTCCCGAGTGGCACAAGTAATTGGGGAAGAAAAGATGAAAGCAATGGTGTTTGCAGATGATTTGATGATTTGGGGAAACAAGGAGGAGGAGGTACAGGAACAGTTGGACGTGTGGGAAGGAATAATACAAGGGTATGATATGAAATTTAGCATAAATAAGAGTGAGATGGTGATCACAACAAGGAAGATGGAAAGAACCACAACGGGAATAACAATTGGTGGGGATCAGCTGAAGAAAGTGGAGAGTTTCAAGTATCTGGGAAGCCTGATACAAGGTAATGGAAGAAACGATAGAGAAATAAATGAGCGGGGGAGACAGGCAGAAGCATTCCGGAGGAGTGTGAGAAGCATGATATGGAGCAAGAATGTCCCTCAGAACAGCAAAAAAGATCATATATCGGACGTACTATGTCCCTATCCTGACGTATGCCTCAGAGACCTGGGTTATGAAAGGAAGGGAGAAGAGCAAAATACAGGCCAGTGAGATGAGGTTCTTGAGAAGCAGTATTGGAGCTACAAAGATGGACAGAATAAGAAATGCGAGGACCAGAGAATTAATGAAGGAGGATCCATTACAGGATGATATAGAGAAATCTAGACTTAGATGGTATGGACATGTAAAACGAATGGAGGAGAAGAGGATACCCAGGAGGGTACACGAGACGAAGTGGGAAGGAAAGAGACCGAGAGGAAGACCGAGAGACAGGTGGCTGAAGGGGGTGGAAAAAAGCGTGAAGAAGAGAGGAGAAGACTGGACAAGGGTGGAGGCTGAGAGATGGTGGGAAGACAGAAGACGTTGGAGAGGCTTGTGTTTCAAACAGACCCGGCCAGCGGCTGGAAACTGTGCAAGATGATGATGATGAAATAATAATTTGTAATAGGAAGCTTGCCAGTCAGTCAACATACATTGTGCTCAATTACATTAGGCAAGAAAACAAGCATTTAAACACTATTACCTGAAAAAAATATTACATCTGATTTTTATAATACTGTTTATTAATCTCCATTCCCAACTTTAGAGTTCTGGTACCTTGTTTTCCAGAAATAATGATCTGCTGAGCATTATTATTCCAGTTAATTGTAATGATTAAACTGTGTTGACTGTTATGTAGGTGGTGAACTTCAATTTCAAAATGAAGGCAGTATACACTGCAGTGATGGTCCGGCGAGTTATTCAGGCTGAAGGTGATGCCAAAGTTATAGATGATAGAGATTATTATGGCAACAAACGGCTGGAACTGGCAGGATCCTTACTGTCACTGATGTTTGAGGATCTCTTCAAGCGCTTCAACTGGGAGGTAAGTTGGATTCTACTTTATCTCGTGTCTTATTTAATGATTTGGGCGGCTTCGGTGGTGTAGTTGGTTGCATGCTGTGCTTCTATGCTCAAGGTCGCGGGTTCAAACCTGGCCGAAGTCGTCGGACTTTTTTAAGAGCGTTAAAAATCCCTCAGTATGCCTTCCTGAGTAAAGCCAGCGGTCTCATGTCATAGATTTATGGTATGATAAAGAACCGTCCACTAATTACACCTGTGTGAAGCTAAATTATAGGTTATCTTTGACTAACGCTTTTAGGTTCCAACGTTCGTCGCCAGGAGCCGACTGCAGTGGCATCTAGTCATCATCATCATCGGCTTTAACTCGAATCCGAGTATAAATCTTCTTCCTTCAGTCCAGTTTGTGGATGTGTTTACGGTGACTAAAGAGTCCAATCCTGGCATGGAACAAGCGACCACACAAGTCACATAGTATTGCTGGAGGAGGACGTGGTTGGGCTGCTCAAAGTTTCCTAGCTTGACGCTTGGCCTCTTCATGTGTGCGTCGATCCCTTTCAAACGTCTTTACAGTATCCGAGATGGTACGGTGTTTGGTTGCAAAAGTGCATAACTACTTGAAAATCGAATGTATGCTTAAATTAAAAATAGATAACACACACTAATACAGCCATTACAATTAACACCGGTTATCCGACAGATTCTACACACACCCAAAGTACACGGGGCTACATGACCGTGTTGTCACAGCCCCTAAACTGAGGAACCAACCATTTTAATGAACTTCTAGCAAGAATTATCTTTTTCTTTCACCCATGTACATGCTTTCTGTATCTGCCCTAAGTTAAGCAAATGTCGAACTTTCTCTACAATAGTTTTGCATTATGAGGAGTTTGTACATGAAAAATTTAATTTATCAAGTCCAATGTAAACTCCTAAAAAAATACATGATTTTATGATATTAATTTAACTTAATGTGGTTTCCTCTTGTTCTGTGTGTGTGTTTTAGTCTTGCACATTCCTGTTCGTCGTCGGCTGTAACTCGATTCCGAGTAAACATACTTCTTCCTGCATAGAGCTTTTCAGACCAGCTTGTGGATGTGGATGACTAAACAGGCCAATCCTGGCATAAAACATGCGCCCACATAAATTGCACTCAATGGTCGGGGGAGGGCGGGGTTGCAACTGACGAAGCTTTCTTGCTTGTCGCTTGGCCTCTTCATGTCTGCGACGTTCTTCCTCAAAGAAGTTGACAGCCATCGATGTAGTGTTCCGCCACAGTAAACGGTCCGCAGCAGATGTTTCCCATGAGTGGATGTCTATACCAGTCGTCGTCATGATGTGTTTTATCTGGTCTTTAAAACGCTTCAGAGGGGCCACATGAGGTCTAGTGCCGGAGCAAAGTTCACCATAAAGGAATTGACGTGGAAGCCTGGTATCACTCATACGGAGAACATGGCCTAACCATCTCAGTTGATGAGCGATGATAGTTGTCTCAATGCTATCGAGATGCGCTCTCTCGAGAACTGCAGTATTGGTCACATTCCTGTTAAGCCATATATTAAACCACATAGTGTGTAATTATCAACCCTTACTGCTACAAAAGCAAAGTGCCTTGGGAGTTTGTAATGTGCCATCCCAGCATTTACTTGATTTCATTGAGGGTAAAACCTGCATAAAATCTCTAACTAGGATGGTTGATGAGCGTAGGTCAGGTCAGAACGTGAACTATGTATCTTGCTCATAACCCAAGCTCCGCAGTCCAGTGAGTGTTGTACCAACAGAGCTATGTCTGAGCAGATGATCATAAATAACTTCTGAATTTAAATGATGACCAGAGAAGATACCTCTACTGTTAAATGAGTTTAATCTATTATTATTATTAATCTTGGTTGGTCACATTGGACCACTTGAGTCGTTCCACAATCACTTCTTCTTTGAATGTAGTACTGCTTGGTTCTTGCGCTCTTTCCAGTACTTTTTCATTCTTTCAGATCGGGATTTTCTCAACTCATCTGCTATATATATAAAAATTAATATATGTTTGTTCGTCCCTTATGCGTACATATACCATTCACCCGATTGCGATAAAATTTTGGTGAGTTGTTGTGCACACTCCCGGGATGGTTATAGGCATAGTAAATCAAATTATAATAGATAGCGCGCGAGTAACTTCAACAAAATGGTTCTCGGTTCGTTTCAAAAAAGTCCCACATGCGTTCATATGCCATTCATCTGTTTGCGATGAAATTTTGGTAGGTTATTGTGTACACTCCTGCGAAGGTTTCTGACTTAGTAAATCCATTTTACAATAGTTAGCGCACAAGTAGATTCAATAAATGAGTGACAGTGCACGAATCGTTTCAACAAACTCCCATATGCTTCCATATACCATTCATCCGATTACGATGAAACTTTAGTGAGTTGTTTTGTACCCTCCTGCGAAGGTTTCTGACTTAGTACATCCATATTACAATAGGTAGCGCACGAGTAGATTCAATAGATGAGTGACAGCGAGCGATCTTTTCAACAAAGTTCCGTATGCGTTCATGAACCATTCATCCGATTGCGATGAAACTTTGGTGAGTTGTTGAGCACGCTCCCACAAATATTTCTGAGACAGTAAATCCATTTTACAATAGTTTAGAGGTATTTAACGGAAAAAGGAAAAACTATTGTGTATCCAAAAGCATTTCAACAAACAAAAGTTACAATGCCAACACTTTCTTTGATTGACATCGCAACGCATGCCGGGTACAGCTAATTTACTATATGATAAGGATACGGTGTTACATTTGATCACTGGTGCATATTTAAGGGAATTTGCAATATACTCGTACGTATATCTCTCTCAGTAAGGGAGCAGTTTATTCCAGTTTATAGCCTCTGTTGGCCATCAGGGCTGCTTTAACTGTGTGCCTCTTTTACGTCCTTAAATACAGCCTAGCATGATGGACGTTTCCAGTGTTAGAGCCTTTCACCTGTTATGTATGACTATTGCAATTTCTCCAGGTTGAATTTAAAATAAGTGAAATAAAAATAATTCATAGGCAAAGAAATAATCAAAAATATGTTAAAATTAAAGGCTCCTGTTTCTTTGGGAACAGTATTGGCAAAACATATACATTTTAATCACTCTTCATCATGAAGACAATAACCTCTCAGTTTACTAGTTTGATAAACCTACAAGAAGTTTTATGTCTAAGGAATTACTTTCTGTGTAATCTAACAGTCATGTTTGGTTGTTCCAGCTGAAGATGATTGCGGACAAGAACATTCCTAAGGTCAAGGCTGCCCAGTTTGACATTGTGAAGCACATGAGACAGGATCAGATCACAAATGGTCTCATACATGCTATATCAACGGTTAGTCCCCTCTAGTTCTGAGTATTTAAGGTGAAGTAAAGGTGTCAGTAATTTGGTGGAAGTAATGATTGGTATTAGAAAGTCTTTTTTGAAAACCTTTGTCTGGAGCGTGGCACTTTATGGAAGTGAAACTTGGACTGTTGGCGTAGCAGAAAAGAGGAGAATAGAAGCTTTTGAAATGTGGTGTTACAGGAGAATGATGATCAGATGGGTAGATAGAGCAAGAAATGAAGAGGTAAGATGAGTGGGAGAGGAATAATGTTTCTGGCGACTGCTAAGGAAGAGAAGAGATAGGTTGGTAGTGCACATACTAAGTCACCCAAGAATAGCAAACTTAGCTCTCGAAGGAAGGTTCGAGAAGAACTGTAGGTGTAGACCAAGGTTAGAATATGTAAACAGATTGCCGCGGATGTAGGGTGTGGTAGCTATGTAGAGATGAAACGATTAGCTCAGGACAGGGAGGCATGAAGCTGCATCAAACCAGTCAAAAGACCTGAAGACTAAAACAACAATAACAATGATTGGTATACCTGAGGAAGGAGATCATTGTGCGAGGTATTTTTTACCACCTAAATCTAGGAGACAATAGGCTACTGGGGATGATTTGTGAGGAAAAGCAGATACACTAAGTTATATACACCTGAGTTAACATTGACATGGCAACTGGAATTACAGAATTGAAGCTTCAATTTCTTTAACTGTGGACCGTGGCTAAGGATGGTCTTTGGTTTGTTCGGTATTGTAGCCTATGCCACTATGTTATTTCCCACGCTTCCAATTTGTATTGCTTGTATTTGTCTGGTACTGTTTTGCATGTCATTTGCCATTATAGGGCTGATAGCCTCTATGATCTGACACTAGTAACAACAATCTCTTGTAGTGTTCAGTCTGTAAGCTACAATGCTTCTTAAGATTGGCATTATGAACTTAATCAAATTATTGTGATTCTTACGAACTGTACATGCTAATGGTAAAGGAGCCTCATTTTCCTGGTATAATTATCATGAATAAATGAAAACTCAGCAATTCTTCTAGGTTTGTGCCGTGTCTTGTGTGGGGTTTCGCCTGGGACACCAAGCTGGCTCATCGGCGGGCTCTTGGTGTCCCCGCCCAGTTCGATACTCCTGTGGGGGTCCAGGCGGGGACACCAAATGCCCGCCGATGAGCCAGCTTGGTGTCCTAGGCGAAACCCCACACAAGACACGGCACAAACCTAGAAGAATTGCTGAGTTTTAATTCACCGGCCGTGAAAGCCAATATACCATCTTAATGAATAAATGACCTTCATTGACTTAAAAGAGGCATATGAAAGTGTCCCTAGAGACCAAGTTTGCAAGAGCCTAAAACAAAAAGGTATTGGAGAAGAAGTAATACAAATGATAAAAGTTAAGTACCGGTACAGTAATTGTTGCAGCTGTGTCAAAACTCTTAGTAGGTAAAACAGGATGGTTTGAAATTGAACATGGTTTAAAACAAGAGAGTGTACTCTCACCATTGCTATTTATACTGGTGATAGATGATATACTAAAAGCAACAAAGGAAGAGTGCACAGATACAAAATGAACATAATCCTATTTGCTGATGATGTTCTGATTTGGGGAGAGAATGAGAATGTGGTCCAGATGTTCTGATTTGGGGAGAGAATGAGAATGTGGTCCAAGAACAGGTGGATGTACTGAAGGAAAATATTGATAAATGGGAAATGAAAATCAGTGTAGAGAAAAGTAAAACAATGGCAATGACAAGAGGGGAAAAAAGGAGGAAAAGGGATTGTTAAAATTGGAGATGTCGATCTGGAAGTAGTAAAGCACTTCAAATATTTAGGAAGTGAATTGATGGAAAATGCAAGATTGGATATGGAGATCAACAAGAGAATACAATGTGGGAGTGTTTTCTATCATCAGGTTGGAGTTTAATTTTGGATAAAGATATACCACTGAAGGGTAGAGAAGTGATGTACAAGACCTATTACTTACCAATAATGGCGTATGGAGCAGAAACTTGGCCGATAATGAGGAGAGATGAAAGTAGAATACAGGCAGCCGAATTGTAATTCCAGAGGAGTATGGTACAGAAGACTAGGAGAGACAGAGTGAGAAATGGAGACATTCGAAAGGAAGTGAATGTACAGAAGCTGAATGATACGTTGGAGCAGAACATGATGATGATGATGATGATTGTTGTTTTAAGGGGCCTAACATCTAGGTGGAGCAGAACAGATTGAGATGGTATGGATATGTGAAAAGGATAAATGAAGGAAGAATGCCAAAACAAGTGATGGAGAGACGGATGACTAGAAAGAGAGGCCGTGGAAGACCTCCAGTACGGTGGATGGATTTGGTGAAGGACAGTGTGAGAGAACGGAACCTGGAGTGGAGTTCAGTGGTTGGGGAAGAATGGTGGACAGACAGAGTAAAGTGGTGGGGTGTCATATTTGCTCCGACCCGGCTCAAGCTGGAAAACGGAAATTGATTATGATGATGAATTATCATGAATACATTTTCAAATAATTCATAATTCTCTTCATATACTGTTCTAGCTATGATTAAGCATTGTTGACAAGTTCATAGAGTAAGGGAAGGTAGATTATGAGGACACCTTCTAGGTCATATCCTTGTCCCTGAGAAAGTAAAGTTCTATGACAGCCAGTTGAGTCAAGTACACTAACTCGAAGTTCCGTAATGAATTAAGTATTTACTAACATTGGAATCCACTGCAAGAAATCAGTGTTATACATCCTTACAGCAAGAAACATAAAATAGTTCTGGAGACAAGACAAAGAAAATCGAACTGGAGCAGGAATACATTCATCTCTCTTCTCACTCTACTTCCCAGTAGGCCAAAACAAAACAAACTTTGATGCTGAGATAAGAGCAATTTCACATGCACTCCATCAGTTATTAGGCAGAAACATTGATTATCAAAAATGCATTATCATTACTGATTCAAAAGCAGCCATCCAAGCCATCTCGTCAAATTATAAGCCCCAAAATAAAGAACTGAAAGAAATTTTTTGTATGATAAAAACCCTTCAAAGACTCCACAAACAGATCTCATTTCAGTGGATCCCTTCTCATGTTGGAATAGCAGGAAATGAAGAGGCAGACAGATTAGCAAAAAAAAGGTACCACACTACAACAACCTGTCAGTCAGACTGATTTTATGTCAGCAAAAAGGATCTTGAAAAATACTATCAAAAACAGGTATGAAGAAATGGCAAAGAAAACAGCAGAAACCAAATTATGGAAAGACATTGATGCTAAATGGGATCAATATAAATTTACACCAAGAAAAGAAGCTGTAGCCTTCTTCAGACTTAACACTGGCCACGACTGCCTTGCAGCTCATCTGAAACGAATCAACATCCTGAGATCTGAAGAATGCACACTTTGTCACGAACCTGGAAGTAAAATGGATAAGGGACACCTGCTACATTGCAACAAACTTGATGTGACTGCTAGAACTTCTGGAAACCTCACACAACTCTATTGGAACGCAAGAAAGCTGATGGATTGGAATCCGGGCTAGCCAAAGGAAACAACAACACAATTGATCATTCCTTTTCCTTGACTCACTCCATAGCCCATGCAAAGTGAATGATGAATATCTTGTGATTTCTTATTTGCTTGTTTGAATTCATACATTAGAACTGTGTTGTGACATTTCCAGATCAGGAAGGAAATCCTCAGATTAGCAAGTGAGTCACCAAGCCATTGTTACGCCTGGCCTTGTTATGTCAAGAGATGCCTTGCCTTGCCTTGCTGCCCAGATTTGAGGCTTCCTCTTAACACCATCATCCATTTGTATCACATAAATAATTTGTAAACTAGTTTAATTTTATGGGTGACTTCTATTTAAAATAGGAATTTTCATACCATTTACTCCAGTAGTTTTGATGACAACCCATAAGAAACAACAAATAGACAAATATTAAACTGAGGGTGTATTTGGTCATTATATACTTCATCCAGAGTTATGAAGTTTTAGCTGAAAATTCAAAGTGTTCAGACAGAAAGCTTACTTCATTTGTACCGTATAGTACAGTATTTATCCATATAATCTGTGAGACTTACAACACTCTTTTTGTAAGGTAAGGTTTTGTAAAAGTATATATTGGGGGTTTGTGTGAACCAGAGTTTGTCAGGTATGCCAGCACGAGTCAACAGTGCAGTGCCAATGTTGAAGACTTTCCCCCAAACCATTCCCTGTCTGCTCAATATTGGCATGCCTACTTTGCTCAGACAGCTAATAGCAGTTACAGATTATGCCATCATATACAGATCTGCTATATACAGAAACACTCAAAGTTGGGCTCTGTGAAGAGCTGTGTGTCAGCCAAATTGGCATACTCTCAAATTGGGCTGTTTGACAAAACCTACTGTATACAATCAGCCTAGATTAACGCTTAATCATTAGACACTATGGAATTGTTAGGTACAGTACAGTAATTGCATATTATGATGAAATGGAATTTTAAATGATCTGGTAGTAATGTGCAATAAAAATCTGGGTTATGCATGTGCTTGTATTTGTGGTAAACACCAAGACAAACATTTTTGTTGATGAATGTACATCAATGATTGTTTCAACATTGTTGTACAAGTATTGGTATTGGAATTCACAACTTTGTGTACCTTTTATAAATAAATCTGCTCAGTCACTTCCATTCGTTTCTATACCACCTCTTTAAATGCCCTTTGGCACACACAAAAAAGTTTACTTTGGTGTCTTCCATCTCTCATAAAAGAAATTGTACAGAAAGTTTTGCAGCATCTTGTAAACTGTTGCATACATAGCTATAAAAGCAGTTTAACAGTTCCATAGATGTTTCCTCTGCCAAGCATTGTCCACCTTTATTTACTTGTGTTTCATGATCCGTTTTACAAAAAGTGTGTTCAATGTTGCCAATTTGAAGCCATTTTAAGTGTTGCCTTCAGTCGGTCAATACAATTGTACCCAATTGTGATGGGTTATTCCCTAATCCTGAAAAAGATTTACATGAAATTAATAAATACACTTGGATGACCAGTTTCGATAATCAAGCGATCATCATCAGAAAATATAGACACTAATCTTTGAACACCCTTTCCTTTGAATGATTATTACAGTTGTAAGGTGTTACCTATTGTATATATGTATATTGTTCATGTTGATTGTTTTGTGTTTGTACCATATGCTAATCATCATCATCATCTTGCACAGTTTCCAGCCACTGGCCGGGTCTGTTTGGAACACAAGCCTCTCCAACGTCTTCTGTCTTCCCACCATCTCTCAGCCTCCACCCTTGTCCAGTCTTCTCCTCTCTTCTTCACGCTTTCTTCCACCCCCTTCAGCCACCTGTCTCTCGGTCTTCCCCTCGGTCTCTTTCCTTCCCACTTCGTCTCATGTACTCTCCTGGGTATCCTCTTCTCCTCCATTCGTTTTACATGTCCATACCATCTAAGTCTAGATTTCTCTATACCATCCTGTAATGGTTCCTCCTTCATTAATTCTCTGGTCCTCTCATTTCTTATTCTGTCCATCTTTGTAGCTCCAATACTGCTTCTCAAGAACCTCATCTCACTGGCCTGTATTTTGCTCTTCTCCCTTCCTTTCATAACCCAGGTCTCCGAGGCATACGTCAGGATAGGGACATAGTACGTCCGATATATGATCTTTTTGCTGTTCTGAGGGACATCCTTGCTCCATAACATGCTTCTCACACTCCTCCGAAATGCTTCTGCCTGCCTCCCCCGCTCATTTATTTCTCTATCGTTTCTTCCATTATCTTGTATCAGGCTTCCCAGATACTTAAAACTCTCCACTTTCTTCAGCTGTTCCCCCGCAATTGTTATTCCCGTTGTGGTTCTTTCCTTCTTCCTTGTTGTGATCACCATCTCACTCTTATTTATGCTAAATTTCATCCCATATCCTTGTATTATTCCTTCCCACACGTCCAACTGTTCCTGTACCTCCTCCTCCTTGTTTCCCCAAATCATCAAATCATCTGCAAACACCATTGCTTTCATCTTTCCGTCCCCAATTACTTGTGCCACTCGGGTCATTATGTCATCCATCACCACAATGAAAAGTAACGGTGACAGTGCACTTCCTTGTTTCAGGCCGTTTCTTTGTTCCAACCAGTCAGATCTCTCTCCTCCCACTTTCACACAGCTCACGCTTCCCTTGTACATCTCCTTTATCCTCTTTATAGTCCATTTCTCTACTCCTCTATCCTCCAGGGACTTCCATACTTTGTTTCTGCATACACTGTCATATGCTTTCTCAATGTCCAGGAAGGCCATCAGTAGATCTGTTCCATACTCATAGTGCTGTTCTTGTAACTGCCTTACAGCAAAAATCAAATCCACTGTGGACCTTCCTGCTCTGAAGCCATGTTGTTCTTCCCTCATCCCTCCTTCTATCCTTGTCCTAATTCTCTTTTCCAAAACTTTCTCGAAGATCTTTGCACAATGACTCATCAGTGTTATTCCCCGATAGTTTCTGCAATCTGTTCTACTACCTTTCTTGAAGATCGGGACAATGATTCCTTTTTTCCAGTCCTCTGGGGTCTTCCTTTCCTTCCATGCTGTCCTCATCACTCGGTACAGCCACTGTATCCCCACCTCTCCTGCTGCTCTCACCATCTCCACACTCAACTCATCCACACCCGGTGCCTTCCCTCCTTTCATCTTGTTCACTGCATCTTCCACTTCTTTCCATGTTAAGTCCTTTTCTGTTTGCAGTTCATCTTCCTCTTCCCCGATTTCTTCCTCCTCACCATCTTTTCCATTTGGGTTCAGAAGTTCTTCAAAATATTCTTTCCACATTTTCTTCAGTTCTTCCCTATTTTCTATCTCTTGTCCCCTTTTGTTCACCATTCTAACATAATCCGTAGGATCCTTCCGCCTCTTATTTTTTACCATCCCATACAGGACCTTTTTTGTACCTTCACTATCCTCCTCCATCATCTTTGTCCACTCTTCCATCCACTTCCTTCTCTCCTCAGCCACCACTCTCTTCGCCTCCTTCTTTCTTTCCTGGTACTCTTCCCTTGTCTCTACCGTCCTATTTTGATACCACCTCCTAAAGGCTCTATTCTTTTCCCTTACTATATCTTTTGTCTTCTCATTCCACCATGGTGTTTCCTTCCACCTCTTCTTACTACTTGTCCTTCCACATACTGCTTCTGCTGCACCCACTAGTGTCTTCTTAAATCTAGCCCATTCCTCTTCCACCCCTCTTTCTTCATCTGTTGGAATTCCTTCCTTTACCATTTTGAGGTACTCGACCCTTCTATCCCCTTCTTTCAGTTTCCATATCCTTATACGTCTTTCCTGGTTCTCAGTCCCTTTCTTCTCCTTACTCCCTCTCAGGTTCATTACCAGTAATCGATGGTCGCTATCCAGGTTCTCCGATGGTATAACCTTGATGTCCGTGATGTTCTTATTTAGTTCTTTCTCATACAGTATATAGTCGACCACCGACTTCCTGGTCAAGTCATCACTGTACCATGTGATTGTGTGGCTCTCTCTTTTCTTAAACCAGGAGTTCCCAACTAGCAGGCTGTTCCTCTGGCAGAAGTCCAACAGTCTCTTTCCTTCCTCATTTCTTCCACCCCAACCCTCTGGTCCTAGAACACTCTCATAACCTTGTCTTTCTGTTCCTACAAGTCTCCCATAAGTCCAACCCCTCGTCCACGTCGTGGGAGACGGGCAACGGCACAAAGTAGGGGATTGCCTGTAGGGGCGAAATACAGTGGGGACTTCGTGTGCCCCGGGACCGTTACGGTAGCTGTGAAGGTCCTACAGGAACCCTGAAAAGTGATGGCTAACGGGGCTCTGGTGAAGCTACGATAGGCCCAGCAAGCCAGTAGTGGATAAAAACCAAATGCTTTCAAAAATGGAACGAGCCTCGGACCATATGCTAATAATAATAATAATCAGATCCATTACACTTAGACTATTAAATATATGTCTAAAAGTATGGGTGAAAGTATACAATGTGTACACTTACTTAGTTGCAGTATTAGTTTAGTCAATATTTGTTAGTTATAGTCTACATGAAGTTTGTGGAGATTGACCTCCAAATTTGCTTGCTTAGTTTATGTGATTGTTGTTAAATGGTCAGTTCAGATTATATTGTACAGGTTACTTATCTGGTTGAGTCGTATGCGGTCCGGGTGAGTGCAGCTAACTTCGTCACTGTCTACTCTCAACTGGGAAATAAGTGTACATATTGTAAAACTTTCACCCATGATGATAATGTTAACCGTTCAGTCAAATCCGACCATCGATGTTTTTATGAATCATCACTCTCCAAGTTGTCCTGTGTCACACTGCATTCCTTAGTTGTTCCAGGGTGAGGTTAAAGCCTGTTTTAATGGTGTCTAACCAACGTGTGTCTAGCAACCTGGTCTTCTGATACTGCTGACCTGGTCTTCTGGTACTGCTGATCATTCCTAGCATGATTGCTTTTTCTAATGCATCTGATCGCATAACGTGGCCAAAGTATGCTAGCTGCTACTTCATAGTGTTGCCGACCAATGACATGTGGGGCTTGATGCACTTTAATACTGCCTTATTGGTGACTTTTGCAGTCCATGGTATTCTTAAGAGTCTACGCCAACACCAGAGGTCAAAAGCATCGATCTTCGTCTTGTCTGCCTGTTTTAGTGTCCAGTTCTCACATCCATAAATGAACAATGGGAATATAATCACATTGACTAATCTACATTTGGTAGCCAAATTGATATCTCTGCTCTTCCAGATTGGGGGCATATTCATCATTTCACTTCGTCTAAGCAAAATTTGTCTCCTAATTTCAGGACCGCCATCCCCACTGTAACTGATTTTGGCTCCCAAGAAGATGAAATCCTCCACTCTCTCTATCTCTTCCCCATTTAACTTAAGACAAGCTGTACCACACTCATCCGTAGTCATATTTTAATATTGAGATAGAGGCCCATTTTCTCACTTTCATCTTTTAGACATAGATTTAATAGCCTAAGGGCCTGTTTTTCAATCGCTAGGCAAAGTTCAGAGTAGTGTACTCCCAGCATTAAACACCATATTGTGTTTTCCAATCGCTCGGCAGCGCTGCCAAGGGAATAAATGTGCTGGGTAAGTTGGTTATATTTACTCGGTGCTATTTGTGCTGGATAAGCATTAAACCTTTGGAGTAGTGACACTCCGTAGTTGCTTATTGTTTTTCTCCTACCAGCTATGAACACTTTTTAATTTGTTTTTAGATCGTAGACTTTTGCGGCCGGTGCCTAGTTTATCATCTTGGCTTACAGGATTGACAAGATGTATAACACAATTTACACTCGCCAAATCAATACTTTACTAAAAAATACTATAGGTACATGTTTCGGAAACTTGATGTGTTTCCTTCTTCAGCCCATATGTTGGTGTGAAACATCATATGACATCGAAATCCTAACCAAAAATAAGAATACAGTTCGTACTTTTTCTCTTGTTCTTCATTTGTTGAGCCTGTGTCATTAGACATATTAATGTCAACCATGGAATAAGCACTTATTATTTGAAGTGATGAATGAGTTACGTGAAACGTTAAATATTTATTCCTTGTAAGGATGATTGGGTGTGGTGTCAAGAAATTTTGATCAAGTCAGGATATATGTAGGAATTAATCTATTACGGCGGGGGTTGAGGAGGCAGTTTTCTTTTTTTGTTATTGCATTCATTAGATCCCTGATAAGTGTTGATATGAATATTTTCCAAAACATTCATATAGCTGCCTTTCGATGCGTAATGCAAAATTTTGACATCATTATTTATGTCCGTGAACTTATGCATTACGCATCGAAAGGCAGCTATATGAATGTTTTGGAAAATATTCATATCAACACTTATCAGAGATCTAATGAATGCAATAATCTGAACGAGATTAACTTTGAGACTAACGTATTATTTGATACATTAGCAGATCATTTAAATAACAAAAAAAAAAGAAAACTGCCTCCTCAACCCCCGCCGTAATAGATTAATTCCTACATATATCCTGACTTGATCAAAATTTCTTGACACCACACCCAATCATCCTTACAAGGAATAAATATTTAACGTTTCACGTAACTCATTCATCACTTCAAATAAGTGCTTATTCCATGGTTGACATTAATATGTCTAATGACACAGGCTCAACAAATGAAGAACAAGAGAAAAAGTACGAACTGTATTCTTATTTTTGGTTAGGATTTCGATGTCATATGATGTTTCACACCAACATATGGGCTGAAGAAGGAAACATATCAAGTTTCCGAAACATGTACCTATAGTATTTTTTAGTAAAGTAAAGTATTGATTTGGCGAGTGTAAATTGTGTTATCCATCTTGTAAACAAGGTCAATACGGAACCTGGAACGAGTGCGATTTATAATTACAGGATTGAGCCGCGTCGCATATCAGTTAATATTTCCCGACGTTTTGGCTGACATTGCAGCAGCCTTAATCATGGGTAGGTTCAAGTTGGTGTCCGTGCTCAAACTAACAGTTATTGCCATTATAATACCGGCATTGCCGATTAGTTACAATGTTTCATATTAAAGCATAGCATCATTTAAATACTGATATGGAGACTGAGACTATGTGGTTTGTGTTTCAATCAGTTGACACCAGAGTTCGCATGAACGTTTATCGTCAGCCGAAACGTCGGGAAATAATAACCGATATGTGACGCGGCTCAATCCTGTAAGCCAAGATGATAAACTTTTTCATTTGTATCATGGATTTGTATTCTAATTGTATGAATCTTTATTTCATGGCTTGTTTTCGTTTATCGAAAAGTGCTGTGATGGCTGCGCTAGAATTATCAGCTTTGGTACGCACACAGGTGACGATATTTGTATACATTATACGGCAATAGAAAATTAAACATTTCAAAGATCTCGTATACTACACAGCTTGGACATTCTTAAAATTGTGACGAATGTTAATTTACGCTCAGTTTTCATACTGGTACTATGATGAATGTATAGATAGAATTGGAGATATCCTACTGTCACACTTGTTTCAACAACCATCACATATTATACTGTAAATTTAGAGGAGGGATGAAACTATAATCTATAGACTACTAGAAATGATGTTCAATAGAGTCAAATTTCTCAAATCCTGCTTGCTGCAACATATTGTAATCAAAATGAGATAAATCGTAATTTCATGTAGATTCTGTTAAATTGACTCATATTGATTTGAGAGGCGTGGTGGTGTAGCAGTTAAGCTCTTGGCCTCTCACCCTGGCGGACCGGGTTCGATTCCCGGTCAATGCATGTGAGATTTTTCTAAGTGAAATGCCATGTCCTGTGGTTCGGATTCCACGTAAAAGGGGGGTCCCATGGCTCATGATCGCGAGATTAATGGTCACGTAAAACTACAAACTTCCTTTTCATAATGATTTGATAAATATTGTTTAAATCGATAATGTGGTAGCAAAATTATTGCTGGGACTATGGTTCTAAACCGACACCTCATGATTCTCAGACTAAGACGCTATCATCACGGCTATTACAACCACAGAAATATCGAGTACAAGAAGGTTACTTATTTTCACGTACCGGTAATTGTATGGAAGTAATATTTTATGTTCCATTAATATATATATATATATATATATATATCATCATCATCATCATCATCGGCTTTAACTCGAATCCGAGTATAAATCTTCTTCCTTCAGTCCAGTTTGTGGATGTGTTTACGGTGACTAAAGAGTCCAATCCTGGCATGGAACAAGCGACCACACAATTCGCATAGTATTGCTGGAGGAGGACGTGGTTGGGCTGCTCGAAGTTTCCTAGCTTGACGCTTGGCCTCTTCATGTATGCGTCGATCCCTTTCAAACGTCTTTACAGAATCCGAGATGGTACGGCGCCAAGTTGAGCGGTTTTCAGCCAGCATGTCCCAGGTTTGTGGATCAAGACCTGTCAATTTCAGGGTCTGCTTAAATTGGTCCTTGTAGCGCCTCTTAGGACCATCATGAGGTCTGGTGCCATAGCATAACTCACCATATAGCATTTGACGAGGTAATCTCACATCATCCATCCGATGGACATGACCAATCCATCTAAATTGGTGACCTATTATGGATGATTCTATGCTGTTGATTTGAGCCTTTTCCAGAACAGCAATATTGGTAATGCGGTCTTCCCATTTAATCCTCAGGATTGATCGAAGTTTTTGTAGGTGAAAACGCTCAAGCTTCCTAAGATCACGTCGGTAAAGGGTCCACGTTTCACAGCCATACAACAATGTAGAAATGACTACTGCTTTGTACACCATAAGCTTTGTACTCATGGATAGATCTTTATTCATGAAGACCCGGTGCGCTAATCGTCCATATGCTGCATGGGCTGCGCCAATTCTCTTATCCACATCCTGCTCACAGGTACAGCTCACAGAAATGGTACTGCCCAGGTACGAGAAGTGGTCAACCTGTTCTAATGGCAAATTTGAAATGGAGATATTGAACTGAGGAAGAGGTGTGCCTGGTGAAGGTTGTGCCAAGACTTTAGTCTTATTGACATTTATGGTAAGACCAAAGCGATCACATGCACTTTTGTAACAGTTAACTGACTCTTGCAGCTCTTCTGGTGTGAGAGTTGGTGACGCAGCATCATCTGCATACAACATGTTAGTAACCTGAGTTTTCCTCAAGGAGCGGAGACGAGTTAGGTTGAAAAGCCCTCCATCAAAACGATACTTGATCTCCACACCTGGGATGTTTGTGGGTGAATCATAAAGCATTGCAGCCAAGTACAGCGCAAAAAGCGTTGGAGCCAGTACACATCCTTGTTTCAGTCCATGGGTAATGGGAAATTCATCGGACATCTTATTCTGATGGCAAACCTGACCTGTCATGCCATCATGGAGAGCTTTGATTAGATCTACAAAACGCTGAGGGCAACCAAACCGCTTCAGCACTGCCCACATGGCTGGTCTTGGAACCGAATCAAATGCCTTTTCCAAGTCATAAAAGACTAAGAAGAGTGGATTCTGTTGTTCTCTACATTTTTCTTGTAGCTGTCTCACACAGAAAATCAAGTCAATTGTGTTTCTGGAAGTTCTAAATCCGCATTGTGACTCTGGGAGGATCCTCTCAGAGATAACCTTGAGGCGGTTAAGTAGAATTCTTGCAAGAATCTTCCCCACAATTGATAGCAGTGATATACCACGGTAGTTGCCACAAACACTGCGATCACCCTTTTTAAAGATAGTGACGATAGTGGCATTCTTTAGGTCTCCAGGTACCTTTCTTGATTCCCAAATTCTGAGGATAAGGATGAAAATTCTTGATTTGAGGGAATGACCTCCGGCTTGAATTAGTTCCAGAGGGTTGTTATCTGGGCCAGGTGCTTTTCTGGGTTTCAATTGGGTGAGAGCTGCACTGAATTCATGATAAGTAGGAGGTACTGCCAACCACAGTTGTTCAGGTTGTTGCGGCACATCACAGAGGAAGTCTTCAGCAGCTTCTGATGGACGATTTAGGAGATTGTAGAAGTGCTCCTTCCAGCGTTCCAAGATTTCTTGACTATCAGTAAAGGTAGTAGAATTATCAGCGCTTTTCAGTGTACCTGATGATGTGCGAGATGGTCCATATATTTCCTTGAGTACGGCATAGAAGTTCCTCAAGTCTCGAGCATCCGATAGTCTCTGCAGTTCCTGAGCCTTCTGTTGCCACCAAGTATTTTTAATCTGCCTTATCTGCGTCTGGCATTTACCCTTGAGTTCCAGTAGTTTATCTCTCTTTGTGTTGGAAGTTGGGTCTTGAAGATGGGCAAGATAGGCATTCCTTTTGGCATTGATGAGAGACAGAATTTCCTCATTGTTGTCATCAAACCAGTCTTGTCTTTTCCGCACTATAAAACCAATGGTTTCCTCAGCTGACTGTGTGATAATCTTCTGTAATGTGGCCCATTCTTGCTGAATATCATTTGTTACTGGGTTTTCTGATAACTGGGTGACGATCCTGTTTCCAAAATGTTTGTACATGGATTCATCCTGAAGTTTGGATGTATTAAACTTCTTTCTTGGCAAATTTTTGATGTTCCTAGGTGGTTTAGGTCTGATGGATATCCTGAGCTTACATATAAGAAGTTTATGATCTGTCCAACAATCGTCTATATTCCTTGCTGTTCTGGTAATAAGAGTGTCCTTCTTATCACATTGCCGGGTAATGATATAATCAAGAATGTGCCAATGTTTGGAACGAGGATGCATCCACGTGGTTTTGAAGCGGTCAGGTAGCCGGAACTGCGTGTTGGTAATGAAAAGTTCGTGTTCTGCACAAAGACCAAGAAGCAACAGTCCATTGGGATTACATTTTCCAAGTCCCTGTTTGCCCATCACATTATTCCATAGCCTGTGATCTTTCCCAACTCTGGCATTGAAGTCACCGAGGAGCAAGAGTTTATCTGCAGATGGTACCTTGGAGATGATTTCACTTAGCTGATTATAGAACTGAGCCTTTACTTCATCATCAGAATCTAAGGTAGGAGCATAGGCAGAGATGAGTGTCATAAAGGAACCTCCTGAGAGTGGTATGCGGAGAGTCATGAGCCTTTCGCTGATTGCAATGGGCGTAAGTTGGTGATAATTTACCAGTTTGGTCTTCACAGCGAAGCCCACACCATGAATACGACATTCACCCTCATCCTTTCCTTTCCAGAAGATGGTATATCCTGTTCCAGATTCAGTAATCTTGCCTTCAGCAGACAGCCTAGTTTCACTGAGAGCAGCAATGTCAACGTTGAGTCTTGATAACTCATGGGTTACGAGAGCTGACCTTCTCTCAGGTCTAATGTTATTGTCAAAATCAAGCAAGGTTCTGATGATATATATATATATATATATATTTTATAATGTTCCTGCGTGGAATTGAGTTTTAAATTAGTTATGAATAGGCCTTCTTGGCAGTAAAGGGATTGCGTACAGTGGTCCATGAAAGGCTAGCCCAGTTCCCGTATAAACACACCGATATATATTTTGGTCATAACTGCATTACCGCAATGTGGATTAATATCTGTGTATAGTCATTGTGCAGAAACTTAATACTGGCATTATAATACCGGCATTGCCGATTAGTTACAATGTTTCATATTAAAGCATATCATCATTTAAATACTGATACGGAGACTGAGACCATGTGGTTTGTGTTTCAATCAGTTGACACCAGAGTTCGCATGAATGTTTATCGTTCAGAATTCAATTTTGACCAATCACATAACCTGTACTGAGGGGGTTCGTTGATACTTCTGTCGAGTAGTAGCTCGCCGAGTAACTTTGCATTGAAAAACACGTTTCGAATGTCGAAGGGGTAAAAGTGTTGAGCAACGTTACTCGGGTAGTAGATGCCCATCACTTTTATCCAGAGATTGAAAAACAGACCCAAAGTGTAATGGATCTGATGACGATCGCTTGACAATCGTAACTGTCATCCGAGTGTATTTAATAATTTCCTGTAAATCTATTTCAGGATTAGGGAATAACCCATCACAATTGGGTACAATCGTGTTAATCGACTGAATAATTTCAAATTTTATTACTAGATCTAGCAACTTTTTCCAAACCTTGGTGACAAAATATTTTAAATTTAGCATATTTAGGTATGGGTTTAGCAACTATTTAAACTCTCGTTAATGGCCAAAAAAAAATGTCTATTCCCTTTGATAACATAGGACTCCAGCGACTTTTTACCCTATTCCACATTTTTTTTTAATAACCTTGATGGGCGACTCTGTATGTGTCGATATATTTTTCTAGGGAAACTGGACCATCAAGAGGTTTAAGATGGAACGCCAAGGAGTGACACAGGTTCTGTCTAGACTGTCTTACATCTCAGCCCTGGGCATGATGACACGAGTTAACTCTCAGTTTGAGAAGACAAGGAAAGTATCAGGACCTAGATCTCTACAGCCGTCTCAGTGGGGTATGCTGTGTCCGTCTGATACTCCAGAAGGCGAGGTAAGTATGTATTTTTATTGACTTTATTCAGGAAAATACAACTACAGTGAAACCCCTCAAATCCGAACCCCGGAAATCCGAAATCCCGGGTAATCCGAACGACTTCTTTCCGACAATTTTAAGTTACGCACGCAAAAAGAGAAAATTATTTAGTCATAAAACAATTATATATTCGACATTATAACCTTAATTTACATAATTATTTGAGAAATTAACAAAGAAGTACTGTTAACATACCTCACAAACACGCTACAAACTCATCTCATCCAAGATTGAAAAACGGAATAGTTGGTTTTGTAATTCCGTAGGTTAATCACTTTGCAAAAACAATGAAATGACAATAGAAACACACAAAATATCACGTAATCTTACACTAGAAATCATTTATCTTCAATTGTCGAAGTGATGAAAATCTTCCCGCGGTGGCAATTGAGCGCCAGCGTCACATGAACATGAAATCGTTTGGCGTGGCTGCAGCGTGTTGTTCTACAAAGCACAATGCGACGTCAAGAGCAGATGCAGCTTCAGTATAAGTCACATTGTCGAAGTTTCTTCATCCTCACTGTCACTAGCATATCTCGCTCAATGTACAGTTCAATACCGTAACGAGGGCTGGTTATTAGGGTAGGTTATGCAAATTTTTCGGATAATCCGAACAAATTGAAATCCGAACAGGCTACAGCCCCAATTAGTTCGGATTTGAGGGGTTTCACTGTATGTGGATATACAAACTCTTTGGACAGAAAAGATGTATTGACATGAATGTATAAAACCATGGATAAAGGACAAACACGAAGACGGGCAAGTGTGGGAGGAGGTGGAGAAAACAAAGACAGACACACCACCGTCTGCAAAAATTGGCACTCACGCCATTGATCTAATCGATAGCCTTTCAATGCTATAACTCCAACGAGTTGATTCGACCTTCCAGGCTCATGATGTCACTCAAAACTGTCTTGGAAGTGGACGGTCTAGAATGGTGTAAAAACATGACAAGCACAGGAAAGGAAGACTGGGAAAGTAAAATGATAATAAGAGAACGAGTAGACAACCATTTATCCTTGTGTTGCTAATTTACAAACACGTGTTTGTTACTATAATTTCCTAGAGTGGATTTTACTTTTTCAGTCTTCCTTTCTCATGTTTGTTCAGTTTTCACTCCATTTTAAAATGTTCACTTCAAGACAGGAGATCTTGTCGAAGAATGCAGCCCACCCCCAGCAACCTATACCTAGGGATAGGAAAAATTCGCGATTGCGAATTTCGCGAATTATTAAATGAAGTAATACACAGGTGGTAATGTGTTTTAATAACCCTAAAATTGCAAAAAAAAATGGTTTTTAAACTCTCAAAATTTCGCGAATTTTGCATGAAGACGCGAATTTTTCGAATTTTGCATGAAAACGTGCATTTTGTCTTTTTTCGTTTTTTTTTTCTTTACAGTGCACTTCCGATAATTAGCAGCAATTAATGCACGAATTTCCGCGAATTATCCACAGTAATGTTTTTAAGGCTAGCAAAGAGAAAACTATTGGTTAAAATATTGAAATGTATTTTATGAACACGCAAAAAAATTAATTATAATACTTTATAACATAGTATTGTAAGACACACTATGTGGATTATACCAATATTAAAAACTAAGAAAAATGACTTGGTTCCTTAGTTTAGGGGCTGCGGAAAAAAAAAAAAAAAATGACTTGTCATCACTTTATGTTTCATAGATGGTTTATTTTTTCTAATTTTATATTGTACAATTCTGAAGAATGAGAGAAAATTCATCTCGATTTTCTATATAAGAGATAAGTGTGACTATAAATACACTAGCTTGACTGTGGGAACTTTCGGGATTCCCGTTGCATCACTCTTGCACTCTATATCTACTGGGTCTCAGTTTACCTCACCGACAGTCAAATATCGTACAATATCCTCATCGCTTTCATGTCTGAAACCATGATTGTCTTGATCGAAGTCTAACTAATGGATGTCCCTTTCTTCTGCATCTTGACATTCATCCAGGTTTTTCCCTAATGTCATCGTAGTAGGACCACCTTGCCCGTTTAAAATATCGCCATAGAAGCCGACAAACGCATGTTTTTGTGCGAGTGTAATAGAAGTAATCTTCTCCCATGACTTGACTGCATGGAGTGCATCCAACAAACACGGAAAGATTGGAAACTTAATGGTAGATAGCGAACCTCACTTTCTGCAAACAGCGATCTCTATCAATCTGGGTGGTCATCCTAGTAAGTTACAGTACTTACTGTCGACCAAAATGTTATGTGCACTCGAGTTTGAAGATTGTTTGTGAAATAACCAATAGACCTACATAAATCCAATAACATCATCATTTTTGTCGTTCTATTTTACGTTAGTTCATGTAGGTTTGGAATTTTTAATTCATATTTTAATATTTTTATCGCAGTTGAAACTAAAAAGTGCCCGTTTTTAAGTGTGTTTCAACCATGCGTCACATTTAAGAATTATTATCTCACAAACCCGTCATCAGATCGAATCCAAATTTTAACACAATATACATTGAAATGTTGTATAACTGGTTTATTAATTTCAACATTTTGTATGTTAAAGAACGAAAGTTGTTATCATTTTGGTAAGGTAACTTTTTCTCGGCTCGGGGTAGTTGGAAAATGTAGTTCTTGGTTGCGTTGTAATCCTTATACATCAAAACGTTATGCTGTATGACTGTGAAATACGTAAATTAATTCACTTATTTTATATCGGTTTGTATTTGTACGGGAAATTAAGATATGGTTCACCAGCTAGCCACTCCGGGATATGATGTACAGCGTTGCTGATATGGAGCCCATCACTTCCAAGCGAGGCACGCCGTGACGCGTGATTGAGCCTATCTTGGCAACGCTGTACAGCTTTCACCAAGAACTACATTTTCAAACCACCCCGAGCCGAGGAAAAGTTACCTTACAAAAATGATAACAACTTTGTTTCTTGGACACACAAAATTTTAAAATTAATAAACCAGTTATACAACATTCCAATGTATATTGTATTAAAATTTGGATTCGATCTGATGACAGGTGTCTGAGATAATAATTCTTAAATGTGACGCATGATTGAAACACGCTTAAAAACGGGCACTTTTTGTTTTCCAACTGCGATAAAAAATATTAAAATATAAATTAAAAATTCTAAACCTACATGAACTAACGTAAAATTTAACGACGAAAATGATGATGTTATTGGATTTTATGTAGGTCTATTGGTTACTTCACAAACAACCTTCAAACTCGAGTACACATAATATTTTGATCGACAGTAGTTATTGAGGTTTTAAGGGCTGGATCAGCTAGGTTATCTGCCCATTCATCCTAGTAACTACTCGACGCGTGGCGTCATAAAGTGCGCCTTTCAGACATGAATATCTAGATGGCAAGTATCCAGATCAAAACGTGCCACTGTTTCCTGAACCAGTATTAACCAGGTGTTCTTCTTGGTTTCATTCTGTAGTGTGCCTGTCAGTTGAAATATATTTTGCAATTTATGAGTTAAGTTGTAGGGACTGATAACTCTGGTGTTTATTTTCTCAACAATGTTTCACATGACCAAATATTTGAGATTCAAAGAATTTGGCACAGACATCACTGAACTCATCCCCTTATTAGGCCACATCCAACTGTTCATCTTCGGAAAATTCAGCAAGCCCTTAAACTTGCTGTTTCTGGAAAGTATGGTACCAACATTAAGGAGCAGTTGGAGGGTTGTGAAAATGTGTTAAAAAGAGGGAAAATACATTCAGTTTTAGTAAACGCTGGGTCCCATGCTCTTGGAAAATTAATCAGCTTGAGATCCGTTGACCCTGGGAACAAGATTTACAAATGTGTGCGTTTGATCCAGCAGAAATAGTGCCAATGAACATCAATGAGGACATTGCAAAGAAAATTAAGAAGTTGCCATTCTGTGGAACATTGGAAGAAAGTGAGGTGTTTAGAAGATACAAAGAACTGCAAACTTTAATCAAGAAGCAGATGCATGACAGGACCAAGACAGACATTGTTGGAGTTTTGCAAGGAATGATATTTGTATTTCCAAAGTTCTCAGAATCTGTGTTGAAAACCATTTGGATACCCTATTCAAACGCTGTGAACTTTTGTTTTTCAGCTTACACTAGCACATTAAGTGATACTAGCGGACCCGTGCGAGAAGTCTCGCATGTTCATAAACCACACTTTCCCCAATAGGTTTATAATGAGAGACTTATGGAGAAAGGTTGTTATGTTTTTATTTCAACCAAATGATTATAGAACACTATTTATATTTCAGTTACAATTCCAAGTTCTACGTTCCCTAACTTAAGAAGGCAATCACTGAAAATTGGATCATCATAACACTCACCAGTTATTGGATATTTATGAAATTATACAATTTGTGTACTCATTCCTTTGATTGACTATTTCTGAAATCCATGCAAAATGATAAAGGAAAGACCTCAGAATGTTAAAATGACATAAAACAGGCGTCACAGCGGCCAAAATGAGAAGTGGACAGCAATTATGAAGCGTATTTTCCTACAGCAATAGTATCTGCAAATCGCACACTTCGTACATTTTTTTAGTCATTTTTTAAAGGAATTATAGATATTTATGAAATTAGAGTGAAAATCGTCACTGATAATGTCTATTCTCTTTCATTTGAATGCTCATTTGTCACGATCGGCCGCTTGTGAACGCCGCAGGAGGGATCTATACTACTGAAATAATATATATGATGCATCACCGTTTGTCACAAGAGAATTTGGAGCTCTTCACTGAAGTATACTTTGAAGGATGACTGAAAGTGTTATGTTATGCATGTTATTAAAAAAATCCCGCCAAAAATTTATGATATTGAAAGTACCGAAAAGTGCACTTGAAACCACCGAATTTCCCATTTTAAAATACTGCTTTCTTCATTCTGAAATCACCGAAAAATTCCAATCCCTATAGCCTGATATTAGTGATAGAATAACTGGTTACTGCCCACCCTACTGATGAGACTGGGAGGCTGAAACGAGGTCATCAAGCATTGAAGAGCTATTGATTGGATCGAAGGTATGAAAACTTGGATGTGTCCAGCTGTGATTGTCCTTGCACTTTTTATGTTCCAGTGTTTCCCTGATACTTTTTCCTCTGCCCGCACCTGCCTGTCTTGTTTGTCCTTTATCTGCCTAGTGATTTGTAATAATATTGTGGTGTTTGAAGCCATATTTTCAGTGTTGCCTTAGTAAACAAGTGTTAAGTGCTTTTCAGTCGGTCAACACGAATGTACCCAAAAGAGATGGGTTATGCCCTAATCCTGAAATAAATTACATGAGATTAATAAAACACTAGGATGACCAGTTTCGATCGTCAAGCGATCATCATCAGATCCATTACACTTAGGCTATAAAATCTATGTTTGAAATACAGGTGAAAATATTTACAATATGTACAATTATTTAGTTGCAGTATTGGTACTGCAACTGTCAGTGTATGCTAAATGCAGTATATATGTTAGGTGAAATGCTAAATGGTGATAGCTATCCGGAGATTGTACTTTAGAGAGATTATATGGTTGTAAACTATGGTTAAACTATAAAATTTTAGGCTAACTACTTATCTGATTGTCTTCCGTATTACAGCTACTCGCAGTTTTCGTGCTTACTAGAACTCACCCTCCCTTCTCCCCCCTACCCCTACGTGCTGTGGGGAGTGATCGCGATGTGTTTATGTGAGGTGTTGCCAACCTAGATAAGATGTATGTTATTGAATGAGGTGGGTCTGCAACTATTAAAGACCGTGGATTAGCCCTCGCCACGCGTGGAGCATAACCCATTCGAACTAAGCGTTGACGGTCTTATGAGGATGTCCCGGCACCTTTAATACTGCCGCGAATATGGGCCTTGGTTTATTGCAGAAGAAAAGTACATCGTACACCTGATCCAGATAACATTTACCTATTAAAAACCCCCTAATTTCCCCCCTTTTTTTTAATCTAGCTTGGCTGTGTCGCTAAATTGTGTTTTGTTTCCGACAGGGTGTGTTTTTTAGTAGCGTGAAGAGGGGTGAGCTCTCCATGAACGTGTGTTCATTTAGATTGTTGGGATTGTTTCGTTTGGCTAGGTGTATCTCGATTGCTTCCTTTATGTCAAGAGCTCTGCCTTTCGATTCGTGATGGATTATTTTAAGGTCCGACTCAATGTTGGTAAAGCTGTGCCCTGCGTCACACATATGTTCGCACACGGCTGAATGTGTTCCGTATCTTATCGCATTCCTATGTTCATTATAACGTGTGTCTACTCGCCTTCCACTCTGCCCGATGTAATTAGCTTGACAATCGGTGTCTTGGCACGTTATAGAATATACCCCTGACCTTGAATACGGGTCACGTTTATTTAGATTACTATTTAGGAGGTGCCTAGCGGTTGTGTTTTTCGTCGTGAAAGCTATCTTTATGCCTTGCTTTTTGAATAGGTTAGTGATTTTATATGTATTCGCATTCACATAGTTGAAACGCGCAAATTTTTTCTCATTACTGTCCGGTTTGGGAATCGTTTGATCTTTACTTTTATGTTTGGCTATAATTTGATTTATTTTGCTTGGCGAGAAGTTGTTTTCCTTAGCTATTTGCATAATAGTTCTTATTTCCTTATTATAGTTGTCTTTTGACATGGGTATGTTTAAAGCCCTGTGCACCATTGAGTTGAAACCCGCTAGTTTGTGCGTACTGGGGTGATTAGACTGATTGTCGATTGCATGCGAGGTTTGTGTTGCTTTCCGGAATATGGAATATGAAAGGTCGTTGTCTTTACGTTCAATAGTTATATCGAGATAATTTATTTTCCGGTCTATTTCGGATTCCTTAGTGAATTTGATAGAGTGGTGAAGGCTATTAATGGATTGGAGAATTGTTTCTTCGCTTGTTAGTTCAGTATCGTAGATGCAAATTACATCATCTACGTATCTTTTCCATATTACTATTCCCTTTGTTGAAGTATTTTCTAAGAACGCATTTTCTAGTGCATTGATGAAGATGTCAGCGATTAACCCACTTAGTGGCGATCCCATTGCTAGGCCTTCTCTCTGTGTGTATATTTTATTGTCGAATTGAAACACGTTTTGGTTGAGAACGACCCTCAGTAATCTCACAATCTCTTCAATTTCTTTTACCGAATTGTTGGATTTTAAGTTGTTTTCGATAGTGTTGATTGCTTCAATAATCGGAATATTGGTGTACATGTTAGTTACGTCGAAGGATACTAGCCTGAAGCTAGGTTTCATTTTTAGGGTGTTCAATGCTGTTACTAGTTCTGTTGTGTTCTTTACAGAGTTGTTTTTGTCGTTGGAAAGACGGCATTTTAAGATTTTTAGTAACTCTTTGCTGATTTTGTAATTAGGGGCATTCCTACAATTGACTATTGGTCTCATTGGGCATTCCTTTTTGTGTATTTTTGGTTGTCCCCTCAATGACGGTATTTTCGGGTTCATGTTTATTAGTTTTGATTTTTCGGCTTTGGTCAGTATGTATTCTGTTTCTTTTAGCGCACTTTTTATTTGTTTTTGGAATTTGTTGGTGGGGTCTTTTGTTAATTCCTTGATTTCGTTGTTGTTTAGGAATTCGACTGTTTTTTCAATGTATTCTGTTTTGTTCAAAATTACTGTAGTGTTTCCCTTATCTGCTTTTGTGATGATTAAGTCATGTTCTTTTATTTTTTGTTTCAACGACTTTATTTCTTTGAGTTGTTTGTTGTTTTGAATGTTATTGCTATCGCCCTCTCGTTTGAGGATTTTTTTGGCTTCGTTGGTGGCGAGATTTTTGGTTAATTCCCTGTCTTCTGCTGGGAGCTTGTGACTGGCTATCTCAATATCTGTGATCAACTGTTTTATATTGTGGTTCGTGTGTGCGTCTGTGCAGTTGTATTTCAAACCTTTGTCTAAAATATTCATTTCACCTTGAGAAAAGGTTACTTTCGTTCTGTTGTTTACTCTGCTGTGGAAATTGAATTCATTGTTATTCGTGTGTTGTTCGTTAGATTGATGGTTCTGTGTTTCTCCTAGTTTTCTTAATTTATTTTCTAGCGTTTCATGCTTCCTCGTTGCTCTGATTTTGATGGTGTCATGTAGGTGCTCGGTGAAGCTGTCCCATTGGGCTGCGTGCCAGAAATTACTTAGTTGCAATTGAATGTCGTATAATTGTTGGTTAATTTTTTGCTTTCTTATGTATGCAAATCTTAATTCGTTTTTTATCCAAAGCGCTTTGGCTTGTTTAGTTGAAATGATCGAGGCTGGTGTGTTCGGTACGGTTTTAATTGGTACGTATTTAGGTGTGAGGTTTAGTTCTATACATTTTTTGTTGAACCAAATTGACTTGTCTAAATTCATGAGTTTAAGCCTGAGTGATTTGAATTTCTTGGCTTCACGATTTGCCTGACTAGCCGTGAACATTGTGGTGTTTGAAGCCATATTTTCAGTGTTGCCTTAGTAAACAAGTGTTTAGTGCTTTTCAGTCGGTCAACACGAATGTACCCAAAAGAGATGGGTTATGCCCTAATCCTGAAATAAATTACATGAGATTAATAAAACACTAGGATGACCAGTTTCGATCGTCAAGCGATCATCATCAGATCCATTACACTTAGGCTATAAAATCTATGTTTGAAATACAGGTGAAAATATTTACAATATGTACAATTGACATAAAGGAAGCAATCGAGATACACCTAGCCAAACGAAACAATCCCAACAATCTAAATGAACACACGTTCATGGAGAGCTCCCCCCCTTCACGCTACTAAAAAACACACCCTGTCGGAAACAAAACACAATTTAGCGACACAGCCAAGCTAGATAAAAAAAAAGGGGGGGAAATTAGGGGTTTTTTAATAGGTAAATGTTATCTGGATCAGGTGTACGATGTACTTTTCTTCTGCAATAAACCAAGGCCCATATTCGCGGCAGTATTAAAGGTGCCGGGACATCCTCATAAGACCGTCAACGCTTAGTTCGAATGGGTTATGCTCCACGCGTGGCGAGGGCTAATCCACGGTCTTTAATAGTTGCAGACCCACCTCATTCAATAACATACATCTTATCTAGGTTGGCAACACCTCACATAAACACATCGCGATCACTCCCCACAGCACGTAGGGGTAGGGGGGAGAAGGGAGGGAAAAACCAGTCGTTAAGATAACCACCGCAGTCGACCGCACAGTGAGTTCTAGTAAGCACGAAAACTGCGAGTAGCTGTAATACGGAAGACAATCAGATAAGTAGTTAGCCTAAAATTTTATAGTTTAACCATAGTTTACAACCATATAATCTCTCTAAAGTACAATCTCCGGATAGCTATCACCATTTAGCATTTCACCTAACATATATACTGCATTTAGCATACACTGACAGTTGCAGTACCAATACTGCAACTAAATAATTGTACATATTGTAAATATTTTCACCTGTATTTCAAACATAGATTTTATAGCCTAAGTGTAATGGATCTGATGATGATCGCTTGACGATCGAAACTGGTCATCCTAGTGTTTTATTAATCTCATGTAATTTATTTCAGGATTAGGGCATAACCCATCTCTTTTGGGTACATTCGTGTTGACCGACTGAAAAGCACTAAACACTTGTTTACTAAGGCAACACTGAAAATATAGCTTCAAACTCCACAATGTTCACGGCTAGTCAGGCAAATCGTGAAGCCAAGAAATTCAAATCACTCAGGCTTAAACTCATGAATTTAGACAAGTCAATTTGGTTCAACAAAAAATGTATAGAACTAAACCTCACACCTAAATACGTACCAATTAAAACAGTACCGAACACACCAGCCTCGATCATTTCAACTAAACACGCCAAAGCGCTTTGGATAAAAAACGAATTAAGATTTGCATACATAAGAAAGCAAAAAATTAACCAACAATTATACGACATTCAATTGCAACTAAGTAATTTCTGGCACGCAGCCCAATGGGACAGCTTCACCGAGCACCTACATGACACCATCAAAATCAGAGCAACGAGGAAGCATGAAACGCTAGAAAATAAATTAAGAAAACTAGGAGAAACACAGAACCATCAATCTAACGAACAACACACGAATAACAATGAATTCAATTTCCACAGCAGAGTAAACAACAGAACGAACGTAACCTTTTCTCAAGGTGAAATGAATATTTTAGACAAAGGTTTGAAATACAACTGCACAGACGCACACACGAACCACAATATAAAACAGTTGATCACAGATATTGAGATAGCCAGTCACAAGCTCCCAGCAGAAGACAGGGAATTAACCAAAAATCTCGCCACCAACGAAGCCAAAAAAATCCTCAAACGAGAGGGCGATAGCAATAACATTCAAAACAACAAACAACTCAAAGAAATAAAGTCGTTGAAACAAAAAATAAAAGAACATGACTTAATCATCACAAAAGCAGATAAGGGAAACACTACAGTAATTTTGAACAAAACAGAATACATTGAAAAAACAGTCGAATTCCTAAACAACAACGAAATCAAGGAATTAACAAAAGACCCCACCAACAAATTCCAAAAACAAATAAAAAGTGCGCTAAAAGAAACAGAATACATACTGACCAAAGCCGAAAAATCAAAACTAATAAACATGAACCCGAAAATACCGTCATTGAGGGGACAACCAAAAATACACAAAAAGGAATGCCCAATGAGACCAATAGTCAATTGTAGGAATGCCCCTAATTACAAAATCAGCAAAGAGTTACTAAAAATCTTAAAATGCCGTCTTTCCAACGACAAAAACAACTCTGTAAAGAACACAACAGAACTAGTAACAGCATTGAACACCCTAAAAATGAAACCTAGCTTCAGGCTAGTATCCTTCGACGTATCTAACATGTACACCAATATTCCGAATATTGAAGCAATCAACACTATCGAAAACAACTTAAAATCCAACAATTCGGTAAAAGAAATTGAAGAGATTGTGAGATTACTGAGGGTCGTTCTCAACCAAAACGTGTTTCAATTCGACAATAAAATATACACACAGAGAGAAGGCCTAGCAATGGGATCGCCACTAAGTGGGTTAATCGCTGACATCTTCATCAATGCACTAGAAAATGCGTTCTTAGAAAATACTTCAACAAAGGGAATAGTAATATGGAAAAGATACGTAGATGATGTAATTTGCATCTACGATACTGAACTAACAAGCGAAGAAACAATTCTCCAATCCATTAATAGCCTTCACCACTCTATCAAATTCACTAAGGAATCCGAAATAGACCGGAAAATAAATTATCTCGATATAACTATTGAACGTAAAGACAACGACCTTTCATATTCCATATTCCGGAAAGCAACACAAACCTCGCATGCAATCGACAATCAGTCTAATCACCCCAGTACGCACAAACTAGCGGGTTTCAACTCAATGGTGCACAGGGCTTTAAACATACCCATGTCAAAAGACAACTATAATAAGGAAATAAGAACTATTATGCAAATAGCTAAGGAAAACAACTTCTCGCCAAGCAAAATAAATCAAATTATAGCCAAACATAAAAGTAAAGATCAAACGATTCCCAAACCGGACAGTAATGAGAAAAAATTTGCGCTTTTCAACTATGTGAATGCGAATACATATAAAATCACTAACCTATTCAAAAAGCAAGGCATAAAGATAGCTTTCACAACGAAAAACACAACCGCTAGGCACCTCCTAAATAGTAATCTAAATAAACATGACCCGTATTCAAGGTCAGGGGTATATTCTATAACGTGCCAAGACACCGATTGTCAAGCTAATTACATCGGGCAGAGTGGAAGGCGAGTAGACACACGTTATAATGAACATAGGAATGCGATAAGATACGGAACACATTCAGCCGTGTGCGAACATATGTGTGACGCAGGGCACAGCTTTACCAACATTGAGTCGGACCTTAAAATAATCCATCACGAATCGAAAGGCAGAGCTCTTGACATAAAGGAAGCAATCGAGATACACCTAGCCAAACGAAACAATCCCAACAATCTAAATGAACACACGTTCATGGAGAGCTCACCCCTCTTCACGCTACTAAAAAACACACCCTGTCGGAAACAAAACACAATTTAGCGACACAGCCAAGCTAGATAAAAAAAGGGGGGAAATTAGGGGGTTTTTAATAGGTAAATGTTATCTGGATCCTGTGTACGATGTACTTTTCTTCTGCAATAAACCAAGGCCCATATTCGCGGCAGTATTAAAGGTGCCGGGACGTCCTCATAAGACCGTCAACGCTTAGTTCGAATGGGTTATGCTCCACGCGTGGCGAGGGCTAATCCACGGTCTTTAATAGTTGCAGACCCACCTCATTCAATAACATACATCTTATCTAGGTTGGCAACACCTCACATAAACACATCGCGATCACTCCCCACAGCACGTAGGGGTAGGGGGGAGAAGGGAGGGAAAAACCAGTCGTTAAGATAACCACCGCAGTCGACCGCACAGTGAGTTCTAGTAAGCACGAAAACTGCGAGTAGCTGTAATACGGAAGACAATCAGATAAATAGTTAGCCTAAAATTTTATAGTTTAACCATAGTTTACAACCATGAAATCTCTCTAAAGTACAATCTCCGGATAGCTATCACCATTTAGCATTTCACCTAACATATATACTGCATTTAGCATACACTGACAGTTGCAGTACCAATACTGCAACTAAATAATTGTACATATTGTAAATATTTTCACCTGTATTTCAAACATAGATTTTATAGCCTAAGTGTAATGGATCTGATGATGATCGCTTGACGATCGAAACTGGTCATCCTAGTGTTTTATTAATCTCATGTAATTTATTTCAGGATTAGGGCATAACCCATCTCTTTTGGGTACATTCGTGTTGACCGACTGAAAAGCACTAAACACTTGTTGTAATAATATAATAAATTTAAACTCAAGAACTCAACTGGTCCCACATTGGAGTGACATACATAATAATTTAACATGTAATAATAAACCTTTGAAAGTCAAACGTGGAAAAGTCTTTTGAGGAACAACTACCACCATCTTGGCTAAAAACAATGTAGGTGAAGGCTACATCGGAATTGGTTGGTAGCCAAACCAGAGCCAGGAACAAGTCGGAGTGATTTAAATCACTGAAATGTATATAAAAATATATAATAAGAGTTTTAAACATAACATTGCAACATACATTGCAACACACAACATTAAATCTCTCTTAAAAATGGGATGGTATAAAAGTTTTACGGATGATTTAGACAAGCAAAACATATTAATTGTGGGGCTCCGAGAGAAGGGAAATTAATCAGAACAACCATTCAAATCTCAAGGATATATGATGGGTTAAACCAACGTGTTACCTTTTCCAGAAGATTCATGTACGTTGCACTGGGTTGAAAGTGACATCTGTAATCAGTACGAATTATATGTATTCTTTGGTTTTCCTTGTTCTTTGTCCATAACATGTATTTTTTATATTCTTTTCTGTTTGGTCAAAAATATAAAAACAATAAAGGCTTGTTAGTAGCAAGATTTTTAATATTAAATGTTAATTATCATCGCAAGCCCACAACTGCACTACCAGTATACACAACAGCATTCAAACGCATTTGTAATGGAGTCGATTGTGCCATGACATAACCTTATCTTTGAACACAAGAGGTGTCAAAAGCAAACAGTTGAACATTGGTGTGCATGTGTTAACTGTAATATACACTGAAATACCCTTTACAGAATAATACTCTTTGACTACTGTCGAATGGGAACATAAGTTCTTGTTAAAAAAAAAATTGTATTGAAAAGTGGATAAATTTGTAACAATTGTGAATAATAATCTGCGTCTAGCAATAAATGCTCGAATGATGATTAACATTCAACCTATCATGACACACTAACTCTCCACAAAGCTAACATATAAAGTAAATTCAAAATACCAATAATTAATAAGACATCAAATCTACTTGCATAAATCCCAACAAAGATGAACATTAAGAAATACTCCTCCACACAACACATCATTTTACCTCAATAAAATAATTCATCATCATCATCATCATCTTGCACAGTTTCCATCCACTGGCCGTGTCTATTATAGTTAGTTATTGTTGTTTTAAAGCGCGGAACTACAAGGTCATCTGCCCCAAACTGGCCGGGTCTGTTTGGAACACAATCCTCTCCAGCGTCTTCTGTCTTCCCACCATCACTCAGCCTCCACCCTTGTCCAGTCTTCTCCTATCTTCTTCACGCTTTCTTCCACCCCCTTCAGCCACCTGTCTCTCGGTCTCTTTCCTTCCCACTTCGTCTCGTGGATCCTCCTGGGTATCCTCTTCTCCTCCATTCGTTTTACATGTCCATACCATCTAAGTCTAGATTTCTCTATACCATCCTGTAATGGTTCCTCCTTCATTAATTCTCTGGTCCTCTCATTTCTTATTCTGTCCATCTTTGTAGCTCCAATACTGCTTCTCAAGAACCTCATCTCACTGGCCTGTATTTTGCTCTTCTCCCTTCCTTTCATAACCCAGGTCTCCGAGGCATACGTCAGGATAGGGACATAGTACGTCCGATATATGATCTTTTTTGCTGTTCTGAGGGACATTCTTGCTCCATATCATGCTTCTTACACTCCTCCGGAATGCTTCTGCCTGTCTCCCCCGCTCATTTATTTCTCTATCGTTTCTTCCATTATCTTGTATCAGGCTTCCCAGATACTTGAAATTCTCCACTTTCTTCAGCTGTTCCCCACCAATTGTTATTCCCGTTGTGGTTCTTTCCTTCTTCCTTGTTATGATCACCATCTCACTCTTATTTATGCTAAATTTCATCCCATATCCTTGTATTATTCCTTCCCACACGTCCAACTGTTCCTGTACCTCCTCCTCCTTGTTTCCCCAAATCATCAAATCATCTGCAAACACCATTGCTTTCATCTTTCCTTCCCCAATTACTTGTGCCACTCGGGTCATTATGTCATCCATCACCACAATGAAAAGTAACGGTGACAGTGCACTTCCTTGTTTCAGTCCGTTTCTCTGTTCCAACCAGTCTGATCTCTCTCCTCCCACTTTCACACAGCTCACGCTTCCCTTGTACATCTCCTTTATCCTCTTTATAGTCCATTTCTCTACTCTATCCTCCAAGGACATCCATACTTTGTTTCTGCATACACTGTCATATGCTTTCTCAATGTCCAGGAAGGCCATCAGTAGATCTGTTCCATACTCACAGTGCTGTTCTTGTAACTGCCTTACAGCAAAAATCAAATCCACTGTGGACCTTCCTGCTCTGAAGCCATGTTGTTCTTCCCTCATCCCTCCTTCTATCCTTGTCCTAATTCTCTTTTCCAAAACTTTCTCGAAGATCTTTGCACAATGACTCATCAGTGTTATTCCCCGATAGTTTCTGCAATCTGTTCTACTACCTTTCTTGAAGATCGGGACAATTATTCCTTTTTTCCAGTCCTCTGGGGTCTTCCTTTCCTTCCATGCTGTCCTCATCACTCGGTACAACCACTGTATCCCCACCTCTCCTGCTGCTCTCACCATCTCCAAACTCAACTCATCCACACCCGGGGCCTTCCCTCCTTTCATCTTGTTCACTGCATCTTCCACTTCTTTCCATGTTAAGTCCTTTTCTGTTTGCAGTTCATCTTCCTCTTCCCCAATTTCTTCCTCCTCACCATCTTTTCCATTTGGGTTCAGAAGTTCTTCAAAATATTCTTTCCACATTTTCTTCAGTTCTTCCCTATTTTCTATCTCTTGTCCCCTTTTGTTCACCATTCTAACATAATCCGTAGGATCCTTCCGCCTCTTATTTTTTACCATCCCATACAGGACCTTTTTTGTACCTTCACTATCCTCCTTAATCATCTTTGTCCACTCTTCCATCCACATTCTTCTCTCCTCAGCCACTACTCTCTTTGCCTCTTTCTTTCTTTCTTTCTTTCTTTCTTTCTATCTTTCCTGGTACTGTTCCCTTGTCTCTACCGTCCTATTTTGATACCACCTCCTAAAGGCTCTATTCTTTTCCCTTACTATATCTTTTGTCTTCTCATTCCACCATGGTGTTTCCTTCCACCTCTTCCTACTGCTTGTCCTCCCACATACTGCTTCTGCTTCACCTACAGCAAAAATCAAATCCACTGTGGACCTTCCTGCTCTGAAGCCATGTTGTTCTTCCCTCATCCCTCCTTCTATCCTTGTCCTAATTCTCCTTTCCAAAACTTTCTCAAACATCTTTGCACAATGACTCATCAGTGTTATTCTTCTTAAATCTAGCCCATTCCTCTTCCACCCCTCTTTCTTCATCTGTTGGAATTCCTTCCTTTACCATTTTGCGGTACTCAACCCTTCTATCTCCTTCTTTCAGTTTCCATATCCTTATACGTCTTTCCTGGTTCTCAGTCCCTTTCTTCTCCTTAGTCCCTCTCAGGTTCATTACCAGCAATCGATGGTTGCTATCCAGGTTCTCCGATGGTATAACCTTGATGGCCGTTGTGTTCTTATTTAATTCTTTCTCATACAGTATATAGTCGACCACCGACTTCCTGGTCAAGTCATGTGATTGTGTGGCTCTCTCTTTTCTTGAAACAGGAGTTCCCAACTAGCAGGCTGTTACTAAATAATTCCTTAAAATCTGTAACATGGTGTTTCAGAGGGTGGGAACATTGTAATTGAACAAATTCAGTCACAGAATATATTTTTTGAATTTTTTGTGCACTTAATGATGTACATTATAAAACATTGTATTTTGTAACATCTGACAGGCATGTGGTTTGGTCAAGAACTTGGCATTGATGACTCACATTACGACAGAAGTGGAAGAAGATGTTATCTCCCGTATTGCTTTCAACTGTGGGGTTGAAGATATCAATCTCCTGGGAGGAGAGGAGATAAACAGCAAGCGTGTCTATCTGGTCTTCTTGAATGGTGAGGAACATATTCATATGTTTATCTATATGCTATTTCTTCTGGTGTCTTAATAGATTTTTGTTTCCATATTTTGAAATAAAAAATAATAATTTTCTTCTGCTGTTGCTGACATTGGAATGAAAAGCCGAAAGAATGTTCTTGCACACAGGATCCTCGTGGCCACCTGTAATTCCAGGCAAATTATAAAATAAATGAACATCTAACCATATAAATTTGTAAAATATGCAACACTTGAGCTAAATTTAGAAGAAAATGGACCGACCATCTTTGATTTATATGCATGTGGATTAACGGTTGAATAGTATCACTACCAACTTTAGAGTGGCGTAAGCAGTGGCACTTCCAATGATTCGGAGAAGGTTAGGACGTACTCTGCAGGCGACGCGCAGTTCCTTTGGTACTGGGGGAACTGTGAGAAATGGGCGACCAGTAACCGAATTGAAAGTGGGAATCAAGAATGTCATGACCCTGACAGGCAAGGTGGAGGAGGTGGTAGACTTCATGGAGAGGGAGAATTGAGGAAAGGATATACATTATACTGGAGTGGTGGCCAAGAGGCAAAAAATGGTGTGGGACTGATAACCTCGAAACAACTGGAGGAGTATGTTGAAGTGGTAGAGTGTGTGAGTGACAGAATAATGAAAATTAGAATGAAGATGAAGGATGACGTGATGGACTTCATACAAGTGTATGCACCTCAGACTGAAAACAGAGAAGAAGATATTGAAGTATTCCTGGAGATGTAGAAAGAGTAATTTCAGATGTAGAAGTGGTGATCATGGGAGATATGAATGCACAAGTCGGAAACGAGAGGCAAGGAAAGGAAGAAGTCATTGGACCATATGGATATGGGAAAAAGAACCGGGAAGGAGAGGAACTTGTAAACTTTTGTGAAAGGAATGGACTGATAGTGGGTAATTCATGGTTTCGGAAGAAAAACAGCAGGAAAATTACGAGATATGGGTGGGGTGATAGAAGAACAAAATGAGTAATTGACTACTTTCTGGTGGAAAGGACTAATCGCAGAAAGCTGATAGATGTGACAGCTTTACCAGGGGAAGCATTTGATGGGGACCATAGAGATGTGGTGGCAAAATTTAGATGGGGAAAATTGGAAAACCTAAAGGAGATCAGAGAAAGTAAAATAAAAGTATGGAAATTGAAAGACAAAACTGTACAGGAAGATTTTCAGGAGAGATTGAAGCAACAAATCCCAGTTACTGAAGCGGAAAACGTAGAAGAGGAATGGTCCCACTTTAAAAAGGCATTTGCTGGTGCAGCAGAGAGTGCTTGTGGTAGGACATCAACAAGAGTGAAAGAGAAGGAGACACCGTGGTGGAATGAGGAAGTGAGGAAAGCAGTGAAAGAAAAGAAGTCTGCATGGAAAGAATGGAATCGAGTTCAAACAGAATAAAGCAAAAGGAAGTATCATGACAGCAAACGGAGGTGTAAGAAAGTGGTAGGAGAAGAAAAGTTCGGAAAAATTTACACGGAGAATGGAAACAGATGTAAGTGGCAGTAAGAGGATGCTGTATGGACTTCTAAGAGGTAAGAGGAAAGAAAGAGTTACTACAAAGCTGTTAACACACCCAGAAGAGATAAAGGGACGATGGAAGGAGTATTTCGATAAGCTATTGAATGTGAACAATTGTACAGGTGAGATGGAAGTGACACAGCCTGACGACTCTACAACAGAAGATGATATAACAATGCTGGAGGTGGAATTAGCAGTACAGAAAATGAAGATGGGAAAAGCAACAGGGGTGGATGAAATCAGTGTAGAAATGATAAAGGCTGCTGGACCTGTTGGTATGCAATGGTTGTATCGACTGCTAAAGTGTGTGTGGAAACGGAAATGTGTACCAGAAGACTGGGAGAAAGGACTAATAATACCAGTGTTTAAGAAGGGGGACAAGAAGGTATGTGATAACTATAGAGGGATCACCCTCATATCACAGATAGTAAAAATATTAGAAAGGATATTAGTAAGAAGGAGAATGAGAAGAAAGGTGGAAGGAGAGTTGCAAGAGGAACAGTAAGGCTTCAGGAGTGGAAGATCCACTGTGGACCCAATCTTTAGCTTGAGGCAGGTGATGGAAAAGAACTGGGAATATGGAGAGGATTTGGTCATGACTTTCATAGATCTAGAAAAGGCATATGATAGTGTCCCCAGAGAGAAGGTATGGGAAACCATGGTTAAGTAGAGACTGGGAAGAGAAATGTTGGAAATGGTGCAAGCAATGTACAACAACTGTGTTAGCAAGGTACTGACCCCAGTTTGAAAGACAGATTGGTTTAGGAACAAGACTGGACTAAGACAGGGAAGTGTGCTGTCACCTCTTTTGTTCATAATCTTCTCCTGTTCTTTCTTATGGCTAGCCCGGATTCCAATCCATCAGCTTCCTTGCGTTCCAATATAGTTGTGTGAGGTTTCCAGAAGTTCTAGCAGTCACATCAAGTTTGTTGCAATGTAGCAGGTGCCCCTTATCCATTTTACTTCCAGGTTCGTGACAAAGTGTGCATTCTTCAGATCTCAGGATGTTGATTCGTTTCAGATGAGCTGCAAGGCAGTCGTGGCCAGTGTTAAGTCTGAAGAAGGCTACAGCTTCTCTTCTTGGTGTTAATTTATATTGATCCCATTTAGCATCAATGTCTTTCCATAATTTGGTTTCTGCTGTTTTCTTTGCCATTTCTTCATACCTGTTTTTGATAGTATTCTTTAAGATCCTTTTTGCTGACATAAAATCAGTCTGACTGATAGGTTGTTGTAGTGTGGTACCTTTTTTTGCTAATCTGTCTGCCTCTTCATTTCCTACTATTCCAACATGAGAAGGGATCCACTGAAATGAGATATGTTTGTGGAGTCTTCGAAGGGTTTTTATCATACAAAAAATTTCTTTCAGTTCTTTATTTTGGGGCTTATAATTTGACGAGATGGCTTGGATGGCTGCTTTTGAATCTGTAATGATAACGCATTTTTGATAATCAATGTTTCTGCCTAATAACTGATGGAGTGCATGTGAAATTGCTCTTATCTCAGCATCAAAGTTTGTTTTGTTTTGGCCTACTGGGAAGTAGAGTGAGAAGAGAGATGAATGTATTCCTGCTCCAGTTCTATTTTCTTTGTCTTGTGAGCCATCTGTAAATATTTTTAGCCATTGATTAGATGGATATCTTTCTTCTATTGTACAGAGGGCCAGTTGTTTTAGATCTTGTGGTGAAGAGTCTTTCTTGCAGACCTCTTCTAACAAAGTAAGATCTGTAGTCACTTGTATATATTCAATGGGGTTGACTGGCACACAGAGTGGTTCAAGTTTTATTTGCAGATTGCTCTTATTGATGTATTATTTGGCAAGACTTAAGGGATCTTTTTGTGTTTTAAGATTGGGGCTAGAAACTGGTTTTTTGATCCATGTCATTTGAGGTAGTCTTTGTATACTGAGATATGCATTGGCTGTTTGATGTTTCATCTCTTCTTCTATTGGTAAGTTGTGGGTATATAATTGCAAGGCGGTTATAGGTGTGGTTTTTATTGCACCTGTTATGATTCGTAGGGCATTATTCTGACACCTCTCGAGGCGAGCAATGTTTGACTTGGGTGATGTAGAGAGTACTTCACTGCCATATTTTATGATAGGTTTGATGTAAGTATTGTAGATTTTGTTGAGTGTGTCTTGAGTGCTCTCCCAAGTAGCTCCTGCTAGTCTCTTCAGTAATTTCATTCGTTTGCTTACCTTATCCTCCACATGTTTTATGTGTTTGGCCCAGTTCAGCTTCTTGTCCATGATGATACCTAGGTACTTTGTACTTTCACTTTTTGGAAGGTCTTGATTACTAAATTTGAGACTAAAAGTTGGATTGTGGTGTCTCAGGGAGAAAAACTGGTATACTGTTTTGGAAGTATTGATTTCCATATTATTGTTTTCAGTCCAGTTTTTTGAGTTTTATAAGTGCCTGGTTCATTCTGTGTTCAAGAAGCATTTGCTGATTTGGGCTGTTACGTGCTGTGGTCCAAATGATAACATCGTCTGCAAACATGCTGATATTCACATTACCTACTTTCTTTATTGTTTTTGGAAGATCGTTGATGTACACATTGAATAAAGTTGTGCTTGATACAGCTCCTTGTGGGAGGCCTAGTTTTGATTGCTTGCAACCTGAAGTTTTGTTGTTGTAACGAACATTGATCATTCTTTGTGAAAGGAATCTTGAAAACCAGTTTAACATACATCCATTTACTTTGAAGTTGATAAGTTTCTTTAGCAGCATGTTTCGCCATACAGTATCATAGGCTCCTTTGAAATCGATGAAAACTGCAAGAACACTTTCCCTTTTGTTAAAGGCTTCTTTAACAGCTTGTGTAAATCTCATTATTTGGTGGGAGGAGGACCTGTTTTGTCTAAACCCTGCTTGTTCTTCAGATAGAAGAGATTTTGTTTCTAAGTACCAATTGAGTCTATTTGTAATCATCCTTTCTAGAATTTTTACCAGAATGGAGGTAAGTGCTATAGGTCGGCACGAGGGGACTTGGTTTTTTGGCTTGCCTGGTTTTAAGATTGGAATGATTGTTGCTTTGGTCCAGTCTTTAGGTAGGTTATCATTTGATGTCCAAAATTTGTTGAATATGTGTAGCAGGATGTTGAGAGCAGTGTTTGTTCATAATAGTAAGGGATGAAATTGTAAAGGAAACAAAGGAAGCATATGGACATAAATAAATGAAGTTACTGTTATTTGCAGATGATATTGTGGTCTGGGGAAGGAACACCGAAGAAGTGCAAAAACAACTAGATGCACTGAACGAAAATATTCAGAAGTATGGCCTGAAAATCAGTATAGAGAAAAGCAAGACCATGGTGATGACAAGAGGGGAAAGACAAGAAAAGGGCACTGTGAAAATTGGAAGTCAGAGTTTGGAAATTGTGGACACGTTCAAATACCTAGGAAGTGAATTGGTGCAAACTGGTAGGTTGGACATGGAGATTGGCAGGAGGGTACAGCAGAACAATGCATTCTATCAAAGTGTAAGAAAACTTGTTTGGGATAAGGAAGTACCAAGGAAAAGCAAGGAGGTAATGTATAAAGTGTACTATGTACCCATATTAGCTTATGCAGTTGAGACTTGGACATGACAAGCAGGCAAGAGAGTAGAATCCAAGCCAGTGAAATAAAATTCCTAAGAAGTATGATAGGAAAGACAGAGTGAGGAATGAAGATGTTAGGAAGGAAGTCGGGATGGTAAAACTAAATGAGAAAATTGAGAAGAATAAACTAAGGTGGTTTGGACATGTAAAGAGGATGGAGGAAAATAGAATACCAAGACAGATGCAGGAGGCAAAGTGCAAGGGTAAGAGAGCAAGAGGAAGACCTAGAACAAGGTGGATCGATTCAGTGAAGAACAGCGTAAGAAAAAGAAATCTGGACTGGGACAAGATCGTGGAAGAAGAATTGTGGAAGGAAAGTGGAGAAGTGCCATAAATACCCCGACCCGGCAGGAGCTGGATAAGGGGAATTGATGATGATGATGATGATGATGATGATGAAGCAGTGAATAAATTTAATAGTTTCTTCCCTACTCAAACGTAATTAATTAATTTTGATCTTTATACTTTACAGGTAATATACTAGGAGTGGTACAAAACTACATGCGCTTGGTGAAAACCTTTAGGCAACTGCGACGTCATGGTGTTTTCAATGGTTTCATCTCCATCTACCCAAATCACCAACTTCGCTGTGTGTACATCAGCTCGGACAGTGGTCGATTATGCAGGTACCAGTCAATACGATGACACATTACATACTGTGGAATGCTCAATATTAAGTAGTGTACAATATTTTTATCTATTGTTTATCCATTACCCTATGCTTTTCTTTTCTAGACCATATATAATTGTAGATAAAGGCAGGCCTCTAGTCAAGCAAAAGCACATTAATGAACTCCTTCAGGGGGTACGGAACTTCGAAGACTTTCTCAGTGATGGTGAGTACTTGAAATATACACAGTATTGCATAATGAATAAATAATCCTGATTAATCATGGCTCATTTTTAGCAAGTCTACTTTCCCACAACTGTATTAATGACAGTTGGAAGCTTTCAACTATTAAGATGAGTATTGAGCTTACCACCTTAAATGAGTTACTAAGGGCTGGATGCACCAATCTCGTTCACCTTATCCAAAATAGGTGAATGTTAGAACACTGTAAAATGTTCACCTCGGTGAAATTCAACCTTCGGAGTACCATTCTTTACCACGGTCAGCTTTGATTGATTAGCTGGCAGACAGTAACCATAAGCGTGTGTTGAATGCACCCAACACATTTCCACTTCGCTTTTGTTCACCACATGCATCGCATGGTCTGAGCACGGTCTCAGATTTCTAATACAGTATAACCCCGATTTAGCGTGACCTCGATTTAGCATAAACCCGCATTTAACGGAAGAAATTTCAATTTTATATTCTATTTAACGTAATTCGCGTTACGCCAAAACCCGCATTTAGCGTTAGGAAATGTTAAAATTCGCGAGTATTTATTTCGATTCGTTATGGTTATGCGACATTAAGAACCTATGAAAAAGATGTTATAAGCTCGTTAAGGATGATTCAAGGCAGAAAAGGAACTCCAGCATTTATATTGGATACGATCGATCATCTTCCATATCGATTCCTCGCTACATGTACGAGCGAGTTCGATCTTACCCGACCGCGGCTGAAGACACAATGTAGGCCTAAAGCGTGCTAACAGTCACGCTGGCACCGCATCGCATGCTTGCGCGAGGTCTGTCCGAGTTTGTACGTTCGTAGCGGCACTACAGTATAGTGTCAGTTTACGGAAGTTTGCATCAGTTCGTGTGTTATGGTTATGCGACATTAAGAGCCTATGAAAAAGGCATCATAAGCTCGTTAAGGATGATTCAAGGCAGAATTTAGAGCGCAGATGCGTAGTGATCGATACGATCGATATCTTCCATATCGATTCCTCGCTACATGCCCGAGCGAGCTCGAACTTAGCCAAGCGCGGCCGAAACGTGCTAACACCCACGCGTCGCTGCTTTACATGCTTGCACACGGCCGAGCTCTGAAGCGACGCAATACGTAAAGACGAAATAATTGAGATTCGAGAAGACTGAACTGCGTTTCTCTGCGATGTAACAGTAGGCCTACTTGCGCAATCTTCGAAGCATACGAGCATGTTGGCGCGAGTGGTATAGCACAGATTTCCTTATCTTCAAAGCCCAAACAATACAAGAGGAATGCACTTCATACTCGGAACCTACCCTGCCTTTGCCAACAGCTGATCTGTGAGTTGTGAAGGGTGGACAGCGTATTGTAAACAGCGATTATTGCCGAATGGCGCTGACTTGCGCGACACCGAGAGCGTGTTTGTTTGATGCTCTTCATGCAGTCAACAAGTCATGGGAGTAAGACACCGCTACTACGCTCGTACATAAGCAAGGGCAAGTTAGACGTCGATAAAGTCGATTATGATTTAAGACATGGAAGCAAAGAAGAAATAGCACGGAATTTGACTGTTGGTTAGGAAAACGGAAATCCAGTTGATATCGAGTGCGGGAGTGATGCTACGGAAATCCCGAAAATTTCACACAGTCAAGCTAGTGTTTCTAGTTACACTTATCTCTTAATAGAAAAACGAGATGAATTTTAGTTCTCATATAATGTTTTTTCTGAAATGTGCAATCGAAAGTTAGAATAAACGATCTAAGAAACAGTTTTGTTTTTTCTAGGCTTAACAAAAATAACTGCGGATAATTCGTGGTTTTATTCACGGAAGTTCGTGCATTAATTACCGCGAATTATCGAGAGTGCACTGACTTTTTTTGTTGTTAAATATTAATGTAGGCATAATCCACATAGGCCTACCTCTAGCCTAGCATGTCTTATAAGACACTACAATCAAGTGTTATAATTATTATTTTCCATGTTCAAGCCTATTTCTATATTTTAACCAATAGTTTTGTTTTTCTAGGCTTAACAAAAATAACTGTGGATAATTCGCGGTTTTCGATTATTTGCAGAAGTTAGCGCATTAATTACTGCGAATTAACGAGAGTGCACTGTATGTGGAGAGAGTGCTGCAGTTAGTGATGAAACCAATCGAAACCTCGATTTAAGGAACCCCCCCCCCCCATTTAAGGTTAAAAAATACCGTTCCCTAGAAAAACCTCCATAGATATAACTCAGCCAGATGAAGGTCAGTTATGGATTTTATGGGTTTCACTTTTATTTCATGCTGTCCATCTTCTCAAACATAGGTCTGTACTCCCTTATCATTGGTTCAACAGGTGGTGATAGGAGTGTGGTGGTGATGATTTGCAGGCAAGAACTAATATTAAGTAAAACAAACCTAAACTTACTATTAAGTTAAGATGTATTAAGCAGTAACACAACCAGCCTCCGTGGCTTAGGCGGCAGCACGCCGGCCTCTCACCGCTGGGTCCGTGGTTCAAATCCCGGTCACTCCATGTGAGATCTGTGCTGGACAAAACGGAGGCAGACAGGTTTTTCTCCGGGTACTCCGTTTTTCCCTGTCAAAAATTTCATTCCAGCAACACTCTCCACTATCATTTCATCTGTCATGCATTTAATCATTGCCTCAGAGGAGTGCGTCAGGCCTCGGCAGCCGGCACAGTTCATATCCTCGCCGCTAGATGGGGGCTTCATTCATTCCATTCCTGACCCAGTCGGAGACTGGAAACAGGCTGTGGATTTTCATTTCAAGCAGTAACACACACGTACAATTAAAGGAATTAAAAGAAGTAAACTTAAGGGGAGCGTGATGGCGCAGTGGCTTAGCTGCTCGTCTTTCACCCGGACGGCCGGTGTTCGAATCCCGGTGACAGTGGGTTGGAATTTTCACCTGAAAAATCACGTGGTGTCAGGAAGGGCATCCGGCCTTAAATCCCCGGCCAAAACCAAAATGAGCCTGGTTGGCTCCGGCGACCCCGATTAATTGGGAAAAGCCGAAGGAAGAAAGAAAAGAAGTAAACTTAAGATCATAGACAGGTACATAGTGATGTGCTTGTGCTAGAAGATCACAAGGATTGTCTAGCAGCCAGAGTTGTTGCTTTCTTAGCAACTGAATCCACATGCTTTCATCTGAGCAACACCCTAGCCAACCATGAACTAAACATATATTTTGAAGGTAAACGTCTGTTCCATAACAAATACCCAAAGTACCTTGGAGTTACACTTGACAGAACGCTGTCATTTAAACAGCATCAAACAAAGACTTCAGCCAAACTTTCCTCCTTTCTCTGCTAGAAAGTGCTATAGTGTCAAGGAGCTTAGATATCTAACCTCCTTGACTTTCATAGTGCTCCAAGGAACAACAACAACAAAAATTCAACATGCAAGCTCTGGGTGACAAATAACAAAGCTTGCACCCGAGGCCATTCAATATTATTATTAGTGACAGAATAACCATGGTACATATCCCATAACCCATAACATAATCCATAGAAATCATGGCACGTTGGATTGCTATAACCCAACATGCTCCCCTCGATTCATTGTGCCACTCGAAACTTTTTTGCAGCAATATTCATGTTTCTATATTTTCTGTGTCTCGGACAAAATGTTTGCCTACATTTCTTATAGGTAAGTAGGATATCTCTACTTTCCCTTCACTTTGCACTTCTTGTATAAAGTGGTGGGTGTTTCACATCAATGTATTTTGTGCGGCTAAGAAACACCATATCTGTAAAAAGTCTCTGTGCTCCTTGATTATCACCAAATATAAGAACATGTGCTTTTTTGTTTGACGTATGGTATTGCATCTTTCAACCTAATTTAGCTTGTTCAGAATAATCATTAAAATTATGTTAAATATCGCTTCTTGATCCGCAAGGTCCCACTCACTAGCATGTGGTTTTATCAGGCCATAAATCTCCCCAGTCACATAATCCCAAGCATCAATCGTAGTTAATGAATTTTCACCATGTATTTTCCAAGTATCAAAATTGGTACTTCACAACTTACTGTACTCATTCACTGACTCCAGTTTGTTATCAATTCCTTATTGTTTGACCTTTCAGAGTTAGATGTATTAAGCGGTAACATACATATGAGGGTTGGGGCAAAAGTCATGGCAACTTTTTTTTTCTTGTAGGTATGTGAACAGATCACAAACGTATATGTGACGTGTGGACGTTCTGCAGGCATAGTGTGTATGCAGAACAACAGATGGCTCTGTGATAGCTGGTAGTAGCACAGCGAGGGCTGTGAAATCAGTCAGTTGGTGAGTGTCGTGAGAGATGGAAGTAACCCTTGTTGAGCAGCGCACTTACATCAAAATAACCGTTCTCCAAGGGAGAAATGAGAAGGAATGTTACAGTGAATTAGTGGAAGCCGTTGGGAATAATGCCATACGATACCATACAGTAGCACGGCGGGTAGGAAAGTTTCAGCAAGGACGTGTGTCAACCAGTGATGAGCAATGTTCGGGACGACCTGTCAGTGTATGGACCGACGTGGCATGTGCCGTCATCGAGCAGCTTCTGGATGAAGACAGACGATGGACGCTACTGGAGTTAGAAAGGGCAAGTGGCATCGAGAAAATGAGCTGCAACTCTGGCATCGCGGTGGGTACCGCATGCACCGACGGACGTTCAAAGTTTGGTGCGCTATGCAATATGCTCCGACCACCTAGCACGCTGGCAACAGGACGGTGATCAATTCTTGTCACGAATAATCGCCATCGATGGATTTTGGGCCAGGGCATACGAACCAGAACTGAAACGTCAGTCCGCGGAGTGGCGACATGCTGGATCACCAAGGAGGCAGAATCCTTCCCCAGTCGAATTGATGGTGATCGTCGCGTATGACATCAGGGGTGTCATTGTTTGCCACTTTGTTCTACATGGCAGAACAGTGACCGCACAGTACTACAGGGACTTCCTGGTGCGACAGGTACGACGTGGCGTTCGGGAGAAACGTCCGGATCTTGTGGACAGTGCAATAATCCTGCACGACAATGCAAAACCACATAAAGCAGGGTGTGTAGGGCAGCTACTGCAACGTTGGGGATGGGAAGAATTGGAGAACCCACCGTACTCTCCCGACATTTCGCCCTGTGATTTTGATCTCATTCGAAAGATTAAGGAACCACTATGTGGTAGGTGGTTTGCAACACAAGAGAACATTGCTAATGCTGTGCGCCAACAGGTGACCCGATTCATACATGATGCGGCAAATGCTGAGGCAGATGGTATTCAGTGCCTCCCAAATCGTTGGCAGCGTGTGGTGACAGTAGCAGGGGACTACTTTGAGGGTCTTTAGGCCCAGGATTGCCATGTCAACTGTATGTGTACTGTGTTATCATTCTTTTGCACCATGAAGGCCATATTGCCCTGTATACTGCCATAATAAATTCAATTAGTGTGTTACAATATTTCAGTGCTATTCATTGTCCACACATGTAGTTAACACCTTGTCCTGTCGTCTGTATATGTCACATTTTCCAACCGGACTGGTATCTTCATGAAAAAAAAAAATAGTTGCCATGACTTTTGCCCGAACCCTCGTATAAGAACTGAATTAGGAGAAATAAACTTAAGATCATAGACAAGTACATTTATTGTTATTAACCATCACAAAAACAGTACAACACATTCCTTTTATCATTAAAGCACACGTTGCGTAGTGATAGAGAATAACTACATACTCCATATTCGATAGAGATCATGGTACAATGGATTGCTGTAACTGAACAAATGATGAATTAAATATAATAAATAAGTTACTGTTACATTTTCATTGCAATTTACACTGTTTAATGTTGAAGCACATCCTGGGATCAATTGTATTGAAGTTGTAGCGGTCCTCCTGGTACAATTATTAAATGCTACCTTTTGTAATCCCACCACTTGGGATGAGTGGAGGGAGCCCTAATCTCAGAGGTCCGGAAAGAGGAATACAGGCTGTCGAGAGATTGTCCCTAACTAAAAGAGATTTATTGTCACACACACTTATATTCTATTAGAAGTAATACAAAGAAAAGAACCTTAACCTACGTTGCACTCATTTACTTTTAATTTTAATTTAATTTGGTATTTAATTATCCTGCTTTACATGTCGGTATGTTTCCTGGAACATTTACTACGAAGACTCAACGACAAAAATGAATACTGCTTAAGCAAGGCGCAAAACTTAACCTAACCTGAAAAGGAAAACTCATTCACTTGGCCGGCAAACTCACTCACACCATACTCTGAACTAATATTGGTCAAACAGAAATTAACAAATGAAACACCCAACAAGATTGAAAAACACCCCCCCTCCTCCGAATGAAATAAAATATTAGAACACCAAAACTGAACAAGAGGTAAACGCTCCACGCGTCTGAATAGTAGAATAATTGAAACTGGCGGCAGGGGTTAAAGGCTAACTTCACTTCAGAATGACACATCTGTCATTACAGAAATCCCGCACAAAAACACAAAAGATCTCTCTCTCTCAAATATTTAACTGAACACACATTATAGGAGGTTATCGCCCCGGCAAGGACATATAAATTGAAATGCACTAAGCTTCTTGCCGGCGGTCAAACGAACCTACTTCACATACGTTTAGATCTTACAAACTTGACGCCTAACACTACATTTCACCACTAACGCACACAACATTTAGGTCTTATAAACTTGACCCCTAACTCTTACATAACCACAAAAAACCCTTGAAGGCAAATATCATCATCATCATCATCATCATCATCATCATTTCCCCTTATCCAGCTCCTGCCGGTTCGGGGTATTTATGGCACTTCTCCACTTTCCTCTCTCCTTCCACCATTCTTCTTCCACGATCTTGTCCCAGTCCAGATTTCTTTTTCTTACGCTGTTCTTCACTGAATCGATCCACCTTGTTCTAGGTCTTCCTCTTGCTCTCTTACCCTTGCACTTTGCCTCCAGCATCTGTCTTGGTATTCTATTTTCCTCCATCCTCTTTACATGTCCAAACCACCTTAGTTTATTCCCCCCAGGGGCTCACATCTAGTGGGACGTGGGTTGGCGACCACGGGACCCCAGCTGAGTCCGGCATTGCTTCCACTTACTTGTGCCGGGCTCCTCTCCGTCTCCTTTCCTGTCGACCTCACTTGGTCAACTCTTGTTCTCTTCCGACCCCGACGGTATTAGGGTATCCGAGGCCTAGGGAGTCTTTCACTTTCCCGCCTTAGTTGGCCCTTGTCTCATCTTTCCTGATACCCTCCTTCTGTGAGGGGTCAGCCTTCTTTTTCTTTTCCTTTTATCTCCTGCCTTGTGCTCAAGGCCCTTAAGGAGGCAGGGTCTATGTAGCCCCACCACTTCTGGTGCACCGTAGATAATGCTACACCCTCAGGGGCTCACGGCTGGTGAGTTCGGGAGTTGGCGACCCCGAGGGATTCCTGAGCTGGGTCCGTTTTCCCCTTTAGTCCCTTCCCTTTGGGGCGGACCTTCTCCTCTCTCCCCTCTCCTCTCCTCTTTTCATTATATTTACTTTTCTCTTTAAGATTCCCGCACTACTTTTTGTTACTTGGTTCACCGTGTATCTAAATTCCTTTCTGGCGTTTTTTTTAAGGCATTTTTAATCTACGTTGCTTTTTGTATGTTTTTTCGATCTAAATTACATCTCGCGATTGTTTTCAACCTCAATTGCATTTTGTAAAGATTGACAATCCAAATTGCTTTTTAGTAAGTCTTTCAATATGGAGGAGGGACCTTTGTGAGTATTTTGAATTTCAATTGCATTTTGTAAGAATTTTCAACCAACGCCGCATTTCGCACGAATTTTGAATCTAAATTGCATTTTGTTTGGTGGGCATTTTGCACATATTTTGATTCTCAATTGCATTTTGTGGGTGTTTTGAATCTAAATTACATTTTGTCAAGTATTTTCAATCTAAATTGCATTTTGTAAGTATTGTCAATCCACATGAGTCGTTAGAATCACCGTACATTTTGTAAGCATTTTCAATTTCAATTGCATTTTGTAAATATTTTGAATTTCGATTGCACTTTGTGAATAATTTGAATTGGAACTGGGATAGGGCCTATTTCAATCTGAATTGCATTGTGTATTTTCAATTTCAATTGCATTTTGTAAGTTTTTTGAACCTCAATTGCATTTTGTACATATTTTCGATCTCATTTGCATTTTGTAAGTATTTTGAATTTCAGTTGCATTTTGTAAGTATTTCGACGCTACATTGCATTTTGTACGTATTTTGAATCTCGCCTACGTCTTGTGGGTCTTTTTTCAATCTATTCTTGTTGTGCACCTTTTCGTTCTAAATTCCATTTTGTAAGACCATATTGTGAGTTGTTTCCATCCGAGTTCCTCTTTGTACGTGTTTTCCGTCTCAGATAATTTTGTTCTGGTTTCCATTTCATTATCATTTTCGCTATCACCCAGATCATTAGGGTCCGATAACCTCGATGTTAGGCCCCTTGAAACAACAATTATCATCATCATCATCCACCTTAGTTTATTCTTCTCAATTCTCTCATTTAGTTTTCCCATCCCAACTTCCTTCCTAACATCTTCATTCCTCACTCTGTCTTTCCTATCATACTTCTTAGGAATTTCATTTCACTGGCTTGGATTCTACTCTCTTGCCTGCTTGTCAGGGTCCAAGTCTCAGCTTCATAAGTTAATATGGGAACATAGTACACTTTATACATTACCTCCTTGCTTTTCCTTGGTACTTCCTTATCCCAAACAAGTTTTCTTACACTTTGATAGAATGCATTGCTCTGCTGTACCCTCCTGCCAATCTCCATGTCCAACCTACCAGTTTGCATCAATTCAGTTCCTAGATATTTGAACGTGTCCACAATTTCCAAACTCTGACTTCCAATTTTCACAGTGCCCTTTCCTTGTCTTTCCCCTCTTGTCATCACCATGGTCTTGCTTTTCTCTATACTGATTTTCAGGCCGTACTTCTGAATATTTTCGTTCAGTGCATCTAGTTGTTTTTGCACTTCTTCTGTGTTCCTTCCCCAGACCACAATATCATCTGCAAATAACAGTAACTTCATTTCCTTATGTCCATATGCTTTCTTTGTTTCCTTTACAATTTCATCCATCGCCATTATGAACAAGAGAGGTGACAGCACACTCCCCTGTCTTAGTCCAGTCTTGTTCCTAAACCAATCTGTCTTTCCAACTGGGGTCAGTACCCTGCTAACACAGTTGTTGTACATTGCTTGCACCATTTCCAACATTTCTCTTCCCAGTCTCTCCCTTGAAGAGAAATGTTGGAAATGGTGCAAGCAATGTACAACAACTGTGTTAGCAAAGCCAAATAAAACAACCCAAATCACAATGATCCACCAATTATTTGTTTGGGCCCCAGAAGACCCGAGCAAATACCATGCCGACACAATTACTATTAGACCAGAATACAACCCGCGGAACATCGACCTCACGCCGAAAATTAGCGACTAACGAACGCCCAAAATTAACATAACCCCATCAAAACCAAATAACCGATCGAGAATTGTTATATTTAATATTTAAAGAGAACTTGGTGTTCGCACGTGGTCTCAACAACAAACGATAACCTATTTCAAAATTGCAGAAAGAACACTTCAATCAAATTTAACCAGTAACCATTTCAACTCCCAATGAATTTCAATACAAACATTTAATAAAACATAACCTCAAAATTAAACATTTATCTCGTTGACCACGAGTGAATACAATTTAGCAATTCTCAGCAGTACAATAAAATAGATTAAGGAATTTAAAGTTTCAATTTGTAAATACAGTATTCTGAAATTAGTCCAGAGATGATTTTAACTCACACAGTTCTTTCTTCATTTACAGCGGGGAAGAATCCGAGCCTCCCCGTATTCGATTCACACTCTGCGCTACATTACATCCACTCATCTTCGTCACTCAAGTTATAAGACACTGTCCTTAGCGTTCACCATCAGAGCCAGCCTTCGCTATATTAGATCAGTCAGGTCTGGCACCACAAGTTTGAATGTGGCTAAAAATACGGCCATAAACCGTTATAAGTTTTTATTGTTTGGAAGTTGGTACTTTGGAAACATAACACATGCAGTAGGAACACTAGCACTGGAAGATAGCTGAAATAGCAGTTTTGATGTAATTTTCCACGACACGTGGGGTACAGGATGGAACACAAGTTTGTGCACCTAAATTATTGCATAATATGAAGAAAATTATGGAACACACATATTTTAAGTCCAGAATATTCTATTGGGAGAAAAGGAAGTTCAGTTTTTATATTTTTAGGGTGAAGAATATCCAGAATATGCCGTGGTGGTTTGTACCATCTGTACAGAAGTACTCTGCTAGCTCTCATGCTCCATGGACAAGACACATCATAAAATGAAAGAGTATGTTGAGTAATATTACAGCATCATGGTTGCCCCTTGATGCTTAAATTGAAGGGTCAGTGAGTGGTTTGTGTCCCCTTCCCCCTCGAAACCAGCGCCTATGATTTGTTACTTCTTCCCATTGTACTGCGCCCAAATTCTCCAATCGGCACCTATATCCGCTGAGATGTAAAGGATTGCAGACACATAAATACCCAGCTCAAAGTAACTTACCGTTGCCTGCTAAGTAAAAATTGGGAACTCGAGGATCACACAGAGTATTTTAAATAGTACTACTGGACTAGATACATACTTCTACTATTATTTACATTTAATAGCGAATCGAGAAACTCTGATCTTGAGGAGTGATAAGGTCTATCTATAGTGGGCGCCTGCATCTAACCTGTAGTACTATTTTCGACGTTTATAGTGTATTTAAACACAAATAGTGCTAAATGTTCCGGTATAACTCAACAAGATGACAGTGTTTTGCCCCGGTGCGCTATTGGGCTCTTCAGTTGGTTAAAGCACACCTCACCAAGACACTGTCTAGTGCACACTGGGGAGGCCATTGCAAGACGTATTTGATACATTGTATCCGCGTCACGAGCAAGCCAGTGCACTATGGGAGTCGAAACTCCATTCCAAAGCAATTATAACCTTACCTTGGCATTGAATATACAATTTTCATAAGAAAATATGCATTGTCCGTTGAGCCATAATTTATAGTGTAACCGAATTTATTCAGTTACAGTAGCTCACCCTCGGGTTTTGTGCTTTGTGCAGTTAGTTTGGGGTATTTTATTCATATCTTATTATATTGGGTTAACGTGGGGTTGCAGAGGTGATTTTTATTGTGCCTGTGTTTTTGTGGACGGATGGTCCGCACCAACTTGGATCACTGTTTATTAATTATCGGTTTTTGGATATTTGATATTATAAAATACGGGGTTTTGCGATTTATTACGTTTTGGGAATAAGGATATAAGACTGTATTAAGTAGAAGCATTATTTCATTTTGGTTTGGGGTAAATGGCTTTATTTTGACCTAGTAATGTTAAATGTTAGATTCGTGGCTGTACTATAAAGGTACAATGAATTGATATTTTCGAGTGCTGGATATGTGACATACCCGGAAAAGACAGGCAGTAATTCGGCTTGTGTGGGATTACCTAGGCTATTTATGGCATGAACTCCCATGAACTTCATGTGGAAACTACTGTGTGACGTCAGTGTGGATTTTGACTGTCTGATGTTCATGTGATGACACGGATGTTCCGCTAGGAGCGGGCCACGCGCAACTTAGTTCCGGCAGAAACGTTGGGGTTATGTAGCCCTACGCCAGTGATATAATGGCGTGTCTGGCGTTCAGAGCTCGTCTTATTGCTTTATCGGCAGAACACTGATCTACTAACGCCCAGGGTCGTTTTACGTGACATGGTTTCCGTAACGAACAGTTAGAGATCGTCTTCTTGCTTGTACAGCGAAAGTCCATTGTCTACTTGCAATGTAGTGTCGTTATTACTCGATCATGGTATCGTAATACGAACGTGCAGTGACTAATTTTTAGCTATCCACTGAGCTCTTACGGGCTATTGGAGGCTACGTACATTTCATGGGTCCATCCATACCATGGGCTGTCGGTAATAACTTACCACGCCTAAAGGATGATCAGCCGTAAACATTTCATCGAAGTCATGCAAGAATGGAGACGTGAACGAGCAGTTCGAGAAGTAAGAAAGTGGAGTGAACCAGTCTAACGTGTGTAGATATTTTGTGTACTGACGGTACAGTGTATATACGTAGGTGGCTGTTATGCCTGGGTCGGATATTGCCGTAAGTGTTTTCCTGCTCTCAGAGCCTAAATTCAGTGGCAAGGTACTGTATTATTTCACGAGTGTATGATGGGTATTTTGTGTTGTATATTGTGTATATATGTGTTAGTACAGCCAATAGATTATCTCTTTAAAATTCATGTGTGTTTATATTCCTGTCTTGCATGAACCTGGTACATCAGCAAATGCATGCCAAATGCCCTACACCTGGGATAAGGGTTTTCATAGTCGGGGCAACAGTTATGTACCGTATTTTATTCTATTTTATTCAGGAAGACCCATATGGTCGACCTTGGCGCCCATTCAAAGTCGGGAGTAATGCTAAAATCACTTGTGTCCTGTATTTAAAGGCAGTAAATTCTGTAGGTTTGTGGTAATGAGGGTAGTTAAATTGTAAATCAACTCCTAGCGGGAGGTTGAGAGTGTTTCAGTGGCGCCCAACATGGGGCCTTAGACATGCTGATGTGTACCAGGACACAGGAATTAAACTGTAGGCATATTTTCACAAATTCACATATTTCAATTAGGGATGGCTACGTTAGAGCCAGGATGCAATTCTGCTTTGTTGGGGGACAGTGCTGGTGAGCGGCAGAATCTGGCAGGGGCTGATAGGCAATTTGCTGTAGGGATGGGGGAAAACAGTAGAGTCAGGGGAGATTTGCCAGGGAAGGGGGGAAATGAATTAAGTATGATGGACATGTTGAGGAGGCTCGTGTATCTTAGCGACAAGTCTATAGGGATGGAGGAGAGGATAATCAGTCGGATGGATGGTATGGAGGAGAGGATGAATAGGATGGGGGGGAAAATAACTAGTCAGCTGAATAGTGTGGAGGAGCATTTGTCAGAGAAGCTTGATGAGGTCACAGAGCATTTGTCGGAGAAGCTTGATGTGATTAGCCTAGACAGCCATGTTAGTAGCCAGATTAGTGAAGTCGGTGTAGAAGTCACTAATCTGGAAACTAAGCTAGGTAATGAGATTGCTGTTCAGGAAGAGAGCGTAGACTCTAAAGTAGATAAGTTGGATGCTCAACAAGTGATGTTGGCAGGGGAGATTTCTAGCCAGGCACTTTTGACTAGCCAGAAATTTCCCAGGGTAGATAGGTTGGGAGAGCAGAAAGAGGAAATTGTAGACATCGTGGAAAAGAACGTTGTGGTTAGTGATGCGAGTGCTGGGAGAGTGGAGATGCTTGAGAGTGCTGAATTTAGTGAGGAGAGTGGTGAGGTAGTGGAGATGGATGAGCGAGTCGAGATTAGTTTGCTAGGGAATGGTATGAAGAAGGTAGATGAGAATATTAACCAGGTTAGCGAGATAGTGACTAGTATGGAGGAAGATACTGTAGGTAGAATTCTACGTGGTCAACATTTGGAACTAGGAGGGAGTGAAAATCTTGTTACGAAGTTAGTATGTAATTTCTCTGATGACATTAGGACTGCAGTGTGCGTGCAGGAGATAGTCACTGTTACAGGCATAGAGAGGTCACTTGGAAGGTTAGGTACCTTGAGAAAGACAGGTAGGCAACGTCAGAGAAATGGGAGTAATCAAAGGGAAGGAAATTATAATCAGGGGAGAGAGAAGAACTGGGATCCAGGTAGAGGAGATAGGTACATGTGGTATGAAGATCATGGGAGAGGAAGAAATAACAATGAGTGTCAGGGGTACGGGAAAAACAATCAACCGGGGAACAGACCACGTGAGGTAGAGCAGGCAAATAGGGTGCGTGGCATGGAAAGGCAGGTTGAGATAAGCGATAGGCCAGGAAGTTTAAACTTCGCCAGGACTCACTATATGGAGCAGGGGGAGAGTCCTTGCATAGTATTCCTGTTCACGCTCTGGAAGAAAAACATAATGTAGAGTATAATGTCAATGTAGGATCTGATAGGTTAGGAGACCAGAGCTGTAGATTAGATTACAGTAAGGCGCTAGTGAAGTTTGGGTGGAGTGAGCCACAGGATTGGGTTAGGTTTGGCTGTCAGGTTGATGGTAGAGATTTTGTTAGTGTTGTTGGATGCATTCAGGTGATTAAAGAGGTTTCTGAGGAGAAAGAATTAGGTGTCGGCATGGTATCAAGTTGTATTTTGGTCATGAGAGATGATCATGTGATGAGTGATGTTGATCACTGTTGTTTCTGGATCATGGGAGATGATCATGTGTTGAGTGATGTGGATCACTGTTGTTTCTGGGTCATGGGAGATGATCGTGAGTTGAGTGATGATGATCACTGTGTGGAGGCAGTTGTTAAAGATACCATGTTGGACGAGGGTCAGAAGTCAGAGGTGATTGACGTTCTGAGGGAACACAGGGTGGTGTTCTCGGAGAAACCTGGATGTACTCACGGTTACGGGCAGAGTTTTGACATCGCAGATAGGTCTAGCTTGAGCGGTCCTAGGTACCCTATAGCTCATTCTCACATGGAGGGTGTTGTTGAGGTGATTGGTCAGATGCTGTATGAGGTTATATTTGAGATTAGTAACAGTCAGTCTGTTAGTCTTCTTGTGGTGGTGACCATGTTGTATGGTACCATTAGGTTATGTTTGGAGGTCGTGGCAGTTCGTAGTTTGCAGGAAGGATTTCTTTTTGTGTGTCTCGCAGGATTTTGGGATTTTCAACAGGGGAAGCTGTACCCTAAGAGATTAAATAAATTGAGGATTATTGTAGTTGTAGGTAAGATGGTTTTGAAACAGCAGGGAAGGGAGGGGGTAAAAATTAAGGTAGGTGATCTGGTGTTGTTGCGAGCTGACCATCTGCTGTCGATAGAGCAGAGTTGCATTCATGAGGTTTTTCATTCCGGTCCATTTGCTATAAACCGCAGGGTAGGTGCATGTGCCTACAGCTTGATTACCAAAGATGACAAGGTCCTAGGTACATATAACGTTGCTTACCTCAAGCTATATGTCACCTAGAGATCTTGCTCACGATGACAAGACAGGAGTACTAGTGTATTTGTGTGAGGGACAAGGATAAATCTATAGCCTTGTAGTTTAGAGATTGATCCTTGTGGGGGCGTTTGTAACCGAATTTATTCAGTTGCAGTAGCTCACCCTCGGGTTTTGTGCTTCGTGCAGTTAGTTTAGGGTATTTTATTCATATCTTATTATATTGGGTTAACGTGGGGTTGCAGAGGTGATTTTTATTGTGCCTGTGTGTGTTTTTGTGGACGGATTCATCTTTGGATGGTCTGCACCAACTTGGATCAATGTTTATTAATTATCGGTTTTTGGATATTTGATATTATAAAATACGGGGTTTTGCGATTTATTACGTTTTGGGAATAAGGATATAAGACTGTATTAAGTAGAAGCATTATTTCATTTTGGTTTGGGGTAAATGGCTTTATTTTGACCTAGTAATGTTAAATGTTAGATTCGTGGCTGTACTATAAAGGTACAATGAATTGATATTTTCGAGTGCTGGATATGTGACATACCCGGAAAAGACAGGCAGTAATTCGTCTTGTATGGGATTACCTAGGCTATTTATGGCATGAACTCCCATGAACTTCGTGTGGAAACTACTGTGTGACGTCAGTGTGGATTTTGACTGTCTGATGTTCATGTGTTGACACGAATGTTCCGCTAGGAGCAGGCGATGCGCAACTTAGTTCCGGCAGAAACGTTGGGGTTATGTAGCCCTACGCCAGTGCATATAATGGCGTGTCTGGCGTTCAGAGCTCGTCTTATTGCTTTATCGGCAGAAAACTGATCTACTAACGCCCAGGGTCGTTTTACGTGACATGGTTTCCGTAACGAACAGTTAGAGATCGTCTTCTTGCTTGTACAGCGAAAGTCCATTGACTACTTGCAATGTAGTGTCGTTATTGCTCGATCATGGTATCGTAATACGAACGTGCAGTGACTAATTTTTAGCTATCCACTGAGCTCTTACGGGCTATTGGAGGCTACGTACATTTCATGGGTCCATCCATACCATGGGCTGTCGGGAATAACTTACCACGCCTAACGGATGATCAGTCGTAAACATTTCATCGAAGTCATGCGAGAATGGAGACGTGAACGAGCAGTTCGAGAAGTAAGAAAGTAGAGTGAACCAGTCTAACGTGTGTAGATATTTTGTGTACGGATGGTACAGTGTATATACGTAGGTGGCTGTTATGCCTGGGTCGGATATGGCCGTAAGTGTTCTCCTGCTCTCAGAGCCTAAATTCAGTGGCAAGGTACTGTATTATTTCACGAGTGTATGAAGGGTATTTTGTGTTGTATATTGTGTATATATGTGTTAGTACAGCCAATAGATTATCTCTTTAAAATTCATGTGTGTTTATATTCCTGTCTTGCATGAACCTGGTACATCAGCAAACGCATGCCAAATGCCCTACACCTGGTATAAGGGTTTTCATAGTCGGGGCAACAGTTATGTACCGTATTTTATTCTATTTTATTCAGGATGTAACGTGTTTTTCGAGGGGTTTTATGCAACTGGCATAAGTCAGTAGGAAGCCATTCTATATTTATTTACGCGGCAAATTGTTCAGCCAAGAGAATTTTTCATGGTAATTTATTATTATTATTAATTTATTATAATTATTATTAAGGTATTTTCGGAGCATTTTATAAAAATTATTAGCATTCAGATAGGTTTTCTATGTCTTAGAAAACGCTATCCAGCAAATTATTACGAACGACGATATCATAGAAAATTATCTGATTACGGAATTTTACGGAGTTTTCGTCAGTTAGGGTATATCGAGAGACGTGACTCACTGGGATTTCAAGTACACGCTTAATCTTGTCGAGAAGCATGACGCAATCTTGGGTCGCAAGGTCTAGAAAAGGCGAATTGTTGGAACGGAAAACGACTTCTCCCTCTCGCGCGCCGAGTGTAAAGAAACCAGAGGAGGGGAACTAGCGGTGGGTCAACCAATCAGTGAGGACCACGCAAGCTGAAGCCGGCTGAAGAGTGGGGGAGCCAACGTGTGCATATATCGTTCGACGCGCCGTGAAACGAGGACTATCTGTGTAGAACTTGCGGAGTACGGTTGCAAGTGCGTGTCGCTCCGATGTTCAGTGGAGTTGAAGACTAACTTTTGCAAAACTTAACCAGTGCGGTTGTACGAGTGTTTGGGTCCGAGGTACGGACCATAGAATTATCTAAGCTACCAGAATATCATCAAATTCCGACGGAGATGACGACGTCCAGGAGACTGTGGGAAGCTCACAGCATCAGCAAGTACGAGGGAAATGCCTTGGCAATTTCCAATGGTAAGCGCAAATGACGCAGAAATACGCAATCTCTCATTTTTCTTTGTTTTACATTTCATATTTCAGTAACTTCATAGCTTGGAAATAAGAGTAAAATCAATTTATCAGACTCCGTTTTCACGTAATTTTCTATCGGTAATATTCAAATCACAACGCTCCAATTTAAATTTTGTACTTATTATTATTATTAATTTTGCTATACTGGTTTTATATAATAAATTCATTTCTTTTACAATGCAATCTTTGCTTTCAGTAGGTAGCATTAGATATAGACCAATTCCTTCTCCTGATACAATTGTTTGTTGGGTTAGTGATCAAATCATACCACGATCTGAGTGAATAGTGTCTTGAAGGTGTTCTGCCAGAGCTAGACGTTGTTAAATACAAATTTAGATTTCAACATTGCATTGAGGTCTTGGCGCCCATTAAAACAACATAGCTTAGGCAAAGGTAAACAGTTACATTTATCACCCAACAGTGTGGGCTAGCCAAACTGTTCCATTTGTCGCTACCAACATGGGGCACTAATTCCCATTACATTTGTCGCCGACAACTTGGGGCTGAAAACCTAATAACATTTGTGGAAGGAGAAGGGTATATATTTCTGTGCCTGTATTTTGGGGGTTATTTGTCTGTATCAGTGTATATCATTATGGGGGATGAGAAAGAAAGACAGATGAGGTTACGTAGTGGTCATCAACGGGAGAGTGATGATACGAGCAGTATGTCGAGTGATGGTAGTACCGGGGTAGCGGAGGTAAATCCCGATACTGAAACAGGGAGTGTAGGCGGCCAACCAGAATTAAAAACTTTACTTCTCGAGTTTATGTATCAGAACAAAGTTAGTAGTGATGCCTTAAATGCTAAATTAGAACAAAACAATGCAAAACTGGAACAAAATAATGCTAAATTAGAACAAAACAGTAGGGAAAATAAAGAAAGTACAGATGCCTTAAATGCTAAATTAGAACAAAACAGTAGGGAAAATAGAGAGAGTAATGAAACTTTAAACGCCAGATTAGAACAAAACAGTAAGGAAAATAGAGAGAGTACTGAAACTTTAAATGCTAAACTGGAACAAAACAACGCCAGATTAGAACAAAACAGTAAGGAATATAGAGAGAGTACTGAAACGTTAAATGCTAAATTAGAACAAAACAGCAGGGAAAGTACAGGAGGAGTTGGAAATTAGAATCAGTACACAGGCTGAAAATTTAAAAGAACTAGTGCAACTGGAAACACAGCAGGTCAAAAAGCAATTGGGGGGAGAAATTGACAAAATTCAGGAAGCTACTAAAGAGGTTAAGGAACAGCTGGGGGGTAGAATTGAGAAAGTCCACTCACAAATAGTTGCAGAAGTAAATGATTTAAGAGAGAGTAATAGAGGGAGCATTAGCAAGATTGAGGAGAAACAAGCAAAGCTATATGATAAAGTAGAAGAATCAGAAGGAAACATTAAATTAACAGTAAACAGTATTGAGAGGAAGGCTGAGGAGAAAATCGCAGAATTAGAATTAAAATTAAAAGCTAGGATCAGGCAAGAAAATAGTCAGAATAGGCCAGTTTTTGTGAATAGCACACACAGGGAGGTAGAACTGGGTAAGTTCAGCAATCGACAGGGGTGCCCAATGGAGTTCATGAACACTATAGAAAATAAATTCGGGGAAAGGTTGGAAAATGGTAGTATTGAGTGGTGCCAGGTAGTTGAAATTTTAGAACAAGTGTTTGTGGGGGAAACGAGGAATTGGTTTGCTGTCTACAGAGACAAGTTTACTGATATCAATGATTTTAAAATGAAATTCTGTGAAAAGTTCTGGAATGAGGTTATTCAGTCGCAGCATCGTGAGGGAGTAGTGTGTGGTAAATATAACCCTAAAGGAAGCTCCACCATGACCGAATACTTTTTAGGGCAGGTATTAGTGTGTAAATATCTTGATGGCTTGAAGGAGGAAAGTGATGTGGTGAGGTTGCTACTTAGGCACTTTCCCTATAGGATCAAGGAGGCTGCTTGTATCCAGAATGTAAAGACTATATCACAAGTAGAAAATTTGTTAAGCACATTTGATGCACTAGGGAGAGGGGGTTATGAGGACAATTTCAATCGGAACCAGGGTAATAATAATAATAGGCCTAATGAAGCCAGGCATCAAGAAGTTCAAGGGAATGGTGGCGAAGGGGCCAATGCTCAAAATAGAAATAACAATAATCAGCTAAATCAGAACAGAGGAAATGGCTATGGTAATCAGTATCAAGGGAGGAACAATGATTTCAGGGGAAATCAAGGGAGAAACAATGATTTCAGGGGAAATCAAGGGAGGAATTATAACGACAATAATTACAACCAGAATAGGGGTCAAGGAAGAGGACAGCCTAGTGGTAGTAATATACAGCCAAACAATGACAACACAACTCAGAACAACCAGACCAGTGCAGTAGTAACTAGTACTACGGCCAGCTGTAGAGGTTCTTTAAACGCGAACCAGGCTGCGAAGTAAGGTCAGAATCTCAGTCTGTAGCATGCCCTGTCCATACAATTATACAGGAACCCTATGACCTAAATGTAAGAAATGAATTATTACATGAACTAAATGATGAAGGTATTATTCAGGAAGTGGTTAGTAAGAGCCCCATAGTTAAATTTAACGTGTCCGAGGAGTACACAGATGTTTTAATTGATAGTGGTTGTATGAAGAGTTGCATAAGTAGTGCATTTTATGATAAAATGAAAGGAACTGGAGTAAATTTTGAGGAGATGCCAATTAAAAGCACTTTTGTTATCACAGCTGTTGGGAAGAGGTCTAAAGTAATTTCTAAGCAAGTTTTAGTAGACATTAAAATTAATAATCATGTAGAGAAGCAGATTTGCCTTGTAATTCCAAATTTAGTATTCAGTGTTATCTTGGGTTCAGAGTGGCTAAGTAGAGTGTCTGGTAACTTATGTTATGATGTAGGGAGTTTGAAATTTAAATGGGGAGATTCTGAAGTAGAAGTAGCGTTCAATGACCATATTCAGAGGAGTAGTATTGTAGGTGTGATTTGTACTTTAAATGAGATATCGCCAGCCGTAGAGCGGGGTTCTCCATGTTTTGTGGGCAGTGTGATTACGAACGGAAGTCTAGAGGACTCGTTACGTGAGGCTGCATTTCAGGGAAATATAGAGGTGGAACAATGTGTTCGGCTCTATGATGTGTTATGGTGTAATAGGAGAGTTTTTGAGGATCGCATTGGTATGGCCAATTGCTATACACATTCATTGAACGTTATTGATAGGTCAGTATTCACAGGACATAGATATCCTGTACCTTTCGCTTATCAGAGTGCAGTTGAGGCACAAATTAACCAGATGCTTGAAGATGGGATTATTGAGCACTCTAACAGTCCATATGTTAATTCTTTGATCACGGTACCCAAGACCGACGGCACTGTTCGTATTTGTTTAGACGCTCGTTTGGTTAACAGTAGAATTAGTTCAGATCAGCTGAAATCTATGTCAATAGAGGAATTAATGCAAACATTTGAGGGGAAGAAGTATTTCACTTGTGTAGATTTGAGTTCCAGTTTTTGGCAAGTGCCACTTATGTACGAAGATAGACCATTTACAGCTTTTAGTCATAAATATAACCTTTATCAATTTTGTAGAACACCTTATGGGTTAAAGAGTAGTTCAGCAGCTTTAATTAGGGCTTTAAACATCGCATTAGGGGATGACACAGGAGAGTTTGTAACCATTTACATAGATGATATGGTAATTAGTTCACGCAGTTTTGAGGAGCATCTACGTCATTTAAATATAGTTTTTCTGAAGTTAGATCAGGCAGGGTTCACTTTGAAGCTGTCTAAGTCGTCATTCTGTCAGTCAGAAGTGACATTTTTAGGTCATAGAGTGTCGAGTAGTGGTGTGACACCATAGGAAGGTAGGGTTAGTATGTGTGGACAGTAGCAACAGGGCATCGTTACAGATACTGAGTAATATGCTAGGTAGAGCAACGTGATGACGTTCATTTAAGGGAGCCACTTGCAAGGTTGGAAGCAGGTGACGCAGAAACATTTATAGTTTCCAAACGTATTGGAAAAACAGCATATGTGCTGGAGAATAGTGAGGGAAACAGATTATACGGGACGTATAATATTCATAGTCTACGAAAATAAGTGTCATAAAGTGAGTGTGTTTAGCTGGCGAGCCAGCCTATCAAATGAGTAAGTGTGGTGTCTGGTGCGTGGAAGATCTGGTCTTCAAGGCAGGCGTATCAGAAGTCGCACAGGGGGGTAGTATGTAAGTAAATGAGAGTTTTTAAGGTACAGGGAAATATGACGGGATTGTCGGATGCTCTTGAGCACTAAAATGTCTCGATACACCAAGGCCAGAATTTGGTAGCGCTGGTGAATTCCCATTTGCCTCCAAGAGATGGGTGAGCGCTTGAACAGGGTATTTTTGCTTAAGGCGTCCACGAGGCAAAAGATGGGCCATCAGAATGCGAGACAGTCCTTCATGAAACTCATACATATCAGCACACGTGATTTCTGTTTACGGCCTCGCCATGTAAGATTTGTAAGTGTGTAATTTAAGATAATCTGTACGATGGTATTATTTGTGTGAGGAGAAATGGTCTGTGTTGAGAGCTAGTATTAAGTAGAATATGGTTAACGGGAACTTAACAAGACAGGGCGCTTACGGCACAGAAATATTTGGTGTTATATGTAATGCGCATTTACTGTTTTTTTTCAGAAGTCAATATTAATTTAATCTACGTTAAAGAGAGATTAAGTATTATGGTCACGAGGCGCTGCCACAATAGTGTGATCGTGTGCTGAGTGATAAGTGGAATTAAATGTCACCATAAGGAGGGGACCTCCAGTGAAATTAGGAAGTTCTATGGTGATATAAATATATCAGAACACCTTCAATGCGTGTGATATGACATCATAAATACATAGTGCTCACACATTAATTATGTCTATTTCTCCAACATAGAGAAATTTGAGAGGCGGAAATATCCGTGGAACACTATTCCCTATGTAAAACATTGAACTGGTTGCAAAGTGCGATCCATAGTGACAACAAACTTTGACGCAAAGTGCGTGAAGAAAAAATATGAGTGTATATATCTGTAATTTAGGGTGATTTCATTTATGTAATATGTATTTTGGATGGGGTTTATTAACGTGTCTGGGATAATCGGATAATGGACCGTCGTCACGGTAAATCATCCGATGATCCGAGGCGAATATGTAACGTGTTTTTCGAGGGGTTTTATGCAACTGGCATAAGTCAGTAGGAAGCCATTCTATATTTATTTACGCGGCAAATTGTCCAGCCAAGAGAATTTTTCATGGTAATTTATTATTATTATTAATTTATTATAATTATTATTAAGGTATTTTCGGAGCATTTTATAAAAATTATTAGCATTCAGATAGGTTTTCTATGTCTTAGAAAACGCTATCCAGCAAATTATTACGAACGACGATATCATAGAAAATTATCTGATTACGGAATTTTACGGAGTTTTCGTCAGTTAGGGTATATCGAGAGACGTGACTCACTGGGATTTCAAGTACACGCTTAATCTTGTCGAGAAGCATGACGCAATCTTGGGTCGCCAGGTCTAGAAAAGGCGAATTGTTGGAACGGAAAACGACTTCTCCCTCTCGCGCGCCGAGTGTAAAGAAACCAGAGGAGGGGAACTAGCGGTGGGTCAACCAATCAGTGAGGACCACGCAAGCTGAAGCCGGCTGAAGAGTGGGGGAGCCAACGTGTGCATATATCGTTCGACGCGCCGTGAAACGAGGACTATCTGTGTAGAACTTGCGGAGTACGGTTGCAAGTGCGTGTCGCTCCGATGTTCAGTGGAGTTGAAGACTAACTTTTGCAAAACTTAACCAGTGCGGTTGTACGAGTGTTTGGGTCCGAGGTACGGACCATAGAATTATCTAAGCTACCAGAATATCATCAAATTCCGACGGAGATGACGACGTCCAGGAGACTGTGGGAAGCTCACAGCATCAGCAAGTACGAGGGAAATGCCTTGGCAATTTCCAATGGTAAGCGCAAATGACGCAGAAATACGCAATCTCTCATTTTTCTTTGTTTTACATTTCATATTTCAGTAACTTCATAGCTTGGAAATAAGAGTAAAATCAATTTATCAGACTCCGTTTTCACGTAATTTTCTATCGGTAATATTCAAATCACAACGCTCCAATTTAAATTTTGTACTTATTATTATTATTAATTTTGCTATACTGGTTTTATATAATAAATTCATTTCTTTTACAATGCAATCTTTGCTTTCAGTAGGTAGCATTAGATATAGACCAATTCCTTCTCCTGATACAATTGTTTGTTGGGTTAGTGATCAAATCATACCACGATCTGAGTGAATAGTGTCTTGAAGGTGTTCTGCCAGAGCTAGACGTTGTTAAATACAAATTTAGATTTCAACATTGCATTGAGGTCTTGGCGCCCATTAAAACAACATAGCTTAGGCAAAGGTAAACAGTTACATTTATCACCCAACAGTGTGGGCTAGCCAAACTATCACAAGGAAGACCCATATGGTCGACCTTGTCGCCCATTCAAAGTCGGGAGATTGAGAATCATGTAATGAAAAGGGAGGAGGAAATTGATGAGGATGCAAAAGGAGATTTAATATTGAGATCAGAATTTGACAGAGCATTCACTTGTGGCCTGTATTTAAAGGCAGTAAATTCTGTAGGTTTGTGGTAATGAGGGTAGTTAAATTGTAAATCAACTCCTAGCGGGAGGTTGAGAGTGTTTCAATAGAATGAGTAAGCGTTCAGTTAAGATAAAAATTGGCTAAGTCACTAAAAAGTGCTAGCCGTTTATTCACTAAGGACGATACACAAATGTCCCTAACTCAAATTAACTGAACATGTGTCCTATTTGACACTGCAAAAATTAAAAAAAATCACTGTGACAATTACTATGTCCTGAAATAAAATAAATTTGGAGAACTCGGCACTCTACTTGAGCCGTTATTCTCTCCATGAATAAATCTTGTGCATAAATTTGCATCTCAATAAACAAGAAAATAATTTACATAAATATCAAACACTAGTGAGGGGAAAGCAGAATACAGACGTCTGAGAAATGAGGTTAACAAGAAGTGCAAGGAAGCGAAAGAAGAATGGTTGAAAGAGAAATGTACAGGTATAGAAAAGTGTCTGAAATTAGGAAAAGTAGACACAGCTTATCGAAGGATTAAGAATACTTTTGGGGAAAAGAAGACTAAGTGCTGTAATATTAGGGACACAAATGGAAAGCCTCTAACAGATAGGGAAGAAAAGGTTGAGAGATGGAAAGCTTACATAGAGTGGTTGTATAAGGGAAAGGAGATTGAGAATCATGTAATGAAAAGGGAGGAGGAAATTGATGAGGATGCAAAAGGAGATTTAATATTGAGATCAGAATTTGACAGAGCATTAGAGGACTTAGGCAGGAACAAAGCACCAGGCATAGATGATATACCGATTGAGTTGCTACGCTGCATAGGAGAGGAAGGTCTGATCAGGTTATTTCACTTGGTGTGTAGGATTTATGAGACAGGTGAGGTACCCCCTGATTTCAAGAAGAATGTTACCATCCCTATACCAAAGAAAGTGGGAGCTGACAGATGTGAAGATTGCCGTACAATCAGCTTGATTACTCATGCTTCAAAGATCCTGTCTAGAATAATTTACAAGAGGATTGAAAGCCAGATAGAAACGGAGTTGGGTGAAGAGCAGTTTGGTTTCAGGAGAAATGTAGGAACAAGGGAAGCTGTACTAAGTCTTAGGCTGATTTTGGAAGGTAGAATAAGGAAAGATAAGAGAACGTTCATGGCATTTGTAGACTTAGAAAAGGCTTTTGATAACGTTGATTGTACTAAATTGTTTGACATTTTGAAAACGATTGGAATAAAGTACAGGGATAGGAGGGTGATATACAATCTATACAGAAACCAGACTGCAGTCATTCGAGCTGAAGGATATGAGAGAGAAGCTGGTATTATGAAAGGTGTAAGGCAAGGCTGCAACTTATCACCCATACTTTTCAATCTTTACATTGAACAAGCAATGAAGGAAATTAGAGAAAAATTTAAAGTGGGAGTGAAGATTCAAGGAGAAATAATTTCAACTCTGAGATTTGCTGATGACATCGTCATCTTGGCCGACAAGCCTGAGGATTTGAATGAGTTTTTGAATGGTATGGACTCCGTCTTACGGAAGGACTTCATGATGAAAATTAATAAATGTAAAACAAAAATACTGGAATGCAGCCGAAATAAATCAGAAACCTCTATGGAGATCAAATTGGCAGGTGAAAAGCTGAAGGAAGTAGGAGACTTCTGTTACTTAGGAAGCAGAATAACCAGTGATGGACGAAGCAAAGAGGATATAAAAAGTAGGTTGGCTCAGGCAAGGAAAGCCTTTCTACAAAAAAGGAATCTGTTGACATCGAATATAGATTTAGGTATTAGGAAGTCATTTTTGAAAGCCTTTGTCTGGAGGGTGGCGCTCTATGGAAGTGAAACTTGGACTATTGGTGCAGCAGAAAAGAGGAGAATTGAGGCATTTGAAATGTGGTGTTACAGGAGAATGATGAAGATCAGATGGGTAGATAGGGTTACAAACGAAGAGGTATTAAGGGGAGTGGGAGAGGAGAGATGTTTCTGGCGACTGCTAATGAAGAGAAGAGATAGGTTGGTAGGACATATACTAAGACACCCAGGAATAGCAAGCTTAGTTATGGAAGGAAGGGTCGAGGACAAGAACTGTAGGGGTAGACCAAGGTTAGAATATGTTAAACAGATTGCCTCGGATGTAGGGTGTGGTAGCTATGTAGAGATGAAACGATTAGCTCAGGACAGGGAGGCATGGAGAGCTGCATCAAACCAGTCAAAAGACTGAAGACTCAAACAACAACAACAGTGCAGTTCCTCTGAACCTTCAAGAAAAATCAAAAATATGAAACGACGTTTGTTTCAGACATATCCCTAGTCTATACAATGCGTTTCATGTACTTGAACCGCAGTTCCAAATCTAAATTATCATAAGCAAAATATTAACTATTAAATGTTAATTATAAATTTTATATGCAAATGTACAAAAATTTGTGGTCGGCACAAATTATTATTTTTTCCATGAAATTATTTAAATATTCTTTCTACACGATTTTACGTGAGTCTCCAAAATTCCTCCTTAACAAACACCAACACCTTTATAGGGTTAAAGTATTTAATACTTAGTCGTTGCAAAATGAGCATTCATACCGAATGATAAAGTTAAGCACTGCTCAAACAAGATTTCTCCAAATTGTTAATAACTCCAATAATAATGATAGTCGTTGCAAGACTTTCAGTTACGTTATAAATTGTGGATAGAAGAGATGCATGGCATTATATCATCATTCCACACCTCTATTTCAAAATTACACAAATAATTACTCTACTTTTTGAACATGCTGTACAGAATCTTGCCTCAATGCAATACATTACTTTCACAGTCTCTGTGAATACAATGGGAAAACATTTTTACGATGCCTCCTTATTTAACAAAACGTAATTTCATTTACGTCAACTACTTTGCACGGAATTTCAACTTTCTAATCCATTTCAATGCATTCTCTCTATAATGCAAGGAAAATCAGTATCCCTATTTCATATTCACCTCCATGTGAATATTTTTCAAGAAACAACTCCTACAAAAACTTCCACTAACCTTATACAATTATTCCTCGTGCTACAAAATTCAAAACTTCAACTACTTCTGTACAGCTTTTTAAATATACTGTGTCATGATTTTATCAACTTTATTCCACGTATACATTTCGTTGTGACAATACTGTAACTTTCAATTGACTAGTCTGCAAGAATTCATATTGAATAAAAATACGAATATATCCTCTCTTCTTGAGACTTCAAAATCTGAATATAATTCAGTTAAGTCCATACTGACTTAATTACTGACATCGGTTGATGTATAAACGGTCGTCCTGTCATTTACTTTCGTCATCATTTAATTACAAGTTCTTATCAATGAAGTTCCTAGGTTTCCTTCATGAAAATTGATTTATTCAAAATTATTGACTTTTTAATGCTCTAATACATCTTTAATTTACCAATATAAATGTTCCCTGAACATTTCTGAGCTGGAAATATAATTTATTCCATTACTTTCCTAACAGTATAGTTTCAAATAACTATCTGCTTTCACAACTTCATGGTGACATTTAATTATTAGTTGGATTTATTGTTTAAAGTCTTTCATTTATTAACAATATTACTGTCGTGTAATAAAACATTTATTACACACCGTAAGTTAGTGATCAGGGTCGAAGCTCGAATCAACATCGTAAGCTTTCGAATACCCCTGTACTTTCGTGAAAATACTGGCTTTCTTAACCTATTGTATCTAGATTTATCAATACATTCCACCTCATCATAAAACACAGATTTAGATAACGTTACGCATATTTAAAGTTTATTAAATGATTTTACGATTTACGATCTAAATGTGAAAAATGATTATTCGCTTTATAATATGTCGAAATGACTTAAATCTGCAATAAAAATTGGCAATAAAAATGAATTTAACGGATTTGAAGAATCTATACAAAATTGATAATAAATACTTATGTTGGTCAATATCTGAATCATCATCGGCTTTAACTCGAATCCGAGTATAAATCTTCTTCCTTCAGTCCAGTTTGTGGATGTGTTTAAGGTGACTAAAGAGTCCAATCCTGGCATGGAACAAGCGACCACACAAGTCGCATAGTATTGCTGGAGGAGGACGTGGTTGGGCTGCTCGAAGTTTCCTAGCTTGACGCTTGGTCTCTTCATGTATGCGTCGATCCCTTTCAAACGCCTTTACAGTATCCGAGATGGTACGGCGCCAAGTTGAGCGGTTTTCAGCCAGCATGTCCCAGGTTTGTGAATCAAGACCTGTCAATTTCAGGGTCTGCTTAAATTGGTCCTTGTAGCGCCTCTTAGGACCACCATGAGGTCTGGTGCCATAGCATAACTCACCATATAGCATTTGACGAGGTAATCTCACATCATCCATCCGATGGACATGACCAATCCATCTAAATTGGTGACCTATTATGGATGAATCTATGCTGTTGATTTGAGCCTTTTCCAGAACAGCAATATTGGTAATGCGGTCTTCCCATTTAATCCTCAGGATTGATCGAAGTTTTTGTAGGTGGAAACGCTCAAGCTTCCTAAGATCACGTCGGTAAAGGGTCCACGTTTCACAGCCATACAACAATGTAGAAATGACTACTGCTTTGTACACCATAAGCTTTGTACTCATGGATAGATCTTTATTCATGAAGACCCGGTGCGCTAATCGTCCATATGCTGCATGGGCTGCGCCAATTCTCTTATCCACATCCTGCTCACAGGTACAGCTCACAGAAATGGTACTGCCCAGGTACGAGAAGTGGTCAACCTGTTCTAATGGCAAATTTGAAATGGAGATATTGAACTGAGGAAGAGGTGTGCCTGGTGAAGGTTGTGCCAAGACTTTAGTCTTATTGACATTTATGGTAAGACCAAAGCGATCACATGCACTTTTGTACCAGTTAACTGACTCTTGCAGCTCTTCTGGTGTGAGAGTTGGTGACGCAGCATCATCTGCATACAACATGTTAGTAACCTTAGTAACCTGAGTTTTCCTCAAGGAGCGGAGACGAGTTAGGTTGAAAAGCCCTCCATCAAAGTGATACTTGATCTCCACACCTGGGATGTTTGTGGGTGAATCATAAAGCATTGCAGCCAAGTACAGCGCAAAAAGCGTTGGAGCCAGTACACATCCTTGTTTCAGTCCATGGGTAATGGGAAATTCATCGGACATCTTATTCTGATGGCAAACCTGACCTGTCATGCCATCATGGAGAGCTTTGATTAGATCTACAAAACGCTGAGGGCAACCAAACCGCTTCAGCACTGCCCACATGGCTGGTCTTGGAACCGAATCAAATGCCTTTTCCAAGTCATAAAAGACTAAGAAGAGTGGATTCTGTTGTTCTCTACATTTTTCTTGTAGCTGTCTCACACAGAAAATCAAGTCAATTGTGCTTCTGGAAGTTCTAAATCCGCATTGTGACTCTGGGAGGATCCTCTCAGAGATAACCTTGAGGCGGTTAAGTAGAATTCTTGCAAGAATCTTCCCCACAATTGATAGCAGTGATATACCACGGTAGTTGCCACAAACACTGCGATCACCCTTTTTAAAGATAGTGACGATAGTGGCCTTCTTTAGGTCTCCAGGTACCTTTCTTGATTCCCAAATTCTGAGGATAAGGATGAAAATTCTTGTTTTGAGGGAATGACCTCCGGCTTGAATTAGTTCCAGAGGGATGTTATCTGGGCCAGGTGCTTTTCTGGGTTTCAGTTGGGTGAGAGCTGCACTGAATTCATGATAAGTAGGAGGTACTGCCAACCACAGTTGTTCAGGTTGTTGCGGCACATCACAGAGGAAGTCTTCAGCAGCTTCTGATGGACGATTTAGGAGATTGGAGAAGTGCTCCTTCCAGCGTTCCAAGATTTCTTGACTATCAGTAAAGGTAGTAGAATTATCAGCGCTTTTCAGTGTACCTGATGATGAGCGAGATGGTCCATATATTTCCTTGAGTATGGCATAGAAGTTCCTCAAGTCTCGAGCATCCGATAATCTCTGCAGTTCCTGAGCCTTCTGTTGCCACCAAGTATTTTTAATCTGCCTTATCTGCGTCTGGCATTTACCCTTGAGTTCCAGTAGTTTATCTCTCTTTGTGTTGGAAGTTGGGTCTTGAAGATGGGCAAGATAGGCATTCCTTTTGGCATTGATGAGAGACAGAATTTCCTCATTGTTGTCATCAAACCAGTCTTGTCTTTTCCGCACTATAAAACCAATGGTTTCCTCAGCTGACTGTGTGATAATCTTCTGTAATGTGGCCCATTCTTGCTGAATGTCATTTGTTACTGGGTTTTCTGATAACTGGGTGACGATCCTGTTTCCAAAATGTTTACACATGGACTCATCCTGAAGTTTGGATGTATTAAACTTCTTTCTTGGCAAATATTTGATGTTCCTAGGTGGTTTAGGTCTGATGGATATCCTGAGCTTACATATAAGAAGTTTATGATCTGTCCAACAATCGTCTATATTCCTTGCTGTTCTGGTAATAAGAGTGTCCTTATCACATTGCCGGGTAATGATATAATCAAGAATGTGCCAATGTTTGGAACGAGGATGCATCCACGTGGTTTTGAAGCGGTCAGGTAGCCGGAACTGAGTGTTGGTAATGAAAAGTTCGTGTTCTGCACAAAGACCAAGAAGCAACAGTCCATTGGGATTACATTTTCCAAGTCCCTGTTTGCCCATCACATTATTCCATAGCCTGTGATCTTTCCCAACTCTGGCATTGAAGTCACCGAGGAGCAAGAGTTTATCTGCAGATGGTACCTTGGAGATGATTTCACTTAGCTGATTATAGAACTGAGCCTTTACTTCATCATCAGAATCTAAGGTAGGAGCATAGGCAGAGATGAGTGTCATAAAGGAACCTCCTGAGAGTGGTATGCGGAGAGTCATGAGCCTTTCGCTGATTGCAATGGGCGTAAGTTGGTGATAATTTACCAGTTTGGTCTTCACAGCGAAGCCCACACCATGAATACGACATTCACCCTCATCCTTTCCTTTCCAGAAGATGGTATATCCTGTTCCAGATTCAGTAATCTTGCCTTCAGCAGACAGCCTAGTTTCACTGAGAGCAGCAATGTCAACGTTGAGTCTTGATAACTCATGGGTTACGAGAGCTGACCTTCTCTCAGGTCTAATGTTATTGTCGAAATCAAGCAAGGTTCTGATGTTCCATGATCCAATAATCAAATTGTGATTCTTTACTGTTTTTGAGTTTCGACCGCATGAGGGGTGACCTGCTGAGTGCGGTTGCCCAGCCGGACCAAGATTGTGACTTCCGATGTTTAGCCCACCTTTTCTAGGGCCTTCCCCATGTGGGGTGGGCAGCGGTGATCCTAAATAGGCCTGCCCAAACACAGATGCAGGACCGAATTCCTGAGTAGTCACAGAGTCTCCGGAAGACGACCATCACACATCTGCTGCCAACGTGCAGGTCCGAACTAGGGGCTTCCAGTTACACCCATAACCTGCCCCCACCGTCCATATCCCATCGCCGTTGGACTTTGAAAAGTGACGTTCGGAAGAAGTGCCACTGGCGTGAATTTGTTTAGGGTGGATCTCAGCTTGCCAGGACGAGACCCACACACTATGATCTCTGAGCCTTATCCTGCGGCTCACAAAGAATGAGACATGCAGGACCGAACACAGAGACTGCAACGAACTGCCGCATACTCAAGTACTACTGAGGTGCGCCTTTACAGCCAGTCCGTCTGGCGTGGCCTCTTCCGCCTCTATGACCGTTGGGAGCCATGAGAGTGATTGGCTCCTCATCCGCTCATTTTGCCGTTGGGCCAAAACCTGCCCATCATAACTATGGACAATAGTTTGCCCTATTAAACCTGAGCAATAGGCTGCCCCTTCCGCCAACCACACTGTGCCAGAGTTCACCTCTTTCACTTCAGGTACCGTTGAGGACTTCACCGTAACCCTGGCAAGGGACCCTAACAAGGTACTACCAGCCGGGCCAGCTGGACCAAGGTTTTTTAAAGAGGTGTTACTCCTCTATCACTCCCTGCTTGATCATACTATATATATATATATATATATACTGTAACACTGTATAACACTACACTAGGTGCTATTGCACCACACTGTAACACTCCACTAGTAGCAATACCTACACTGTATAACACTACACTAGGTGCTATTGCACCACACTGTAACACTCCACTAGTAGCAATACCAACACTGTATAACACTACACTAGGTGCTATTGCACCACACTGTAACACTCCACTAGTAGCAATACCAACACTGTATAACACTACACTAGGTGCTATTGCACCACACTGTAACACTCACCTGGTAGCAATACCAACACTGTATAACACTACACTATGTGCTATTGCACCACACTGTAACACTCCACTAGTAGCAATACCAACACTGTATAACACTACACTAGGTGCTATTGCACCACACTGTAACACTCACCTGGTAGCAATACCAACACTGTATAACACTACACTATGTGCTATTGCACCACACTGTATCACTCCACTAGTAGCAATACCTACACTGTATAACACTACACTAGGTGCTATTGCACCACACTGTAACACTCCACTAGTAGCAATACCTACACTGTATAACACTACACTAGGTGCTATTGCACCACACTGTAACACTCCACTAGTAGCAATACCTACACTGTATAACACTACACTAGGTGCTATTGCACCACACTGTAACACTCCACTAGTAGCAATACCTACACTGTATAACACTACACTAGGTGCTATTGCACCACACTGTGACACTCCACTAGTAGCAATACCTACACTGTATAACACTACACTAGGTGCTATTGCACCACACTGTAACACTCCACTAGTAGCAATACCTACACTGTATAACACTACACTAGGTGCTATTGCACCACACTGTAACACTCCACTAGTAGCAATACCTACACTGTATAACACTACACTAGGTGCTATTGCACCACACTGTAACACTCACCTGGTAGCAATACCTACACTGTATAACACTACACTAGGTGCTATTGCACCACACTGTAACACTCCACTAGTAGCAATACCTACACTGTATAACACTACACTAGGTGCTATTGCACCACACTGTAGCACTCCACTAGTAGCAATACCAACACTGTATAACACTACACTAGGTGCTATTGCACCACACTGTAACACTACACTAGTAGCAATACCTACACTGTATAACACTACACTAGGTGCTATGGCACCACACTGTGTCACTCCACTAGTAGCAATACCTACACTGTATAACACTACACTAGGTGCTATTGCACCACACTGTAACACTCCACTAGTAGCAATACCAACACTGTATAACACTACACTAGGTGCTATTGCACCACACTGTGTCACTCCACTAGTAGCAATACCAACACTGTATAACACTACACTATGTGCTATGGCACCACACTGTATCACTCACCTGGTAGCAATACCTACACTGTATAACACTACACTAGGTGCTATTGCACCACACTGTAACACTGTAACACTGAATAAAACACAGTATAATCTACTACTCATCATCATCATCATCATCATTTCCCCTTATCCAGCTCCTGCCGGGTCGGGGTATTTATGGCACTTCTCCACTTTCCTCTTTCCTTCCACCATTCTTCTTCCACGATCTTGTCCCAGTCCAGATTTCTTTTTCTCACGCTGTTCTTCACTGAATCAATCCACCTTGTTCTAGGTCTTCCCCTTGCTCTCTTACCCTTGCACTTCGCCTCCAGCATCTGTCTCGGTATTCTATTTTCCTCCATCCTCTTTACATGTCCAAACCACCTTAGTTTATTCTTCTCAATTCTCTCATTTAGTTTTCCCATCCCAACTTCCTTCCTAACATCTTCATTCCTCACTCTGTCTTTCCTTGTCTTACCTATCATTCTTCTTAGGAATTTCATTTCACTGGCTTGGATTCTACTCTCTTGCCTGCTCGTCAGGGTCCAAGTCTCAGCTGCATACGTTAATATGGGTACATAGTACATTTTATACATTACCTCCTTGCTTTTCCTTGGTACTTCCTTATCCCAAACAAGTTTTCTTACACTTTGATAGAATGCATTGCTCTGCTGTACCCTCCTGCCAATCTCCATGTCCAACCTACCAGTTTGCATCAATTCACTTCCTAGGTATTTGAACGTGTCCACAATTTCCAAACTCTGACTTCCAATTTTCACAATGCCCTTTCCTTGTCTTTCCCCTCTTGTCATCACCATGGTCTTGCTTTTCTCTATACTGATTTTCAGGCCATACTTCTGAATATTTTCGTTCAGTGCATCTAGTTGTTTTTGCACTTCTTCGGTGTTCCTTCCCCAGACCACAATATCGTCTGCAAATAATAGTAACTTCATTTCTTTATGTCCATATGCTTCCTTTGTTTCCTTTACAATTTCATCCATTACCATTATGAATAAAAGAGGTGACAGCACACTCCCCTGTCTTAGTCCAGTCTTGTTCCTAAACCAATCTGTCTTTCCAACAGGGGACAGAACCCTGCTAACACAGTTGTTGTACATTGCTTGCACCATTACCAACATTTCTCTTCCCAGTCTCTTCTTAACCATGGTTTCCCATACCTTCTCTCTGGGGACACTATCATATGCCTTTTCTAGATCTATGAAAGTCATGATCAAATCCTCTCCATATTCCCAGTTCTTTTCCATCACCTGCCTCAAGCTAAAGATTGGGTCCACTGTGGATCTTCCACTCCTGAAGCCATACTGTTCCTCTTGCAACTCTCCTTCCACCTTTCTTCTCATTCTTCTTTCTAATATCCTTTCCAGTATTTTTACTATCTGTGATATGAGGGTGATCCCTCTATAGTTATCACACACTTTCTTGTCCCCTTTCTTAAACACTGGTATTATTAGCCCTTTCACCCAGTCTTCTGGTACACATTTCCGTTTCCACACACACTTTAGCAGTCGATACAGCCATTGCATACCAACAGGTCCAGCAGCCTTTATCATTTCTACACTGATCTCATCCACCCCTGTTGCTTTTCCCATCTTCATCTTCTGTACTGCTAATTCTACCTCCAGCATTGTTATATCATCTTCTGTTATCGAGTCGTCAGGCTGTGTCACTTCGATCTCACCAGTACAATTGCTCACGTTCAATAGCTTATCGAAATACTCCTTCCATCGTCCCTTTATCTCTTCCGGGTGTGTTAACAACTCTCCATCTTCCTTTTTCACTAGCTTCGTAATAACTCTTTCTTTCCTCTTACTTCTTAGAAGTCCATACAGCATCCTTTTACTGCCACTTACATCTGTTTCCATTCTTCGTGTAAATTCTTCCCAACTTTTCTTCTTTTCTTCTCCTACCACTTTCTTACACCTCCGTTTGCTGTCGTGATACTTCCTTTTGCTTTCTTCTGTTTGATCTCGGTTCCATTCTTTCCATGCAGACTTCTTTTCTTTCACTGCTTTCCTCACTTCCTCATTCCACCACGGCGTCTCCTTCTCTTTCACTCTTGTTGACGTCCTACCACAAGCACTCTCTGCTGCACCAGCAAATGCCTTTTTAAAGTGGGACCATTCCTCTTCTACATTTTCCACTTCAGTAACTGGGATTTGTTGCTTCAATCTCTCCTGAAAATCTTCCTGTATAGCTTTGTCTTTCAATTTCCATACTTTTATTTTACTTTCTCTGATCTCCTTTAGGTTTTCCAATTTTCCCCATCTAAATTTTGCCACCACAGTTCTATGGTCCCCATCAAATGCTTCTCCTGGTAAAGCTGTCACATCCATCAGCTTTCTGCGATTGTCCTTTCCACCAGGAAGTAGTCAATTACTGATTTTGTTCTTCTATCACCCCACCCATATCTCGTAATTTTCCTGCTGTTTTTCTTCCGAAACCATGAATTACCCACTATCAGTCCATTCCTTTCACAAAAGTTTACAAGTTCCTCTCCTTCCCGGTTCTTTTTCCCATATCCATATGGTCCAACGACTTCTTCCTTTCCTTGTCTCTCATTTCCGACTTGTGCATTCATATCTCCCATGATCACCACTTCTACATCTGAGATTACTCTTTCTACATCCTCCAGGAATACTTCAATATCTTCTTCTCTGTTTCCAGTCTGTGGTGCATACACTTGTATGAAGTCCATCAAGTCATTCTTCATCTTCATTCTAATTTTCATTATTCTGTCACTCACACACTCTACCACTTCAACATACTCCTCCAGTTGTTTCGAGGTTATCAGTCCCACGCCATTTTTTGCCTCTTGGCCACCACTCCAGTATAATGTATATCCTTTCCTCAATTTCTTCCTTCCTTTACCTTTCCATTTCACTTCACTCAGCCCCATCATTCCAACCTTCTCCCTCTCCATGAAGTCTACCACCTCTTCCACCTTGCCTGTCAGGGTCATGACATTTATGATTCCCACTTTCATTTCGGTTACTGGTCGCCCATTTCTCACAGTTCCCCCAGTACCAAAGGAACTGCGCGTCGCCTGCAGGGTACGCCCTAACCTTTTCCGAATCATTGGAAGTGCCATTTCCATTTTAGGCTATTATTACGATGGGGTCGCCACTCCCAAAGGCATTTTATGAAGCTACTGCCAGCTATTATTCAGGCCGCCCCTAACATGGAGAACAGACGCCCTTGCAGCCGCCCCTAACATGGGAAACAGACGCTGCCGATTGATGCTGTACTCATATTATTCCCCGAGTACTGGGTTGCCTCTTCCGCAATCTCCACCGTTCCGAAGTCCATCTTCTCCGCTGCAGATTCCGTTGAGGTCTTCGCACGTAACCCTGTGCACGGGGCCTATGTTATACCCCATAGGACTGGGTCCTCACCAGAACTTAGCCGGTACTGTAGTTCCATGGTATATTACAGTACCGTTGCCCACCCCCGCGACGTGGACGCGCCTGGCAAGAATTATCCATGTAGCCAATTAGGATTGACTCATGGACCGGGTTAAGGAGCTGTCTAAATCCAGCCTCCACAAACATGAAATGTATAACAACTCTTCATCTACCTTTGCTAACCGACAGTATTGGCTACGCGGGCTAAAGCGCTGCGTTAGGTCAAGGGGCCAAGCTCTCTGCTGACTCGGTAGACGCGTGGGTTCGAGCCCCACCGTCGGCTGTCCTTGAAATGGTTTTCCGTGGTTTCCCATTTTCAACACCAGGCAAATGCTGGGACAGTACCTTCTGACAGGCCACGGCCGCTTCCTTCCACATCCTTGCCCAGTTTCATTCATCTTCATCCATTCCATCTCTCATCCCGACGCGCAGGTCGCCCTCGGGCGTCGACTAGAAAGACCTGCACTCGGCCTCTCAGGAGGCTACACGACAAAAAAAAAAAAAACTACCTTTGCTGAACGACGAGAATTCTGGCTGGGTTTGCTTTTAACAAGCAAAGATCTGCTCGAGACCTTCGAACGCAGCTGACTCAAACACCTGTGAGTCGACCGTGACGTAACCAGCGGAACTAGGTCAGTCGCCAGGGTGATGACCTCGCCCCGAGTTCCTGGATTCCCCTCTCCACGTCTGTCGAGCATCATTATGTTGGCTAAATCTTCATGCTGTAACTTCAGCAAATCTCGACCGGATCTCTTCTTAGAATATCGTTCCGTTGTATATGTTTGTAAGAGTATTTCATGATGAATGTGAAATCTCTTATTGTAGCAGAATTTCATACTGTATCTTGGAGTGTTGCGTGGTTGTTCCGTCGCGATATCCATTTTTGTCATAGTGTTCTGGATTTCACCCTAGATCGATGCATTTTAGCTTCCCATCATAATGCAATTAGCAACTGGCCATAACTCTGTTAAAGTTTGAACTAGTGTATCTTCCCCTTTGCTGGACCCCTTTGCTGGACTATTATCTGCATTCTAAACCTTTGAAAATATTGTAATAGTTCCGTAGAATACTGCTCTGTAATTTGAAGTATTTGCTGCAGTAAAGTTTGCCATAATAACGTTGTATAGAATATCAGTTTTGCTGCAGGCTGCGCGGTACTGTTCCGTCTTCCTGCAGTGAAGGGTGTCGAAAGAAATGAGCTCGTAAGCTGTGTAAGTGAATACAATCTGTTCTCTCGCTAGCGTCAAGATTTCAGTTCAAGTCTCCCCCACTCTTCTCTCTCTCTGGCGCGGCTCCTCATCTCCCCTTACGTGTTTGCCTCGTGCCACCACTTCTCCTACTTTTGTGACGACACACTCCCGTCGCCGGAAATGCGATCCGAGTATATAGCGATGTAGGCCTACCTTTGTTCCAATAAATTACCAATTATTGTTTTAACAGTTTCTAGATTTCCACCTTTCTCTTCGGCCTTTCGTATTTGTTGATAATACTCTCTTAACATTAGAAAATACTCATTCTGAGTATAAAATCTCCAGATCTTCGATTTTATTTAAACTAAACAAATTTTATTCCGTCATTTCTAAAGTTTGTGGGTCCCAGTTCGAATCTTGTTTAAGTCATGGTCTTAGCCATAAATAAATTCGGGCGCAGTACCAAACAACAAGCTACAGATATGAAACTTCATGATCGATTCTTTCAATCACTTATTTCCTTTCCAGAGATCCATACTTCTAGAATAATTTATTTAAGAAAGCTTTTCAGTCGGTCAACACAAATTGTGCCCAATTACATTAGGCGGGAAACAAGTACTTACATACTCAACAAATTAACACGCTTTTATTTACAAATACCTACTTAATTGGATGACATGTTTCAAACATCACGCGTTCATCCTTAGATCCTGTTCACTTAGGCTTAATTAGTGTACGATGTTAATGAATTACACTTAAACACAAATATATATATATATATATATACAATATTTATATTACATTGAGCTGGACAAATGGTGCCTTTGAGTATGGCTACTGGTAACACATTTTACTTAAACTCTATGGAGTTTGTATGTGTTGGTCCATTACACATGTCTGTTGAAATGGTTCACAGCGCAAGAACTTTTACATTTCTCTTGTCTCTGATCTTTGCGGCTATCGACAGTCAGTTGAGGGTTCTAGACTCCTTGTTTGTTGGTTGTCAGTGTTCCATGCTGTGGAGACCGTCCAATTCCTTTCAGTTGTGTTTTTGTACAAAGTTGTGATTTTCAAAGTTGTGAGTAGGGTGTCAATCCTCAGGAAAGTGTATGATGTGTGTATTGCTAAAAGTCAGAGAGTTGTTTAGAATCATAGAAATCAGGTACATAATTATATTGAAGGGTTTTATTTTGTTTTATGTACATATGTATACAGGGTGTCTCAAAAAAATGTACTATACTCTGAATTACCAATAAAGCTCGCTGACAGCTGTCAAAGCTAGCACGTGGGGAAATGCTGCGTTGCCACTGAGGCAGATCATGAGTCATAACATTCCAAGAGGCTTGCAGGAAGATACAAATACTGGCGGTCTAATGACCGTGATGAGTGAAGACAAACTGAGTCAAACCATGTGCTTACTGCTGTGTCAGCATACATTGCAACATTGCTCACTGTTGCCATGGAGACCGTTACCTCTCTCGTCTCCACTCCTCACCTCACCCATCAAGCGAATGACAGCTTTCACCGAGCATCTTTTGTAAACCAGAGTATAACACTTTGAATGACTATAAAATGATTATTTATGAGCATAGAGACAAGTTTAAGGGTTTCAATTATAGAAGAGACATGCAATTAAATATTCATGTTCGCAAATGTTCAAATTGGTGACCGTCAGTGTCCAGAGTTCGACAAACCGCCACCAACGCACCGGACCATTGCTCGCATCAGAGATAAATTTGAAGCAGATGGAACCGTTCACAACGTCAACAAGAAAAGTTCTGGACGACCATGGACATCTACCAGTCCTAGAAAAGAAGAACAGATGCAGGAAGCCCAACTCGATCCCCACAGAAATCACTACGACAAACGGCTCGAGAGACACACATCTCAAAAGATAGCGTTCATCGCATCATGAAGCGTCTGTGCTGCAAATCCTACATTCCAACACGAACCCATGCTCTCGATGAAGACGATCCGGACCGGAGGGTTCAATTCTGTGAATGGTACCTGTAAAATTTTCAGAAGATGCAGGGTTTCCACACAAAATTGTCTGAAGTGATGAGGCCACGTTTAAATTAAATGGCACAATTAATCGCCATAATTGTACCTACTGGAGTCCCGTAAATCCTCATATTACAGTTGAGCACAATTTGAGCTGTATGGTGTGGGATATCAGCATTGGAGGAGTCCGTCGACCCACACATTGAAAAGATGTTTGGTAATGACGAGGTTTACTTTCAGCAAGATGGAGCACCTCCCCACTACCATTGTGATGTCAGAGCTCATCTCGATGCAGATCATCCAGACAGATGGATTGGACGAAGGGGTCCCATTAAATATCCTGTACGTTCCCCAGATCTCACGCCAATGGACTTCTTTTTATGGGGATACCTCAAGGATAGAGTTTATCGCAGCAAACCAAGAACAATTGATGCATTGAAATTGGAAATTGAAAGACAATGTCATGAAATTCCAAATGAACATTGTCGTAATGTTTGCGAATCCATTGGTTCGCGTTATCAGCTTTTTCTGGACACTGACGGTCATCAATTTGAACATTTGCGAACATGAATCTTTAATTACATGTCTCTTCTATAATTGAAGCCCTTAAACGTGTCTCTATGTTCATAAATAATCATTTTATAGTCATTCAAAGTGTTAGTGCATTTTTTGAGACACCTGTACATTCTCATACAGGTAAATAAAACTAGTTTGTGATACATGTATTATATTGAGTAGTTAAATATGACTTTTCATGCCTGTTAATACCATTGACAGTTTAGTAAGATTCAGGTACAAGTAAGCGAAGCATGCCATATGCTCACACCTTGAGATAAGAGATCTCATTGCTGGGGATGTATTTAATTTTTTCATTTGACAAGGATCCATATGACCTAACCCTGGTGGCCATACTTACTGAGATTGTGTTAAGGGGATTTTGAACACTTGTGGCCTGTAGGTGAAGGCTAGTATAAGAAGTAAATGGTAAGGTTAGATTACAATTGGTGACTCATATGGTAGTGTATTGTAAGTATGTATGTGATATTACACTACTAATATGGTGATTTATTGGAATGTTCTTGCTGTTGGATTGTATCTGGTCTGACATTCGCTGTCACCACCTTTGCTTCAAAGTCACTATGCTACAGACACCTAGCAGACACTTAAACTGGTACCTGCAATATAGAGTAACATGAAAGTTGGCAGCATTTGTTGTCTAGTGTGACTCATCCATGGTTGCCAATCTTCATATCGTTGGCCAAGTATCGATGCATAACAATCTGTTGGTGAAGATCGGCACCTGCCGGTATCGACCTCCATCCTGATCGATAGGCGCAACTAGCGCCCTCAACTAACTTTTAAACAGTTCGTTTTATGATCTGTTCACGGCACAACGCATTTAAACAGTTCATGTATTTTGTGTTAAATAAATCAGTTGAGTTACATGTAAACGAGCGTTACATTTCATTGCCGCTTTAAAACCTCTAATTGGTTATGGACCCAGAACGATTGGCTCAGATTTAAATTAACTGAAAACTGGAAACAGCGGAATCAAGCGGAAACACAAAGAGAAGAATGCGTCGAATCGGCAGACATCTTGCTATCTCGAGAAACTTCTAGACATCGACAAAGCGAGAAGGAACAAACGCCGTCTTCTCGAATATTGTGTGCTTGATCGTGAGTGAACTGTGAAAAAGCCAATCGCGAGTGTTTGGACAATAACACGCGATGCGAATTTTGGCTTATTGCGAGTGTTTTGGACTATAACACGTGACGCAAGAAAACGTGCTTAACGTGCGAGTTGTGTACAAACACGCACAACACGAAATTCCGTAGGCCTATTTGCGACAATAGTACGGGACGCAAAGTGTATGGCCGGTTGTGAGTGTTTCAAACATTAACACGCGGCACAGCAAATTTATTGTGAACAATCGTGAGTGTTCCGGACATTAACACGCGGCACGATTGAAGTGAGACAATGAATTCAAACGGTAAAGTGCGCATCGAGGCCTTAGGGCGCGATAATTACGACACCTGGAAAATGCAAATGCCCGCCATTCTGATAAAGAATGACGCGTGGGGTTATGTCAACCTCAAGATGGTCAAACCCGAGCCGGGTGAGGACAATGCAGCCCAAGTGACCGAGTGGACGACTAGGGATGAAAAGGCCATGTCAGACCTAATCCTATCCATCGGACCAAGCCAGCTCAAGTTGGTGAAGAACATAGGTCATCAAGCGAGATATGGCAGAAACTTGAGGATACGTTTCAGTCGAAGGGGCCGGCTCGCAAGGCCACGTTGTTGAAGAGTCTAACCTTGCAAAAGATGACTGAAGGTGGCGACATCCGTGAGCACCTCAACAACTACTTTGACTGTGTCGACAAGTTGGCTGACATGGACGTAGTTATTAACCCAGACCAACTTACCATCGTGATGCTGTACAGTTTGCCGGCAAGTTTTGAAAATTTCAGAATTGCCATCGAGAGCCGGGACGATCTACCGAAGCCTGAGAATCTACGTACGAAGATAATCGAAGAACACGATGAGGCAGAGTTGCCTCGTCAACACCGATGGAAAATCAAGGTGCCATGTACGTGAAGAAGAAAGGTCCTTCAAGGAAACCACAGTCGAAGCCTCAAAACAAAAACCACGGCTACTCCGGTGGTAAGAGTGACAAGGAGAAATCGTTTCCGTTCAAATGCTCGAAGTGAGGAATCAAGGGACATAAGGCAGTGGACTGCAATATTAAGGTCAACAAAAATCTGCTGTCGGACGCATCACTCTTATCAGTTGAGGAACCTGATACGTGCCAGATCGCGATGAGCAGCGTCGAAAACCTGTTGTGTCTCGACAGTGGGTGCACGTCTCATCTGTGCGGTGATGCGACTGTGTTTACAGAGATGGACAAGGGCGAGACTGGCAAGCTGAAGTTAGCGAGCAGCGCAACCGCAGAGATAAAGGCCCGAGGAACTGCAATAATTGCAACAAGTGTAGACGGTAAAACTTGCAACGTTACTCTCAATGAGATTTTGCACGTTCCTGAGATCCGCACTAATCTCTTATCAGTCTCGAAGAAGACAGACCGTGGTTTCTTGGTTGTTTTTGGCAAAGAGAAGGCGGAAGTTTTCGACCAGAATGGACTGACGAGGTTAGTTGCAAAGCGCAAGGACAATCTGTACTACGTACAGGGCACCACACTGGAAAAATGTCGAAACGCAGTGTCAGAAGACAAGCGCGACGAGAATGTGGCGCAGCTGTGGCATCGAAGGATGGGTTACGTCAACTTACGTGATCTCGATACGGCAGTGAAGAGTGGATCCATTCGAGGTGTGCAACTAAAAGGGAGATGTGGAGATCTAACGTGTGACATTTGCACGAAATGCAAAATGACTCTAATACCTTTCCCGAAAGAGTCAAATCATGTGACCGGTAAGCTCGATATTATTCACACAGACGTTTGTGGCCCTGTGGGTGTTGTGTCGAACGGCGGATCCAAGTACATGATCACATTTACGGACGACTACTCGAGATGGACAGAGGTACGGTTTATGAAGACGAAGTGCGAGGCATTGCAAATGTTCCGAGAGTACAAGGCTTTCGTCAAGAAGCAGCACGGTCTGAAAATAAAGTGCGTACAGTCCGGCAATGGACGTGAATATGTCAACAGGTAATTTGACGAGTTCTTGAATTCTGAGGGGATCGAGCGCCGTCTCACAACACCATATACGCCTGAACAAAATAGTGTGGCCGAGAGGAAAAATCGGACCCTTGAAGAGGCAGCACGATGTTTACTCCTGCAATCTGGCCTCCCGATGACATTCTGGGTGGAGGCGATCAACACCGCAAATTATCTGAGGAACCGATGTCCAACCAAAAAGCTAAACGGGAAGACTCTATTTGAGCGCTGGTTCGACAGAACTCCGACTGCACACTATTTCCAGGACTTTGGGAGCAAGGTGTCCTGCCTGGACAAGACCCCAAACAAGGGGAAGTTTAGCCCTCGCTCAAAAGAGGAAATTTTTGTTGGATATTCGGAGCAGTCGAAGGCTTACCGCATCTGGATTCCTGAAACGAAGAAGATCGAGATCATGAGAGACGTTGTTTTTCGTGAGGAGATGACCGCGCCTAAGAAATCAGTCGATGATCTTCTCCCGCGTGACTCTCCCGACAAAGTATGCATTGAACCAGAGGATGCGATCCATGAACTGGAGTTCGAGCTGGTGTCGAGAGACGAAGTTCTGGCAGAAAACCAACCTGATGCTGCTGAATGGGAATTCCCCGATGGCTTCATCGAAGCAATGTCAGAAGAAGCAGTTTCACTGATCCGGAACAATACGTGGAAGCTGGTCGACCGTCCCAAGGGGCAACATGTGATAGGAAGCAGATTCGTTCTCCGGAATAAGTTTAACCCTGACGGCACTATCAGCAAGCGGAAGGCGCGCGTGGTAGCGAGGGGTTTCACGCAGAGACCAGGAATAGAGTTTCACGACACGTTCGCTCCAGTCGCAAGGCTGAGCACAATAAGGACTGCGGTGGCATTAGCTGTACAAGATAATCTAAAGATCCGACAGCTAGACGTCAAGACGGCGTACTTGAACGGTGAAGTCGAGGAGCAAATCTTCATGGAGGCCCCGGACCACTTCGAGGACGTTCTTGCCCATACCGTTCAAGACGAGTCGGTTGACGAGACTGTGCGAAAGACCGCAGATCAGATGCTGGAGAAGTTGACCAATCGTGACATGGTGTGCTCACTAAACAAAGCGTTGTACGGACTGCGACAGGCAGGACGCGCTTGGTATCACCGTCTCGAGGAAGAGATGAAAAATCTCAAGGTGACTCGCTCGGATGCAGATCCATTCATGTACCACATCGGACCGGTCGAAGATAGGATTTATATAATCATCTATGTCGACGACATGATGATCATGGCTCGAGACGACAAGAAGATCGACGTGGTGAGAGACTTTCTGAATACCAAGTTCGAGATCAAGGACTTGGGGGACGTGCGGTATTGTCTGGGGCTGGAGTTCAAGAGGAGCGCCAACCAGATGAAACTCAGCCAGAAAGGATACATAGACGAGATCCTGGAGAGATTCGGAATGGCAGAGTGCAGGCCTGTCAGCACTCCCATTGATCCAGGTACGAAGCTGCAGAAGGAAGACGTGAACCCTGGCGAACAAGCGGAGAGCGTCCCCTACCGACAGTTGATAGGAGCTCTAATGTACCTGTCAGTGGGAACGAGGCCGGACATATCCCATGCAGTCAGTTCTCTCTCTCAGTTCAACGACTGTCATGGACAGCAGCACTGGAAGGCTGCAAAACGTGTCTTGCGATACCTCGCTAACACACGTGATCTGGGCCTCATGTACTCCAAATCCAGCGGTCCAGCGGTGATGTACGTGGACGCTGACTGGGGAAGCTGCCTGGTGGATCGAAAATCGTACACCGGATACACGTTCACACTAGGCGGCGCTGCTGTGAGTTGAGAGTCCAGGAAGCAGCCTACTGTGGCCCTGTCGTCGACGGAGGCCGAATACATGGCCTTGACAGAAGCAACCAAGGAAGCTCTACACATGAGGAAACTCCTGAAAGACTTTGGAAAACCGATAGATGTTGTCCCAGTGAAGAACGACAATGTAGGTGCGCAGAAGCTGACGTCGAATCCTATGTTTCATTCACGGACGAAGCACAACGACATCAGGCACCATTTCGTCCGAGATGCCGTGGCCAAAAAGGTGGTTTCGGTGGAGTACACTCCAACGGATGAGATGCCTGCAGACATATTGACAAAAGGATTGTCAAGGCCCAAGCACGAGAAATGTGCTCAAAGCCTTGGCTTGAGACCACATGCACCAGGATGACTCCGGCTGATGGTCGAGGGGAAGTGTTGATGAAGATCGGCACCTGCCGGTATCGACCTCCATCCTGATCGATAGGCGCAACTAGCGCCCTCAACTAACTTTTAAACAGTTAGTTTTATGATCTGTTCACGGCACAACGCATTTAAACAGTTCATGTATTTTGTGTTAAATAAATCAGTTGAGTTACATTTAAACGAGCGTTATATTTCATTGCCGCTTTAAAACCTCTAATACAATCTATAATTTAACACCTATTGATACATTTTCATCTCATGTAGGCTGCATGTACTACAGTATCTACTATGTATTATTGTACAGTGACAGGCAGGTACTGTGAGAGATAAAGGGAAAAACACAGAAGCAATCCCATTCTTCAAAATGGACATTCACACCATCAATCCAGTTATTATGTCTTAAATGCTATAACTCCTGATGGGCTCGGTTCGATTTCCTAGTCTCATGAGGGGGGCAGGCAGCCTGCCCTATTAAGCATTGTTTTAAGCGATAGAAGAAGTAACCTGTTTCCCAAAAAAATCTGGGAAGTGTTTGTTTTCTGATAGAGCATAATGAGGTTAAGCATTGTAATGACTTGGTGAATGAAGTAATTAAAACAATTTTCAATTATGATCATGTCAAACATGTTTAGATTCATGTCATTTTTTGAGGAGTTTATCCCTGTTCTTTTTATGTGTTTTTCCCTTTTCTTTCTCACTCCACCTCCAACTGCCTGTCATTATGTTTGTCCTTTATCTGTGTTTCTATCCTCATTTTTCTATCTGTTGGTTGATTGTTCTTCTAGGTATTAAGCCATATATGTGAACATTTTACCCTGGTGCACTGATTGGTTCATCAGCAAATAATCAGCGCACCATGTCTGGTCCTCTTTTGGGATAGCAAATAATTGCTACATCCCAGGGCAAAACCCCCACAGACATGGAATAATACCTAGAAGAATTTGTTGTAAATTAAAAGGAAGCTTGTAGTTTAACATGACCGTTAATCGTGCGATTGTTGTAAATTAATCATCAACTTGTTACCCATACAGAACATGTTATTCTACGTTTTGTAAACCTCAACCTATTTCTAATTCAGGTTTGATTGAGTATTTGGATGTAAATGAAGAGAATGACAGTCACATTGCCCTGAATGAAGGTAGCATAGATGCCAAGAAGACCACTCATATGGAGATAGAGCCGTTCACTCTCCTGGGAGTTTGTGCAGGTCTGGTACCATATCCACATCACAACCAGAGTCCTCGCAACACCTACCAGTGTGCTATGGGCAAGCAGGCCATGGGTAAGTCACAGAGATGCTGATGTAGATTTTACATTTTTATAGAAATTAAAATTTGTGTACATAGCTGCAGTTCTAATAGCAAAGCAGTTCATTGTTTAGAGTTGTGAAGTTCTATCACATCCTATAATCTAAAGTATATAACAACCTTAATCATCACCATGATCATCATTAATTTCCGTTTTCTAGCTTGGGCCACTTTACCGGTACTCTGTCTGTCCACCATCCTTCCTCATCCACTGAATTCTACTCCAGGTTTCTTTCTCTCACACTGTCTTTCCCCAAATCCATCCACCGTACTCTAGGTCTTCCACGGCCTCTCTTTCCAGTCATCTGTCTCTCCATCACTTGTTTTGGCATTCTTCCTTCATTTATCCTTTTCATATCATACCATCTCAATCTGTTCTGCTCCAACTTATCATTCAGCTTCTGTACATTCACTTCCTTTCGAATGTCTCCATTTCTCACTCTGTCTCTCCTAGTCTTCTGTACCATACTCCTCAGGAATTTAATTTCGGCTGTCTGTATTCTACTTTCATCTCTCCTCATTATCGGCCAAGTTTCTGCTCCATACGCCATTATTGTTAAGTAATAGGTCTTGTACATCACTTCTCTAGCCTTCAGTGGTATATCTTTATCCCAAATTAAACTCCAACCTGATGATAGAAAACACTCCCACATTGTATTCTCTTGTTGATCTCCATATCCAATCTTGCATTTTCCATCAATTCACTTCCTAAATATTTGAAGTGCTCTACTACTTCCAGATATACATCTCCAATGTTTATAATCCCTTTTCCTTCTTTCTTTCCTCTTGTCATTATGACTGACTGTGTGACTCAGCAGTGACGTTCTCGCTTGCTGAGTTCAAGATAGCGGGATCGAATCCCGGCGCAGCCAGTTGACATTTGAGGGTGCTTAAATGTGAGGGAGCCATTTCAGTAGATTTACTGGAATGTTAAAGATCCCCTTCAGGGCAAAATTCCAGCACCCCGGCGTCTCTAAAAGCCACAGTAGTTAAAAGGGACATAAAACCCATAACATTATTAATCTTGTCATTACCATTGTCTTACTTTCATCTACACTGATTTTCATTTCCCATTTCTCAATTTTTTCCTTCAGTACATCCAGCTGTTCTAGGACTACATTCTCATTCTCTACCCAACCTTAAATGGGATGTTAAGTAACTGAAGACCAAGAATTTTGTTAAACTTTTTTTATATATGTAAAAAAATACAGATTTAAAAAAATAACTTCAACCATTGAGTAAAATCATAAAGCAGGTATTCATAAAATCTGCTCACTGTTACTAGACCGACTTATATCTTCAGTTTCAACTACCCTACTTTAAAAAATCCCTATAGGTGTGTGTTCAGAGTAGGGATCCTATCAAGGCCATGGTACATCATAATAATTACTGTAAGTTCCAAATATGATAGTAAAGTTATTTTTATTCATTTTATAAAGTACTAGCTATACCCGGCATGTGTTGCAATGCCAGTGAAAGACAGATAGAAAGGAAGATAATAATAAAGTTATTGGTTTTACATCCCTTTTAACAACTGTGGCTTTTAGAGACGCCGGGGTGACGAAATTTTGGCCAGAAGGGGATCTTTATTATGCCAGTAAATGTACTGGCACAGCTCCCTCTCATTTGCGCACCCTCAAATGCCAACTCTGCGCCAGGATTCGATCCTGTAACCTTGGTCACAGCAGGCGAGAACGTTACCGCTTCCTACGCAGCCAACCCAAGAATGAAAAGAAGTCTTTGAATTGTAATTTCGTAACATCTAGGTCATTTGCTGATATAGGTAATTCAGATTTCTACCTTCGATATCTTCTTAGTCTCAACCTTATTTGCTGGCTTAGGCCGATACTCACTGCATCTAGAGAATGAGCTGTTGGCGTACTGCTCAGGTCCCAGCTCAGTGAATCGGAGAGGAATGTGGATCGCATGGATAATGATATAGCCTATGATTACAGACATGTGAGGTTCCCGGTCCTTGAGTAGTAACAGACCGAATACATTGGGGCGTGCTCAATAATGTTCTACTCGTGTGCTACCTATTGCAAATACCTTTCCTGGAGTGTGCACAACAATTCATTAAAGTTAAATCGGGTGAATGGTATATGAACGCATAAGGGACTTGAAACGATTCGCACGCCGTCACTCATTTGTTGAATCTACTCGTGCGCTACCTATTGTAAAGTGGATTTACTAAGCCAGAAACCTTCCCTGGAGTGCACACAAAAACTCACCAAAGTTTCATCGCAATCCGTGTTGGTATTTGAACCCATAAGGGACTTGAAATGATTCCCGCGCCATGACCGTATTCGAACCGACAGCCAAGCTTGAGTTCAGTTTTAAGAACTGCACTTTACCACTGACCCATGCCAGCTGGTAAAAATAAAAATAAAATATAATCGGTGTGGAGTGATTGATAGACATTCTTGCAGGCTGCATTAATTAGAGCCGTGGTGAGACAGCATATCACCTCGCGATGAATCAGCAAGCCATTCTCACACCTGGCATTGCGGTTTCATAAGTATACAGATTGAGCAATTGGGTTACTGTGGGATTTAAGGCTTCATCTTAAGACCCTCACCCTTTTGTGTTCCACAAATAATTTGTAGCCAGAAACCTTACCTAGAGTGCACACAACAACTCACCCAAAATTTCATCGCAATCGGATGAATGGTATATGAACGCATAGGAGGCACACAAATAAACTATCACGTAACATTGATTCTTCTATATATATATACCTGTCCCAAAATTCACACCATAGTCTATACCTGTGATGCATGAAGTTTGTGTTCTTACCATATTATGGTATGAGTTTCATATCTTTAGTGCACAGTTGCATTCTTGAATTCTCAGTGCAGTGAATGCCAAGAATGGATCACTAAGGCTAGCAAAATACTAAATTCTAGGTTGTGAGCCCTCCATTCCGAATCCCTGCTCTTCAGTTCATGACCAATTTCTTTCTTACTTTCTTTCTTCTTCTCTTCCCTTTTCTCCTTCCCTTCCTAGTCCTTGCAAGGTAAGTCCTGCATTGTTCAGACTTAGCTGCATTTATATTGCATGGCAATAGTTAATTATGTGCACATACAGTAGTAGTTTCCTCATATCACTTATATTCTATGTTTACTTGCATATTGGCTGTGATCACATATGAGTTGCACTCCTAAATTTTGACAAAAAATTTTGACACATTTTTGTCCTGTTAAAGAGTTGCAAGTCTAATTTGCAGACATTCTATTATGGTGGATTGAAGTATTGCTATTCACCATAAAAATTGAGCCTTCCCTACTTTATCATTACACTTGTACTCTCTGAAGCATAATCTACTCCAAGATTTATATTATACCCTTAATCCCATGCACAATTTGAGTAGCCAGCTTAAATTTTCGTACATGCATCAAGTACATCCGCCTGAATCAATACTATAGTATACTATAGTATTGATTCAGGCGGATGTACTTTTCTTGTTGATAACTATTCTAGCATATCAATACGGAACCACCATGAGTCATTTAAATAATGCATCAAGTTTACTGCAAAAATAGCTGAATTCATTGGTCAGTACAGAAATATTTATTTCTGTTGCTGACACATAGCCTGACCTATGCTCAACCATTGCCTAAAATTATTTTTTGTTTATATTCCAGCACAATCCTCTTGAATGTGTTTGGAAAAACATGACACAAAAAAATTGTGTGCATTGAAGTAGTGCAAATTTTTTCTTTTGTTCGTATAAAGTAAAATTTCTTTGTGCATTCATAATTTTGCACCACATGCTAAATAAACGGTCCCACAGCGTAACCGTACTTGTTAAATCGTGCACCACAATCACGAGGGCAGGTGCATGCAACAAGTCCAGACATCGCAGGTATGAATCCCAGCGCTGAGTGAGGTTTTTCCCCCAGGGTTTTCCAAACTCCCTCCATGCAAATGCCAGGATAGTACTGCACCCTTCAAATTCTATTTTTAATCTCAAAATTAATTCAGTTCCATTTTTGTTATAAGGCATACTTCCGAATTTACAATGCTTGACCGCGATTTATGCAAGCGAATGCAAGCACGAGCTGCGCATAGCCCCGTATAGTTGAACCAAACAAAATCACAATATCTACAAAATACAAAGCGCTCAGCTTGTCCCATACTTAATGTGTCAGTAAACAAGAACTAAGAATCTACATTACCAAACAAGCAAACAAATATCTACAAAAATACGTCCCATAAAACCATAGCTGATTTAATAAATAAATAAATTCATTTGTACTCATTCCTTTAGAACAGCGTCAGGAAAACATCTCCAGCCATCACTCCTTTAAAATGCTTAGCTCGCCATCGACATCTTCTGGCAAATGTCCTGCTGGTTCCAAGATCCGCCCTCGTTCCTAGACGTCATCTCGTGCCGAATTAAAATAATGTTTGTCAGATACACACACGATATATTTCCTATTAAATTCACCGATCAAGTACTAAATTCCTTGACTGTCTATTGGTCAATTATTTCGATGAACTCGCCCTATCTGGTAGTACTGGGACTACAAATAAATCACTGAAGTTACACTTATAACTTGACGAAAATGTTCCATGTTCACGCACATGAAAAATATGCAGAGTATCCACGACACTAAAATTTGAAGTTATGTCTCGTGTCCTCAGACACCTGAATAACGGCCTTACGTCCTCAAACGCTCAAATAAAAGTCATCTCTCGAAGCTTCCTGGACCATTTATAAATGAAACTGGCTAGAGTAGGCATGGAAGGGGATTTATGGAAAAATATTCCATAATAATTATCAGACTAGCATGCGATCGGTATCATTGAGTTCGTAGCAATGTGGAGGTTACGATTATGCTGAAGCTAGCTCGAATCGATCGTGTAATTAATCCGTAGATAACTCCGGCGTTAATTCACCAGGATGCGTTATAACGCCGAGTTGCCGCTTAAACAGGGCGTCTTGATATTATTGGTTCAGACTCTTGTAGATCTTCGCGAGCTCTTATTTGTATTCCTGCCATAAGGAGTGGTTAACATGAAGATTGACCATTCACATCGTAGCATTCAGTTTTCTTCTTGGCGCCAACTCTCATAGTAACGAGCCATATTGTGCGTACCCAAGCCTCTCTTCGCGCTAAAAGTTGCACCTGTCCTATGCGTCATGATTTCTATGCTACTTTCTAAAATTCCACAGGAGCTTAAACCTTTGTGTTCTCTCTGCCACTGATTTCTCAACATTTCCCAACACCGTCTGGCTCTCATATCTGCTGTCTGTAGAAATGTATCAAATGATGATGAATAATTTATTAGAATCCTTTATACAGCCTGTGGATAAAGGGTTCACAATCCTCCTGCTTGGAATCGAACATAGCATTTAGTCGATTTTTTTTAAATACACATAACATCTGTAATCCATTTCTGCCAATCCTAGAGAAACCTCCCTCTCATATGTCTAGTCTAGCCGCCACTGTCGTTGGAGTGTCGACATGCACTCGTGTTTACTTCTTGCTCATTCATTCATTCAGACCTCCCCAGCTTGTCTGCTTGTCTGATCGCCTAAGGCTAGTACCTCTCCTGCCCAGTATCCTTATCTCTCTCGCTCGCTTGCTGTGTCATCATCGTCATAGCTCATTAGTGTTTGACAACAACAGGCTGCCCCCAACTTGCTCGTTCAACAGACGTACTCATTGACCCCCGTACACTTGGATGTGCAAAAGAACTTCCATATATTCAATTTGCAGCATTTTTTCTGCGTTCCCAAGGTTCGCTAGTAAAATACACCTTTATATTCGCTGCGTTGTAGACAGACATTGTACCTGTACTCAATTCTTTTACTCTGTATGCGTTGTTACCAAGATTACGCACAATACAGAAGGGTCCTCTCCATTTCTCCGTGCTGCCACCTCCTTCTTCTCCTCCGTTCTGCTGCCATCCTCTTCTAGTATTGACTCGTTTTTCGTATTGCATCGGTGTTTCTCTTCCCCACCGGGCTACGTTCTCTCATGTTCCGTGCTGGCAAGCTTCGTTCGTCTTCCTGGCTGGCTGATATATTTGCTTCCTCTCCAATTTCTTCCTTATAGGTGTCAGGATTTGACCTCCTATTTATGGGCACGTTTCCAACGTCCTTGTTCGTCCCCTCCATTAGCGTGTAATTCTTCCAGGTAACGCTGCGATTCGGCGTGCCTGTCGTTCCATTCATTCCTATAATTTTTATAGTCCCCCTGGTTCTGGTATCTCCTTTTACGCCACTGTCGATTCTCATTATTGTTATTTTCGTACCGTCTGTAGGGTCCCTCATTTCTCCTATTATTTCTCCATTGTTGGTACCCTCGCTGTTGATACCTATTGATGCCCTGGGTCTGCCTATCATTATTATTATCATTTCGCTGGTGTGACCTATTTTCTTCGCCCTCCTGACCTCGTCTTGGTGTTGTTGACACACTTGTATTTGTGGCCTGCGATCTGGTGTGTACTTGGGTGGGTTTAACAACCTCCGTCGTGTTTACAAGTTCCAGCTGTCGTCCCCCTCTCTGATGCATGTGAGACGTTGTCTCGTCAATCTGACGTATGATTTGTTCGGCTCGAACCGCTGTGTCCACGTTTGCCGCCACTAACACCTGCTGAACATTGACTGGCAACTGCCGTGCAATCGTCATAACCAGATCCGATTCTTCTAAAGGATGATCCAAAACTTTAAATTTTAACAATTGTAACGAAAAGAAATCTGAATATTTCGTCTGCTGAGTTGACTGATATTTTCTCGAATAAAGTTCCATTCTAAGGCTTTGCTGGAGAGAAGCCGACCAATACTTCCTAAGAAACGCATCCTTAAAATCATCCATCCCTCCGAAAGTATACTTGAAGCTCAAGAACCACGTAAGTACATTTCCCGAAAGAAATCGTTCCATCAGTCTTAAACGACGCGCGGGCGGTATGTTATTGTCATTAAAATAGTCTTCCATCTCCCTAAGATACGCCTTCGGTGTGACACCAGAATTTTCTGTGAATTTATTTGGTTTAAATTCATTTGATCGAATAACTTGTACGACTTGAGGGTGCTGATGGCCATGTTGAGGAGTAGAGGTTCCCCCAATGTTGTTGTGAAATCCCTTGTGTTAGTCGTTAATGGGCTGCCTGTCAGTCCTTGGCTACTCGCCGCGCTAATTGCCCCCGGGCTTGCTTAGTCAACTTCCTTATCTTTAATGTGCTCTGTCTGAAATAACGTGTTCTGTCCCATCGAACGCAGTTCTGCCTTTATGATTCTGTCTGTCTGTTCCTTCATTTTACTCTTAATTTCTTCCTCAAATGCTTTAATGCGCGTATGGTTATCACCTACGGTCTTTATGATCGTTAACCGTTCTTCTTTAGAGTCGCTGCTCATCTTACGCCAATCCTTTCTGATGCTATCTTTAATCGCGCCCAGTTTTTCTTCCATCTGCTGTTTCGTGTCCTCCTGATTCGATTCTATCTTCTCAAGCCTGTCTTCTAGACGTAGATTATTCTCATCTATCGTACTCTTCAAATTATCCTGGTCCGATTCTAGGTTTCGCCATCGCTCTGCTGATTGTATTATTATAATTTATCCATATCCTTTATCAGGCTCGTAATACTTTCTTTTACTGCTGACAATTGTCCCTGGATAAACGTAGAATCCTCCTCCATCTTATTAAACCGCTTTTCAAGACCATCCTGTGCCGCTTAAACTCACTGTTATTTACCGTGCATGCTAATTCTATCTGAGCTAGTTTTGCCAATACCGTTTCGTCCAAATCATTTAATTTACGGTTGAAGGTGTCCTCTAATTTTTTTATCTGACCTAGCTGTTTGTCGTTATTCTTACTTATATCAAGCGCGAATTGAATCATCTGCTGCGTAGTGTACTCTTTCATCTCTGCAGATAATGTGGCTAACTGACTCGTATTCCTACTCTCTTGCGCTTCTAATTGTTTGTTTATATTTTCATTTACTTGCGCTTGTAATGATTCACCCTGTTCAGATATCTTAGTGTCTAATCTTTTACTTTGTTCAGCTAGTTGTGTATTAAACTCGCCTGACTGTTCGTTTAGTTGTTTAGCTATAGTTTCATTCATTTGAGTCTGGAATGACTCATTCTGTTCAGATAATTGTGTTTTTATAGTGTCATTCATTTGAGTCTGGAATGACTCATTCTGTTCGTTTAGTTGTGTTTTAAACTCGTCTGACTGTTCGGATAACTTAATGTCTAACTTCACACTCTGTTCCTTTAATAGTTCCTGGGTTTGTGCCGTGGCACTTTCAATGATCGCCTGGATCTGCGCTACTGTTGCCATTATCACACACAAAATATATATCACTGAGAAAATAGGAGGATGACATGGAAATGTCTCCCCGACACACACATATATAATTCTTGACTTACATTTACTTCATTTGACCACTTTCAGTTCATTTAATCTTATTCCCTTTACTCCCGCAAATCAATCTGCATCACTGAATGGTTCTAATTTTACTTAATAAATTCTTAACCCCGCACATATTGTCATAAAATTACTATCCAGATCTGATGTTAACACTGACTAATTAACAAAGTATTAATTGTCATTTAAGGCTACCAGCCTCCTAACATATTTCATGAGTTTGACTTTCTAAACAAATCTAATTTTACATTTAATCAATGGGCGCCCGATTTCACATACACTACTTTACTAATTACATCAATAAACAAAACGTGAATCGTATTTAACTTGCAAACTCGTGATTCTTCTGTATATTCCATTTTCTTGGCGGTATTTCTCTTCGCCGTATTTACGTTAACAAAATATCACTTCCGGTGATTTCAAACAGTCCCATATATCAGTGAAACGCCACATTTTCGCGACAGCTTGATCTACTAGATCTATGCTGACTATCCAACGTGTTCTAGCGGTAACTAGCAACGAACTAGCCCCAACTTGACGTGCCAGCTTGTCTATGCACCCTTCAAATTCTATTTTTAATCTAAAAATTAATTCAGTTCCATTTTTGTTATAAGGCATACTTCCGAATTTACAATGCTTGACCGCGATTTACGCAAGTGAATGCGAGCACGAGCTGCGCATAGCCCCGTACAGTTGAACCAAACAAAATCACAATATCTACAAAATACAAAGCGCTCAGCTTGGTCCCATACTTAATGTGTCATTAAACATGAACTAAGAATCTACATTACCAAACAAGCAAACAAATATCTACAAAAATACGTCCCATAAAACCATAGCTGATTTAATAAATAAATAAATTCATTTGTACTCATTCCTTTAGAACAGCGTCAGGAAAACATCTCCAGCCATCACTCCTTTAAAATGCTTAGCTCGCCATCGACATCTTCTGGCAAATGTCCTGCTGGTTCCAAGATCTGCCCTCGTTCCTAGACGTCATCTCGTGCTGAATTAAAATTATGTTTGTCAGATACACACACGGTATATTTCCTATTAAATTCACCGATCAAGTACTAAATTCCTTGACTGTCTATTGGTGAATTATTTCTATGAACTCTCCCTATCTGGTAGTACTGGGGCTACAAATAAATCACTGAAGTTACACTTATAACTTGACGAAAATGTTCCATGTTCACGTACATGAAAAATATGCAGAGTATCTACGACACTAAAATTTGAAGTTATGCCTCGTGTCCTCAGACACCTGAATAATGGCCTTACGTCCTCAAACGCTCAAATAAAAGTCATCTCTCGAAGCTTCCTGGACCATTTATAAATGAAACTGGCTAGAGTAGGCATGGAAGGGGATTTATGGAAAAATATTCCATAATAATTATCAGACTAGCATGCGATCGGTATCATTGAGTTCGTAGCAATGTGGAGGTTACGATTATGCTGAAGGTAGCTCGAATCGATCGTGGAATTAATCCGTAGATAACTCCCGCGTTAATTCACCAGGATGCGTTACAACGCCGAGTTGCCGCTTAAACAGGGCGTCTTGATATTATTGGTTCAGACTCTTGTAGTTCTTCGCGAGCTCTTATTTGTATTCCTGCCATAAGGAGTGGTTAACATGAAGATGGACCATTCACATCGTAGCATTCAATTTTCTTCTTGGCGCCAACTCTCATAGTAACAAGCCATATTGTGCGTACCCAAGCCTCTCTTCACGCTAAAAGTTGCACCTGTCCTATGCGTCATGATTTCTATGCTACTTTCTAAAATACAACAGGAGCTTAAACCTTTGTGTTCTCTCTGCCACTGATTTCTCAACATTTCCCAACACCGTCTGGCTCTCATATCTGCTGTCTGTAGAAATGTACCAAATGATGATGAATAATTTATTAGAATCCTTTATGCAGCCTGTGGATAAAGGGTTCAGTACCTTACTTCAAGTCCTGGGCTGCAGACCCCATATCTGTCCCTGATACAGTTACACACACTACTACAGTAATATGATAGCAATACAGGTTATCAAACTAGTTCAAAACACATCCAACTACACAGGGCTGATGACCAATATGTCCCAAGCCTCTCAAATGAATTAATAACATCATCAGCTAAATAAACATAATTTTTTACTAGTCCAGACATGTCTTATGCATGCTGTGGCTGAATTTGATTATTATTCTAAGGCACTCAATTTGTGCACTTTCTCACTTGCAAATTAACTGAACTGACTGTAATGTGTATTGCAAAAACAAAAATCTTTGAGCAAGCAAAAAATACTCCATTTAGAAAATTGATATTGCAACACTGAAAATGGCTTCAATCTTTCTATACTTTATGAAATGTCGTAATAAGACTCCGTTAATTTTTACTGGATCTTCACCTGATATTTGACAGTGTATGACAGGTTATGTTACATGTTACATGTCATTTTCGTAATGTCATAACACCATTGTGTTAAATAAATACTTGTCTTGAAATTCATGTAAAAGGTGTGATTGATACTTGAGTAATTAAGGTACATTTTCAGGAAATAGAATAGTACTGAAAGAATTATAAGTGAATTTCAAAAGAAGCTGTATGACCAAGTAAGTGCATGTGTTTGGAACTGTCTTAATCTTGTAATTATTCCACAGGCACAATTGGGTACAACCAACGCAACAGGATCGATACACTCATGTACAACATAGTGTACCCTCAGATACCAATGGTAAAAACTCGCACAATTGAGTTGACAAATTTTGACAAACTTCCAGCTGGTCAAAATGCTACTGTTGCTGTCATGAGCTATAGTGGTTACGACATTGAGGATGCTCTCATATTAAACAAAGCTTCAATTGACAGAGGTATGCATCATCCTTACATCTCTAAAAAAAAAATAAGCTATGTCATGATTTTGAAATTGGATCAAGTCTGTCAAAATTCATAAATCACCAATTTCAGAATGAATTGGAAAGGAACAAATACAGAATGTATTCGGTGGCTATTTGTATGTCTTCTACTTTGACTCTGAATTTTCATCGATTTGTGTATATTTTCACAGTTTACTGCTCTGTACATGCAGGCATTTTATCGTTAAAAAACCTTTGAAGAATGCCATATGTTTCATTCTGGGTTATAAAGGATACAGTTGCCTTCCTGTCTGTCTCCATTCATGATGCATAGCTTTCGGGTAATTGGGTTGCCAGTGACTAAAGCGAAATGTGAGTGTTCTTTTCTTTTCCCCCTTTCTCTCTTTCAAAATTTCATGAGATTTAAAAATCTGCAGAACGAACCATAAGCTGAACTATCCGGAACTTTTGTTAAGCTATTTCTTTGAATCTGATGCTAAGCTGATAAACACATTGTTTTCCTTTAACTCAATCGAAAATTATGCTTTGCACTTCCACAAGGAGCCGCCAGCCCCGTGGTGTTGGGGTAGCACGCCTGTCTCTGATCAGGAGGCCCTGGGGTTGATTCCTGTTAGGGATTTTATAAACTTATGTGAGGACTGCAATGGGGTGTACTCAGCCTTGTGGGGACTATTGAGTTGCTGACAGTGAGGCAGGACCCCGGTGAGGAAAACCAAGATTTATGACTGAGGGGACCCGACGCTCTGACCACGCGTCACCCGTAATCTGTAGGCCAAATGGCTGGGCAGTGGTCGCTTGTTAGGCCAAGATCCGTCATGAGCTGTAGTGCCATGTTTTTTTATTTTTTATTTTTATTTTATTTGAATGTACAATCAGGAAAGGAATTTTCAAGAAATTTGTTGTATTTTACTTCAGATTTTATTTTATTTTTATACCTTTGCAAGCATTTTGACTGTCTCTACTTTTGGAATAACATTTCAAACGTTGATTATGTAAACTGACATGGACTTCTGACATAAACATTATTTATTTTGTATTAGGTTATGGGCGTTGTCTTGTATACCGCAATGCAAAATGCACTCTAAAGCGGTATGCAAACCAGACATTTGATAGAATCTTGGGCCCACTTGTAGATTCTGCAACAGGAAAGCGGATATACAAGCATGATATCCTTGATTTGGATGGCATCGCTGCTCCGGGAGAGAAGGTGGAGAATCGCCAGGTTAGTGTAGTGTAGTAACTAAATGCTTTGTGAACCTATGATGTGTCATAACTGCTACTGATTGAATTTATTGATTTATTCATAGCCTACCTCCAACAGGAACGAGAAGGCATTACAGATAAATGTGCACTTTAGTTAGTTATTGAGGTTTTAAGGGTCAGAACAGCGAGGTGCTCTTTGTATTGTTAATTATATACTAAAAAGAAATGAATTGAATATTATGAATGACTTTTGGTGTAGTGGTTAGAATTGTTGGCTACCTCTCCAGAGACCTGAGTTTGAGGTACTGGAACAGTATTGTGGGTTACATGAGTTGACTTTTTACTATTGCATGAAATGATGATGCGGTAGAAAGAATGAGGTACTGAAATGTTTTTCTTGCAAAATTGCAACAAGCTGGACTTGTGTTTTGTTTTTATCTTCTTAGTATCCTTGCTGTGTATAGGCCTACCCTTTGTTTTGCACATGTGATCCCACTTTTGTTATTTAGGTTTGACATTTAAAGACTGTATCTACCATATTAGTTAACCTGGATTGAGGTTTACTCTAACATATGGCTTTTGAATTTCTGTATGTTAAGACTCCAAGCACTACCATGGGTAGGTGTTGGAATACATCTATGGTATCCCATGCTTGTAGCAAGATATGACTGAAAGGACATTTTGCCCATCTCAGTAAGGTGAACTCGAATAGATCTAGTTTGAGGAAAACCCCTGTGTGGGGACCATTTTAATCTTTTTCCAGTGATTTAGGGTTTGTTTCCTGTAGGCCTCCTCTTGGCTCTGTTTTTTTTTCTGAGTTTTAAGGCTTTCATTCTTTGAAAGTTCTAGTGATTTCTTTTCTCTTTATTCCTCGTGCCTGGAAGTCATCACCATAATCATTTTCATATCATCATTAGAACTTCCAAGAATACTAATTGATTTTGATAGTAGGGTGAAGGTTATGAGAATATGACTGAAGTGCGAGGTCATACTCAAATAAGACTATTTGTTATAGGTTTTAGTGAACAAGTCAATGCCAACTATTACCATGAATCCAGTAAATTCACTGCAGTCTGAGCCTGAATATCGTGAAGTACCAGTTGCTTACAAAGGTTCTGTGCCATCATATGTTGAGAAAGTGATGCTGTCTCACAACAATGAAGAAGCAATGCTTATCAAACTCCTGTTGAGACAGACGAGGCGGCCTGAGATTGGAGATAAATTCAGCAGTAGGCATGGGCAGAAAGGCGTTACAGGTATGATTTGCATGTGTTTGCCTAAATAAGCAGAATGATAGTTATGAATTCTTTCGGTTTTGTTGTCTTGTGAAAATGTTAAAACTAAATTCAATTCTTTTAGACATTTCACAAGTAACGTTTTTGCTTTGTTAATTGTTGAATGTGATCTAAAAACATGAAGGTCTGTTGAGTAGTTGTAAATGTAGAATTGAAAATGAGACTGTCCTTTCCAAACTATGAATAATATACTTGTAAATAAGTAGAATCATTTAGGTTTATGCTGTGTTAATAGCTTTAAGAAAAGTAGGAATCTTGAGCTAATATACAGATCTGTGTTGCACCTCATTAAAAGAGAGCTTGACTTATTGTGAATGGAAAAGACTTGAATGTTGTATCTAACAGCTTTTATTTGAAACTGCGTAGAGAGAAAGCCCTGTAAGTGACTGAAATTTAGATGATTTTTAAAAAGTAGAAGAATTTGGAAACAAGATAATGGAAGAAACGATAGAGAAATAAATGAACGGTGGAGGCAGGCCGAAGCATTTCGGAGGAGTATGAGAAGCATGTTATGGAGCAAGGATGTCCCTCAGAACAGCAAAAAGATCATATATCGGATGTACTATGTCCTTATCCTGACGTATGCCTCGGAGACCTGGGTTATGAAAGGAAGGGAGAAGAAAAAAATACAGGCCAGTGAGATGAGGTTCTTCAGAAGCAGTATTGGAGCTACAAAGATGGACAGAATAAGAAATGAGAGGACCAGAGAATTAATGAAGGAGGAACCATTACAGGATGGTATAGAGAAATCTAGACTTAGATGGTATGGACATGTAAAGCGAATGGAGGAGAAGAGGATACCCAGGAGAGTACACGAGATGAAGTGGGAAGGAAAGAGACCGAGAGGAAGACCGAGAGACAGGTGGCTGAAGGGGGTGGAAGAAAGCGTGAAGAAGAGAGGAGAAGACTGGACAAGGGTGGAAGCTGAGAGATGGTGGGAAGACAGAAGACATTGGAGAGGCTTGTGTTCCAAACAGACCCGGCCAGTGGCTGGAAACTGTGCAAGATGATGATGATGATGACGATGAGAAGAATTTGGAGGGGAGAGGACCAAAACTGACAATTAACAATGTCAGACTCCAGACCCCAAAGGGTTAATGTTATCCACCCCTACCATCTGAAAGTTCTTAACTTGTTTGGTAATACCAAGCTCATTGCTTGTAATCGGAAGTTTAATTAATAGACTACTGTGATCAAATAGCTAGTAATCTCAAACACTATATGTGAAGTTATTTTTATGCACATTTGTGAATTAGAGGCAGTAGTCTAAATACTACAATGAGCTCTTAAGAATCTCCTATATTATTAATTGCTGTCTAGAAAATGATATAGTAATTTGCAGAAGAAAATTACTCTTGTTTCTATACGATCTTGTCAAGTTATTTTGACTTATTGTCATTGCGCCACGAGATGGCAGTTCTACACGCTGTGACGGGGTGTGGGAGGTCTGCAGTACGTATGCGCGGCCCGCCTATTCCAAACCTAAATATATCGGCTTCCTGCGTGCCAATGGTTGTTATTGCAGCAGACAACACGCAGCCAGTGAAAGAAGGAATATGCTAAGTGAGTGAATCAAGTAGTGACCAACTTAATGTTTTTGGAATGCACGATACGCAGTGAGCGGGAAGACATCTGCAGTTCAAACCCAACTACCATCTCCTGGTGCGAAATCAATAGTCATCCAAACTGCATAAGAGATATAAATACAAACAAAAGAATAGGTACCTTATTTTCACCCACGGATAGCAGGATTGTCTAGTTTCTCTACTGGTATATTAGCTTTCACAAGGGGTACTCTGAAGGAGCCTCCCCGAAGATTGTTAATATTTGCTAGATAAGCACAAATTATGAATACTACAATCGGGCGTACCCTGGGCAACGGTGGCCATAGGCCAGCGGCTGATCCTTCAACCACCGGGAGATATTACATTTTCGACCAGTCTTTTTCAAGACTTTCAATAACTTCAATAAACATCGAAGGCTTATCCAGAGATGAAGCACTCTTACTCGCTGACATGTGCAACCGACTAAAGATCGACATCCTAGTGATGCAAGAAACTCACAGAGGGATCGACAACTACAGACCCAAAATAGAAGGAATGCGACTGGTTGTCGAACGACCCCATGAACAATACGGCAGTGCTGTTTTTGTCAGACCAGAGATTAATGTCAAGTCATCTCAAATGACGTTCAGGAACAATATAGAAATCTTGACTGTAGAATTGGAATCTTGCTCTGTAACATCCATTTACAAACCACCCAATGAACTCTTCTTCTTTGAAAGGCCAAGTAACTTTGACAAGCAGAATATCAAAATTGTCCTGGGGGATTTTAATTGTAAGAGCATCAGTTGGGGATATAATCATCATCATCATCATCGGCTTTAACTCGAATCCGAGTATAAATCTTCTTCCTTCAGTCCAGTTTGTGGATGTGTTTAAGGTGACTAAAGAGTCCAATCCTGGCATGGAACAAGCGACCACACAAGTCGCATAGTATTGCTGGAGGAGGACGTGGTTGGGCTGCTCGAAGTTTCCTAGCTTGACGCTTGGCCTCTTCATGTATGCGTCGATCCCTTTCAAACGCCTTTACAGTATCCGAGATGGTACGGCGCCAAGTTGAGCGGTTTTCAGCCAGCATGTCCCAGGTTTGTGAATCAAGACCTGTCAATTTCAGGGTCTGCTTAAATTGGTCCTTGTAGCGCCTCTTAGGACCACCATGAGGTCTGGTGCCAGAGCATAACTCACCATATAGCATTTGACGAGGTAATCTCACATCATCCATCCGATGGACATGACCAATCCATCTAAATTGGTGACCTATTATGGATGATTCTATGCTGTTGATTTGAGCCTTTTCCAGAACAGCAATATTGGTAATGCGGTCTTCCCATTTAATCCTCAGGATTGATCGAAGTTTTTGTAGGTGGAAACCCTCAAGCTTCCTAAGATCACGTCGGTAAAGGGTCCACGTTTCACAGCCATACAACAATGTAGAAATGACTACTGCTTTGTACACCATAAGCTTTGTACTCATGGATAGATCTTTATTCATGAAGACCCGGTGCGCTAATCGTCCATATGCTGCATGGGCTGCGCCAATTCTCTTATCCACATCCTGCTCACAGGTACAGCTCACAGAAATGGTACTGCCCAGGTACGAGAAGTGGTCAACCTGTTCTAATGGCAAATTTGAAATGGAGATATTGAACTGAGGAAGAGGTGTGCCTGGTGAAGGTTGTGCCAAGACTTTAGTCTTATTGACATTTATGGTAAGACCAAAGCGATCACATGCACTTTAGTACCAGTTAACTGACTCTTGCAGCTCTTCTGGTGTGAGAGTTGGTGACGCAGCATCATCTGCATACAACATGTTAGTAACCTTAGTAACCTGAGTTTTCCTCAAGGAGCGGAGACGAGTTAGGTTGAAAAGCCCTCCATCAAAACGATACTTGATCTCCACACCTGGGATGTTTGTGGGTGAATCATAAAGCATTGCAGCCAAGTACAGCGCAAAAAGCGTTGGAGCCAGTACACATCCTTGTTTCAGTCCATGGGTAATGGGAAATTCATCGGACATCTTATTCTGATGGCAAACCTGACCTGTCATGCCATCATGGAGAGCTTTGATTAGATCTACAAAACGCTGAGGGCAACCAAACCGCTTCAGCACTGCCCACATGGCTGGTCTTGGAACCGAATCAAATGCCTTTTCCAAGTCATAAAAGACTAAGAAGAGTGGATTCTGTTGTTCTCTACATTTTTCTTGTAGCTGTCTCACACAGAAAATCAAGTCAATTGTGCTTCTGGAAGTTCTAAATCCGCATTGTGACTCTGGGAGGATCCTCTCAGAGATAACCTTGAGGCGGTTAAGTAGAATTCTTGCAAGAATCTTCCCCACAATTGATAGCAGTGATATACCACGGTAGTTGCCACAAACACTGCGATCACCCTTTTTAAAGATAGTGACGATAGTGGCATTCTTTAGGTCTCCAGGTACCTTTCTTGATTCCCAAATTCTGAGGATAAGGATGAAAATTCTTGTTTTGAGGGAATGACCTCCGGCTTGAATTAGTTCCAGAGGGATGTTATCTGGGCCAGGTGCTTTTCTGGGTTTCAATTGGGTGAGAGCTGCACTGAATTCATGATAAGTAGGAGGTACTGCCGACCACAGTTGTTCAGGTTGTTGCGGCACATCACAGAGGAAGTCTTCAGCAGCTTCTGATGGACGATTTAGGAGATTGGAGAAGTGCTCCTTCCAGCGTTCCAAGATTTCTTGACTATAAGTAAAGGTAGTAGAATTATCAGCGCTTTTCAGTGTACCTGATGATGAGCGAGATGGTCCATATATTTCCTTGAGTACGGCATAGATGTTCCTCAAGTCTCGAGCATCCGATAATCTCTGCAGTTCCTGAGCCTTCTGTTGCCACCAAGTATTTTTAATCTGCCTTATCTGCGTCTGGCATTTACCCTTGAGTTCCAGTAGTTTATCTCTCTTTGTGTTGGAAGTTGGGTCTTGAAGATGGGCAAGATAGGCATTCCTTTTGGCATTGATGAGAGACAGAATTTCCTCATTGTTGTCATCAAACCAGTCTTGTCTTTTCCGCACTATAAAACCAATGGTTTCCTCAGCTGACTGTGTGATAATCTTCTGTAATGTGGCCCATTCTTGCTGAATATCATTTGTTACTGGGTTTTCTGATAACTGGGTGACGATCCTGTTTCCAAAATGTTTGTACATGGATTCATCCTGAAGTTTGGATGTATTAAACTTCTTTCTTGGCAAATTTTTGATGTTCCTATGTGGTTTAGGTCTGATGGATATCCTGAGCTTACATATAAGAAGTTTATGATCTGTCCAACAATTGTCTATATTCCTTGCTGTTCTGGTAATAAGAGTGTCCTTCTTATCACATTGCCGGGTAATGATATAATCAAGAACGTGCCAATGTTTGGAACGAGGATGCATCCACGTGGTTTTGAAGCGGTCAGGTAGCCGGAACTGCGTGTTGGTAATGAAAAGTTCGTGTTCTGCACAAAGACCAAGAAGCAACAGTCCATTGGGATTACATTTTCCAAGTCCCTGTTTGCCCATCACATTATTCCATAGCCTGTGATCTTTCCCAACTCTGGCATTGAAGTCACCGAGGAGCAAGAGTTTATCTGCAGATGGTACCTTGGAGATGATTTCACTTAGCTGATTATAGAACTGAGCCTTTACTTCATCATCAGAATCTAAGGTAGGAGCATAGGCAGAGATGAGTGTCATAAAGGAACCTCCTGAGAGTGGTATGCGGAGAGTCATGAGCCTTTCGCTGATTGCAATGGGCGTAAGTTGGTGATAATTTACCAGTTTGGTCTTCACAGCGAAGCCCCCCCCATGTCGTGGGGATATAATATCACAGACAAGAATGGGGAGGAACTCGAGCAATGGGCAGAGAGGGAAGGATTGAGATTGATTCACAACCCCAAACTGAGACCATCTTTCAACAGCGGTAGATGGCATAGAGGTTACAACCCTGACAACATTTTCATAAGTGAGCAAGTGATAAAACATGTAGTTAAAGCGGTGGAGGAACCCATCCCTAGGATACAACATAGCCCAATCACATGTTCAGTTCGAGGATTGGTCAGCCCTGAGGAAGTCCCTTTTAAACGACGTTTCAATTTTAAAAAGGAAAACTGGGAGGGGTTTTCCATTGAGCTGGATGAGGAACTGTCCAAGTTACAACCAGAGCCAAGTCATTATGAAGACTTTGTTGACCTTGTGAAGAAGATCTCTCGTAGACATATTCCCCGAGGCTGCCGTACCCAGTTCATTTCTGGCCTCAATGCTGATTCTAAGGATCTGTTAAAAGATTACCAGGAGAAATACGAGACAGACCCTTTTGCAGATGACACCATTCAGACGGGTGAAGAACTCATGAGGAGCATCACTGACGGAAGAAAGGAAAGATGGATGAACTTACTAGCAAACCTTGACATGGCCTAGAACAGTAGAAGAGCATGGAAGCTGGTCAAAAACTTGAGCAACGACCCTAAGAGTCCACCAGTGGATCTCACCAAGGTTACACCAAATCAAATAGCTCATCAGCTGCTCCGTAACGGGAAAACCATCACGAAGACTCAGCCTGTGAAGCTGAAGCCTAGTGAAGATGAGAATAATTTTCTCGGTCGTCCTTTCACATCAGCAGAATTAGAACATGCCATCAAGCTGATGAAAGTCAACAAAGCTGCGGGCCCGGTTGACATCAGGACAGAACAAATCAAGAACTTTGGACCAGGAACAATCCAGTGGCTGGTGAATATGATGAATAGATGTATCGAGACCCTGCACTTACCAAAGCTATGGAGGAAAGCTCATGTGGTCGCACTGCTAAAACCAGGCAAGGAACCAACGGATGCAAAGAACTTCCGTCCTGTCTCTCTTCTTTGCCACCTATACAAGGCCTTTGAATGGTTGATCCTTGAAAGAATTGCAACATTCATTGATAACCGGCTAATTCAAGATCAAGCTGGATTTAGACCAGGGAAATCATGTTCCAGCCAAATTCTGAACCTGACACAGCATATCGAGGATGGCTATGAGAATAAACTTATCACTGGTGTCGCCTTCATAGATCTCAGTGCTGCATATGATACAGTGAACCATAAGAAGCTCATAGCCAAGCTGTACAACATCACTAAGGACATGAATCTAACAAATGTCATACGTGGGATGCTCCAGAACAGAAGGTTCTATGTTACACTTCAAGGGAATAAAAGTCGATGGAGGAACCAGAAAAACGGGTTACCTCAGGGCAGTGTGTTATCCCCATTACTATTCAACATTTATACAAATGACCAGCCAGAATATTTAGAGGCCAGGCGATTTATTTATGCGGATGACACCGCTATTGCTGTACAGGGTAGGAGCTTTGAGGAGGTGGAGGGAAAACTGTCCAATGCTCTTGAGAGATTAGACAATTATTACACCCAGAATCACCTGAAACCTAACCCTGGAAAGACACAAGTATGCGCATTTCATCTTCGCAACAAAGAGGCCCGGAGAAAGTTGAATGTTGTCTGGAAAGGAGTGACACTCGAAAGCTGTGAAACGCCTCGATATTTGGGAATCAAGCTTGATCGTACCCTCAGCTTCAGGAAACATTGTAGAGAATTGAAGTGCAAGATCAGCTCAAGAAATAGCATAATGTGGAAGTTGATAGGTTCAACATGGGGAGTGAACCCTCAGGTTCTACGTTCAGCAGCATTGGGACTTTGCTTTGCAGCAGGAGAGTACGGATCATCAGTGTGGGGAGCATCTGCCCATACCAAGCAAGTGGACATAGCTCTTAACGAGTCCACACGTATTGTCACTGGATGTCTGAGACCTACTCCAGTGCAGAAGATCTACCCTCTCGCTGGCATTGCACCTCCAGTTATTCGACGCAGGGTGGCAGCAGAGAAAGAGAGACAAAAGCTTGAAACAGATCCCAGACATTCTATGTTCAACCACAAGGTGACCACTCCTCGCCTAAGATCCAGGAGGAGTTTTATTAAGAGAACATTACCCCTCCATACCAAGCCAGACGTCCGGCGTGTGTCACTCTGGAAACAAATAGTACCAGAGGGGTTTACCCCTAAAGAAGAACTGAGCAGTGGTAGTCATTTGCCTTATACCACCTGGAGGTCCTTAAACCGGATGAGAACAGGAGTGCCTAAGTGTCGTAGCAACCTTGTGAAGTGGGGTTATGCAGAAGATCCACGATGTGCCTGTGGAGAAATCCAGACTCCACAACACCTGCTCACGTGCAAAGATCTTAATGAAACCTGCAGCCAGGAAGACCTTATGTTGGCCACAGACCGAGGGATAAGAGCTGCAGAGTTCTGGAAAGGAAGAATTTAGTGTGTCTCCCGGACACGGAAAGTAAGTAGCTTTCACAAACGCAGTAGTAGTGTCCAAAATAAACTCTTCTTTCATATCCTTCACACGACTAGCATTTGATAATGTTTCTTTCAAGGTGGCCACTCTAGGAACACTAACTTCAAGACGCGAATTTTCTCTGCGTTTTGAATGCTTCTCCGATTTGCAATGTTTGTCTAATGCATCTTTCCTGCGATAATCTAACCGACAATCACAATATTTGCACATAAGAATGCCACAAGAAATTATAAATCCTTCATTCTTATATTCTTTAAGTCTGTCTGTGGCAGAAACAGCTACCTTCGGCATTTTTAAACTCAACTGAGCGATGCCCAGTAACAAACACTGTTATCACACGGTTGACTGTAGTCACACGGCAGTATAAATTTGTAACCACACGCAAAATTTATTTCTGAATTCGTGTCATAATATTTAAATTACGTCGCGTCTCATCTTCCTGTACTGCTAAGTTCAGAACTAATACGACGAACACGTGGTCGCCAACTGATTCACGCAAATAACACACTAGCTTCGATGATAACGCACAATTTGCGCACTTTTTATTAAATTATATAGAATTCTCTACTATAATTTACACTCGCTACCGATGTAACAGGAGGCAAACGTAGTTTACATTATGAACAACTATCACATAACCTTTTGGAGGTAGTCGGCCAAACTATTCACGCCGCGATATAACAGCTGTTTACCACAGCGCTAAAATCCAACGAGTAACGAGAATATCGACAGTATATCGTAATATGACGTATATCGTAATATTACCCCTCGCGAAACTATACAATCGATCATTCTCTCGAATTGAACACCAACCAAATTCGATTATCGGCTTGTGGACAAAAATGTTCGGATTGGTGTGGGGAAAAAATATGAAAATTTGTTTTTATTTCGCAGATTGCAGTATTTGTGGTGTTATTCACAAAATTCGCGTTATTTCGCGATTTAATTTCACTCCTGGGCGGCACGAAACATGTAAATACGTGAAAATAAAACATCCTACCCTCTAAATATGACTTTTCGTTTTATCGCGAATTAACAAAAACTAACACCTCTATCTATGAACTATCAAACATTTTGTGAGGCGCCATAACGTTTCTGAGGAAATAATGGCCGAATTATATCGGTTTGAAAATACTGTTCATGCCTTGTCCGCGGCCAACAAAAAACAAGTAAAGTGACTCAATTTTCTTTTATAAACCGCAGGATTTCGATGTCATATGATGTTTCACACCAACATATGGGCTGAAGAAGGAAACATATCAAGTTTCCGAAACATGTACCTATAGTATTTTTAGTAAAGTAAAGTATTGATTTGACGAGTGAAAATTGTGTTATACTTCTTGTCAATTTTCTTTGTTTTGTTGTTTCTTTCTTTATGTGCATTTCTCTTGTAGTTGTATTGTTACATATTGCCAATTATAGTTAAACAATCGTATTATTATTTCTTGTCGTTCACTTCTTAACTATAACCCATATTGTCACATACATATTGCAGTTTTTATTTACCGACTTTCATTTATGCGTTTTTCACACTTATACGTTTTTTTTTCCTTTGGTACCCTGGAAAACGTATAAGTGAAGCTTTACTGTATATGAAAAAGAAACAAGATGTTCAGTAAAGAACATATAGCCTACTTTCTCCTAAATGCATGGGTATTGTTATAACTCTTTGTCCTTTTCAAGGAGTATGATTGAATGTTGGTTGTAGGAGCTTGTTGAAATACAACGTGCTATAGGGATATTAAACATGAATATGAGGTGCCCTTTGCTAGTGCTACCTCTGTACCAAATTTCGTTCAATTCGGTTTCACCGTGTTTGAATTGATAGGGGGAATCGATTTGCACACATACTTGGCCACCATCTGCAAACTATTGGGCTGATGTTCTTGCAGTTTGGTCAGAATATGTTTCCCACATAAAGATATGGTGTTGCAAAATTAGGTAGAGACTAGATTATTAGGTTGGTCGTAATTACATTTTAGCTTTTAACATTTGGGTGGCCGCGATTACGTTTCCATCAAGATAGCGGTGATATAAAACATGACACTGAGGTGCCCTTTGCTAGTGCTACCTCTATACCAAATTTCGTCCCATTTGGTTTCAGCGTGTTTGAATTAATAGGGGGAATCGATTCTGACACAAAGATGGCCGCCATCCGCAAACTATTAGGCGAATGACCTATTAGATTGGTCAAAGGATGCTCCCTCCATAAAGGTATGTAGTTGCAAAATTTGGTAGAGATCGGATGATTAGGTTAATCGTAATTTGATTTAAGCTTTGAACATTCGTGTGGGCGCCATTACGTTTCAGTCAAGATGGCGGCGATATAAAACATGACACTGAGGTGCCCTTTGCTAGTACTACCTCTGTACCAAATTTCGTTCCATTCGGTTCCACCGTGTTCGAATTAATAGGGGGAATCAATTTTGACATAAAGATGGCCTCCATCCGCAAACTATTAGGTGGATGACCTATTAGATTGGTCAAAGGATGCTCCCTCCATAAAGGTATGTAGTTGCAAAATTTGGTAGAGATCGGATGATTAGGTTAATCGTAATTTGATTTAAGCTTTGAACATTCGTGTAGCCGCCATTACGTTTCAGTCAAGATGGCGGCGATATAAAACATGACACTGAGGTGCCCTTTGCTAGTGCTACCTCTGTACCAAATTTCGTTCCATTCGGTTCCACCGTGTTCGAATTAATAGGGGGAATCAATTTTGACAAAAAGATGGCCGCCATCCGCAAACTATCAGGTGAATGACCTATTAGATTGGTCAAAGGATGCTCCCTCCATAAAGGTATGTAGTTGCAAAATTTGGTAGAGATTGGATGATTAGGTTAATCGTAATTTGATTTAATCTTTGAACATTTGTGTGGCCGCCATTACGTTTCCGTCAAGATGGCGGCGATATAAAACATGACACTGAGGTGCCTTTTGTTAGTACTACCTCTGTACCAAATTTCGTTCCATTCGGTTGCACCGTGTTCGAATTAACAGGGGGAATCGATTTTCACACAAAGATGGCCGCCATCCGCAAACTATTACGCTGATGACCTATTGGTTTGGTCAAAGAATGCTCCCCCCATAAAGGTATGTTGTTGCAAAATTTGGTGGAGATCGGATGATTAGGTTAATCGTAATTTGATTTAAGCTTTGAACATTTGTGTGGCCGCCATTACGTTTCCGTCAAGATGGCGGCGATATAAAACATGACACTGAGGTGCCCTTTGTTAGTACTACCTCTGTACCAAATTTCGTTCCATTCGGTTGCACCGTGTTCGAATTAATAGGGGGAATCGATTTTCACACAAAGATGGCCGCCATCCGCAAACTATTACGCTGATGACCTATTGGTTTGGTCAAAGGATGCTCCCCCCATAAAGGTATGTCGTTGCAAAATTTGGTAGAGATCGGATGATTAGGTTAGTCGTAATTTGATTTAAGCTTTGAACATTTGTGTGGCCGCCATTACGTTTCCGTCAAGATGGCGGCGATATAAAACATGACACTGAGGTGTCCTTTGCTAGTGCTACCTTTGTACCAAATTTCGTTCAATTCGCATTCACCGTGTTCGAATTGATAGGGGGGGACAGACATTCAGAGTACACACACTCACACACACACACACATTTTTTGCAAAAATCGAAAGTAGGCTAAAAATTGCCCCATGAGCAATATTAACTAATTGCTATAATCATATTCCTCTTCTATTGCAAACATAGAAGAAAGTAGTTGGTAACTTACCAGGTAAGAACATCTTTGAAACACATAAGAGACATCAAAAATCACTAGTTGTCCAAAATCTTTGTAAGATCCTTTGTGAATGGTGAAGAGTGAAGACATGGAACACAGGAAAAGGGTAAAAATAATTAGTATAAGGTAGTGGAATGATGAATACTCAAACAGAAAAACTATAGCGTGGCAAGTTAGACTTGGCCTGTCATGGCGGAGTCTCATCAAGGAGGGGAAGTGGTGGGATCACTAGAAGGCGCACGCGCGATATCCCCTCTTTGCTGCAACAGCTGTTTGGAGCTGCTCGATGCTCGTCGTGGTATTGTTATGTTATGCAAGCGTAAAGTATCAAATAGAAGCATTCTCAGTGACATAGCATGGGTATCTCAAATGAAATTCGGCGGCTTCGGTGGCGTAGTTTGTAGCATGCTGAGCTTCTATGCCCAAGATAGCGGGTTCAAACCCGGCCGAAGCCGTCGGATTTTTTAAGAGTGTTAAAAATCCCTCAGTATGCTTTCCGTGGGAGGGGAAGTTAAGCCGGCGGTCCCATGTCATAGATTTATGGCATGTTAAAGAACTGTCCACTAATTTCACCTGTGTGAAACTAAATTGTGTAGGTTAAGAATGTAAACAATGCTCTTAGGTTGCTACGTTCATTGCCAAGAGCCGACTGCGGTGGCGTCTAGTAGCTAAGTTCTGTACTAGGCCTAGTAGTCGTTGACGGTGGCGTTTGGTGGCAAAAGTAGGAACTATTTGAAAAATTCAAAGTTGCAGTCCTTACCTGAATTATAGATAACACATACTAATACAGCCATCATAATTAACACCGGTTATCAGACAGATTCTACACACACCCTAAGTACACGGGGCTACATGACAGCGTTGTCGCAGCCCCTAAACTAAGAAATCAACCAAATGAAATGCTCTCATACTATTCAGTACATGTTGTGCAAACGAGTATAAAGTGGAAATTACACTGGGAAAATAATGGAATAATTCAATACATGTTGTGCAAACGAGTATTAAGTGGAAATTACACGGGGAAAATAATGGAATAAATAAAAATATAATGTAACACTAACAGAGCACTGTGAAAAAAACCAGATTCGCTTCCTGCGTGAACAATTATTAACCGAGGACCCTTTGACACTGGGACCGTTGCACTAATCTTTCCAGACTGCCAACAATATGTAGTTGTGTGAGTTAAATGAAGTTAAGTTTCATCGAGATCAATTATTGTCCTGTCTTCATTCCGTAACTGCCTGAGAGTTATAAGATACTTTGCTCTCCATGCTGCGATCTTGGGTTTTTCTATTAAAATTCTCCTATTGCTTTGGCATTTCCTCCATCTGAAGCCTTTTTCCCAAATCTTCATCCGAATATATTCCCTGCTACACTCCAGTACCCCATCATTTCTCAAGGCGATCAGTAATTTTCTGATAAACGGACACTGTATTTTTGCGGTATAAAATTCTGCGTATTACAGCTGTCGTCAAACTATTGAACTCGACACGTTTCTTCCGCGGGTTTCTTCTTTTCTTCGATGACACAAACTTTGCAGATCCTGCAGAATCTGATTTGCTTTCCTTTAATATTCTCTTCACAGTGGACTCTGATTTACTAGCAATATTGTAATCTAAATTGTATTTCTCTTTATTTTTCTTTAGGAACAGAGCAACATTGTTCATTATTTCTTTAGCCGGATACACCTTTCAAAATGGATTGCATAATTTCAAACACTATAAAAAGTTTCCAAATGCACATTTTCAACACGTAAACTACAATAAATCTAACTCACAAGACTCACACCAAAAATTACTGTAGCTGCATCAGGATACAACAATGAAGCAATAGATTATGGGTAAACTTTGAATGTTATTAAAACAGTGCAACGCAACTCAGAGAAGGAAGCACGTGGTAATGAACTGAGAGCGTTCCCACTTCACACACTCCTGACAGCAAGCTTGTTGCCATGCTTGTCAAAGAACAGAGCCATTCCGTCTTGCATTGCATGCCTCGACAGCATCTGTACCCTGCCAAGGTTCTGGGAATAATGACTATTTGGCAACATCTAACTAGCGCATGACGAAGTATGCACTCACTAGTTGACAAAGAATTCTGGCGGGGTATGATGTAATGCACCTGGACGCACATGCGCATCGGAAGGTTCAGGTCTAACTTGTTCCGTTATAACCAGGAGTAATTATGTATTATGTAATTTTTCCTCGTTTTTCCTTTTATCTCTCCCTCCACCCACACCTGCCTGTCATTGTGTTGGTCCTTTTCCCATGTTTCTATCCTCTGAGTACACCTTAGAAACACAAAAACGATGTCACAAGTTGTTATCATTCCACACTCTGAACCTTCTACTAACTTTCACTTTTCCTTTGTTACTATGTCTTCACTCTTTTCCATTGACAAAGCATCTTCTAAAATCTTTATGAAGTTTAAGCTGTCGTTGAAGAAATTCAGTCAACATAACATAACATTACAGACAAGGCAGTAAGACAATTGAGGTCTCGGTCGGCAGCATGCTGACATATGAGCTTTGTTGTGACATCTCACTCTGATGGTTACGATGAAACATCCCTTCGCTTTGTCCATGTTCTTTGGTGAATCAGATACAAGATATGCATTATTTTCACTTCTATTCTTGTTGTTTTAAACTATAAATGCATTTTAAAAGATATGATTTTACACAAATGAGAATTCTTTAGAGCTAGGGACTGGAAATAGTAATGTATGAGTGAGAAAAGGTATAAATGAAGAAAATGTATAATTGAACTAAATTATAATGGAGAACGCTTAATATAACAGCTTAGGCTTTCACGGCTGGCGTTCATAATTAAGTACAAGTTTTTCAGGCTTGTAGGCCGTGGTCTAGACAGGATATCTCCCGACGTTTCACCGGAAACTGCGTCCGGCATTATCAAGGGTTCCGCTCCTTTCCTTGGTCACTGCTGACCACGGCCTACAAGCCCGAAAAACTTGTACTTAATTGAGAACACTTAATGCCGTGAAAATATGACGTATGCAGTAAGTGCGTAAAACTTACAAGTTATAAGTGCAGTCCAACTGTATATCCATTTTTCTAGTAAATTATTGTTCATAGAGTTAAGATAAATAATAGTACAGTAACAAGAAAATCATTATTTTTCATTCAATCAAAATCTAACTCTTCCCAAGTTCCATAATGTTTAATTACTTGCAATGATTGTAACTTATTTGCTCTTATTTGATCAGTATTTGAATCCCATATGAAGTGAACATTGTTTCTTTGCAGGGCTAATTGTCGAACAAGAGGACATGCCCTTCAATGATATGGGAATTAGCCCTGATATGATCATGAATCCTCATGGCTTCCCATCTCGAATGACCGTTGGAAAATTAATCGAGTTGCTGGCTGGAAAGGCTGGCCTCTTGGAGGGAAAATTTCACTATGGAACAGGTAATGTGTTGTGACACAGGCGCGGATCTAGAGTTTGGTTTTGGGGGGGGTCAGATATTCGATCTAGAGTTTGGCTTTGTGGGGGGTCAGAGAATCGAAATTGTTAAGAAAAATGGTATCACTAAAAACGCAATCACAAAATAACCAAACGTACAAAACCAGACCAATTTTTTTGCAAGCTTCATGGATAGAAATTTGATGCGTTTAACGCATCAAAAATATTCGTACAAATTGCAACGGCGTGTTTTGCGACTTTTACATCGAGCTTCGAGAAAAGGATCAAGGTGAAGGCACGTTACAGTTTCGGCAAGTCGAGTTGATACCGACAAAGGGAGAAAGTCACAGCTTAAATTGCCAACCAAGCTTGCAGTTTGGACGTCGGCAAAAATTTTTGGTGCGAAAAAAAGCCCCAGTTTCCTATCCGTGCATTGCTGCACATTCATCGTGACATCACTATAAACATCGATTCGGTAATCACAAGGTTTGCTAAACAAAATAGACGAGTTGATTTTGTTGTATAACTAATAGTTTTTATACAAGAGGTTTGAAGTTGTAAATATGTACAGTTGTAACAGAACATAATAATTCCAATAAAGATAATTCAGTATTGAATAAAATGAAAAAAAAAACCTGTTTTTCAGTTAAAATTCATTAAGTTTTATTTGTCTGGTAATTGTGTTTTCGTTTTTTGAGTTTGCAAAAAAATTTGGTCTCCGTTTGGGGGGGGGGGGGGGGTCATGACCCCCGTGACCCCCCCCCCCCCCCCTTGAATCCGCGCCTGATTGTGACATTCTACTTTTGAAAGTATTTTTATATAATATTTAAAGACTGGTGGAGGCTGAGGGATGGTGGGAAGACAGAAGACGTTGGAGAGGCTTGTGTTCCAAACAGACCCGGCCAGTGGCTGGAAACTGTGCAAGATGATGATGATGATGATTTAAAGACCATTCTAATTAATTGGCCAAAAGTGTCCGACTCAGTGACTAAGTGGTTAGCATGCTAGGCTTTGACCCAAATGGTCTCAAGTTTGATTCCCAGCTGGGACATGGGGATTTTAATCTCCTTGGGTTAATTCCCATTGCTTGGAGACTGGGTGTTTATATCTTCATCATGAAGGCAAAACCCTGCAAAAACACGACGAAAACCTAAAAGATTTGCTGAGTTTTAATTACTTGGCCATGAATGCTGATATGCCATCTTTTTAGAAGAAAAAGTGTTTAGAATAAACTGTATTTTTTTAGGACTATCTATTCACTGGGCAACAAGGAACAAAAGATTGTGTCCAGTTGCTTTTGATTATATATCACTAGCATGGGATATTCTATTTGTCTTAATATTGCATAGGATACGTTCAATGTTTTTGTTTTATAGCATTTGGTGGCTCCAAGGTTGATGATGTATGTGAGGAACTGGCACGTCATGGATTTAATTATCAAGGGAAAGACTTCTTTTACTCAGGTGTCACAGGGGAGCCTCTTCAAGCTTACATTTATTCTGGCCCGGTAAGTCAGTTCTCCCATTAGGATCTGTAAGTGATACTAAAAGAAAATGGATTTATACGTCTTTATCTTTACCATGATTTAATTAAATATTTTATTTAAAATTTCTTTCTGAAGCTACAGTATGTTTAATTAAAAATGCTTGTGTTTATTTTCTTCTGAACATTTGAGTTTTTTCTAGATTTGATATGTTGTAAATTTAGGTGTATTATCAGAAGCTGAAGCACATGGTACAAGATAAGATGCATGCTCGGGCCCGTGGGCCTCGCGCAGTGCTCACTCGTCAGCCCACTGAGGGACGAAGCAGAGAGGGAGGTCTGCGACTTGGAGAGATGGAGCGAGACTGCCTTATAGGATATGGTGCTAGGTATTACAAAATATTTTGAAAAACTTTATTGAAATTTTGTAATTATTCTACTGGTGAAAGTGTGTGTGTGGTTTTTTTTTTTTTTTTTAGGTATTCCTATTTTACTATTTTTGTAATTGAGGACTTTGGTTGGTTGGTTCTTAAGTTTAGGGGCTGCGACAACGCGGTCATGTAGCCCCGTGTTCTTTGGGTGTGTGTAGAATCTGTCTGATAACCGGAGTTAATTGTGATGACAGTATTAGTGTATGTTATCTGTTTTTTAATTCAAGGACTGCAGACTTTTGAATTTTTCAAATAGTTCCTACTTTTGCCGCCAAACGCCACCGTCAACGACTACTAGTTCAGAACTTAGCTACCAGACGCCACCGCAGTCGGCTCTTGGCAACGAACATAGGAACCTAAGAGCATCGTTTACATTCTTAACCTATACAATTTAGCTTCACACAGGTGTAATTAGTGGAACGTTCTTTAAGATGCCATAAATCTATGACATGGGACCGCCGGCTTTACTTCCCCTCCGAAGGAAGGCATACTGAGGGATTTTTAACGCTCTTAAAAAATCCGACGACTGCCTACTAGTCGTTCTTCACAATTAGCATAAAATCATACAGTCATACAGCTTAGGTCATTGCCAGCCACATAACAATCTACATAAAAACCAAGTAATGTTTTTACTACAATGGATAGCGCTGATAACACGTGGACAACATTAATGACTAGTATTCAGAACAACTAACAGCGCAGAACGAGCACACCACAGGCGACACGATTAAACAGGATTAAACATGTCTTTTACACCGAGCGGTTAGTCCGCTGGAGGTACGCAGGGGAACTGGACCACAAGGTCAGCTCTAAAATCCAGATAAGTTGACATAACTCCATTACTTCTAGTTCATTGTAATTTTGTAACTCGCCATGCGAGACATTGCAATAATATTAGGCCAATAGTTTAAATAGGAACGGTTGATTTAGAACAATAGTACCATAACGAAATAGGCAGACAATTTCAATACTGAAATTATTCAAAATAACAATTCAATAGACAAAAGGAAACATACTTAATCCACATTAATAATAATCACGCAACAACCAGCGAAGTGTATTACAGTGTCTGTAAATAGTTGACACTTTACACAAGTTTTTTACAAAATTATGTAATATAAATATTGTATATATTTATTTATGTTTAAGTGGGATTCATGAACATCGTACACTAGTTAAGCCTAAGTGAACAGGATCTGAGGATGAACGCGTGACATTCGAAACATGTCATCCAATTAAGTGGGTATTTGTTTGTTTGTAGGGTATGTAAATAATTTTGTTTCCTGTCTAATATAATTGGGCACAATTCGTGTTGGCAGACTGAAAAGCTTTCTTTATTCGAATCAGGCAACACTGAAAAATGGCTTCTATCACTACAATTACAGTGGAACTTCGTTAGTACGTTTTTGAAGGGACTGAAATAATCCGACGTCAAAAGCGGGAAAACGTACTACCGAAAATGCTATACTGTATTTACAACGTGTAAAAATAACTTTAAAAAACGTGCCATAGATGCGCACGTGAAATTGCCGACCTTAAGAATTAGTTAATTGACTACTACTACAGTCACAACATAAACATAGGTTTGTGAGTAACTAACAGGGGGAATAAATAACAACGTAAAAATGAATTACAGTACAGTATATGAACTTTAATCCTAATAATACACCTTACCTCACAATCGAACACGAATATTTACACTGGTTTGAAACACATGTGTATGGTTGATGAATACCGTATTTGCTCGCATATATCTCACCACCGCGTGTATCTTGCACCCCATTTTTTAATTGGAAATTGCAGGAAAAAGCATTCCTCGCATTAATTTCTGATGCCGTCATAAGGATGATCGTACGGTAGTAATTTTAAACCACTTCTTGCCCGCCATGTTATTGTTCGTTTTTGCGGCGGTGCTATCCTTTCTTTCACGGTGTTTGCTTTCCGTGTGTTGCATTGTCGACAAGTAGGCCTACCAGTATTGTCTTCACATTCCATTTTTGTTTCTCAGTTAAGTGTGTTTGTTTTCTTGTGGAAATCGCTCTTTTAGTTATGTAAAAACGGGGAAGTCATACGGCTGGATTTAAACTCAAAGTGATCAAATACACAGACGACGATGGTAATAGAGGTGCCGGTCGAGAATTCATTGTGAATTTGATATTTGCTACTGGCGTCAACAGAAAGACGTGCTAGAAACCAATAACCAAACATGTAAGGTGTTTTCAAATGTGGCAAAGCAGTAAAACAACAATATGGAGTGTGATCACCAGCTGTTTTGTTGGTGCTCCACATGCTACATAAGTAATAATTATTAGGTTAGAACACGTCGAGATCTGGTATTGTTAGTCACGATAAGCTGACGACAGAAGACAAATTAAAGAAGGCCGACTGTTGAACTCTGGCATGATTGGACATAGGCAGTGGCGTACCGACGGGGGTTTTTCAGGGTTTAACCCCCCCCCCCAAGAGACATTTCTTTACTTGAATCTTTATATTGTCCCATCTATCACCTGATTTATGCTACCACTATTGAGGCTTCTTACTCCTGTATATATTTTAAATGTGGTCACGTTCCTCACTTGGTAAATGTCCTGCACTCTACTCCCAGCAAGACTCCTCCTTCAGCGTTGGAGCTATCCATGGATCAGTTTTACTGTTAAAGTGTGCGATCGGTAACCTTTTCCACATCGCTTCGGGTAATTTAATCGTGTGTCCGTTTCTTTAAAGATAATTCAGTACATGAGGAGTTTCTGCAATTTATTCCAATTAATGATGCGGATAAAGTCATAAAGTTAGGTAGATTTTGAGAGTCAATAGTAATGGCAGTGGGAACACGGAGAGCAAAAAATTATATTTCTCTTGCATAATATCAATATTATAAGCAACCACGTAACTATGGTCATGATGATACCACTGCATCATTTCACTTTTAATATTTAGTTACTGTTTTCCATTTTTTCTAATTTTTATTGTGTCGAAAAAATAATAAGCCCTAAAATAGTTTTCATGCATAGAGAACGGTTATTTAATTATTGTTTTTTATGAATATTAACCGAAATGTCATTTTAATTTTGATGATAACTGTTGTTTTAAGGGGCGGAACAGCAAGGTCATCAGCCCCTTTAATAATGTGCACAATTACCCTATTTTATTAATGAAACTCCCTCCAGAAGGAAATCCTACGTACGCCACTGGATATAGGGGTATGGGTTATGGTGGAAGCACACTCGCTGCTAAAATGGGCTGAGCTCTCGACCGCGCTCGCGCTTATGCAATCACGTAGCCTTGGCTGACAGGAAGCACACTCACTGCCAAGCGCCTCTTAAGGCCATCATACGAAGCACGTCATTCCAAGGCCGCTCTCGGAAGCGTCCGATCCACACAAGTTACACCCCGCTGCTCGCTGCTAAGCTGAGCTATTGACCGCTACCACGCCAAGCTTACGCAATCACTTAACCTTGGCCAAAGTCTAACTCGACTGACAAATACGTAAAGGCTGTCCAAAATTTTGAACGGAAGAACGTCAAAATTTGAACGTAGTAAGCGGTTGCGCTAAAACGTGCTAAAGCAATATTTTACATACAATTTAGTGCTTTCGGACCAGGACTTTTTCTAATTCGACGTGGTATGCGGGAAAACATGTTAATGAGGAACGTACTATCGGGATTCCACTGTAAAACTTCTGTTGGATAGAGACTGAATTTCTACGGCTTATGTCTACAATTATATGGGTATGATTGTAGTAGTTTCCAACAGAAGTAATAACCTGTATGTATACAAAATAACAGAAAGAAAAACAAAAATTCTCAAGAGACAAGGACTCAATATAGCATTACGAACAAATTACTCACTCGTTACGCACATACTGTACATAATAGCAACCTAAAAAGAGAAACCCACATATGTCAGGCGTGTATTTGTACTCGTGGCAAGAAAAAGGATGTAAGGCCAACTATGTTGGGCAGAGTGGAAGAAAATTCGAAACAACTAACATTCAACACTTTTACATCAATAACCATCGTTATACCAGTATAGAAACAGACTTAAAGATTCTACACCACGTGCGAAAAGCTCTCGAATTAAAGAGTCCATAGAAATATATCTAGCCAAGAAAAATAATCCAGAGAACTTGAATGAACACATGTTTTCAGAAGGATTCCCACTATTCAAGTAATTAAACAAGGCAGGTCCAGAATCTTAACGATTAGATGAGGTGAGGAAGGAATAATTAGGGAAACATGTTATTTGAAGAGGATGCACTATGTGCTCATTCTCAACAAACCTAGGCCTAAGGCTGGCAGGTTTGTAAGGTCCTATCTCATTCTTATGCCCGGGTACAAGCATGGACTTCTGTCTACGCTGTGGTGAATGAGTTAGATGGCTTACAATAGTAATGAGATAAGTTCCAGAATCTATAACATACGCCAACCTCAGAAATAGTGAACATTATCATTTAAGTTACGAGTAATTGCACATTTTGTCAATAGAGGACCGGATATCACATGCAAGTCAGGACAGGATGCGACCTTCAATATTCAGTCAGGTCGTTGCTAGTGATAAGTGAGGAGTGCCTATTGACAGTTTAACACCTGTGCAAAAACTGGCCTGATTTGGAATTCTCAAATAGATAAGTACAGTGGAACCTCGTTAGTACGTTTTTCAAAGGACTGAAAAATTTGATCGTCAAAAGCGGGAAAACATACTACCGAAAAATGATAATTAAACCTCATTAAATTGTTTCAGTAAGGGAAAAATAAATTTAAAAAACACGTTAATCGTAAGTAAGTGCTATCGAATATACAATTAAACAACCTACAGAATTATTGTATTACAGAACTAGTTTACACAGCACAGAGAAACGAGAGCAATGAACACAAGAGAAAAATGTAGCCTACTATACCGGTACCATACTCAATTCAAATACTGTAGTACGAATTGAAATATTTTTTTAATTTATCGATTTCAGCTTAAATGCATGTTTTTCTTGATATTCTGTGGAAAAGAAGTGCCGTATTCTTTGGCGTGAACGATTGGATATAACCAAAGTTTTTTTTGAGGTTAGACATGCTCGCGCGTGTACAGAAAAAAAAACTTCCGCCATCATGCGATCTCGAGCAAATCTCAGAACCTGGCAAAACACAGCACTGATTAGTATTCTACTAGTCCAAATGTCCCTCACAACACCGAAAATTATGTAATAAATGTAAGAAACAAACATCAATTACCAAAACCTTTTAAATTGGTTATGAATTTCGCATTACACCTACCTATTTTATAATCCTGTAACTTCGTAGTTGCAAACCATACCAGGTCAGCTTATGTATTTTAGCCAACACACACAAATAGAATTTAACCTCAAACAAATGTATGTACAGTATGTAACAAATTAATAATTAACGTATCTACACACTATTTACACACTTAACGAAATAACACAAATCACTGGCGCTTAAAAAACATATCCATTGTCGTTTGCTTACAACTTCTCTGTCCAAGTGAATACAGTATAACATCTAATTTTGACAATGTGTCCATGACGGTTTCGTCAACTGAAAAGCTTGAAATAAAGCTTCGGACAGTGTCCATCGATTCCAATGCCCTTCCTAAGGTTGGTATGGTTGGTACATCTTCCTCCTCCCCCTCTTCTACTTCTTCTCCTCCTTCATCATTATTCTTTTCCTTCTCATGCTCTTGAAAAATATCATCGATCGTCACAGTTTGGCAAATGGCAATGTTGTCGTCACACTGAACATAGCTGTCGAAGTTTTGAATTTCAGAGTCTTCAAAATTTTCTTCTTCAATTTCTTCGACCTCCGGAGTTTCATGGAAAACGCGAAATCCTGCCTTTGGAAACAGTTGCTAATTGTGGTTTGCTCCACAGAGTCCCAAGAACTTTTCAAGAAATGCATAGCATCAAGAACAGGGATCTTCTTGCATGTACCACTGATGTTGGCCAACCTTTTCTGCACCAACATTTTCCTGTACTTCTTCTTCAGGCAATGAATGATTCCTTGGTCAAGGGGCTGAAGCCGACTTATGCAGTTGGCAGGAAGGAAAACCACTTTCACATTCCTTATGGGAACATTCACAGGGTGTGCAGCACATCGATCAATTATTAATAGAATTTTTCGATTTTTACTCCCCATTTTTGCATCTAGGGCTCGCAAAAAATCTTTGAAAACAGAAGTAGTCATCCAAGCGTTTGCGTTGGCTTTATATTGGCATGGAAAGCTCTTGACATTTTTAAAGCAACAAGGCTTCATTGCTTTACCGATGACAAGAGGAAGCTACTTCTCCGTTCCACTCTCATTGCAACAAAGAAGGACGGTTAACCTTTCTTTGCTCAATTTTCCACCATGGAAATTTCTCCTTTATACGCAAACGTCTTGTCGGGCAGAAGGCTGAAAAAAAGACCCAGCGTTGAATACGTCTTGGGGCTTGTACTCTTTCAACGAGGACGGTAGCGTTTCATTGGTCCACGTTTCAACTGTGCCACTGTCAACAGCTGCTTCTTCACCCCGCACGCACTTGTAAACAAGACCATGCCTCTTCTTGAACCGCTCGATCCATCCGTTTGATGCTGCAAAGTCTGTTACTCCCATCTGGTTCGCTAGGTAATTCGCTTTCTCACGAATTATGGTTCCATCCACTGGAATGTTCGCTGCACGGGCTTGGTTGAACCATTGCAGGAGCATTGTTTCTAGTTTAGAAAATTTTCCTTCGCGCACTCGTTTTCTCTATCCATTTCTATTGTCTTTGTACGCAACTGCTATTTTGTCTCGATTGGTAACAATAGTGTTTAACGTTGAAGGAGCGAGTTTTAATTTTCGTGCCAGTTCCACGTGCTTAAGATGAGGATTTCTGTCTACTTCTTCAAGAATTTTCATTTTCTCATCACTAGTTAATGATTTTACTACTTTCTTAGGCCTATCCATTATTTTAATACGACACAACAAAATGATCACTAGGTTTCACAACTTCTTCGATAGTATAATGGGTATTTGCGTGAATGCAGTAAGTAGCCTACTCGGTCACATAAACATTCGGTACATTTAGCTCGAGACGTAATGTAAGCGGCGAGACTGGGCTGAACACTATGTGCGGTAGACACAAAATAGCCGTGCCAGGGCGGGACTTGAGTCCACGTGGAGTGATGGAGGAAGCATTCTATTGGTCAACAACCGTCAGCTATTGGTCAGTAGCAAACAATGCTTATTGTCGACGCGTGCTAATTATGTTTGAGTCACCGCGGGGATGGGAGACAACTATACCTGTTATGTCCCAACACTCGCTCGCTTGCTGGCAAGGAATGTTGTCCCAGAGAGGCCGGGCCCACATTCCACTAGGGGTGAACAAAGAATGCTTTCAGGGCTGACTAAAATGCGATCGTACTAAGCGATGTGCCACAAAATATGCAACGTCATAAATGAGGTACTTTTACGTTATTTCCATCAGATAAGAATCGAGACTTGAAAATTACGACGTGATATGCGATAAAACGTACTAATGAGGAACGTGTTAACGAGGTTTCACTGTATTCATAATCATAGTAGAAACTAGTGTGCATGTACTGTATATTTGTATCAATTAAGTATTTATATGTGTTCAATATGCGTAATAATAACTAGACGAGTGTAACAGAGCGCATTTTTTTTAATATTATATAATATTAATAATTCAAACCTAGTGATCAGGATATGAAGATGGCCGCATGATGGTCGAAATACATAATCCTAAATATCCCCCATTTATCAGTGAATAATACTAATACATATAATATTTTTTCAGGTAGTGTATTATTATATGGTACCTTGCCTAACCTAATTGGGAAAAAGTTTGTTGACCGACTAAAAAGTATAAATTGACAGTTTGTACAGGCAGCTTCAAAACTTCACATATCTATATCATCCTGTTTCCTTTCAGTATGATGCTTGTGGAACGCTTAATGATCTCCAGTGATGCCTTCAATGTTGATGTTTGCAACCAGTGTGGACTCTTGGCTTATTCTGGGTGGTAAGGTCATCATTATGAATTGGATTTTCCTTGCTAAAAGTTTTAGTTGTTTCAGTTTTACTGCCTGTTTAAATGCCATAATATTTTTTTAGCCTCTGAAATTCCTGACTCTCCTTGTATGCTAGATCTGTCTTTGTTGTCTTCTTATAAATGCAGTGTAGCTCTACATAACACTCAGCAGTTTAAGATCTCTTTCTCCTTGATTGTTTGGTTCTCATAGTTCCTGCAGTTCAAACATAATGTTTTTGACTTCAGTTTAGTGTATTCTAGTTTAAGGTGCTATGAAATAATAAATTGGTGTATCTTACTTGATTTTAGGTGTCACAGCTGTCGGTCAAGTGCATCTGTATCCACCATCGGCATCCCATATGCCTGCAAGTTACTGTTTCAGGAATTACAATCCATGAACATAGTTCCTCGACTGACACTCAAGAACTATTGTGATTGATCTAATCTTTGAAAGCAGATCTGGTGAAAATTCCTAATAAGTATTTGTGTTATGATTTTTAGGATTGACATGAGCAAAATGTATATAATTTGTTTAAAGTGAATGAATAAGTGACAAGAAAGTTTTGTGCTGACTGAATCTAATAAAACAAACTTTTTTTTTCATGCTAAATATTGCTTTTCATTTATTATCTGAAAACAGTTGATAGTGTTACCCATTTTGACTTGTAGAAGCCACACTTAATATTGTAATATTTGAAGCCTAGATATGCTACTATGTTTAGGTTCTGTTATTCTAAGTAAAGAAACCAATTCCAACAAGTTTTGGAATGAAATGTAATCTGCCTTTCCTAGGATCATGCTGCTTAAAAGCAGATTATACCTTCACACACTCATTTCTTTCTTATTCATATATTTGTTGTATTGTGTGGTATGAAACACTGCCGATAACAAGATAAACAAGCCATGTGAAAAATTGCTACCAAGTAGTTTAAATTTTCTTAGAAAAATGGAGCATGATTCTCACTTTCAGCTATAGTGGGCTATATTGTAGGAGTATATGGCAGGAGAAAGATGTCTGGGCGTATATGCTGTATACATGTTTAATACGAACTGAACGACAAGGTTACATACAGGCGTAAATATACAAAAACAGACAAAAGAATCAACAAGAACATTCTCGTAACTAGAACCTCCACCAATGGCGTTGCGCTTCCTGGCGCTGAATTTAAACCATAGATCACCTGTTGGGTTACATATTTCTAACACACCCACTTAAACCAATAGCTGATCTAGAGTGTAATAGACATTTGTCAACCAGACTTCAATCATAGAGTACCCTACATAAACATAATACAATTCCTGAAAACATTTTTTTTGAACACAATGTACTGTATACTTAAAATACTAATTAACAATTCAATCCCATTCCTTGGGTACAATACACATGTTTTGGTTTAGGTAAAGGTTTGGTGAGAATATCTGCAATCCTATCTTGTGTGGACAAATAGTGCAATGATATGATTCTCTCTTGAACCTTTTCCCTAATGAAATGATGTTTGGTGTTGATGTGTTTAGTGCGCCTATGAAAAACAGGTTTTTTTTTTTGCAATTTTCTGTGCACTTTGACTGTCATTATACAACACACACTGCAAATCACATTCACCTTTAACAAATTCAATTTTATTGGACCTTGATTAGAACTAATCAAATCAAACATCAGATTCTTAAGATAAACTGCTTCCTTCGCAGCCTCTGACAAAGCGACATACTCAGCCTCTGTCGATGAGGTAGCAACTGAGCTCTGCTTGCGAGCTTCCCATGATATGGCACCATTAGCAAGCTTGAAAAAGATAACCAGTATAGGACTTACTATCACTATCTGTGGAAAAACTGACATCTGCAAACCCTACCAAATCTAAACCAGTGCTCTTAAAAATGAGTCCTTGGTTTATCGTACCTTTAAGATACCGAAGTACCCTTTTGGCTGCAAGCCAATGCTCCTCACTGTGGCAAGAATTAAACTGACTTAAATATGACAATGCATACGCAATATCTGGTCTAGTGCACACACTCAAATACATAAGTGAACCTATCAGCTGCTGATAAGGTTTATCATCCACGTTTTTGGCTTTAGACAATTTCATATTGACTTCTGTAGGAGTACCGATGGGATTAACATCAGTCATCTCAAACTTATTGAGCAGATTCTTTATGAACTGCGTCTGAGAAATTTTGAGTATATTGTTATCTGTGTCCCTTTCTATTTGCATTCCAAGAACCTGAGCAGCAGGTCCAAGATCTTTCATCATGAAATTTTGTTTTAAGACGTCTTTTAGTTTACTAACTTCCTGTGGATTATTGTGGAACACAAAGGAATCATCAACGTACAGAGCAACAAGAATTACAGTATTGCCAATACTCTTTCTGTGAACACATGCCCCATTATGACTGTTTGTGTAGCCCGAAGCAGACAGAACTGTATGAGCCTTTCTGTGCCACATATGTGCAGCCTACTTTAGTCCATAAATGGCCTTTTTGAGCAAACAAACCTGGTCTTCCTTTCCCTTCACCTGGAAGCCCTCTGGCTGACACATAAATATTTCCTCCTGTAACTCCCCATTGAGAAAAGCAGTCTCAATGTCTAGATGATCAATCTGTAAATTTAATTCAACCGTTAAAGCAAACAACATTCTGAGTGTGCCATACCGCACAACTGGTGAGAATGTCTCAACAAAGTCAATGCCAAATTGCTGTGTAAAGCCCTTTGCATCCAACCTTGCTTTATATTTTACATCACCATTTGTATTACGCTTAGCTTTAAACACACACTTATTCTGTACAATGTTTTTACCTTCTGGCTTAGGAACTAAAACCCACGCCTTATTAACCATCATGGAATCCATTTCGCACTTCATGGCTTTATGCCATTTCTTAGAGTAAGGTGATGACAAGGCTTCACTTACTGTACATGGTTCATTTCGATCAGAACAATGATTGTAATGCAGAATGTAATCAGGATATTGTCTTGGTCTTCTTTCTCGCTGGGGGTAGCGACGCGCTTCCTCATTGTGCTGTAATGGATTATCTTGATGATCAGGCTCAACTTCCACTTCTTCATTATGCTGTGAAGCTGGATCTGGAACATCCCTATCACATGCAGTCAATAGTGGTTTACTGACTTCAGTGGTTAGGGGTATTATTGTATTCCCTGGTACCACTGGAGGATCTGTTAGAGCAGAGAAAGACATCTCATCAAAAATCACATCTCTCACTGTGATTAATTCATGGGTTACTGGATGCAGGAGCCGGTACGCCTTTTTCTCATCCGAGTACACAACAAATACCATTCTCTCAGTCTTGGGATCAAGTTTTCTTCTCAGCTGATCTGGAATATGAATGTAGGCATTACATCCAAACACTTTTAAGTGCGTCAGGTCTACTTTCTCTCCAGTCCACATTTGTTCTGGTGTTGAATTTGGTGTTTTCCGTGCAGCAGACCTGTTGACAAGATATGCAGCTGTATTGACAGCTTCTGCCCACATGCGTTTGTCACAAGCTGCACCTTGCATCATAGCGAGTGCTCTCTCATTCAGAGTCCTGTTCATGTGTTCTGCAGCTCTATTTTGCTCTGGTGTGTACCTTACTGTTAGCTGATGCTTGATGCCACGCTGTTTGAAAAACTCATCCATAGCTTTATTACAATACTCCCCACCATTGTCAGAGCGTATGACCTTGATTTTCCTTTCACACTCAATTTCAACAGAATTAGCAAATTGTTCAAAGATTTCTCACTGTTCTTTTTTAGAAAAAAGACAAAAACCTTCCTCGTATGGTCATCGATGAAGGTGAGAAAATATCTGGCTCCTCCCCAGGATTCCTCAGGCATCGGTCCACACAGGTCACTGTGCAACAGGTCCAGTCGGTTCTTGGCACGATGCTTGGGGGTCTTGAAGGGCTGTCGAGCTTGTTTCCCTTCTATACATGGAACACATAGCTGTTTTTCACCCGAAAAATCAATACCGGTAGCCAAACCATTTTTTAACAAGTCCATCCCCACGTGATTGAGATGGCCTAACCTTTTGTGCCACAATTCTCTAGAATTAGAACTTTTTGAACAAACACTTTTAGCATCACTTAAACAAGACACTGCTGATGCATCTGCACTTACAGAACGTGAGTTATTTAAGATATAAAGTCCATTTGACTCTTCAATCAATAATTGCACATCACCTGTAACTTGACAGTCACTGTCTTGAAACACTTTACAACCTTCTTCATCAAAAACAATTACATGACCCTTTTTAACAATACTGTTCACAGAGAGCAAGTTTGCTGTAAGGTTAGGTACATACATAACATCGCTCACCTTTGTAAAAACATTTGCTTGTACTGGAACATCACCTATGCCGCCACTATATAGTTTACAATCGTTTGCTACGGTGACTTCATATCCAACCTCCCTTTTATCATCAAATTTTAACATCCAAATCCACTCTACCAGTCATGTGTTTGGAGGCTGCGGAGTCCATGTACCAGCTCTATGCTGAGTGGGTATCGACTCCAAGTGCTGTGAGCAGAGCCCTACCCTTCTTCTTTTCTTCTTTCTTCTCTAGTAGCTTGGCATCTGCTTGATGTGCTGCTGTCTTGTTTTTGTGTTTGCCATCTTGTTTCCAGTGGCCAGTTTTGCGGCAGTTCCAACAGAATGGTTTCTTGGGTTTAGTATTCTTGAATCCACTCCTGTTAGTGTAGAGTGCTGTTTCTTTGCTGGAGCTGAGTTTGTCTTCCTGTAGCAGTTTACATTTCACAAAGTCACTAGTCAACTCTGCGCCTGAATTTTCCAATGCCATAATCGTAGGTTCATAGTCATCAGGTAGTCCCTGCAAGAGCAAGGCACCTAGAAATTCATCATCAAGTGGTTTTTTAACTGCTGCTAGCTGCTGGGAGAGCCCAAAATCTTTGGTGGCATATTCTTCCATAGTCTTGAATTGTTCAAGCTTGGTGGAACACAGTTGGCGAAGAATTCTTGTGTGCCTGTTGGCGCCTTTATCTTCATATGCCATCTCGAGCGAATTCCATTCTGCTTTCGCCGTTTTTGCTTCCATGACGTACGGAAAAACACTCTTTTCCACCATAAGGTTAATCTTGTACAAAGCACGTTCGTCGCGCCGTACCTTAGCCTCTGCGCCCGTTTTATCATCTTCTGCATAACCAGATATGCACTTCCAAAGATCATCGTGCATAAGATAATTCTTCATCTAGAAACACCAGTCAATGTAGTTTTCTCTCCCCTTCAGTTTCTCGAAGTTATGAAGAGAACCGGTGCTGGATTCCGCCATGATGCACACACTTATTGCACGCGATCACAGTTTTGTTAATTCAAATAGAATCACACTGGTCAGAAAACTATACACTCGTCAATGATCCTGCTGGGCCCATAACCAGGAGTATATGGCAGGAGAAAGAAGTCTGGGTGTATATGCAGTATACATGTTTAATACGAACTGAACGACAAGGTTACATACAGGCGTATATATACAAAAACAGACAAAAGAATCTCGTAACTACAACAGCCACCAATGGCGTTGCGCTTCCTGGCGCTCAATTTAAACCATAGATCACCTGTTGGGATACATATTTCTAACATATATGATGGCTCCCGAAACTTTTTTGGTTTTAGCGCTTGGCCCATTATACGGGGTGTTTGAAAAAGAACTCCCTAGTTTTAATGTGTCCTAGAATCAGTACAAAGAGACATACACTATTCTAGTTTGTGGTGTGTGATTCATCAACTCTCCAAGTTTGGCGCCCCTGCAGTTGGCAGGTCTGCTTGACCTTGAGACGGCCCCGGTGCTGTTTGTTCCCTCAATTCAGTCCAGGCGTGCGTGCATGCAGTGCAGTGCAGAGCAACTCAGTAGCAATGTGTACTCCGCAACAGAAAACGCAGTGTGTTATTCGGCTTGTGAAAACTGAGTCAGTTATAACAGTGCAACGTAATTTTAGACGTCAGTATGGTGGTGAACCACCTACAGAAAAAAATATCCGTCATTGGCTAAAGTCTTCCTAGGAAACCGGTAGTGTTTTAAAAGCAAAATCACCAGGTAGACCGAGAACTTCTGAAGATGTTGTTGAACAGATCCGTGTTTCGTGTGTTTGGAGCCCGGAGAAGTCATTAGTCAGACGTAGTCTACAATTAGGAGAGCCTAAAGGTACTGTGTATGATGTTGTACGTAAAAGACTTAAGTTGCGCCCCTACAAATTGCAACTGTTATATGAAATAAAAGGCCGGCCCCGTGGTGTTAAGGTAGCACGCCTGCCTCTCACCCGGAGGCCCCGGATTCTATTCCTGGCTCCGTCAGGGATTTTGAAACTCAATGAGGGTTGGAACGGGGTGCACTCAGCCTCATGAGGACAATTGAGTAGCTGTCTGACAGTGAGGCAGCGCCCCGTTCACGAAAACCAAGATTAACGGCCGAGGGGACCCGATGCGCTGATCACGCGTCACCCCAATATCTGCAGGCCAAATGGCTGCAGCGGTCGCTTGGTTGGCCTAGGCCCTTCATGGGCTGTATAGTGCCAGGGGTTGACATGAAATAAAACCTGCTGATAACATCTAAACTTCGAGAGTTGATGAATCACACACCACAAATTAGAATAGTGTATGTCACTTTGTACAGATTCTAGGACACATTAAAACTAGGGAGTTCTTTTTCAAACACTCTGTATATTTTCACTCAATTAGCAACCTCAAGCAGGGTTCATAATGCTTGTTCCACTTACCTTGTGGTGAACTCGTTATCCTGTGCATTTCCTGTTTGCCTCACCAGGTGCACCATGTACGGAATAAATGAACATAACAGAAAAATTATTTAAGATACCATAATGGAAAAGATCTCAGATAAAGAATAAATGAAAAACTATGATGGAACCCCATTTCAAGAGGAACAGCATGGGTTTAGAAACAACACAGGCCCATTAAATGCTGTTTTTGTTCAGAGGCAAATAGTTATGATTACGGATTTGGAAAAGGCTTCAATGTGCCAAGACATAAAATATGGGAAATGTATAGGAAAAGTGAGGGTTCCAAGCTCACTTGTAAGGAAGGTGCAAATGGCCTACTATATGAATTGTAGGAATAATTTACAACAAATATCATGTTTATTTGAATCTAATGCATAAGTTTTCAAAACCTTTAGGTAAAGGTAATGTGCATTAGCGAAATGTAAATTTTATTCAATAGTAGTTTTATAATGATTTAATAAAAACTTTACTGTCAAGATAAACTCAAAGGAACATATACTTCCATGGAGAACACTCTGTGGAGATTTTTTCTAACGCAGCACATACTCAATATGTCTATTATTTTGATTCCTAATTTTCTTCAAATGAGCACTCATGGTACCGATAACCCTACGGCACATGTCTTCCGTAATTTCACTGCAGGCTTGACGAATAAGGCGTCTGAGCTCTATTAAATCATGTGGACGTTTTGGGAAAATTGTTTCCTTTAGCTTGTTTCTTCAAGCTCTACTGATACTGCTGTTGAGATGCTAAATGGGATATCTAGTGCGACTCATAAATTATGTACAAAACAAATGGTGACACATTTCATGTGCTACCCTGTATGTTGATTGATTGCCTTTTTTCCCGTTATTCTTGGGCACGTTGCCTTTCCCCTCGCCCTTGGCATTGTTCCAGAGCATTTAGTCTTCCCTGCTGTCCAGTTAATTTGAAACTCACCACCAATTGTTTCAATGAGGTAAGTCTGGGATTCTAAAGAAATGTCCTCGGAAGTTAAAATTTATGTTATATGGATGCATTTGCCACATACGAACTTACACAAGAATTTAAGCCGCATTCAAAACATGCAATAATTTGGTTGTCTATTTTCTTTAAAGGCATCAAATAGATGTGTGTTGCAAGATAGTTTTAGTGTGGATGTAACCATTAAACAGACACAGGTTCATCGCATGACTATCTAAAAAGATCGGTCATGGTGCACGAAGAGATGGGCCTGATATATGACCAACTTAATTCAACCCCCTCCAAGTCCTCATTTCGCATTTCAGGAATTTCAGTCAAGTTCTCGAAAGAGAATTTAAATCATAATTTAAAATACAATATTTATTTACAAGGATCAGTCATGGCAACTACGGTATATTATATTACTGTATATTATACGGCAGTGAGAATAGAAGTTTACTATATACGATTGATGTTACTGGAATATGCTTCTCAATGGTAGTAGCCTACCAAATTGGGTCTAAATGCAGAAGTCAATGGGTAAGGAAAAATTGATGTGTAAATTAAAATCATTGTTTTATTATGGACAAAAGGTAACAGTCCAGCGGTGTAGCTGTGCTCATTACATCCTGCATCACGGCTGTGAGGGCAGCTGCAGCAAGTATAGGGACCACAGGATTGAATCCCGGTGCTGACAGCGGCTATCCTGAATATGGTTTTTCCTCAGGTTTATCCATACTCCCTCCAGGTAAATACCTGGAACGTACCTTTCTTCAAGTCCCAGGGCACCTAACTCATCCCTGATAGTTACTCACACTACTAGTCATCACATAAATACAGGTTATCAGATAAGCTCAACACACACCCAACAACATGGGGCTGATGACCAAGATGTCCCAAGCCCCTAAAATAAATTAACAACAACAACCTAAGTACATTACTCACAACTAACACCCTTCAAAATAATCCCCCAAGACTTCCACACATATTTGCTGTTTGCAATTCGTCTATGTACCACCTCTCGTCGAAATGCTGTTGCAATGACTTTGTTTGCAAACTGCTTCCCACACAACTTGACTTTCATCTGTCTTGTAGTACAGCCTCTTGCATTCTAACTTTAGTGTGTGCTGTCCATTAGCCACCAATGCATATAAATGCAATCTGAAGGTGTCATTCCATACTTTGTAAAACAGGTTTTCAAAAATACATACTGAACTATACACATTTAGGCTCTTTCAGAAAACAAAGTTTTCATTACTTATGAGATGACCTCTGTATATAGGTCAACTTACAGTCATTGAGCAGGAAAAGAAGGATAGAAACATAAAAAGGAGCTTTTCAGTCAGTCAATTTTCTCACTCATGATAAATCCTAATCACTAAAGAAATAAAATAATGTTATTGTTTTGATTATAAGAAATTAAGTTTTAAAAACTGAATTTCAGAAAAGTATTTTGCAAAATATGATTTCTCATTGTAAGTTTCATCCCAAGTTTATAAAAAATCTTAACTTGTGGCTTTTATGGGGCGAGTAGGGGGGCGGTGTATGGTTGAAAAGGGGGCAAAATATGTGGGAAAGTGTTTCAGTACCTAACATTTTAGAAATTAAGTTCTGACGTCATTGCTCCGTAATGGCTGAGCTATGGAGAGCTATGCAGGCAATGATCACAACTCTATGATTTTGCAAGGCCATTTTGATGATGCCTGAGAGATATTATAAATTATGAATTTTTATTAATTTAGGATTCTAAGAAATTACTGTAGAATGTAGCTATCATATTTTGAAGTATAGGAGTTGAAAATGAGACCTCACTTTTGGAACAGACCAAACATCCCTGCATTGCAGGCCCAAAGGAAGCTCATTGTCAGACATTTGTTTGAGCATCAAACAAACCCTGTGGCACAACAGTCCATGAAGGGTCTAGGCCTACCCAGCGACTGCTGCCCAGCCATTTGGCCTGCAGATTGTGGGGTGACGCGTGGTCAGTACGTCGGGTCCCCTCGGCTGTTAATCTTGGTTTTCGTGATCGGGGTGCTGCCTCACTGTCAGACAGCTACTCAATTGTCCTCACGAGGCTGAGTGCACCCAGTTCCAGCCCTCATTTCAGTTTCTAAAATCCCTGACGGAGCCGGGAATCGAACCCGGGGCCTCAGGGTGAGAGGCAGGCGCACTACCCCACACCACGGAGATGGCCCATTTGCATGAGCATCACCTTGCAAAACCATTCGACACTGCCCATATAGCATTTGATATCCTCGTTGATTCAATCAAATGCAGTAGTTGACCATGAACTTCCTTCAGGCTAGTTGTACAATTTTTTCATTACCATATAATAAAACAGTAAATATGTTACCAATACTGTTCAAAGATGGAAATAAGTAGCAGCATAGATCAAAGTTGCCATTTTTCAAAGCAAAAGTGCTTGCAAGTGTCATGCAAAGTTATGTGTATTAGGGGATCGTGATTTGCCATATAGATAATAATGTGGCGCGATACATAACAGCTCCTGTAAATGATGAGTTGCATCATTGATGATAGGAAGTATTGAAATAACTTCTATACTTGTCAGACCTCAGACCATGCAACTTTGATCTAATTTCTAAAGTCAAGACCATTTATTTGACCAACAGAGAGAAAACATTTAGGAAAAATTTCAATGTGAGGTTCTATGTTTCAGTGACTTACAGACACACAACGGTATTCTCTGCCTTCCGTACCTATGGCATCTTATCATGAACAATCTTGGAGACAACTTTGAGGTATTGAGCATTACTGTAGTCATTGTTTCAAATATAGAATAACAATACCAAACACTTACTGGATTTAACATGCTGTCATGTGGTAACAAGTTAGAGGGGCAGGCAATGAAAGCAATTGAAGGAACAGTCCCGCTCTAGTGCTGGCTGAAGTCAACCGCCACCTTTGTCAGCCATCATTGTCTTCATAGCTAGCATTCCGATGTATTATGAGGAGTGTTTAAAAGGTTAAAAATTCATTTTCATGGATCAGCAGTATATGAGTGTATTAATTACCAATAATGTGACAATGTGTTGCCCTTAGCTACACCAATAATTTGGTAGAACAGGAAGCAAAAATAAACAAACCTTTCCTGAAGATCTCGTCTAATAGGTAACTGTATTTTTAATCGAGATACTTAGGAAGTTTCTCCAAGTATATATATATTTTTAATGTGCTAATGTACGAACTACTGTATTTCTATTGTTGTGGTGTTGAATTCCCCTTGTCTATCTTCACCTTTCTCAAATCATGTCAAAGTGTTTTCAAGGGTATGGGAGTGAAGGAGAACTGCATTTTAGTAACATCCAACAACTTGAGCACCCCATCAACATCTCTAGTTCATGGATTCTCACTGCACCCCTGACGAAGGGGGTGAAGTATCATTGAGTTTTTAGGGCCATGGATACAACATAACTTGAAATGGAATAAACATATACTATATCTGAATACTAAACTGAACTCGATGTGCTTTGTATTACATATTTTGCTTATTTCCATTCATACTTAAGATATGGGGTCATATTTTGGGGTATGTCGTCAGATGTACTACGCACGTTTAGAATACAAAAGAGGGTGATTCGAATTATGGCAAATGCAGGGCTTTCTTTCTTGCGGAACGTACCGGAACCTCTTCGTGGATACAATCTCTAAAAAATATTTAGACTTCAAATATGATTTTTTTTTTAGGTTAAGGAATTTTAAAAATATTATTTTTACTGTTCCCGTGCTAAATGACCTTAATGGAAAAGGAAATATTGCATATCTCCTTGTTATTTCGAGAATCGAAATAGAAAACATTCTTCCGGTTGGCGGCCAGTATGGATATACAGTATTCGTTCTTGTTCTTTCTTTGCTCACTTTGTAGCTGTTTTGTGTATTGGTCCCATTTCTAGTTACGTATCATCTGGATTGCCCTCAATATAGAGTACTGTTGTTCGATATGTAGATGATTGCCTGTGTTTGTTGCATTCTCAGCCGTAGTTTGTACTACTTCTTACGTGGCAATAGACATAACCTAAGTCTGTCGACCACGAGGCGAGAATGAAAAGAATTTCAGAATATTTTTCTGTGCCTACCGCCAAACCCAAAAATTGTCCAAGCAGTTCATCAGTCCATCAAGCTGGAGTATCATCAAACTCAAGTGTGGAACTTGAAGCAACAGATGTGTCGACGATTTCCATAATGGTCTGTAAAGTTCAAAGTGAATTTCAAAAATACGTGGCCTAGTTGTTGGACTGTAGAACAAAAGAACGATTTTGTAAAAAAAAACGATTGGTTGTATTTTCATGACGGCAAGTCAGGTTGCTCAGTGTGCAAAAAAGTTGGAAGTTTAGGTGTACAGAAGAATGTGGGTATGCGACTATCAAAAGAGTGGATAAACTGGAGAAAATCGTAAATATAAGCTAACATCTCTCAGGAAAAAGATTTTTGACCACAGAGAAAGTGCGGGACATAAAAGTGCTAATAAAATAACTGAAGAAGGGAAAAAAGGAAAAACTTGAGACAATATGTCTCAAGTCATTAGAGAGAGAAAAGGAAATTACTTGTATTTCGTACTGCTTATAAGGTGGCAAAAAAGAACCAGTCTTTCTACAGTTTTGAAACTGAAATTCATTTACAAGAATTGAACGGGATTGATATGGGGAGAATTTTGCATTCAAGTAATGCCTGTTTAAATGTAGTAAACCACACAGGCAGTAAAATGAGAACAAGATTGATAAAAAATGTATTTTATTCAAAGAGCAAGTTCTCTCTTATTCTTGATGAATCTACTACTGTAAGTCAAAAGTCTGTTCTGATAGTATATGTTCACACCTACATTGAAGAAATAAAAATGGCAGAACCGGTCAACCTTTTCATTGATTTAATTGAGTTGGATGACGTAACAGCAAATGGAATTTACAAAAGCTTGATGTCTTCTATAGGAGCACTAGGGTTCACAGAAGATTTTCTAAAGGAAAATTTAGTTTCACTGACGTCTGATGGTGCCGCAGTAATGTTCGGAGTACGTGGAGAAGTTTCAAAACTTTTCAAAGACAGATTTCCTGCCATTGTTTTGTGGCATTGTGCTAGCCATAGACTGGAATTATCAGTACACGATGTTGTGAAAGAGGTTTCTGGCATCAATAGATTTAAGAGTTTTATGGACAAATTATATGTTATGTATCATGCCTCTCCAAAGAATGCAAGACAGCTCCAGTGATGTGCAGCTACACTGGAGATGCTGATTTTAAAAATTGGAAGAATTCTGTCCACAAGGTGGGTTGCATCCAGCTATAGAACTGTTTTGGCTGTTTGCCAGGATTTTGAAGCACTGGTACTTCATTTTGAAATAGGTAAATCAGAAGATAGTTGTGACAGAAAGGGAAAATGCACTTATGAAGGTCTTCACAGGAAAATAACATCTGTGGAATTTATTTTGGATCTGGGATTAATTTGCGATGCTTTGCAAGAACTGTCTGAACTAAGCTTAGACCTGCCGGAGAGAAATGCTGATCTTTACAAAGCCCACAGCAAGATTGAGTGTCTTGTTGATATTTGTGAGGAGAGGAGGTTTGTCTCAGGGCCGTACTACGAGAAAGCTCTTGAGGCAGCTGAAAATCTACAGTTTAAGGGTGTTCCATTGCATAAGAAACGCAGAATTTATGATCCACCAATCTCCCCGAATGCATTCTATGAACAACTTAAAACTTACCTACAGAAAAGATTACTTTCCAAAGAAGACACTGAACTGTTAAGATGTGCAAGAGTTCTGGATTCTGAGAATCGGCCAGCCAACTCAAGAGAAAATATTCTGTATGGAGACACAGAAATAGGCACACTGGCAAGAAGATTCCAACTGAATGAAAGAGAAGCTATTCGAGCCTTCAGAGATCATCTGAAATTCAGAGAAGAAATGCCCTGGGAACTTTCTCGGGTTCGGAGGACTCTCAACACAATAGCTATATCTTCAAGTGAGTGTGAAAGAGGATTTTCTCAGATGAACTTGATTGTGACTCCAGAAAGATCATATTTGTCAGTGAAAACCATTACCTCATTACTATTTATGAGAATTTTTGGACCTCCTTTGACGGTATTTGATCCAACGAAGTGTGTAAAAACTTGGTTGTTACAAGGTCATCATTCAACCATGTATACAAAAAGCAAGACCAGAAAATGAATTAAGGAAGATGATGACATGTCAAAAATTTGGAAATTGTTTTGAATTCAGTGTAAGTAGGTTTCGATGAAAATTACATGCTTTCATAAATGTTTGGTAAATCCCATGTCTTCTTCCTTAATTTCCCTCCTTTGAGTTCCGGCACATCTTTCCCCAGAAAAAAAGAAGCCCTGGGCAAATGTAAACACTAAAGAATCATGTAGACCTGTGTTTAAAGATTTAAACATCCTCCCACTGCCCTGCATTCATATCTTGAAAAGTAGTATGTTTTTTTTTATAAAGAATTTAATGAATAAAGATGTTTTTCTTAAAACAAACAATGATGTTCATAGGCATAACACAAGACAAAATCAAAACATTCATATTTCACACACACAAGCATATATCATAAAGGAACTTTTCACACAGGAGTTATTATACAATAAACTACCCCAATATATAAAATTTGCCCCAAACATAAAAACCTTTGAAAGAATGTTGAAAGCTTATCTACAGGGCCATTGTTTTTACTCTGTAGTTTAATATCTTAGCATATAGGAGCGATGAAATCTATAATTATATTTTACTTTACTATTTTAACTGTAATACCCAGCTGTAAGTTGTATTTATAGAAATAAGTTTTCATATTGTGATAATAGAGTAAGGTGTAAATAGTTGTCCAATAAGATTGTATCTCTTAAGATCTATTATTGTGATATGTTAAAAATAGTTATTGTATTTGTAATACCGGTATATACCTGTAAGTTCTTTTATTTTATAGATGTCATTTCTGACGTGTCCTATATCAAAAAGTATTGTATACTGTATATGTAATTGATCAAATGGATAAATAAAAATCTAATCTAATCTAATCGTTACGAAGAACTTTTGAGGGTTGGATGGAAAAGAATATAAAAGATGATTTTAGAGAGGAAAAAGAGTGAGGTCTGGCAGAAAAGAATATAATTATCTGGTAACCATCAGAGTTTAAAGAGCAGTGGCAACAAAACAAGAGGGTAAGAATTGATTTATAGGTAGCAGTGTGTTTATATGAGTTGGAGGGATGGGGTTTTGAATATTATAATTTTTTGAACTTTCATTCTTTCATACTTTTTTTTTTTTTTTTTTTTTCATTGAAAATTTAACAGTTTTTCATTATTTTTGTGTATAGCGGTATATTTAACATTTTATTATGCAGTTTGAAGCCACTTTTCAGTGTTGCCTTAGTAAACAAAAGCACCAAACTTATGTTTTTATATCTAAGATTATAGTTTTTATACAATTTTGCCACTAGGGGCTTTGCCCCCATTTACAATAAATATCTATCTGGTATTATACTCCCTCACCCCCATATGTGTGTCAATACCCATAGCCTTTAAAAACCAACAGTCCAAACTAGCAATCGTTTTCTAATTTTCAACATTTGTTTTTTCTCTCAGTGGATGCAAAATGGTGCTGGAGATAGTTATTGTTTCAATGAGCAGAATATTGAGGTCATCTACCCTTGCAGCATTCTCAACAACACCAACCAAAGAATGAGAAAGGAAGGGTTCAACTCCTCCAAAAATAGGGTATCAGAGAAATAAAAGGGAAGTGCCATGAAAGACAGGAAAATGAAAGGCTTCCTAAGCCTTGGCTTGGGACATCTTTGATCAGCCCTATATACTCAGGTGTGTGTTGAATTTGCATGACAACCTGTGTTTCTGTGGTGACTGTAGTACTTTGTGTAGCTGTAATTATTAGGGTTGGGGATGGGGTTCGTACCCCAGGGCTTAAAATAAGGTACCATCCCAGCATTTGCTGTAGGGATTGTGGAAAAACAGGGGGTAAAACTACACTTGAGATAGTTACTATCACCCCACAGGGGCTCACATCTAGTGGGTTGTGGGTTGGCGACCACGGGTCCCCAGCTGAGTCCGGCATTGCTTCCACTTACTTCTGCCAGACCCCTCTCTTTCTTCTTTCCTGTCGGCCTCCCTTGGTCAACTCTTGTTCTCTTCTGACCCCGACGGTCTTAGGTTATCCGAGGCCTAGGGAGTCTTTCGCTTTCCCGCCTTAATTGGCCCTTGTCTCATCTTTCCTGATACCCTCCTTCTGTGAGGGGTCAGCCTTCTTTTTCTTTTCCTTTTACCTCCTGCCTTGTGCTCAAGGCCCTTAAGGAGGCAGGGTGTATGTAGCCCCACCACTTCTGGTGCACCCTAGATAATGCTACACCCTCAGGGGCTCACGGCTGGTGAGTTCGGGAGTTGGCAACCCCGAGGGATTCCTGAGCTGGGTCCGTTTTCCACTTTTGTCCCTTACCTTTGGGGCGGACCCTCTCCTCTCCTCTCCCCTCCTCTTTTCCTTCGATTTCCTTTTCTCTTTAAGATTCCCGTACTGTTTTTGTTACTTAGTTCACCGTGTATCTAAATTCCCTTTTAGCGATTTTTGAAGGCATATTTGATCTACGTTGCATTTTGTGTTTTTTTTTTCGATCTGGTTGCATCTCGCGATTGTTTTCAACCTCAATTGCATTTTGTAAAGATTGACAATCTAAATTGCTTTTTAGTAAGTCTTTCAATGCAGGTAGACGGGCCTTTTAGTGAGCATTTTGTAAGTATTTTCAACCAAAACCGCACTTCGCACCAATTTTGAATCTACACACATCAAAAAAAGTTTTGCTTCACCTCGGTTCCCAGATCTCCGGCATATAGACGTTGACTGTGTATATTGTATCAAAGATACAGTCCCTTTGACTGTTCATAGATGTCACTAAAACTGCTCAAAGATGTAAACAACCATGCATGAGCAGGGCCTATTAGACGGAGGGGGTACGACAGCCGATCAGTTCCAGTCATTCCACCAGGACGAAGGTACGCTGCTCATGTTGTCTGTAGTTCTACCATGCCTAGAAGGTCAATACCGCAGTTCGATCGCGTCCGCATTGTTACTTTGTGTCAAGAAGGGCTCTCAACAAGGGAAGTTTCCAGGCGTCTCAGAGTGAACCAAAGCGATGTTGTTCGGACATGGAGGAGGTACAGAGATACAGGAACTGTCGATGACAGGCCTCGCTCAGGCCGCCCAAGGGCTACTACTGTAGTGGATGACCGCTACTTACGGATTGCCGCTCGGAGGAACCCTGACAGCAATGCCACCATGTTGAATAATGCGTTTCGTTCAGCCACAGGACGTCGTGTTTCAACTCAAACTGTGCGCAATAGGCTGCATGATGCGCAACTTCACTCCCGACGTCCATGGCGAGGTCCAGCTTTGCAACCCCGACACCATGCAGCGCGGTACAGATGGGCCCAACAACATGCTGAATGGACCCCACAAAATTGGCATCACGTTCTCTTCACCGATGAGTGTCGCATATGCCTTCAACCAGACAATCGTCGGAGACGTGTTTGGAGGCACCCTGGTCAGGCTGAACGTCTTAGACACACTGTCCAGCGAGTGCAGCAAGGTGGTGGTTCCCTGATGTTTTGGGGTGGCATTATGTGGGGCCGACGTACGCCACTGGTGGTCATGGAAGGCTCCGAAACGGCTTTACGATACCTGAATGACATCCTCCGACCCATAGTGCACCCATATTGGCAGAATATTGGAGAGGCATTTGTCTTCATGGACGACAATTCTCGACCTCATCGTGCACATCTTGTGAATGCGTTCCTTCAAGATAACGACATCGCTCGACTACAGTGGCCAGCATGTTCGCCAGACATGAACCCTATCGAACATGCCTGGGATATGTTGAAAAGGGCTGTTTATGGACGTCTTGACCCACCAACCACTCTGAGAGATTTACGCCGAATTGTCGTTGAGGAGTGGGACAATTTGGACCAACAGTGTCTTGATGAACTTGTGGATAGTATGCCACGACGAATACAGGCATGCATCAATGCAAGAGGACGTGCTACTGGGTATTAGAGGTAGTGGTGTGTACTGCAATCTGGACCACAAATGCTGAAAGTCTAGCTGTATGATGGTACAACATGCAATGTGTGGGTCTCATGAGCAATAAAACGAGCTGAAATGTTGTTTGTGTTGATCTCTATTCCCTTTGTATTTAAAGGTTCCGGAACTCTTGGAACCGAGGTGATGCAAAACTTTTTTTGATGTGTGTAAATTGCATTTTGTTTGGTGGGCATTTTGCACATATTTTGATTCTCAATTGCATCTTGTGGGTGTTTTGGATCTGAATTGCATTTTGTCAAGAGTTTTCATTCTAAATTGCATTTTGTAAGTTTTGTCAATCCACATGAGTCGTTTGAATCTACCGTACATTTTGTAAGCATTTTCAATTTCAATTGCACTTTGTGAATAATTTGGATTGGAACTGGGGTAGGGCCTATTTCAATCTGAATTGCATTGTGTATTTTCAATTTCAATTGCATTTTGTAAGTATTTTGAACCTCAATTGCATTTTGTACGTATGTTCGATCTCATTTGTATTATGTAAGTATTTTGAATTTCAGTTGCGTTTTGTAAGTATTTCGACGCTACATTGCATTTTGTACGTATTTTGAATCTAGCCTACGTTTTGTGGGTCTTTTCAATCTATTCTTTTTGTGAATCTTTTCGTTCTAAATTCCCTTTTGTAAGACCATATTGTGAGTTGTTTCCATCTGAGTTTCTCTTTGTACGTATTTTCCGTCTCATATAATTGTCGTTCTGGTTTCCATTTTATTCTCATTTTCGCTATCACCCAGATCATTAGGGGCCGATAACCTCGATGTTAGGCCCCTTAAAACAACAATTATCATCATCATAGTTACTCTCAGCGCTGGGATACGACCTCCAATCTCTGCTGCAGTTCCCCATCGTAGTCATGGTATGGGGTACTAGATGATTCCCTTAAGTCAAAAAAGAACTAAAGTTGACCATGAGAGGTCGACAGGCAAAATGAAAGTGAGGATCTTGGCACAAGTAAATAAGCAGAGGCAATGCTGAACTTGTGACTTAGTCACCAATCCACATCTCACAAGTTGGGCCCCTGGCATAAGGGGGCATCATAAGGATGAGACTTTTGGCCAAGGATTAGAATAATATGAGGGATAGGCTAGTGTTGGCTCCCATAACTATAACAGAGACTTCAGATTAGCCTATTAGTAAAGTTGAAGTGCCGTACAATTTTGGATTCAGAAGATTAAAATTTGATTTCATCTAATTATTTTATATCATAGATGACCTCTTACACACAAAATTATCAACTTTCGGAATCGAAAATTTATTATCGCAGCCAACTGCGGACCGGAACAATTGCGCCTGCGGGCAAGAGGATAGTTGGGTATATCATCCTTGGGTGGGCTGAAGTTACTGAAGTGTTTTGAGATCCATGAAGGGGGGCGATGTGGGGTTTGAACTCAAGTGGCCTTTTAAAAGCGTTGTTCACCTATACTAGCGGACCCGTGCGAGAACTCTCGCATAATGGGTTGTGTGCTCCCCATATGTACAGATTACCCGCCCGGCTATAGTGCTATGCGGGCTGTACGCGGCACAGTTCTGCCCGGGGCTATCGTCTTATCTGTCTGTTTGCTTAAAAGCACTTTGTAAACAAATAAATATATATCCGTTGATTTTTCAAGAAATGAAAGATTTTTCCTGTAGGTTACTATTGAGACAATTTGTACGATTTTGGTACAAACCACACCTTCTAACTTAGGAGGTTGAGTTTTGTGAAACATACACCTTAGCGTATTATAATAAGATGGTACCGTTACATTAACAATATAGAACTGGGAGCAGAATGTGGTCGGGTTCATTATTATTGAGGTCTCCTGCGCCGGTGGCTCATAACACCACTGATATATAGCACAAAAAAAAAAAAAAAAAAGAGAGATGGGCGTCGGGCAAGGAGGTTGACAGGTTGATCAACAAGTGGTATACGATTTGTTGAAAGGATTCTCCTCACAAATTTCGATGACAAATCATCCCAGCAGTAAGTTAATTTTTAAAATGTGATTCGTGTGTTTCCATATCACGTCTTGCTGTAAGACATAAGCCTTTGCATAATCACTTCAATGTCGGCTATTTCTTAACCTCCAAATCATGGTCTTCAATCCGTAATATGGGGTCTTGGCCTATCGTTATTAGCTTTCTTCCTTCCGTTTAGATAGGCTGTAAGCTAGTTAAAAGTAACCTTGATAATGGTATTTTACACTCACTCTGACATTAATTATTAAAGGAAGTACTAGCATACTTTTTAAAAGTAGCCGTTTTTGTTATACGATATCATAGTAGGCTAACGACATGTGTCAAAATATTTCAGTGTGTTGCAGTGATCAGCTGAGGCCGCCGGAAAAAGGAAAATTCATCCTTTAATAGTCTTGTAATATAGTTTGGTCGTGCGTTGACACTGCGAAAGAAGAGGCATATGTTTTTAATTTGTATAGGCATGGCTTGCCATTATCTTATCCTACTTGTCCAGTTCTTGGCAGGGTTATTGAAGATAAAACACGGCAGGACAGTTGTTTGTCAGATGCCTCACCCGCCTCACCAACACTGACCTAGTGACTCACTTCCTGTCGGCCAAGTACCTATTATGTATATAGGTTACACTTATTATTTATTTATTTTTGGTGATATGGTACCCTTTTTATCTGTGGAATTTTCATGGAAAAACTAAGTGCTGCAGACTGATAGTTTGATTTTTGTTTTCTTTTTCATTCTCAAGGTAACTTGATAAAGTATTAAAAGTAATTTAGGCTACCTCTATATTTATTCAAATGACAGCCGAGTTGTTGACTATTGATGAAGAGAGCAAGCTATTATACTCGGAGAAACATCTAGTATTGTTAAAGGATTTTCTTCAGTTTTTCATTGTTCCACTTGGAAAAATACTAAAAGACTATCATTCAGGGCTGTGAATGCTCAATCATCAATAATACTGTAGCTTTAGCTAATGTTAAACATTTTATTCTTTTTTGTTCTTGCCATTTGTATTTTAGTTTTAGCAAATAATCTACCATCACAAACTGTACCCTGGATAATGCCAAGAGGACCACCTTGTAATGGACTCGCATTTCTCTCAAGAGACTCACTTTTGGAGTGAAGGCAAGCTATACTCCTGCTCCTCTTCAATTCAGATGCCCGTGGGGGTAGTCATTATCCAACAATGATACAAGGTATTCCAGGTGAGCTTTTAACTCTTTGATTCTGAGTTTCTAACAGACTCATCTTCTTTCCCCCTGTATTCTTCTCTTGGTCCTTTCATTTTTCATATCTTGCAACCAGGTGTAGGGATGGGAAGGTTGAGAGATTCAAACCTCTTGTGAAATATTTTGTACTTTGACTCTTTAAAATATATTTGGTAAACTAAGCCTAGCAATAAATAACCAGAGCAAGGAATGTTTTATGTACTGTAGTTAAAAGGGACATAAAAACCAATGAACATGAGGTAAATATTATTTTATCCTCTCATGGGCTGAGTCTCAGTTGCCAAATTCAAGAGTTGTTTTTCCTATTTATGAACAAGAGCCATTAGTCACTCTCATGTTCTTCTTTAAATATCATCATTGGGCCCATTGAATTTATATTTTGTTTTCAAGGCTCAGATTATGATATCACTGATACACTGGACTGACTGTGTGGAGCACTCGGTAACTTTCTGTGCCCAAGGTTGCAGGGTCGAATGCTGGCCAGTCGGTTGACATTTGAGAGTGCGCAAATGTGAGGGAGCAATGTCAGTAGATTTACTGGCATATTAAAGGTCCCCTTTGGGGCAAAGTTCTGGCCTCCCAGCTTCTCCAAAAGTTACTGTACTGTAATTGAAAGGAATTGAATAGTACTGTTTATTCAGTCAACACGAAATAATGTACCGTAATCAGTCATGTTATCCGAAAGTTTCCATTCAATTGTTAGAAAGGCAACACTGAAAAATGGCTTCAGTATTTTCTGTAGCTCAAAGGGACATGAGAACCAATACCATTATAACAACTGATACACTAGGAACATAAGAGGTCCTTCTTCCCTTCTTCACCTAGAGTTTCAGGTTTTCTGGAATTCACTGATCCTTGCTGGAGTTGTCTACCTAAAAACTTTTGCTACAAATTTCAACATTTTTTTATATTTACAATTTTTATAATGCAATGACCTTTATGTGCCGAACAGCAGGATATACTAAATGGGATCATAAGAGAAACGAGGATGTGCTGAAGGAACTAAAAGTGAAACCAATAACTACATACATTTGTGACTACCAAGAGAACTGGAAGCATCATGTCCAAAGGATGGAACCTGGAAGATTACCAAAGGAGATCCTTCGCTACCAGCCACGGGGAAATAGATCGATAGGACGTCCGGTGAAGAGATGGAGGGAAAGTGCAAGACCGTAACGGGACATTTGGCCCAATACTTGGAAGGAAGATGATGATAATGAAATTACAGCCAGCAGCTTAGCTCCAACATTGGATGCCAAGAAATCTGTGAGGTTAAACAAATTGGGTACGGTCAGTAGGCCTACTTGGAAGGGTGGCAGTATGCTACTGGCCAGCAGTGTGGCACCAGGGTAGTTCAAGATGAAAATAAGAAACCATATCTAAATCAGAAGATTAAAATAGGTACACATCACATAAATCTTTTAATGCACCATTTCAGCTGAGTTCAATAAGTAGTAAATCACAGCTGTCGAAATCATACCATATAGTTTGCTGCAATTTATTGTTTATTTAATTTTAGCTGTATTTTTCTCGACATGCTTTACAAAGTCTTAGTGGTGCTACTCTTTGTCCACTAGCTTGCAATTTTGAATAGACATCCTCTTTCAGATGTTCAAACACACCTCCCGAATTTTGCTTATCTAACTCCTTGGGGGAGGGGGCGTGGTGGCTCAGCGGTCTAGCTGTATGCCTCTCACCAAGGCGGTCCGGGTTCGATTCCCGGTCAATGCATGTGAGATTTTCGAAGTGAAATGCCAAGTCCTGTGGTTCGGATTCCACGTAAAAAGGAGGTCCCGTGGCTCATGATCTCAAGATTAACGGTCACGTTAAACTACACGCTTCCTTTTAACTCCTTGGTGTTGAAATTTCACCAGTGTTATTAACAGATGAATGGAGATACAGAAAACATAACAAACAGAAGACTCAAGTCGAACAACCACGACTGAACCACCAATCACATGGCTGGAGGTTGAAAAGGCGCTCAAGAGCATGAAGGAAGGGAAGGCAGTGGGCATAGACGAAGTGAATGCGGATATGCTGAAAGCGGCGGGAATTCCAGCAATCCAATGGTTATACAGAATATGGGGGGAAAATACTATCCCAGAGGACTGGAAGATGGGCATCATTGTCCCTCTGTTCAAGAAAGGAAGCCGACGTAAATGCACTAACTATCGGAGTATTACACTACTGTCTCATGCTCTGAAAACATTGGAAAAAATAATAGAGAACAGAATCAGAGATATTGTTGAACCAATTTTGGAGGAAGAACAGTATGGTTTCAGACCAGGAAGGTCAACTACAGACCTGATCTTTGCTCTTAGGATGCTAATGGAAAAACACTGGAAGATGAACAAACCTTTATTTCTAATATTTTTGGACCTTGACAAAGCCTATGATAGTGTACCAAGGGAAACACTTTGGCAATGCATGAAAGAACTTGAAGTGAGAAACAGCCTCATAGACAAAGTGAAAATGTTGTACAATGGGAATAGAAGTTGTATTCAAGTAGGACGTGGTTTGTCGGACTGGTTTGAAACAAAGAGAGGAGTGCAGCAGGGCAGCTCATTGTCACCGCTTCTATTCACCATTGTGATGGATGTGGTAATGAAATCTATTAAAAGGAAAGAACATGGAGATATTAGAGCCTTCACATTTGCAGTTGATGTTGCGATCTGGAGTGAATCAGAGGAGGAACTGGGTGAGAGGCTGCAAAACTGGAATGAGGAGTGTAAGAAATATGGTTTAAACATCAGCGAAACAAAGACGGTGGCAATGAAAGTGTATGAGGAAGGAGCAGAACCAATAGTCATGCTAAATGAAGCCAAATTGGACAGCGTTCCAGTTTTCAAGTACTTGGGTAGCATTCTATCAAGTGACAACCTAGCAAAACATGAGGTAAACAATCGAATTAATAAGGCAACACAATTTCACCACCAGGTAAGACACTTGCTGTGTGATGAGCGAATGCCCATGAAAACAAAGATGACATTGCACAAGTCCTATTAAGTTATACACCGATTCTTGCATACAGTCTCGAAACCACACAAATAACCAATAGAGATAATTCTAAACTCCAGGCAGCCGAAATGAATTTATACGTACCATGATTCAGAAAACCAGAAAGACAAGATCAGGAATGAGAAGATTAGAGAAGAAGTAGGAATAGATGATTCTCTCCTCAATAAGATCCAGATCTCAAGACTGAAGTGGTTTGGTCACATGAAGAGGATGCCACCAAACAGAACTGCATGGAAGGAATTTGAGAGAAAAGTAGAAGGAAGACGACCCGTGGGAAGGCCGCGAAAGAAGTGGATAGATACAGTCAAGAACGATGTACTGCAGAGAGGTCATGATTGGGACAAGTTGGTGGAGGACGAGTGGTACAAGGACAGGATGAAATGGAGGGGGCTCATATACCACACCCGGGCAACTGGAGTTGGTTCAGGATGATGATTAACAGATGAATAAAATGGTAATCAGGGGCAGATGACCTCGTAGTCCTGCCCCTTAAAATCTCAATAACTAACTCGAATCGGAATCAGTGAATATTAAGGGCCCTGTTCCTTTGTAATAGCCACAATAATTTCAAAATATGTTCCTATTTAAGATCTTGTTCCTATTACTAAAATGATATATCATTTGTTAATGCAACAGAAAAAAAAAAAAACCAAGTCAAATCTTTCCCCCCTACTTTCACCAAAACAACTCCTCAGGAAAAGATATGCTCAGGTTCATCGCTGCCCCCTCTGTGGATGGGGGACAGAATACACCCACGGTATGCCCTGCCTGTTGTAGGAGGCGACTAAAAGTACCGATTTGACTGACTGACATAACATACTGTACTTTGATTTGGAAGACCCCTTGTGGATCGGGTGGGCAGCCCCTGCCTGTCGTAAAAGCTGAATTTATAGAGGTTTGTTTAGTATATTCCGGTCCCACTTTTGGTTTGACCCATAGAAATAAATATGCATGCTGTTTGGGGAAGGGCCCACCAACTTGGCCATCTGGCCAGAAACCCTAGACAGTATATCCCCATGTGGATGCGCCATGTACCCTTTCAGTAGTATCCACCTTACAACAAAGGTCCCTGCTTGGCCGAATACTGATGAGCTGAATAAATCGTGGTATGCCAAGGGGTATGTGCCTTTTCCAGGCACTGGGACCCCAGGCAATACTTGCTATGCTCGGCAGGTATTACCTTGGCTCAGGGCCGTGGAGAGCCGCCACGGGCCCTGGGGCTGCTGTACTCAGCCCCCCCTCTCTCTCTCTCTGTCCCTCATTGATAAGTCATATACTATTATTCTGGGTTATAATAACAATAATAATAATGTTAAAAATAATAATTATTATCATTAATTCTGTATTTTATTTTTATTAGTATTATTATAAAAGTGCATAAAGTAATTGAATATTAAAATACACCTATTTTGCATAAAATAACAAAATCCTTACAATAACACTTTAGAAAATTACATCGTCAAATTCGGTGATAAAAATTATTTGTATCTAGCCTACAATAACTGTAGATTAAATTAGCTGCATGATCCATCTAGCTTATATTTACAAATATATGCAGTCCACAAATTCAGAACTATCACTATGAATAAGGTATTATTTTAGAATATACCGTAGTTTATGCAAATACATTTTAAAAATGGTGTGCAAAACTATACACAAATTTGAGGTTTTTATTGGTAAGCTTGTACTTTTATATTAAATAGCAACTAACAACAAAAGTCATGTGTGACTTAAAATGATATCCAAGTATACCATAGTAAGTAGGCTATGTACAGCAAATATATAATATATACAATTATCTACATATAAACAGTTAATTAGCATTAAAACATTTCAATTAATTTACATTTAAATCCCAAGGCACCTGTTCATAAGATGGAGGCTTTCCTTGCCTTTGTTTTAGCAAATGTGTCGATTATCCTATTGAAGTCAAGCTGTCGGGCAAGGCGAGGTTCCATTGCTAGAGTTCCCAAGCTAGACAAGCGATCCTGGGCCATGGTGGAGCGAAGAACATTTTTCACTCTTGCCAATAAGCTGAATGATCTTTCGGCCTCAGCAACTGTTGCTGGTAGTGTGCAAAAGATGCGTAGTGCTATGCAGACATTTGGAAACAAATTTACAAGTTTCTGCTGAAGATGCATGTTGAGAAGTTTGTATGGAGCAAGTCCGTCACGGAAATTAGCAGCTTGAACTGATTTCAAGAGTTCCATTTCTCCAATAATATCCTCTGAAACATCACGGTTGTGTTTCACAAACCATTTTTTCACTTTCTCGATTACTTCTTCTTCTGACATGACTGGGAACTTCCATAAAAAGTTGTAGGAATCATTAATTTCCCGAATAGCCTTGTAACGTGTCGTAATGTTTGCTACAACGCAGTCGAGAAGACCAAAGAAAACACTTCTTCTAAACCGCTCCTCTGGGTCAGCACTGTCTTCTTGAATACTTCCGTCCGCCAAAAGTTTCCTGGATTTGCGTTTTTCAGGAAAGGTTGACGTAATATTTAGGTTGTTGCTGACGAGTTTACACTCGTGCAAAATTTGCTTCCAGCTCTTCCTAAGAGCAATGAGATCATTTAAAAGACTGTCAATGTTTTAGACTTCTATATCCAGAGTAGCATCCCTTGCTTGTAAGACAGTGCTTCTGTAGTTTATGGCTGTAAGAACTTTGAACCAAATCGATGCCATGAGGACACATTCAAATGAGTTAACATAACTATCAACTCCCTTTATATTGCTTAAAGTTTCAACGGTCAAATTCAAAGCCCGTACATTTTTTACAGCCTCTCTTATACCGGGAAGACTTTTTGCGAAGGGCTTCACACACTCAATTCTAGCAGACCAATGGGTTTTTGACATGCTGTGAAGAGAGCAACCAATAGATTTTTGAAGAATTTCCCATCTCTGGGGACTGGAACTAAATATGTTGTAGCACTTGTGAAGTACTCCAAAGAACGTTATGGCTTCTGTACAACTCTCAGCTGCTTCAACTCCGCACAGATTTAACGTGTGAGCAGCGCATGGCGAAAAGGTGGCTAGAGGATTGTCGCTCAATATGTGGCTTTGAGCTCCTTTATATTGTCCACTCATGTTGCTGCCATTATCATATCCTTGACCACGACAGTCGCTCAGGGGAATATGGTACTTGCTCAGAGTGTCACGAATTAGCAGGGCTATTGCCTCTCCAGTTTTCTTGTTGCAGTCCACGAATGTCAGAAACCGTTCCTGAATTGTGTATTTCTCCAGTTTGTTTTCACCACATAAACTGAGATACCTTAAAATGAACACAGTTTGTTCTAAATGCGCGGAGTCAGGAGTTGCATCCACGATTATTGAATAATACTTAGCTGCTTCTCTTTCCTTCAGAATCGCACGTATTACATGATCCGCACAGTGTTCAATGAATTCGTTTTGAATATCTGGGGACAATTAATGTACTTGTAATCGAGTTTGTGCCATCTGTGAGGCTTTGACTTTGTTTAGGTGGTCTTGCAACACTGGGTCATAATGCCCAATCAACTCCAAAATTCCGAGAAAGTTGCCGTTTTTTGGATCACCTACAAGACGACTGTCACCTCTTAGTGGCAAACCTCTTTCTCCTAGAAAGAGAATGACATCTAAAATTCTCGAGAGTATTTGCCTCCATTTCGCAGCCTCGGTATTGATATTCTCAAAAAGCAACATATCTACAGTTGAATCATCATTAAGATGCTTTTCTAAAGTGCGCCACTCAATATAGCAAGTCTTATGATTCACACTATTTTCATGTGATGTTATTCATATAGTTTTCTCCAGTTGTTGTCAGTTGAGTAACCTGATGGAGTTGCCAATGCTGACCTATTTGTCAGAGAAGACTTGCTAAATAAACGGCAAGGTAAACAAAAAAGTGCATTTTTTCCTTCACTCCATACTAGCCAGTCCCTGTTCACTACCTCACCATTTTTAAGTGTGGATTGAAGTACTGAACAAGGAAACATATGACCTTCAGTATCCTCAGGAAATACTTTTGGGTGCGGGGCCACACCACGTGTAACTATTTCTTGTATTTGAGCCTGCGTAGGATATAATGTTTCAAGTTTACCTATGTCATATTCCAGTGGCTTGGAGTAAGAATCATATTCCTTTTTCTCTGAAGTTGTTGATACAAGAGTATTTACTCTGAAATTTTGACTACTTGGAGGTGTAACTTCTAAGGACAGTTCTTTTACCATATTATTTTCTGATTCATCTGATTGCCCTATTCCGCTTATGTTTACATCTGAAGTGTCATTTATGAGCGTGTGTGTTCCGCTGTTTTTCTGTCCTTCCTGCGTAGAGCAAATTTCCTTCTCACTGTTACTACATGAAAGTGCACGCAATTTTGTGTCACAGGTAACTGGGTCGCTTGGATGCTTCGATTTATCAGAGAAGAATCCCATCTTTTCGAATGTTATTTGGCCCTTGATTACAGCTTTCTCTCTTGTATCTCGTTCTGTTCTTAGCTCCCGATTTATGACGATAATCCATTCTAAAACAATATTGTTAACACGTCAAAAATATAACACTGCGATTATATAATGTACGTCCAAAACTAAATATACAATGGTCCAAAACCGGCTGATTTGTTTAGCCATCCACAAAAGAGTAACTGACAAATGGTAAGCTCTCTGTAGGAATTCACATGACTTATCCAGAGATTTTCATAGTTCTACACACTAAACTGCTATTGCGTTGGATATTTCCTTATTTCGTGAAGATAATTACTAGTCATTACTGTTTCTATAATATGTTGGTGACACTTTTCTGTTTTCTATGCATCTATCAAAGAATGGATAGTAAGTTGGTACTGAATATTAATGGAAATATTGGTGGATTAATTAAAACTATAGCCAAGTTTTAAGCAGTCACTATTTCAATACATATAAAATAAATAACTGGAGAACTATTTAATTAAACCATAATCGTACCACCCTTATACATTTCATATTATGCATGTTACATAGGGACAAGACAGCACAGCTGTCCAGTTGCTTGCTTCTCACCCTGGTGGACCAAGTTTGATTCCTTGTTAATTAATACACATTTCAAATTGTAGTTCAAATTCAAAATGCCAAAAATTGCCGCTGTTTATATAGTCTCATTTCTCTAGGAATTTAGGAAGCATATTGGCTGCAGTCCTATCAGCCCCACCTCTGGATCTGCCCCCTGTTTAAGTCAAATCAACAGCTACTTCCATGGCCGTCGTACTTACAAATACGGTATCCTAAAACATGCGTGAATGTTGGAATAGGGTATTATTAGTTCAGTGGATAACATACTAGGATTAGGCCGAAGAGTCCTGTGATCGATTCCCGGCCAGGATGGCAAGATTTTAATCTTCAGTGGAATTCTCTGATGTCTTCAACATTAAATTCATCCCCGACGTGCAGACCGAGCATAGACAACCACAAATACCGGCACCAGGCCTCGAGGAGGCCACACGTTATAGTAATAATATTCATCCCAAAGGATGAGGGAATTCTGGGTGCAAAGGAAAGCCAAATGTAACAAGACTTAACGTGGTCCTAGCGAATTATATACATAATAATAATTTAAAAAAACGTGGCGCTACAGTCCAAGAAGGGCCTAGGCCTACCAAGCGACCGCTGCACATTCATTTGGCCTGCAGATATTGGGATGACGCGTGGTTAGAGCGTCGGGTCCCCTCGGCCGTTAATCTGGGTCTCCATGAACGGGGCACTACCTCACTGTCGGAAAGCTACTCAATTGTCCTCATGAGGTTGAGTGCACCCCATTCCAGCCCTTATGTCAGTTTCTAATATCCCCGACGGAGCCGGGAATGGAACCCGGGGCGATTGTGAGGCAGGCACGCTGCCCAACACCACGGGGTCGGCAATAATAATACTAATAATAATAAAACTATGTTCTCTAATTTCATGCCCATTATTATTTTATTTAATATTGCTTGGCAGTATGTGTTTTCATCTAAGAACATTTAGAATATTTGGCTGAAACTTTTCATTTATCCTGGATGAGGTATTTAATGACCAAATATATCTTCAGTTTGAATGATGTGTTTGTTATGGTTTGGAGTCAATACTGCTGGAGCGAATGGCATGAACATTCGTATGTAAGTAGAAAGCAACCATAAAATAAAACTAGGCTACATATTGAATTTGTAATACAGAGGGATGAGGGGGTTAATAGGAAGCCTCAATTCCCTGCAGCAAGCCAATTGCGCAATCTGTATTCTTCTCTTGACATCACAATACCAGGTGTAGAACTTGCTGATCTGAGAATGCCACAAGGTGACTTGTCCTGACATGGATATCATATCACAATATATATTGTACAGTACCGGTACCACAATGAAGCCTCTAAGCAAGCTGGCAAATCTCTTCACACCGAAAGTGGAGTGACGAAATATTATGCTGACATGGGTATCGGTCTTGAAATTCGAGCTCTGCTGCTGGTTTGAATTTCTATGATATAAGATATATACATTACAATCATCTTTCCTCATCATACCAAGACTGGCTGCGTGGCGCAGAAAAAAACGTTCTAGTCTGATGTGCCCAAGGTTACAGGATCGAACCCTTGCGCTGTCGGTTGACATTAGAGGATGCGCAAATGTGAGGGAGCCGTGTGAGTAGATTAACTGGCACGTTAAAGATCCCTTAGTGTCTGTAAAAGCCTAAGTAGTTAAGAGGGACGCAAAACCAATAACAGTATTACATTACACCAAGACACATAATAGAAGTAAAAATAAATTCCATTAAAACTGGCCGCATGGCTAAGAAGAAAAGGCCGAAAACCGACAAATATTTCTAAAAAAACAACCGTTTAAGGAATTTGCGTGCTGGTTGATGGCTTATTTTTCTTATCAGATGTTTAATGTTCAATGTTCAATTTTGTGCTCCCTTAAAAGTACCTAATCCTAAGCAGAAGAATGCACTGGGTGCAAATTGCGAAATTACATGGGTGTTGGCCAAAAAAGGTTCGATAGTTTAACCATAACCACGCTAACCCCTGTCACCAGTCTACTTTGTTTCTCTTAGGAAGCAAACCCGAAAACGACTGGTACGAAGAGCTAGTCCAAGATAAAAACAAGAACCAGAGTTCATTTAATATCCAAACATTTCTTTATGTTTTTCTCCTTCTTAAAAATAGACAACAGTTCCGTCAGCATAATTTATTATACCTACATTTCCATATCAAAGACTTCAAACCTATCACCCTTCACTTCGGTTGGTTCTTAAGTTTAGGGGCTGCGACAACGCGGTCATGTAGCCCCGTGTACTTTGGGTGTGTGTAGAATCTGTCTGATAACCAGTGTTAATTGTGATGACTGTATTAGTGTGTGTTATCTGTTTTTTAATTTAAGTCCTGCAACTTAGAATTTTTCAAATAGTGTCTCCTTTTGCCGCCAAGCGCCACCGTCAATGACTACTAGGCCAAGTCAGAACTTAGCTACTAGACGCCACCGCAGTCGGCTCTTGGTAACGAACGTAGACACCTAAGAGCGTTGTTTACATTCTTATCCTATCCAATTTAGCTTCACACAGGTGCAATTAGTGGAAGGTTCATTAACATGCCATAAATCTATGACATGGGACCGCCGGCTTTACTTCCCCTCCGAAGGAAGGCATACTGAGGGATTTTTAACGCTCTTAATTAATTCCGACGGCTTCGGCCGGGTTTGAACCCGCTATCTTGGCCATAGAAGCTCAGCATGCTACCGACTACGCCACCGAAGCCGCCACCGTTCACTTCTTTCAATTATTGTCTCCTTTCCCTTGTTGTTGTTGTTTTAAGGGGCCTAACATCTAGGTTAGGGCAGATGACCTCGTAGTTCCGCCCCTTAAACCTACAATAACTAACTAATCATCTAGGTTATCGGCCCCTTTCCCTTGTAGCCTGCATTCAATATTTATAAACAAAAGGAACACGTAAGCTAATGATTAGGGGCAGATGACCTCGTTGTTCCGACCCCTTAAAACATCAACAACAACAACAACCACCACCACCATCATCAAAGTAACAATGATCTTTAATAGCAATTCACACACTGAAAATCGTAATGGTTTTGAATTTGAGAATATCCTCGTTCTCCTGTTAGGCTGTGCTTTCGACCAAGTCAATTACTCTTTTGCAAGCCGGAGTCATTAACAAATGCGTGCTGCGTCCACATTAGAATGTCATATTCGCTGCGTTGATCTATTTTTGCGATGCTATTAATGCTGCATACAGTATATGGCGATAATAATAATAATAATAAATCTAATTATACATAAATAATAATCATAATTCTACTACTACTACTACTACTACTACTACTACTACTAATAGCAGCAAATGAGATTTCTCAGCTGTTAGGTAATGTTGGGTACAACATGTAAGCCATAAACTGATATTCAGACAGTTACCGTAAATCTTCGGATCGAATCATTTTCAAATCGTTTAACTATAGGCTACAGTCCTAAGAAACACAAGCCTTTGAACAACAACAATAATAATAATAATAATAATGCTTCCTTAGTTCTTTATAGATGAACATTTTCCTTATCCACAACTATTTTATGTACGTTCGGCAATGAAAATACCGCAGTGTTACATCACGCATCATATTTATCCGGCATTTATACGGAGCGAAAATGAATTCCAGTGCGAACACAGATTAAATAAACTATTTTCTTACCTAGACAATGTAATTGAAGTAAGCACGCGGCACACAAAACGATGCGACGCACCAAACACAGTCACGGAGGTGACTAATCAGCAGAATTGCGATAGGTAAGAGTGAGGAAATCAGTTACAAGCTTGGTATGCAAACCAAAGAACGCTGACAAGACAGTTCAATGGTTAAATTTAGAACCGATGTATGCGCCCCTCACCACAAGTACATATTCTGAGAACTAAAGTATTGTATGACTACGTTCGATTGCTTTGGTTCAGCTGTTTTCAAGGGGGCTCTGACTTAAGTATTTGAGCTATGTTATTTTTCTTGCACCATTTTCAACAAACGTTGAATGTTTCATCAAATAATTGTTTGTGATGGCAGTATTTGGAGGGGATGAATTCTGGTATGCTGAAGCACTCGTGGAATAATATACAGGGTGGCTTCCTTAAAAATCCGTCTCTGGAATGTCGTGTAAATCCCACACCTTGGGATGAAGCTTTCAGTCGCAGGTCCTCCGTTGACAGGCCTCCTCGCTACCTGGTAGCTACCAGGACAGACGGGGGAGATTTTAAACTGGTGAAGTCGATTATATACTCAGAAGAAATTGAGGGAAAATTTGGAGACCTTAACGGAATTACCAAGCTCCAGAATGGGTGGCTCCTGCTGCATACTGTTGACTGGCAGCAAACCGAAGCATTACTGCTAAAATCCCCGTTAGGCTTCCACCTCTAAATTTTAATTTGTCAAAATATGTGTTAATTTATCCGTGTTAAAAGGAGCAGATGGCCTTGCTGTTCTGCTCCTTTAACACAAGAAATATCATCATCATCATCATTAGGGCTCGGATTTTTAGGTGCTAAAAATCGAGAAAATATTTATTTTTTATGTATTAAAAATACTTGAAATATGTGACAAAAAAGTAAAAATATTTAATTATAATTTAGTTTATTAATGTGAATATAAACAATATGCAGTACTCACGAATGCAATTTATTCTGTCTCACTGACTGCTGAAGCATTACAACCCTATTTGACTGATTACAATACGAGCATTACAATTACAATACGAGATACATCTTCAGGTTGTCCATCACAAATGACCGTCGATTATCGCGAAACACTTATTCTGAAGGTGCGAAACTGCGGCAATATGTTTCTTGCCCTTGAGGTGTTGTGTAACTTATCGCTGTTCAGCCTTGATTGCTTTCCCACATGGTTGACAGAACAGAACGCCCCCATCAGAAGTAAAATTATTTTTAAATTCTGCAACAGACTATAACTTGTAGTTGTTTTTACTTTAGGCATCGTAGAACTACCTTACACTTCACAGTGCCAGAAATGAACTGCATGTGAGCGACACTAGTTTCAGGTAGCTGGGGGAGTGGGAGGTCTAGCACGTGGTGCAATATGGCTATGGACACGGAAATCCCCGGCTTCCACAGTGAGTGGCACGAGGCGACAAGTTAAGAATAACACAGTTGCAAGCTGACATACGCTCTGCATGAAGATTAGATAGCTCCCCGTTGAAGTAACATAGAACAAAAATGCAATAAACTGAAAGATCTAGCATACTGATTTTAAGAAATGTAAATATTGTCTTTTTATGTGCTAATAAGTGAAAAGCAGGAGTTCATGTATTTATAGAGAATATGCTTAAAATATGTATTTGCATAAAAAATATACTGTATGCTTAAAATATGTATTTGCATAAAAATATATTTATTTACCTGAAAATCCAAGCCCTAATCATCATCATTATCACTATACTCTGTATTTCAAAAGAATGAACGTGAAGGAAATGGCGGGAGCTTGGAACAGCTGAGCTGTGTTGCCAAGTTTTTATTGTTGATGTAGAACAGCTGATTCGAATAATACACAGGACTACGCTTCGGATATTATTTCGGTACTATTATACGCAATATAATGCAAATGTCGATCCTGAGTCAACCCTGAGGACATTCAAATAGAGAAAACGGTATAAAATAAATAAATAAATAACACACTGAAGCTATGCTACCTTTGTCACCGTTATTAAATAAATATGAGAAAGAGGCCAAACACTCGACAGCTATACAAATATAATACAAAATACAAACACAAAGTAATATGATGATGAATATATCAACACTCATCATGCAATGATTATATCCTTCAAGATGAAACCAGAGTTTGGGTGAAGGTCGTTCACAGTTTACAGCAGTTAACACAGAACGCAGAAATAACATCATGACAATACCAAGCACACTCACTCACTGTATCGCGACTCTGTACGGTTAATAATAGCCTCCACATACGTAATGTTAAGGTAAAGTATTTAGCACCAAGCACACAAACAAGCTGTTCTGTGGCGATATTATTGCAGTGATTTTACATTGTCGATTTGTAGGTTATTGAATGACAAGCGTTAGTTTGAACACTACGGTATGCAATGAAACATTACTGGATACGTTAACATTAAGACTAAATGTACATAGCCTATTTTGTACGTCACGCATGTATTCTAAATTAAGTATATTTAAATCTGAATTGAACAAACAAGGCTAACCATGAAAATAGTTTGATGTCGAAATGAACGATAGCCGGCCGTTACAGGTTGGCGTGCGTGGTCTCCAGCTGTATTTTCCCACGTTCTTCCTACGGTACTATTTACAACTTATTGACTCGATGCTTAAAGTAAACTAAACGATGGCAATGAAACAAACTCCGACACAGTTAACAGGCGACTGAATGAATGACAATAAGCCGGCAACGTATGGTATTAGTTGTCAAAATCCAGCCAATAGGAGCCCGCGGCGGTCAGCTGTTCCAAGCTCCCGCCATTTCCTTCACGTTCATTCTTTTGAAATACAGAGTGTAGGGGCCTCGTTTTACTGAAGGTCCAGATCTCTATCCCAATCATAAAACGCAGCTTAATTCACTCAGCTATGCTGATGCGTGTCTTGCAATGACTATGTAGCAACACTATGTGACAGAAGTACGAAATACAGAACAGTTCAACATTTTGACTGCAATAGCATGAATAAAACTACCCTATGTCTCACCCTGAATCCAAGTCTCCGAAAACATATTCCTTCCCATGATGCCTAGTTTCATAGCAGGAGTAAATAAATAAGATAATATAACTGTGAAAGTCATAGCCTGTGGAAAAGGCAAAAGCCTAGACATGTAATCTCTGTTGCCATGACAACATAATCGTATCAGATAAGTTAACACCAGTATCTCAATTCGTAATCAATTTTATGCCATATATTGAAATATGATTTTCCCTGTTTGTGCTGGGTATTGATAACTCTTACCTGAAAATTTCATTGAGATCAGTGGAACCGTTTAGAGGGTGGGTCCTGGCATCCAGATACAACAGACAGGCAAACATTATTATGATATATATGGAGATAGTCTATTTTGAAAGTGCAGTGCTCTGTACAGGACATTGTGGCCATAGCAGTCTCTTTTCTGATTGGTCTAAGTGGGCATGCCACCATAAAGATTCCAAGCACCAGCCTTAGTTACCAAGTTGCCTGTTAAAACCATTGAAAATAAATACTATTGTAAGAATGCCCTCCTAAAATAAAGGTTTGAATATTGTATAATGAATGTAGTCAAGGCCCTTTTTTGCTCAGAAACCTGTGTTGTTACACGAAACAGTCCAGTCATTAACATAGTAAGGCATGCCACTAGCGATATTTGGATTCTTAATTGCAGCCAGTAAGTGGGGTACAGTGAAACCTCTCTATAGCGGACACCCTTGGGACCGTAAATACTGTCCACTAAAGAGGGGTGACCCCTATAGAGATGGTTAGAGAAAATTATTGCAATTTGTACTTGTGCAGTATGTGTAGGCTACTTACATGAAAACGTAGGGTTACGCGCGGTAAAACAGTCTAGTTTCGTCCGCATTTAAAATATTTTCCGGCGAATAGCCGTCAGTGATGGAAGGCAATTTTTCTTCCCAGCTTGAAACATTGTCCATATCAACAGTGGAGGATTCTCAGCAAATTGCTCTAAATTTTATATCGTTGCGCTTTCTGAAATTCTCGAGCCAGCCATTTGAGGCTTTGAAATCTCTGATACCTAATTCTGCCGCGAAATCCAATGCTTTGGCTTGTATCATTGGTCAGGACACAGGAACGTTCTGACTTATTTTGCTGAACCACCCTATCACTGACGTATCAATAACAGCATCATTACTACTTTGAAACTGTCTGATATGCGACTCATTGCCATTGAAACGCCATACCTTAATTATTTCTTCTTGTTTTTTCACAATTTCTGCTGCTTATGCCTTTCCAATCTTAATCACTTCAGATAGTTTCCGTACACGTTTGTGATAATCTACGATGTCTACTTTCTCTTTTAAAGTTAAACTTTTATGAGGTGCCATTTCAAATGCTCTCACTTTCTACTGTAACGCACAGTCCTACAATAATTAGGCTAGATTTAAGAAGTTTCACGGTATAACTTGCCAGATAGTGAAAGTATGAATTCCCTTTTTCCGACCATTTTAAGTTCAAGCGAACAATGAAAGCGATGCCGTTAGGCCTCGGTTTATTTTTGGAGCAGTGCAGAAAATACAGGATGGGAAGGTCAGCACTAACTGCCTTCCAGGAGCACAGGATGTGTCAAAAGTACATTAACACAACAGAGTGTTCATACAAGGCTTATAGATCTACAGAGATGCGATATCTTTTCAAAACAAGTGTCCGCTAAGAGAGGTTGGTTGATTTATTTAAATGCGGCTGGGGTGTCCGTGTCCGTACTAGCGAGTGTCCGCATAAGAGAACATCGTCCGTTATGAAGGGGTGTCCGCCTTTGAGGAGTGTCCTTTAAGAGAGGTTTCACTGTATATGAATTATGGACACACTGTCTTGGATAGAACCACTGTATTCAAAAGTGCATGGGAGTGCCACCTGGGAGACTAGGACAAAACTCCAAGCGGCCAATGGAGTCAAAAATTAATTACATTGAGTTTGCTCTCTGTCCTCATTGGTGGTAGGCAGTAAGAGAGGAATAAAACAATATTGTTTGTCCAATTTTAATATTTATCCAGTGAGACTAGGGTGTTATATCAATCTTATTGTTTTATACCTAGTCTTTGTGGTGCAATCATGGGCTAACTAGCCTGAAAATCTTATAATTTATGTTTTAAATACATATCCCATATATTTTGCTTACTTCAATATTTGCTGCTAATTGTAACATATATGTTTCGACAGGTCACAGTAAACATGGAGTGTGATTGTGAAGAAAGTCATCACTATGATAAGTGCATAAACTCTTCAGGACAGTTGTACAAATCAAAGCTAGCTTTGCTTTTTTTCTTGAGGGGTTTACGTACATCAGACCATGTCCATCTTGCTTCCAACTTGAAGATTGGAGGAGTATTTGCTGACATTGCATTGCGATGTGAGAAGAAAATTGATATAAATGGAGACAAAGCATGCAAGGTCTGGTTCATAAAAGCTCTTCATGATGAGCACTCCCTAATTTCTCTTGCAGATTTAATGTCGCTGCAAGGGAACTTGAGTTTACCGAAGTACTGTGAAGCATTTCATAGACTGGAAGTGGCTAGTACAGATGACAAGGACTTGAATTTCTTAGATAGAATTAATGATTTTGAGTTTGTCATTCATACAAATGCTGTTGTTGAAAGTGAACTCTTAAGACAATGGATTCCTCACAGCAATAGACCAGATAATATTTTGAATTGTAGTAATAACAGGGGACTGATTTTCTCAATTTGTGAAGATACATATGGAGATATTTATCAAGCATTTGATGATCTGCTGGCCTATAAAATATTTCTTGAAGAACTGTGTCCTGCAATTGATAGTTATGATAGGCTTACGGTTAAAGAGAAGATTGATGATTTTGTTACATCAGTTAAAACAAAAGTAATCGCAAAGAAGCTAAGTTGTCTTAAAATGAATGCTACTAAAAATAAATTGGATGCATTACTGGCAGAATTGAGGACAGTTGGAAATGTTTCTAAACACAAACTTTTCTTACCAAAAGTTCACTTCTTTACTGGACAACCTTGTGAGAACAAATTAGACAATCTAATAAAGGCAGAACTTGAAGAGTCATTACAGATTTCGAAGTTTGGCAGTCTCTCAGTGTTCAATGAGCTATGTGATACAGTACAAACATGGTGGAAATTCCACAACTGTTACCTCACAGAAAGTTCTGCAATGTGGGATAATATGTTGACCAAATTACCTCATGCTGTAAACATTTCTTGTCCACGCATGAGTTACATCAATAAACTCAAACTCAAGTTCACTTCATACCCAGTTGGCGAGGTTAGAAATTTAATACTTAAGTCAAAAGTTTCAAATGTTATTTCCGATGGAAATGATCTAACAATAAGCTCTGTAAAAGTTTGTCAAGCTGTTGAAAGTACGTTTCCACAGAAATATGTTGTAACGAGTTTGGAGTCATTACTAGTCCAGAAATCAGAGATCTTGCATATTTGGCCCAGTGTTTGGTGCACTGTTTTGGTGGTTATTTGTGAAGAGACAGAGTATATTATTCCTGATGATTTCTGTAAAGAGCTAAGTGGGTTTCTAGCCACGCTAGACTCTAAAGTTGTGTTGATATCTGCTGAAGGAAATGTATTTGCCCAATCTTTGAAATGTATCTTGAAAGACAGTTACGCTGAAATGTTGGACAAATCAAAATTTACTCATCTTGATGACCAATCTCAAAATGAATTATTGGAAAAGGAGGTTGTGTTTCAGGGGAACTTAGTGACCCTAGGTGCTTTGGTGAATCCCTTTTTAGAGTTAAAGGAGCATTTAACTTCTCATATATTAGCAGAACTATTGAAAGAAGATCATTTGCTTGTAATAGGACCTAATTGCTGCTCTCCTATTGACCATTATATTCCTCGTTCATTAGAATGCTTTATTCCAATCAACATATCTTTCTTAAAGTCAAGTACGAGTGGTATTGTTGCTGTGAGTAATATAAATATTGGTGAATTTACACGGTATGTTCTTCCTCTTGAAGAAATTAATGTTTTAGACAGTACAACTTCAGTTGTAAATACAGAGTGCAGATTTTTCATTCTCTCCATGCCAAGCACAAGGAATGTTTTTGACATGTTATGTTCTCATTTTAAAAATAGAAATGTGCATCATTTTATGTTTGATGGTAATATATTGGTTTGGAAAGAGACTAGAGGAGATCCTAGCTGTTTAAGAGACCATATTCTTGAAGATACGATCACTGCTGGCCCACAACATATAATAGAATACATGTCTAAAAGTCTGAAGAGTTCACACAATCCAGAGACACTTCATGATATTATAGACAATGTAGTGGTTGTAACGGGAGAGTCTGGAGTTGGGAAATCAACTCTTCTTACTACACTTGCATCACAAACTAAATTCATAGATCCTACTTCTTGGATCATTTCTCTCAACTTCAATAATCATATGAATTTACTCTCAGAATCCAAGGTGGAAGACTTGGATAAGAGCAAAGTATTGGAAGTGTTGACTAGTACATTGAATGATGGCAAGCATGTAGTTACTGATTTTGAGCGTATGCTGCTGAAGCACAGTATACAAAACAGAGGGAATATTCTAATTTTGATTGATGGTTTTGATGAAATCAATCCTTTGTACATTAAGAGAGCTTCAGCTATAGTAAAAGTTTTGAAAGAGACCAGAGTAAAGAAATTATGGATTAGTTCTCATCCTGGAATTAAATGTGAGTTGTTGGAGACATTGAATGCTGTAGAATATCAGCTAAAACCTTTTACAATAGATGACCAGAAAAGTTTCTTAATGGCTGTTTGGAGTCAAAAGCTTTCAAACAATGACCAGGAAAAACTTGGTCAATTTATTGACATATTTCAGGAAACTGTTCACAAGGATGTGAACCATGAGAATTGTATATGTTTTGGAAATTCTCTGCAGAATATGATGCTATCAGAAGTGTTTCTAGATAATGTGAAGAAATTCTTTGCAGAAAATGTAATAGATTTACCTGAAAAAGTAACTGTAATTCAGCTGTATAACAAGTATACAGATATGAAAATACAGTCCTGCAAAGTGACAAAATCTCCCTGTGAAAAAGGATTCAGTCTTGAAGGAGTTCAAAACTATCATATGTTGTGTGCACTGTTAATTTTATTGGATGTTACTGAATTGAAACAATTTCATATGCATGAAATTACAGCAATTATGTCAGATCTTTCAACGAATATGACAGAGGGTAGCAAAGTTCTTTCTCCCATTCTACAAATCATCCATGGAATTCCTAAATTTATCCATCATACATATGCAGAGTATTTTGCAGGAATTTGGTTTTCTCGTAATTTTCATAAATGTGGAGAATTCTTAAAACATCGAATATTTGAATCAGGCTTTGCTTTTGTTGTGTATGTGTTTGACTGGTATTTAGCAAGGGATCATAATCTTCACCTTGCTGTTCTAAACCATGATGTAGGTACCATAAATAATCTTTTGAATTTAGGAGTTGATGTTAATGATGTGGACAATGGTGGAAGAACACCTCTTCACTTAGCTATAGCTCACAGTAAGCCCCTTGTTTCAACAAAACCCAATGTAAATGTAACAGAAAGTGATGCATATAATCCCATTACCAAGGTATTGGTGGAGCATGCAGCAAATGTGAAGATGATCGATGAGGTCTTACAGTGGAGACCTATTCAGTATGCCACCACTTTGAAAATATGGGATGCATTAGATCTTGTACTCAAGGATCAAATAGACATGAACGATCTTGCACATCTGAAAGAAAATCTTGCTGACAAGGATTTTTTACAAGGGGGTCTACTTATATCCTGTCAGAAAGGGTACTTCAATCTTATAGAATGTTTTGCATCTTGTGGAGTAGATCTCACCAGTAACATTATCGAGAACAAGGAAGGTCTACCGGTATTTAATCCTCTTCATTTGGCTGCAAGATATGGTCAGCTGAAGTTAGTTCGCTGTCTCTTAAGTAAGAAAGTAAAACTTTACAGCACTGACAAGAAGGGAAACACCCCTCTACACTATGCCGTTTGTGAAGGTATGATAGAAATTATACTATACTTGGTACAAAGAGGTGCTGATATTAATGCTCAAGACAAAGAAGGCAATACACCTTTGAATCAGGTAGTTTGCAAAGGTGACTTGCATATTGTATTTTTCCTGGTAGAACAGTTAGGTTGTAATATCAACCTTGAGAACAAGTATGGGGACACCCCTCTTCATCGTGCCGCTAGTTGTGGACATTTGACCCTAGTAGAATACCTCTTGTCCAGAGGTGCCAGTATTAATGTAGCCAATAAGGAAGGCAATACATCTCTCCATCGAGCAGTGTATATGGGGAACCTACCAATTGTAAAAACTTTGCTTGAAAATGGTGCTAATGTCAACTTGTGCAACAATGATAGCGATACAGCTCTTAGTCAGAGTGCTGGAGGAGGCAGTCTGCTTATCATTCAGTCATTGGTGGAGAGTGGTGCAGATGTAGGACATAGTAATGAAGATGGTAACACTGTTCTTCATTGGGCTGCTCGCCAGAATAATGTCAAGATATTGGCATACCTGATAGATAAAGGTGTTGATATTAATATTTGTAACAGATTCGGTAACACAGCATTGTATCGAGCAGTAGAGCACGGTAATATTGAAGCCGCTCAGTTTCTTAAAGAGAAAGGTGCAGATCTGACCATTGCCAATAATGCTGGTTACACTTTCGACACAATAAGAGTAAGGAGAGTTCAATGATATATAGATAGCTTTGAAGCCATTTATCAGTGTTGCCTTACTGACATTGATATTGCAGCTTTTCAGTTAGTCAACAAATTATAATCCCAATTAATCGGGCATGTGAAAAAGAACCTGAAAAAGGGGCATGTGATTAAAAATAAATATATATTTCTTATAGGCTACAGAAGAGGGAGAAAACAATAGGATGAATAGTGAAACATGTCATCCTATAGTCTTTTCCCTCTTCTGTAGTCCATAACAAATATATATATATATGTATATTTCATCACATACCAATTTGGAAGGGTAAAGGAGATGTTGGCGAGTGCTCCAATTACTGCCCAATTCACCTGCTCTGCCACACAATGAAAATCTTGGAGCGTATTCTTGACAACCGAACACACTTCATAATCCAAATCTCTCCAAACCAATGTGGCTTTGTTAAAGCGGTTGGTACAACAGATGCAATCCTTGTGGCACGCCTACTCACAGAAAAACATAGAGAAAAGAACCAACCTGTACATCTGGCTTTTCTGGATCCTGAAAGGGCTTTCGACAGAGTGGCACATAAGCTCACTTGGAGACTACTTCGGATTCACAGGGTCAAGCTTATGTCTGATAGCATCCGGTCTGTCAGCTGGAGTTCATCAAGGTTCTGCACTTTCATCCCATGAGTTTATTTTGTGCATGGATACAGTAACAGCTGACATACAAACACCTCAACCACGGACAATGCTGATGCTGATGATGTATTTCTTGCCAATCAAACTCGTGAAAATCTCGAGAATCGTACTCTGTGCTGGAAAGATCGCCTGGGCAGAAATGGTTTAAAACTCAACATAGGGAAAACCGAATATTAGCAATGTGGCACATAGACCAATGGTACCATTAATATTGAAGACCAACTCAATAAAACCAATAAATTTAAAGTGCCTTGGTTCCCTCATCACTTCAGACGGCGAGACCATTTTCGATGCCCGAGCATAGTACAGTACATGCTACGTGGCTGAAATGGCGCCAAGTCACTGGAGTACTGTGCGATAAGAAAATACCTATCACCTGAAAGGAAAAGTTTACAAGACTATGATAATGCCAGTGATGTTCTACAGCACAGAATCTTGGCCAGCTTCAACCAATCTTGAACAATCCCTCTAGGGAATGGAAATGAAAATGCTGCATTGGTCCATGGGTGTTACAAGGCTTGACCATGCCAAATGAACATGTAAGGAAGCAAATGGGAGTTGCAAGAATTAGACAAAATGAGGGAAGCGCATTTTCGTTGGTATGGGCATGCCACTAGAAGTAATGAGAACTCTGTGATTAAAACGGCCCTTCGATACAATCCAAGAGGGCATCAATCCCGTTGGTGCCCAAAGAATCGATGGATGGATAGAATCAGCGAAGACCTCCTGGTAAGGTTTTGAATATTCCCGAAGGGAATATGATATAGTTTCCATTTGAGCGGATGAATTATCAATAAATGATAAAAATGGTCCGGTTAGCTCAAACAATGCCAGCGTTTCGCCCCAGTGTGCCGTTGGGCTCGTCAGTTGGTACATTGTTTGAGCTAACCGGACCATTTTTATCATTTATTGATAATTCATCCACTCAAATGGAAACTACATCATATTCCCTTCAGGAATATTCAAAACCTTATTTGGATTGCCAAGGTAAGGCTTTTGTTTTTATGAAAGGGAGTTTGACTCCCGTAGCACATTGGCATGCTTGTGACGTCAATACTGCTTGTATTTTGTGCCTTGCATGGCCTTCTCAGTATGTGCTAGCCACGCGTATTGGTAGGTGTGTCTGTACCAACTGACGAGCCCAACGGCACACTGGGGCGAAACGCTGGCATTGTTTGAGCTAACCGGACCATTTGTATCATTTATTGATAATGACCTCCTGGTATGCGACTTCAAACCTGAATATGACCTTGATAGGAAGAAGTAGCGATCAGCAACCAAGCAAGCGGACCCTGCACCAACGCGTGAAATTCACTAGGAAAGAAGAAGAAAAAATCACATGTAATTTATTCAGGTTATTTATCATCATCATCATTTTCCATCTCCAGTTTCCCGGGTGTGGCATACAAGCGCTCTCCATCTTGCCCGATCTTGGTACATCATTTGTTCTTGGACATCGTCCCAGTAATTGGGATTATATTGTGTTGACTGAAAAGTTGCAATATCAAGAGTTCAATGACCTGTTCTACCTCAGATATGTCAGGGTTTATAGTTTGCTAGTTCTTTCTGCATTTTAGATGTGTTTGAGATCATTGTCATCATCATCTGGGAATCCTACCAGCAAGCCGTGTAAACTTCCTCTCAAGCTATATATTTTTAGTTAGACTTTTATCAGTATGTAGTTTGGGTGACCAGTTTGTCTTCATATGTATATACAGTATATCACTTTCTTGTGGACACGATAACTGTCGTCATTTTGCACCCATCACTTTAAAATATATACATAAAATATTGCAATTCAAAATCTCAGTTGAGTTCATCAATGGGAAAAATCGAACCAAGGGGTTCTTAGTACAGTATGTGAAAATTCGAATCCATTCAAAGTTCATACTATTCTTCGGATAAGGGCCAAAAACTTATTTCATTACAGTTTTTTGATAGGGGTGGGCAAAATTGAGTTTTGAGAAAAAATATCATACCTCCCTTAATAGACACAATATCAAAACTGTCTAAAAAAATCACATAAAACTTTTGTCTGAAAGATTTATGAAACACCCTTATATCAAGGGATGAGCAAAATGTTTTCAGAATTATAAGGAGATAGGGCTTCTAGTTTGCTAAATATGAGGAACTTCTGTAGGTATACAACAATTGGCAAATTTAGTGAAATTGATGTATTTTTTCATGGGGTCAGGGATAAGGTGAGTTCAGACTCTAATTGTATTTACACTCGTAAATATTTTTTATGCTTACCTGTATTAACCGGAATCCTGTCTATAATGAAAATATTACTCGATCCCTTGAAGTTCCATTCAAGACAGGTTTTACTGTAAACTTTTGCTGGAGTTCATTTTTTTAGGATATAAACAGCTAAAATCCATTAAAAATGGCTCACATTGGCATGGTTAAAACTGAATCACTTTAAACATTTACATTGCGAAGATGGACATCTGGTAGACTCGCCGGGGACATTGTTCGAGTATAAAGCGAGACCTAGCCACCTTGTTGATGACTGCTGGCTGGAGACAGTGACAGTGTAGAACAACAAGGGGATGTACTGTCCGTCCACCAGCTCATGATCTCGGGGGACTGAAGGGGAGCGGTGAGACATTCAAGCTGCGTTGATTGAGTGGACGTGCCGCTGCAGATATTGCCAACTTAGCACCTACTGTATGTTATTCACGCTATGCTTAATCACTGCTACTTGCGTTTAGTTTCAATTGTGAAATCGTACGGGTCAGTAGTGTTATGTCGGAACTGTAGAAGAAAAGAGTGATACATTCTGAGGGTAGGGAAATAATTAGGAAAGTGATTGAGGGATGTGATGAAGAAGCACCGCACGGTTGTTATCTGCATCCGCCCCACATCCGCACGACTTTTATCCCAATTCGCACGTTTGTTATCCAAATCTACTGGCATTACAATAATATTTTCGTTCCATGTTTAAAATGAATGTTATAGGCCTACAGCCAGAATTGCAACCCTTTTCAGTTCGGAGTGTTAATTGCCCTTGGCATAATTTTAATGAGATTAGCGTAAATCATCATCTTACATTTGTCATGAGAAAAAACATAATGGAAAAATATGATATGTCATAAACGTCCGGGTGTTAGTAATGATATTCAACAAGTTCGGATTGTATTCTAAAAACTATCCGCCAATTTACTCCAAACATTGTCCGCGGCTTATCCGCTATCCGCACAGCCATGAAAACTATATCCCCATGGCGAAAAATTTGTGGATATCTGTATCCACACAGGGCTTAAGTTATAACCTAAACAGCATGAACTGAATAACGTTTAAGTTTCACAATTTTCAGCGACCTCTTTGCTTTCATCTTTAATCTAAGCGTGAATACACATTCTAAACTAGTACGATAATATTACTTAGAAATCTCACTGTGCTGTGTCAACACCATCCACATTTAAAAAAACGTGATTGCCACACAGCCTATGGTGAGTAGCGCACATAAGTATCCGAGGTTGGCATCATTGTCGTTCACGCAGAGGCCAGCTGTCTACTGCTGACTCGTTGCATTCCTGCCACGGATCTTAAGCTGGTGGACGGACAGTAGATAAGCTAGTTAATAACTCAATTACTAATGGGGAATTGTAATGCTAGACTACTTTTGTATCTTTGCGAAAAGTGAACAATGACCATTAGTCAGAAAAAGAAAATCCACAGCCTGCTTCCAGTCGACCGACCGGGTCAGGGAATGGAATGAATGAAGCCCCCATCTAGCGGCGAGGATATGAACCGAGCCGGCTGCCGAAGCCTGTCGCACTCCCCTGGGGCAATGTTTAAATCAGTGGTTCTTAACTGGTGGTCCGCGAGTGCCTCGAGAGTGGTCCGCAGGAGAAAAGGGTCCACCAGCACGTATAAAAAAGTGGCCAATAAATGGGGATTTCATAAACGATGTTCGTTGAACGAGAATCGTCCGAATGTATTCGCGGTGATGACTATCAGGGTTTGAATTTAAATATCTTTAAAATAAGGGTTATTAAGGAAGGGTTACAACTGATAAGGTGTATTGGGGGGAAGGGGGTGGTCCGTACATGATTCAATTTTAGGCTGAGTGGTCCGCAGACTTCTACGGGTTCAGAACTACTGGTTTAAATGAATGACAGATGAAATGAAATGAAAGTGGAGAGTGTTGCTGGAATGAAATATGGACAGGGGAAAACCGGAGAAAAACCTGTCTGCCTCCGCTTTGTCCAGCACAAATCTCACATGGAGTGACCGGGATTTGAACCATGGACCCAGCGGTGAGAGGCCGGCGTGCTGCCGCCTAAGCCACAGAGGCTGACCATTAGTCAAATGGTTGAAATTTTTACTTTGACAAAAGCTATGTTTGTGAGCAAGCACAAAAGAGAACATTTCCAGTAATACTGAACATTGAAAGACTGTCATAAAAAACATTGTCTTCTGGTGAGTCCGCAGTAGTGTAAACTGCTAATGTGCTTACCAGGAATGCAGGAGATTTGGATCCAAATCCCGACTGGATAATTTTTATGTCTTACTGAACAGTTATGACCACTCTATCATATGATAGGTTTCTCATTCATGAATGATGGTTTTATATGTTTAAAGGGGTAAAATTCAAGGCTAGCAGCTCCCCAATAGATTCTCATAACCCTGTCAGATTATTTGGAGCAAATATCCTGGGCAGTGATAGGCCTATCTGTGTTAATATTTGCAAATAGTATTTTAATTATTTATATTTTTTAAATCTTGGAGGTTTTATCCAAGACTAATTCTACTTTAATGTAGGGTGTTTAACCCTGCGTAGGGCGCAGCTGATCTGACAGGCACAGGATTGTTCTTTTTGTGTGTGCCTTCTCACAGCGCGCTGAGCGGGACCCTTCCCTCCCAGTAGTTCCCTAACTTTGGGGGCTGGTTCCAACCCGTATGGTCAGTTTGTCTCCAGGCGTCAAGGAAGTGCGTCACACATGTTTTGATCTGACAGGCTCACTGCGCCCTATTACGTCGCAAATCCAAGGTCTGTATTTTTTCACTTTTGATAACAAATTTGATAGCTGATGATCGTCCAGCCCCCCACAAGAGGTCCAGATGCTGTGATTGCACCGTGGAGACAGGAATACGACGGCTGACGAACTATTCCTGTGTGAAATGTAACCGAGGAATATGCCTTCCTCATGCGAAACCATTCTGCGCAACATGCTTTTCAGGCTGCTCTTGCGATCCCACAGCGGCTTTGATGGATGACGACTCCGACTGATTTTTATCCCCACACATCTCAACTTCATGCCTGATCCATTTTTGGAACTATTTTTAAGGTTAAAAGGTCGCATTTTGAATTATACTGATATCCATGATATACGAACTCTGCATTTTGACTTGTTTTGGTTTTTGTACCTAAATAAATACTAAGATTTTTTTTAAAATTGATTTTATATTTTTCCCTTATTGTCAACATCCTAAAGATGATTGGTAAATTTTGGTTTAATTTAATATGGCGTTTTAGGGACTTGATGGTATTTTTAGCATAGTGTGCCTGTCAGGCTCACGGCGCCCTGATGTTGAGAATCCTTGACCACGCCCTCTGCAGGGTTAAGGTATAAGTATAGGTAATCTCTATCAACACAGTTGGCATAGAAACGGTTGCTATTGTTGCTTTATTTAAGACTTATTGGACATCATCCCCTTGTACTTGAATTTGAGTGTGTGTATACCTGTTATTAGAATGTTAGGATTGAAACGGTTACCTTCGGAATTGACTGAGGGTACCAGTGAAGGGGTAGAAATGGCAGAGTACATTGCGTGTACTTGTAGATAGCTGGTTACTAATTTTTAGGTTTTCCTGACACATGATTCTTCTTATGGACATGCATCTAGCCACAGTTCAGTACTGTTCGCATTCACTCATCATAAAACACAGGAGGATGGAGTGTGTGGATATAGTTCGACAGTAGAGGAAATTTTTCTGTAATTGATTTTGAAATAATTAGCCGAGTAAATTTGGTATTTCTTCTATGGATAAAGGAAAACTGAACATATTAAGTGTATTCATACTTCAATTGTATGACATCCATGGTCAACATACCACTTAAAACTACCGTTATCCCTGAGATGCTTTATAAACACACACTACATGTTGCTTCAAATTGTGCTCACTACCATTTTCACTTTCACTTTGGAGTCTAAACAAATTGATAATCAGATAGAATTCAAACGTATTGTGAGACATTGTTATATTATGTTATTATGTAGATTGTGTCTGCACTTTTCCATAAAATATTCTATAGGGCATATGTAGACCCATATGAAAGCTTGGACCAAAGAGTTAATAAGGCAGATTATATTTTCTTATATATTATATACAGAGTACTGTATATATGGTGATTGCAAAATAGGGGATATTAACAAAGAAATTATACACAAGATTTGCAGCTACAGTAATTATAATGCTGCTGTTGACATACTGGAATGAAAGAAAAGGGGAGGAGTGAGTGACTGAGGTAAGGAAAGAAAAATATCACAGTAATTTGCATAAGTTATTTTACCTGTGGAAGAGTTTTAATGGAACCGGGTAGTGTAGATTAACCAACAATGCAACTACTGATTAAAACATTCATTAAACTTGAAATTTTCAGAGGTAGGTTGGTTGGTTCCTTAGTTTAGGGGCAGATGACCTCGTAGCTCTGCCCCTTAAAACAACAATAACTAACTTAGTTTAGGGGCTGCGACAATGCGGTCATGTAGCCCCCTTGTACTTTGGGTGTGTGTAAAATCTGTCTGATAACCGGTGTTAATTGTGATGGCTGTATTAGTGTGGGTTATCTGTTTTAATTCAAGTAAGGACTGCAGACGATAATTTCAAGTAGTTTCTACTTTTGCTACCAAATGCTACCATACACGACACCTAGCTGCAGACTTGGCTACTAGTTGCCATCGCTTCACACAAGTGTAGTTAGTGGAAGGTTCTTTTTCGTGCCATAAAACTATGACATGGGACCGCCGGCTTTACTTCCTCTCCAAAGGAAGCTATAGGCCTACTGAGGGATTTTTAACGCTCTTAAAAAATCCGACGACTTCGGCCGGGTTTGAACCCGCGACCTTGGGCATAGAAGCTCAGTATGCTAAAATTTTCAGAGGATTTAAATAATATTCATGGCTATGCTGATAATGTATTACATAAATTTATAATATAGTTGAATAAATATAGACATGTCTAAAAAAAAAAAAAAAAAAAAGTAACCCCTTATTATGTACATTTGCCTGTGATGTTACAGTAGATAATTCAATGAAAACTAATGTATAAATATATGTTAATGTTGAAGCTTGTAAAACGAAGTTATTGATGATAGGCATTTGGTGTAGATTTGATGTCATCTATTTTTTAAGACAATATTTAAGTTACTTTTTAATTGATTTATTACCTTTTTCACTTTGATTCCTTTCAATTTACTTCTTTTGGATCATAATCGCCCATGAGTGTGAAAAATATCAACTTTATTGATCTGGTGATTCCTGAGAAAAAGGTTCATAACTTAGAAAATTTCAAGTTTTGAGAAAACTCAAATTAAAGTTTCACTCTAGCACAGGACCTTGCAGTTCCACCCCTAAAATCAACAACAAAGTTTTGCTTACAGTCTTTGTTTATATATTTTCTGTCTATTGGCTAATGGTATAATTATAAAAAGTTAATTCAATTAACAGTATTAATATGTACTATTTTACAGGTATAAAATACCTTACAATACAATTACAGTATGAGTAATGACCTTGAAAAAGCTTCCTATGTCATTGTGTTATATATTGGTGTAATGTTTTGAGCCTAAAAGTGAAAATTTGCTACTTTTGGTCGTTCCACACTACCCGGTTCCTTAAAGCAGTTTAGACATGTTGTCCTTGCCAAAATGATCCATGTCTAGTAACAAAACTAATCATCACAGTGGCATTAACTTATTGTTGATTTTATACAAGAGATGTAAACCAACTTTGTACCTGAAAGATAATATACTGTATCTTGTAAAAGTTAGAAAAAAATCAGTATAATGCATTTAAGTGATATTTTATAACAAACCTATTTTTTATGCTTTTGTTTATGAAGATTGTTTTATACCTTTTACTGTGATACTGTTAGTATTCTTAATATCCATTACTTAGTAAAGCAGGATAATTAAAAGTATAATGCTGTACAAGAAAAGAATACATTTTGTATGTTAAAGTAAGAAATCTGTATATAGAATCTATTTTCATAATAAATGTTTCTGATATAACAGAATGTATGAAGACTGATTGACCCAGTTCCTAAGTTCCAATATCAACTTTCATGATGTACGACTTCAGAGACTATCTTTTTCTTGCAGTGACTATGTTTGAGTGTTGTTGGCTGCTGCTGGAGATCTTCTTCAGGAGAGCGTGTCAGTTGCCGAGTGATAGCGATAAAGACGCTTGAAATAAGGATGGTAGACACATTGCATTTCTGGTATTTTCTCTGAAAGATCAAGGCCTGATTTACTCTGATGTGCTTAGGATTTCTAAGTTCGCCTATGTATTGGCACAAATCTGGCTAAGTTCCAGTTCTGACTATGAGCGATGTAGCTTCGCTGTGAGAAATTATGCTGAGGAGTGAGGAAACAACCTGGAATCTACCGATGGTCTACTTTTTATACCACATCCCTTCCCCCATTTTCTCCGATCATCAGGGGTTATGTTATGGTTGCCACGGTGGGTGAGTGGATATCGTGTCGGTCTACTAACCCCAAGATTGCAGGTTCGCTCCTGGCCGTGGTAAGTGATTTTTGAAAGCCGGCAAAAATACGATACGCATGTCATACGATGTTGGCATGTCAAAGAACCCATTTGAATTCAGTAGGCCGAGTTCATAATGGCAAAATTAATCTCGGGAGTTTCCGCCAACACAAAGTTCCTCATTTCTCTACTAGAAAGCGCTATACAGTTCAAGGAGCTTAGATATCTAACCTCCTTGACTTTCATAGTCGAGGAACAACGAAATTCGACATGCAAGGTACCCTCTGGGTGTCAAATAGCAAAGCTTGCACCAGGCACCCGAGGCCATACGATATTATTATTATTATTATGGTTGTGATTTATTCTATTGGGTGCCAGGCCTCGCACATAGATACTCATAACTAGGATCTAACAGTGGTTAGTGCTACCCTCATTAGAGCATTCCCATGCCCAGCTTCTAGAACGTGAAGTAAGTTTCTGGTCCTCCAGGTGACATTGTCCTGGACCAGACTTTGCCCTATGATGCAAAATTCTGACGTATACTAATGACTAGTTTTGTTTGCTACCCTGCTTACTTGCTGGAACTCCTCTGAAATATTTCCTCTGCATGAAGTATTTACAATACAAAATTCACTTTTGTTATCATACTAGCAGTTGTACCCGGCTTCCCGGTCAAATGATGATAAAGTCTCAAAAGTCTCCTTAAGCACACAAACTGATGAATTATATTTATTTATTATCAAACCTTGCGTACATGTTGTTCGTACGTACTTTACATCAATGTATATTGTGAAGTGTCATGTTCAGTATGACCAATAGATCTTAAGGTTATCCAATAGTTTTTTTTAATCACTGTGGGTCCACATCATGGTATTAATCTGAAATCATCATTCTCATATTTGTCTTTAGTGACATTGGAGACACGTGATAAGTGGATCCAGAAATCGTGGCTTCTAATACCATGGCCTGACTGTTATTAAAAATTTAAATTATAAACTGACAATGGATGGGGTACATGTACGGTTTAACCAAGGTATTGATACTTATTTTAAAGCTGTTATGCAGTTCCCTCAATTAGCCTTAGTTAAGACCACCTTAGATAGCCATAGTTTTCTTCCAAGCAGGCTTCAGTTTTAAGCACTTCATGTCATTAATTGAGGCGCAGCTGGTTTAATATTTCTGTTGATCTGTGAATCGAAACACACTCCAACTGATTACATCTGAGATATCAGGAAATATTCGAACTGACAACTCAGATCTTCAATTTTAGTGACAATGAAGAAAGAAATTAAGACTTCACCCCCTCCATACAAATTATTTAAAAAAGAATGTACTACCCCTCGATCCCCTGAATCGAAGAGATGGCCTAGTTATACAGGACGTCCATGGTATTGCTTATTATATAAATTAGTAATCGATCTTATTTAAGTTATTCAGGCATTTTGTAATCTGCTGCCTTTCAATGTTTTTCCATGAAATGAAAATCCACAGCCTGCTTCCAGTCGACTGACCGGGTCAGGGAATGGAATGAATGAAGCCCCCATCTAGCGGCGAGGATGTTAACTGTGCCGGCTGCCGAAGCCTGTCGCACTCCCCTGGGGCAATGATTAAATGCATGACAAATGAAATGATAGTGGAGAGTGTTGCTGGAATGAAATTGTGACAGGGAAAACCGGAGTACCCGGAGAAAAACCTGTCTGCCTCCGCTTTGTCCAGCACAAATCTCACATGGAGTGACCGGGATTTGAACCACGGACCCAGCGGTGAGAGGCCGGCGTGCTGCTGCCTAGGCCAATGTTTTTCCATATAAATGCCAAATGTTTTATCAATATTTGATAGTAATTCTCTTACTCACCGTGATCTTCGAACATGTCTGGCTTACATAACATATACCTGTACAGGTTCATAAGAAGAGCAACCAGATCATTGACATTTGCCCATATTTGCTTACGGTGCCAGTAGATTAAAGGGGTGCACTCAGCCTCATGAGGACAATTGAATAGCTGTCTGACAGTGAGACAGCGCCCCGGTCAGGAAAACCAAGATTAATGGCTGAGGGGACCCACGTGCTGACTACGCATCACCCCACAATCTGTAGGTCAAATGGCTGGGCAGCGGTTGCTTGGTAGACCAAGGTCATGGCATGGGCTGTGATGCCACGAGGTTTGGTTTTAACAGTATATTATATAAGTATCTCGGACAGATTACAGTAAGGGAAAGGGCGAAACAATTCTACACTAATATAAAATATTCAAACAACACTTTATTGGCATACTTAAAGAGATTAAGTAAAGTACAGGAATTGGACTTTTAAAAGATCTACTGTAGAAGACAAAAATATGTCCTTAGATTACATGTTACAAAAGTGATGTTTTAGTAGTAATTGAAAATTATAATACAGGGTGTACACAAAAGAACATTGGAATTTTAAGTAGTGGCCTGCAAGGAGCCCTGACTTTTCTCCGTGTGTGGATGTATGGAGACGTACAGTTGCTGCAGCTATCGCATCCATTACTCCAGACGTGCTGACCAAAGTGTGGGAAGAGCTGGACTATTAGTTGGACGACTTGTACTGTAGTGTGTACTGTGAAAACTCAATACAGTTATTATTTTAGCTCAAGTATGAATTATTATTGTATATGTAAGAGAAATTCTACACCTTTTAAACCTCAATATTCTTTCGAGTACACCATTAAAAGGAAGTAACTGAAATAGTGCAGGTATGAAATTATAGATGATTATGTCTAGGAATACTTTCATCAAACAATACAGTGCAAACATTACATACCGTAGTTTTAAAAAAAGGCATGATTAGCAAAGAAAACATGATAAAGGCCTTTTGTAGTAAGCAGAGTTGGGATACTCATACTTCTCTTTGGGTAGCAGCATAACGAATTTGAAAGAAATTTAAAACAACACTGAACTGTAAAAAATCACAATTCAGGAGCAGTCATTAGAACATCTCTGCAATGAGAGAGAGTCTTATCAGACTCAAATGTTAAAAGGAACAGCTAAATTGAGATGCAGAACACCAAGAAAAGATGATACCTCATTAAACTGGGACTGTATTGCAACAATTGTCTAGGTGTGACGATATAACATGGAGTATTTTACTGGACATCAATACGCTCACGGTTCACATTAGAAATAAGTATGGAATTCAATTTCTACTCTAGCATTCAATCTATTATAAGATGTTGAGTGGCTAGCTGGTGAAAAGTACACCATGCCCTTTTGATCTCTTGATGTAATTGGCCAGTAATTCAAGGGAGACTCGATGATCAATCCAATCCCAGAGAGAGATCTCGTGGTCATGCTCACCAGGACAGTTGAGGAACATATTGCAGAGACTGTAGTGTTTCACACCCAGACAAAATCCCAGATGACATACCTAGATTTCTCTCTTAACTGAAGTCATCCTTGGAAAATTTGCAGATAATACCAAATGTACTCACAGTTTCCAGGAGACTTTTGCTTATGCATGCCTCTTGTGAACACATGAAGTGCAACAGGGGTTCACAGCCTCTCGTATTAACTTTCCAGATATAGATCTGTTTCTCCCCTTGCTCTTCCTGCAACGTGTCAAAACTGAGATGAGTAATTTATTTTATGCAGTTTACCATAATGAAAACCCTCCCTCATGAAAACCAACTATACAACTGAGCAGTTTGTTAGTTACACATTTGTCACACAATGCTACCTCTCAAGGCATGAGGAATACTTGGGCAACATAAGCTACCCCACAACGGAGAGAGTATGTGTGGTAACCCTTACTCGAGTCTTTATGGGAGTTCTGTTACCAATTTCTGTTCACCTATCAACCACTCCCTAGGAATTAATCTCAATTTCTTTGTTCTCTCTCTCTGCACCTATAGCTTTCATGGACAAAGGTATGACTGAGATTTCAATATAATTAAAGTTTATTTATTGCAGCCAACGTCCACTGTACATCCAGTCTCTGTTTTCCATGGCCCAACCATGATTTGAACACGCAGAGGTTAAAGGCCGATATTTCAATGCTGGAAATACGGGCCCTTCGAATTCCATCACACTATATTATCTTCAATAGTACGATAAGACACCCATTCAAAGATCAACACACATTTTACTTCTGTATGGCTCAGCTTACCATTAAAACACTGTACATAATTTCAAGAAACTTTGCACTTTTCTTGAATGGGAAGCGACCTGATAGCTTTTAAAAAAGCATTTTGTAACCCAATACCCCATAAAGCTGAGCATTCGACAAGCTTGATAGCATTCAAGCTCTTTTTGAGTACTTTACCTTCTTTGTAAGTAACACATGTCAAATCTTCATCTCGAATATCAATTTTTGTTGCTGAAAGAAAAGCACAGGGTCAGTAATAGATCTTACAAAGGGTATAGGCACAAGTAAAAAGTGAGCTCTTCCAAGCAAGAGAAATAGAAACTATCGTTTAATTAAGACAATAAAGAATAATTGATAATCCATAGAACAGAATTTAGGTTAGCTTCTCTTATAGAGGTTTTACTTGAACCACAAGAGTTGAAAATGAGACCACCTTACAGAACCCAAATTTCCTGCAATCTGGGCAGGACATCTAAGAGTAGTAGTACTTCCTCTGAGTGTGGGTTGCTCTGGCTCAGTGGCAAAGGGCATCTGCTTACACTGGAGGAGATTGAGGTTCAAACCCCAAATGTGGTGACATTATCAACTCTGATGATTCAAGAATAATTCAAGTTTGGTTATTTGTTAATATTTACTGAAAGATGCATTATTATGATCACCAATTAATGTCCCAAGTGAATGTTGTGGCCATATGGGCATCGGCTGGATTGACTAGGAGCGATTCAGTAAGGTATGTTTTACATGTATTTGGAGCCATGGTGACTGCAGATCCCTTACAACTAGAATGGTAACATTTTCTAACAGTCTTCAACAGTAATACGACAACATGGGTGAATATTTGTAACCCTTGATTGTTTCTACAACTATGGTCTGCAGATCCCTGTTTCGCCTGCCCGATAGGTGTTAGAGGGTGTGTGGCAGAGGACTCCCAGAAAGAACATGATGATCGAGGTGGTTCCACATGCTTTATTGGGTTCAAGTCTGAGCAGTTAGGGGATCAAAGAACTACTTGAGAACATTGTTCATGCCCAACCAACAATTGTAGCCATGTGATATGTGGTATTGTCTTTCTGAGATCTCACCCACTCCAGGAAAGACTATCAGCATGTATGGCTGTAAGTGATCTGCAAGGACGTATTCATAACCAAATAGGTTGACAGTGCCTCCCACATGCATGAGAAACCCACAGAATGGCATATAGAACATTCAACAGACCAACCACCAGCTTGTGTTAATTCAGTGATGGTTGCAGTGTGATTCTTTTCTCATCTTTCTCACCTCACACACCACCATTCATTTGATGAAACAGAAAACATTGGTTATTCTCAATGGTGCACTACACACTTCCACCATAGCATCATGTAAACAGTTCAAAACTGCATTGTTTCAGAAATACTCCCACTCTTGGTCCAAAAGCCGACTATAATCTTAGAAACTGCCCCTTTCGTCCTTCACAAAGAAACATGAGTGCTGACCCATCAATTACTCACTAAGTTAGTTCTGACATATGACGAACTTCAAGAGCTATATGCTGCTCATGTCAAATGTAGGAGGTGGTCATAGATATGTGACTCAATTCTGTATAATAAGTGTTCAGTACAACATTGATTGTTCCTATTGGGCTCTAACCCCTCAAGCCGCTTCGCCGTACACTGTACGTCCGCTGGACTCGACTCGTTCAGCCGGTTCGACGTACCGCGAACGCCCTTGCAGGCGTAAGTAAGAATGTATATTACACATGAAACACGGCTGCTTCGTGGGATCTTTTATAATCTTACGAATCGAGAAGATATGTACTTTCATGCCATCTGTTGTTCATAATTAGAACTCATACGAAAATGATCGATATCCGTGGCTTATGGCTCATGTCGATCAGGGTAGGAACATGAAACGCGCTCTGTTGAGTTTCATGCTAGTTGCATTAGAAGGTACCCCGTCCTTTCCTGCCATCTCGAGTATGTTTTGTGAACTATAGCTTGAGAAATGTTGCCACTTATGCAGGGGAACCACCGAAAGCGAATACTTCGGAGATAAGGTTTTGCTTTGCAGGCTTGAAGCTACTCAGTCGCAGAGCAATGGCCGGGCCGTATCATTCTCTTACGGGCGCAGAGATTATTGGTTTGATTGATGACAGTAGTGGAAGTGAAGTAACGGGAAGCGATATTTTCGGTAGCGATCCAGACAGTGACTATGCACTGGAAGAGGTAACTGGAGAAGTGGCAGACAGCGCTGATGAAGAAGAAATAGCTTCAGCCGTAACAACATCGTCCGCTGTTCAGTGGTTGTGGCGAGAGGTAGATGTTGTCACGAGCACACTAAAGATCTCATTCACGGGTATGCCGGGTACAAGAAAGCATTTCACGTCTGTTTTAGATGCTTTTTTGCTGTTTTTCGACGACAAAGTGATTGAACTAATTGTTCGAGAAACAAATAGGTACGCAGCAGAATGTATACTTGGCGCGCCCTTGAAACCAAGGTCGCGCGCCAGGAAGTGGGAGCCAGTGACAGGGGAGGAAATTTATGTGTTCTTGGGGCTTGTAATGCTGATGGGGATAATTCAGAAACCAACCCTGAAGAGCTATTTCACCAGGGATGGATTTTTAGAAACCCCTATATTTCCTCAAACAATGCCAAGGGACAGGTTTGAACTAATATTGCGATATTTACATTTGGTTGACAATTCCACACGGGATACATATACGGGGCCTAAAAAGCTTTTCAAAATTCAGCCTTTCCTGGAAATTATACACGAAAATTTTCAGACAGCCTACATCCCCACCGAAGATATTTCCGTGGACGAGTCACTTACACTCTGGAAAGGCTGGCTTGGAATAAAAATTTATATCCTCCTAAAAGCTGCAAAATTCGGAATCATAACTTTTGAGCTCTGCGAATCCTCTTCTGGGTATCTGTGGTCATTTATTGTTTACAGTGGGGCTGATACAGATATCACACCTTCAGCTGAGGTACCTGATGATTTGAAGAGCTCAAAAATTGTGGTCAAACTTTGTGAGCCACTAATGCAAAACGGGTACACGCTGTGGATGGACAAATATTATAATTCTCCATCACATTCTATTCATCTCAGAGAAAAGGGCATAAATGTTGCTGGCACCCTCAGACTGAATAGAAAGAATGTTCCGGATTCAGTCAGACGTAAAAAACTAAAGAAGGGCGAAGCCATTGCTGCGGAAAGCAACGGAGTAATGGTGTTGAAATGGAAAGATAAGAGGGATGTCTCCTTCATTTCAACATTTCATAGCAATGAAATGGTCCGCAAAACAATTAGGGGAAAGGAAATTGAGAAACCTAAATGCATTTTTGGATACAATTCTTGTATGGGAGGTGTCGACAAGAAGGACCAAATGACACAGCCGTATGCCATGGAAAGAAAGAGGTCACAGAAGTGGTACATAAAACTGTTTAAGCGTTTCTTGAATGTGTCAATACACAATTCATACATTTTGTTTTCAAAGAAACAGTCCACTGACAATCTGGCATACAGACTAGATTTAGTAAAATCAATTATACTGACTCATAGGCCCCAAATAATTGCTCGTAATTCTGGACGCCCCTCAATAAATCCACCTCCAGCAAGGCTAGTGGAAAGGCATTTTATTGAGAAAATTCCACCAACTGGATCAAAAGCTAGGCCCCAAAGAAAATGTGCTGTATGTAAGGCACAAAAGAACAAACGGAAAGACACAGTGTACTGGTGTCCGGACTGTGAAGTTGGGCTGTGTCTTGAGTTTTGTTTCAAGGAATTTCACACAAAAGTAATCCTGTAAATGCGAAAGGTATGCCTTTTTAGTACCTATGTAAATATTGAGATTGAGTATTATAATGTAGATATCTTGCTTTCATTGTAACTATACCTGAAACAAGTACCAAAAGTGGAATTTATCCAAATTATATATTTTTGTAAATATTGCGTGTGAATATGGACAACCCTGAACAGCAGTCGTCACATATATTGCTGAAAAACATTAGATATGGTCTCGGTAAGTAGTCCTAAAATTTTCATTACGTTATGTTTCATAGAATTAACATTATTAAAGTTTTAACTTATGGTGTCTAAACCTCTGCTGAGCTTCAATTTAAATGCCGCCTGAGAAGTGATCAGCTCTGGATTAAATAGCCGGCCTGAGGGGTTAATATACTTTAACTCCTTCATGCAAATCTCTACAGAGAGCAAGCCCTACTCATTAACTATCTTTTGCAACTTCAAGTTCAAATATATTTCCCATCTCAATCTTCTTAATACAGAAGATGAAAACTTTACCTATACAATGTTGTCTGTAGGTCTTCTGTATAATATTTTGTAAAGCTCTGTCTTACATTTCAAAATGATTTTACCTAGAATGGTTGTCCTTTGTTGAATTAAAAGGCACTAGTAATATTTAGTACATAAATAAATATTTACGTGGATAAAAAAATACTTTTGCATTTTCTGTTGTTGTGTGCACAAAAGTGGCAGTAGTATGCATCCCTCCTGCGGCGCTCACAAGCGACCGATCGTGACAAATGAGCATTCAAATGAAAGAGAATAGACATTAGCAGTGACTTATTGCACTATAATTTCATAAATATCTATAATTTCTTTAAAAAATGACTTTAAAAAATTGTACGAAGTGTGTGATTTGCAAATACCGTTGATGTAGGAAAATACGCTCCATAATGGCTGTCCACGGGCCGCTGTGATGCCTGTTTCATGTCATATTAACATTCTGTTCCTTTATCCTGAAATGTGCACAGTGTTCTATAATCATTTGGTTGAAAAGTCTCTCATTATAAACCTATTGGGGAAAGTGTGGTTTATGAACATGCGAGATTTCTCGCACGGGTCCGCTAGTCCACTATATATTTGTCAAATACCACTCACTCACTCATTCATTCATCACAAAATCTCAGAAACCACCGAACGGATTGGAATGAAATTTGGTATGCAGCTTCCTCAAGGGCCATAGGCTTGCTAAGAAAGGTTTTCAACAAATTCACTCGGGATCATGGTCAAACCGCGATTATATGAGGCAATGAGGGCTGCATAACGTCGCCCCTACCAGTGTTCTGGCGTTTTGCAGGCAGTGTGAGCTTACTGTCATAACGTGCACGTCATTGTTGTCTGCGCTCCAGACCTTTATCCTCTCTCTCTGTTCAAACAGAACTTCTATGTAATTTCTGTTTGTACTTTATACTTTCACCATCACTTTATAATCATCATATTGCATTATATATTAGCCTTTAGTTGAAGTAACTGTAGTTATAATGAAAAGTAGACTTTGGTAACAGAAAATTACGTCTACCAACGTTAATTTTGTTAATTTAGGCTAGGTCTATTCCATTTATCAGGTTTTTTAAGTAGAGATTTGTTTTATTACGTTAGGAGAAGATGGCTACTGCATTAATATCCCTCAACGTCACAACAGCACTCGAGCACCTTTGAAGAAGACCTTGTCTGCCGCTAACTTTTATAGCTTCAGAATATTTGAGCTTGAGGGTGATAATTCTTATCTTTTGTTATTTCGCAATCTTCTCAATCAGTTTCTGGTTGATATGTATGCAAATATTGGATTCGCATCAATCAGAAAAAGTTGAGAAGTGAGAAATATGTGCACCTGAAGGACGCAATGAGTAAAGCTGTCAGCCGTTTGTCAGTTATTGGTAAAATGGATGTCGCAGGCTGCCCTCTTCGGAGGGTGGGGTTTCTATTATTAAAAAGGGAGTGGAAATTGACAATAACTGTGTGGTACCCTATATCCCCGTCGTATCTCGCACCTTCTCAGCTCATATCAATGTTGAGTACTGCAACTATGTAAAGTCAATAAAATACATTTGCAAGTATGTTAACAAAGGTTCCGACCAAGCTACTTTCAGCATCGGAGAGTTTGACGAAGTTGTGAGACATGAATCAGGATGTTACATCAGCAGCTCAGAGGGGGCTTGGCGCATATTCTGCTTCCTCATACATGAACGCTATCCTTCGGTCATGCAACTTGCCGTCCACCTCGAGAACGGCCAGCGGATTTACTTTAATGAAGACTACGTTTGTGACCAGTTTAACAGCCCTCCAAACACAAGATACGCGAGCTGTTTGGCATCTTACTGGTGTTTTGTCAAGTGAGTGATCCCATCATGCTCTGGAAAAAACACAGACAGCCTCGCGGAAGATGTGGTGAGAGAAGTTCAGAGGCAGTGTGCTGATGTCAACCTCATCATGGGCGTTATCTACAACAGGTGTCTGGTGCTTCTTGAGGATTTAGTACTAAAATTGTCTGGTCAACAACTGGAACGCTTTGGACTTCCGTCGCCTTCTCGAGAATAAGACTCCGTCGTTGTTCACCGAGAATATGTCAGTGAATATCTTACGACACAATTAAGTTGTCCAAAGTGGTTGCTGATAATGTTCCAAAATTGAACAACGAGCAGAGATTGGCCTATGACGAAATAGTTCGAAGTGTTGTTTCAGAATGTGGTCAGCTCTTTTCTCTGGATGCACCAGGCGGAACTGGCAAAACCTTCCTGATTAATCTCCTGCTCAGTACATTTAGAAGTCGACAGAACATTGCCATCGCAGTCGCCTCCTCGGGTATTGCAGCAACCCTACTGGATGGTGGAAGAACAGTGCTTTCTGCCTTCAAGCTCCCTCCTAACCTCAGTCACGCTGCATCTGCCCCTTGTAACATCTCTAAGCAAAGTGGCACAGCTCGCGTACTGAGAGAGACAAAACTCTTTATTTGGAATGAATGCACGATGGTGTACAAAGGAGGAGTCAAGGCATTGGACAGAACACTTAGGGACATTCGGGGTAACAACCAACTTATGGGTTGAGTCGCAGAACTTCTTGCCGGTGACTTTAGACAGACCCTCCCTGTTATACCCCGTGGAACACGGGCTGACGAAGTAAATGCCTGTCTAAAACCGTCTTACATATGGCCCAAAGTCAAATCAATTCCCTTGACTGTCAACATAAGCATACACCTCCATGGTGATTTTATGGCTGAGGAGTTTTCCCGTCTCCTTCCAAGCATTGGTGATGGAAAGTTGGAGGAAAATTATGGAAAAATAACTATTCCAGCTCAACTGTGCGAAGTTCTTGACAGTTTAGATAATTTGATCGAAAAAATCTATCCCCAAGGGTTTGTAAATTCCAACCTTGATAATTCATGGATAGAAGAAAGAGCTATTCTGACCCCAATAGATGACTCTGCTGATAGTATAAATATCGCCCTCCTTAAGAAGTTATTAACAACAAAAATGGTATACGAATCAGTAGACTCAGTTGTAGTGGTCGAAGATGCAGTTCATTATCCTGTGGAGTTTTTAAACACTCTTAACCCGCCCTGAATTCCACCTCATGTCCTGATCCTCAAGGTTGGTGCTCCTGTCATATTATTGCGCAACCTAAACTCTCCAATGGAACCAGGCTGCAGGTTAAAGCACTGCATAAATTTTTGATTGAAGTCACCATATTTACAGGTGTTGGCCAAGGCGAAACTGTCTTCATACCCTGCATTCCTCTAATCCCTTCAGACTACCATTTTCAATTCAAACGTCTGCAGTTTCCTTTGAAAGTCTGTTATGCCATGACAGTTAACAAGGCTCAGGGGCAGAGTTTAAAAGTAGCTGGTGTGGATCTGAGAAGTGACTGTTTCTCACATGGTCAACTGTACGTGGCATGCTCCGGAGTCAGTTCTTCCATTGGCTTAGTCATTCTGCAGCTTGAGAGAAAGACCAGAAATGTAGTTTACCGAGAAGTGCTTATGCGTTAAAAACACTCTCGATAGACATGGCAGTAGGCTAGGGGACCTGCCTTAAATCAAAGCTCCCCGTCGTATATTGCACCCGATTTTCAATTTCAACGCTCCATGTTGCCGTCATTACCTTCCACTACAGGAAAAATCTACATAACTAATGTTATAACGGGATTCCAAATGATATTGCGGGCGAAGCCGCGGGTAACAGCTAGTAATAAATAAATAAAACATTTATTTGCAAATAGGGACTATGCCCTGGTTGCAAATTACAAATATTACAAAACAAGAATCAAGTGCATATTCTATAAACCTAAAATTAAAAAGTCAAAGAAAATCACAGTCTTAAAACCGACAAACAGACACACTCTTTTGCCCAATTATTTCCCATCTCTCCTAATTTCCTGCCACTGTCTGGCTTAATCTTTTAACTTTTTTGCATCTACTGGGATAGGACCCAAAATGTCTCCTGGCAAACTATTCCACTCAATTTCCCCCCTCCCCACAAATGAATATTTACCCCCAATGAAGTAAAACAAATTAATTACCTATCAAAGTGTAGAACTTCTTGTTTCTAAAAGCCTACCCGGCGTTCTCAGATTCTTTTTACTTATGTAATTAAACAGTTTTAAGTGCAATAGATTGTATTATAGCATACATGCTTCCATCATGGATTACAGAGAATAATACTCTTCCAAAGAATACATACAAAGAGTACTAACAAAAAAAAACAAAGGATAGCTGTTGCATCAAGGAACATACTTACAAATGATATCCCGATATCCAACATACTCCCACCTTCGAGTCAAGACTAAATTCTCAACGACTCGAACTAAAACAACAATTCAGAACACAGTACATGAATAACAATATTAACAAAAAATAACAATCAGTCAATCAAATCACAATCACTTTTGGAATCTAGCTGGCAGCTGTACTTTTCGTCCACATCTAGTTTGCACAAGTCCAACTACCTCCTCACTATCTTCCACACTCTTTTGGACAGTTGTCTCAGTTCCACCACTCTTGACAAGTTCATTGCCTGTTTGAATCTCCCTTGCACAGATTTCCAAAGGATATATTCTCCGTCGCGTCCTGGAATAAGCTGTTCCACCACAGCTAAAGGCCAATCGATTCGCTTCTGGTTGTCGGCTCCAACAAGAACAACTTCTCCCAGTAACAACTTGCGACTCTTCTTTTGAGCAGCTAAGGCCAACTGACCTAGATACTCATTCCTAAATCGTTGTCGAAAGCTGTCTCTTAACCTCTGACGATTTCTGCTCCTTCTGTTAAGGTTGTCAGAATCCATCACATCACAGTCTGGTACCCCCATTTCTTTGGTATCTAACAGAAACATATTAGGTGTGATAGGGGTTAAGTCGGTACTATCGTCTGACACATATGTCAGCGGTCTAGAGTTCATCACAACTTCGCAGTCACATACGACTGTCTCCAACTCCTCATAGGTCAGTGAAGCTTTACCAAGAGTTTTCCTTAACAGTTGCTTCCGGAGCCTTATCAGGCGCTCCCACAATCCTCCCCACCATGCTGCTGTGGGAGGATTGAATCGACAGTCAATCTGATGAACAGTGCTATATTTTGAAATCTTGTCCCAGTCTAGCTGACTGAAGACATTGTTTGTCCCAACAAAATTTCCACCATTGTCTGTATATACAATTGAAGGTCTACCCCGCCGAGCCACAAATCTTCTGAAAGTTCGTAGAAATGAATCCATGGACAACGATGAGGTCAACTCCAGGTGAACTGCGCGGTAAACTGCACACGTATATAGACATATCCATACTTTGTGATTGTCTCTTAAATACAAAGGCCCTGCTAAATCGACACCTGTGGTCTCGAAAGCAACTGCATCCCGCACTCGTGGTTCAGGCAGAGCTGGTGTATTTGCGGATATACCTCTCGCCTCATACCTCCGACAGATAATGCAATTAGTCAAAATGGCTCGAATAGCTTTCCTTCCCTTTAGAATCCAGAATTTTTCCCTCAAATGGCTTAGGAGACCTTGCACTCCTACATGGCAAGATTTGACATGTGCTCCGAGCACTAGCTTCTCAACTACAGGATGTTTGGAAGGTAACACTGCTGGCATCCTGAAGTATTCCAAATCACTTCTTTCGGTGATCCTCGTCTTCAATCGAATGACTCCATCGACATCCATAAAGGGGCACAACGTAGAAAGTTTCTCATCTGTGACTCCCCTAAAAGTCTCCCTTTGCACCAATCGTATGAGATACTTCTCTGCTACGTTGAATTCCTTCTGTTGTAGCTCACTTTGACCCGCTACACATTTCTTTCTACATGAATTACTGAACCGCAGTATCCAACCAATGACCTTTACAACTTTCTCATAATCATTGGAGAAATTGTAGAACTGACCCACATCGCTCTCGTTGCATAGAAGTGCCGAGGTGATAGCTTTCCTACTCTCCAGCCTTACCATTGCTTCATCTGGTTCTGGTGCTTCTGAAGGCCACTCTCCCTGTGGCAGCTTCAGCCATGGTGGCCCCTCCCACCATTTAGACTCCAGCAATTGTTCAGCAGAGCATCCACGACTAGGAAGATCAGCAGGATTCATATTGCCTGGTACGTGCCTCCAAGCTTCCTTCGCTGTCAGACGCTTGATCTCTTGAACCCTGTTCCATACAAAGACTCCCCAATGATCTTCCCGCTGTATCCATGTGAGGACAGTAGTCGAGTCAGTCCAGAAGAAGAAATCTGGATGTAGTTCTTCAAATTCTTTCTTCAAAGATGCCATTAACCTAGCTCCAATGGTTGCAGCTAACAATTCTAGCCTTGGAATAGTCATTCCTTTGAGCAGTGACACTCTAGACTTTGCCTGTATCAGCTGTACATGTACACAAGAATTGTATTCCAAGCGTAAGAACACTGTTGCTGCATATGCAAGCTTACTGGCATCACAAAAGGTATGAACCGAGCACCTTATTACACTATCGCTAACTCCCATGACACAGCGTGGTATCTTCACATCTTCAAGTGCAGGAAGTTCTTGTAACCATAATAAGAATGCATTTCTCACACTATCTGGAACTTCTTCATCCCATCCCCCTTTCATGGCCCAACACTGCTGTAACAAAAGCTTTGGACATAGCGAAACAGGGCACGTGAAGCCAATAGGATCAAACACTCTCTGTGCTATTGACAATATAGTTCTTCGAGTGATGGCCTTAATGTCCATAGGCTTGTAGCCACTCACAGCTAGAGTATCGAATTTTCTGTCCCAAATAAGGCCTAGAACAGGAGTAGCTGTCTTATTTTCTAGGTTAGAATCTGAATATTCCCAACCTCTCAAGTCAAATTTAGCTTCTGCCAGTATGCTTATTGCTTCTTCTTGAAAACGGTGCAAGTCCTCAGTAGATTGTAAACTGGTTACACAGTTATCCACGTAAAAACTCTTTTTTAGCTTCTCGATGGTAGCTATGGAATACCTCCCATTTCCCATACGTTCAAGACGTTTCAAATGTAAATTGATCACTGCACCCAACAAGAACGGGCTGCTAGTCACTCCAAACACAACCCGTGTATGGCGGAATATTTTCAACTCTCCCTCAATGTCAACCCACAAAAACCTGAGGAAGTCCCGGTCCTCTTCACATAAGCTGATTTGCAAGAATGCTTTCTTGATGTCTGCTATTACTCCAATTTGGTGGAGCCTAAAACGAAGAAGTAATGTAGGTATAATTTCAATTAGATTAATGCCCTTCTCTAAACACTGGTTCAGCGATGGAGAGCCACGCTCTCTAGACGAAGCATCGAAAACAGGTCGAACTCGCGTTGTACTGTTTTCTTTAAAAATGGGTCGATGAGGTAAATAGTGGCCTTCATCCCACTGTGACACAGGTACTTCTTCAATGATTCCTTCTTGTGTCCAGTCCTTCAGAACTTCATCATATATTTCTTTGGAATCACTTTCTTTCAGCTTCTTGATGGTGTGTTCCATTCTTCTTTTCCCCAAATTGAAATTTCTTGGAACTGGTGGGTGTCCTTCAATCCATGGCAACCTCACTTCATAGCGTCCCTCTTCATTTGTCCTAACAGTATCCATAAAGTAATCATGTGTTGCCTGTTCCCTCTCTTCTCTATTCTTCCTTTCACCTGGATCTTGAATACCGAGTGCATCCAGCTCCCAAAGTTTGCTTACAGATTCGGTATGAACAAGCATTGAAAGTGCTGTCATAGAATTGGAAGATTTGGGCCCCTTTATCTTTCCTGTGACAATCCATCCCAGATAAGTCTCAATTGCAACAAGCCCACATTGTAAAATCTCCCTTCTGCCAGTGAGAAGTTTTCCATATATATCTGCTCCCACCAAAACTTCAACTGGTTTATCTTCATCGAAGAGCTGTATACCTTTTTCAGTAGTTTCAGTCAACCATGGCCCAGGCTCAATGACAGGGATGCGAGAACAAATGTTTTCTTCATCCAGTGCTTCGAAATTACAAGCATAGGTCCCCTTGAGACTTTTTAACCTAACCTTGTAACAAAGATGTGGTTTTGGATTAGACACCTTACCCCCAAACAAACCATGGATCAGTGTCTCTTCACCGATGGGCTCATATCCCATACACTGAGCAGTGTCCTTCCTAATATAGGAACGTTGCGAGCCTGGGTCCATGAGGACACGGACTTGTTTTTCTTGCTCTCCTCTAATGGTCACCATGAGTGTTTGTAAAAATACCTGACTACAGTTCACATTTGATAGAGAATTCTCAACCGTTCCCCCTTCTTTTGGAGTTTGCTGCCTGTGACTTCTGGGACACATAACTGGGACATGCTTACCCTCACAAATAATACATTTTAACAGTGTTTTACATTTTCTACTAATGTGACCATCTTAAGACAAGAAAAGCAACAGTTCCTTCTTTTTAAAATGTTCCTCTTGTCATCCAGCTCCATTTTCTGGGCCTTAAAACAAGCATCGCTTGAGTGATTACCTTCACAAAAAACGCACACTTTTTGGTTTGGCTTAAAATTGACAAGGCCAGCTGCAGTTGGAACATTAGTACCGGTGTTATGACGGTTTGATTCTGCTCCTAATGTTTTCATGCTACCCTTGGAGTGGTTTCCTATCTTGAAGCCTTGGACTGCCATACAAATTCGCTCCTCATTTTCAACCTCGCATTTCAAGAAATTCATGAGGCTATCAAGTCTGGTTTTACCATCAGTTTGAGCCGAACTGGTGTTGTAGCTTCTCTGCCAAGCTCTCAAAACTTCTTCAGTGAGACATGACTCAACAAGTGGAAATAGCATTGCAGCATATTTATCTGTAGCTACTCCTAAAGTTTCCAAAGCCCTTAACTGTGTCTCGATTTTATCATATAGGGAGGAAAGACTGACTTGATTATGCTTCAAATTCATCGCTAGAGTCAGTTTGAGCAATTCCCTGACAGAATTCTACCAAAATGTCTTCACGACCAAAACTAGCTTTCAAGCATTCAATAGCCTTGCTATAGTTACTGCCTGTAGGGGGAAAACTTTCCACCACTTCCCTAGCTCTAGTGTTTGGCTCCATAGCTTGTAACAAATACTGAAATTTGTCAGAATCATCTATGTCAGAATCGTCATTAATTTTCTTAAATTGACCCCAAAAGGTTAACCAGTCCTTGATTTCCCCTCCAAATTTATTTAACTCAAGAACAGGTAGTTTAAATTTTCTCTTGGTTATGTTTGACATAGACATACTATCATCAACAGGGTTTAGGCTCCTTTGCAAGTAAATACTTATTCTTTTGTACTTGCTTGAGTATTCATCAGCGGTCTGTACCTCTGTATCCAAATCCTGCGATTTGGTAGCCGTATTTTGCAGTAGCAAATCCAAAATTTCTGCGTCCAAACGCGCCATCTCCTCGAATTTCTCGCGTAGTAATTCCAGATCCGCCATAACCTCCACATCATCTTGCTTTTCTGTGTTCACTCTTGAGTTTCTTCTTTCTTCCAAGTTGTTATACACACGAGTAAATGCCGCCCGCACTACCGTACGTTTCTTTTTCAATGTATCCATGACCAATTGACTATGTGTTCACAAACTGGATAAAACACTTCCCGATATATGTTGCTCTAATATGCAACCCACAATTTAACAAAATAATCCTGTCACGGTCGCCATATGTTGTTTCTAAAAGCCTACCCGGCGTTCTCAGATTCTTTTTACTTATGTAATTAAACAGTTTTAAGTGCAATAGATTGTATTATAGCATACATGCTTCCATCATGGATTACAGAGAATAATACTCTTCCAAAGAATACATACAAAGAGTACTAACAAAAAAACAAAGGATAGCTGTTGCATCAAGGAACATACTTACAAATGATATCCCGATATCCAACAGAACTAAGTTAGACATCACTCACAAGAGTTTAGTGCTTTTCAGTCGGTCAACACGAATGTACCCAAAAGAGATGGGTTATACCCTAATCCTGAAATAAATTACATGAGATTAATAAAACACTAGGATGACCAGTTTCGATCGTCAAGCGATCATCATCAGATCCATTACACTTAGGCTACAAAATCTATGTTTGAAATACAGGTGAAAATATTTACACATGGATGAGACCAGGAGATACAGGGCGTTACCAAATCGACTTCATTATGGTCAAGCAGAGGTTTCGAAACCAGATTTTGGATTGTAAAACATATCCTGGTGCTGACATAAACTCTGACCACAATCTGGTTGTAATGAAATGCAGATTAAAGTTGAAGAAACTGAAGAAAAGTCAAAAGCCAAAAAGGTGGGCAATAGACAGACTGAAAGAGAAGGATGTAAACGAAAGATTCAAGAAGAGTATAAAGGAAGGACTAATGAAAAACCCTAAACATGCTTCAATTGCAGACGAATGGGCACTTTTGAGGAATGAAATAACAAAATCCGCAGAAGAAAACATTGGTAGGAAAGAGAGAATAGGTAGAAAACCATGGATCACTCAGGATATACTCGAATTGATGGATGAAAGGCGGAAGCACAAGAATGTAAGAGATGAAAAGGGGAAAGCAGAATACAGACGTCTGAGAAATGAGGTTAACAAGAAGTGCAAGGAAGCGAAAGAAGAATGGTTGAAAGAGAAATGTGCTGGTATAGAAAATTGTCTGAAATTAGGAAAAGTAGACACTGCTTATCGAAGGATTAAGAATATTTTTGGGGAAAAGAAGACTAAGTGCTGTAATATTAAGGACACAAATGGAAAGCCTCTAACAGATAGGGAAGAAAAGGTTGAGAGATGGAAAGCTTACATAGAGAGTTTGTATAAGGGAAAGGAGATTGAGAATCATGTAATGGAAAGGGAGGAGGAAATTGATGAGGATGCGAAAGGAGATTTAATATTGAGATCAGAATTTGATAGAGCTTTGGAAGACTTAAGCAGGAACAAAGCACCAGGCATAGATGATATACCGATTGAGTTGCTACGCTGCATAGGAGAGGAAGGTCTGATCAGGTTATTTCACTTGGTGTGTAGGATTTATGAGACAGGTGAGGTACCCCCTGATTTCAAGAAGAATGAAATCATCCCTATACCAAAGAAAGTGGGAGCTGACAGATGTGAAGATTATCGTACAATCAGCTTGATTACTCATGCTTCAAAGATCCTGTCTAGAATAATTTACAAGAGGATTGAGAGCCAGATAGAAACGGAGTTGGGTGAAGACCAGTTTGGTTTCAGGAGAAATGTAGGAACAAGGGAAGCTGTACTAAGTCTTAGGCTGATTTTGGAAGGTAGAATAAGGAAAGATAAGAGAACGTTCATGGCTTTTGTAGACTTAGAAAAGGCCTTTGATAACGTTGATTGGACTAAATTGTTTGACATTTTGAAATCGATTGGAATAAAGTACAGGTATAGGAGGGTGATATACAATCTATACAGAAACCAGACAGCAGTCATTCGAGTTGAAGGACATGAGAGAGAAGCTGGTATTCAGAAAGGTGTAAGGCAAGGCTGCAACTTATCACCCATACTTTTCAATCTTTACATTGAACAAGCAATGAAGGAAATTAGAGAAAAATTTAAAGTGGGAGTGAAGATTCAAGGAGAAATAATTTCAACTCTGAGATTTGCTGATGACATCGTCATCTTGGCCGACAAGCCTGAGGATTTGAATGAGTTTTTGAATGGTATGGACTCCGTCTTACGGAAAGAATTCATGATGAAAATTAATAAATGTAAAACAAAAATACTGGAATGCAGCCGAAATAAATCAGAAACCTCTATGGAGATCAAATTGGCAGGTGAAAAGCTGAAGGAAGTAGGAGATTTCTGTTACTTAGGAAGCAGAATAACCAGTGATGGACGAAGCAAAGAGGATATAAAAAGTAGGTTGGCTCAGGCAAGAAAAGCATTTCTACAAAAAAGGAATCTGCTGACATCGAATATAGATTTAGGTATTAGGAAGTCATTTTTGAAAGCCTTTGTCTGGAGCGTGGCGCTCTATGGAAGTGAAACTTGGACTATTGATGCAGCAGAAAAGAGGAGAATTGAAGCATTTGAAATGTGGTGCTACAGGAGAATGATGAAGATCAGATGGGTAGATAGGGTTACAAACAAAGAGGTATTAAGACGAGTGGGAGAGGAGAGATGTTTCTGGCGACTGCTAATGAAGAGAAGAGATAGGTTGGTAGGACACATACTAAGACACCCAGGAATAGCAAGCTTAGTTATGGAAGGAAGGGTCGAGGACAAGAACTGTAGGGGTAGACCAAGGTTAGAATATGTTAAACAGATTGCCTCGGATGTAGGGTGTGGTAGCTATGTAGAGATGAAACGATTAGCTCAGGACAGGGAGGCATGGAGAGCTGCATCAAACCAGTCAAAAGACTGAAGACTCAAACAACAACATATTTACAATATGTACAATTATTTAGTTGCAGTATTGGTACTGCAACTGTCAGTGTATGCTAAATGCAGTATATATGTTAGGTTAAATGCTAAATGGTGATAGTTATCCGGAGATTGTACTTTAGAGAGATTATATGGTTGTAAACTATGGTTAAACTATAAAATTTTAGGCTAACTACTTATTCCTTTTTGTGTATTTTTGGTTGTCCCCTCAATGACGGTATTTTCGGGTTCATGTTTATTAGTTTTGATTTTTCGGCTTTGGTCAGTATGTATTCTGTTTCTTTTAGTGCACTTTTTATTTGTTTTTGGAATTTGTTGGTGGGGTCTTTTGTTAATTCCTTGATTTCGTTGTTGTTTAGGAATTCGACTGTTTTGTCAATGTATTCTGTTTTGTTCAAAATTACTGTAGTGTTTCCCTTATCTGCTTTTGTGATGATTAAGTCATGTTCTTTTATTTTTTGTTTCAACGACTTTATTTCTAAGTGTAATGGATCTGATGATGATCGCTTGACGATCGAAACTGGTCATCCTAGTGTTTTATTAATCTCATGTAATTTATTTCAGGATTAGGGTATAACCCATTTCTTTTCGGTACATTCGTGTTGACCGACTGAAAAGCACTAAACTCTTGTTTACTAAGGCAACACTGAAAATATGGTTTCAAACTCCACAATGTTCACGGCTAGTCAGGCAAATCGTGAAGCCAAGAAATTCAAATCACTCAGGCTTAAACTCATGAATTTAGACAAGTCAATTTGGTTCAACAAAAAATGTATAGAACTAAACCTCACCCCTAAATACGTACCAATTAAAACCGTACCGAACACACCAGCCTCGATCATTTCAACCAAACAAGCCAAAGCGCTTTGGATAAAAAACGAATTAAGATTTGCATACATAAGAAAGCAAAAAATTAACCAACAATTATACGACATTCAATTGCAACTAAGTAATTTCTGGCACGCAGCCCAATGGGACAGCTTCACCGAGCACCTACATGACACCATCAAAATCAGAGCAACGAGGAAGCATGAAACGCTAGAAAATAAATTAAGAAAACTAGGAGAAACACAGAACCATCAATCTAACGAACAACACACGAATAACAATGAATTCAATTTCCACAGCAGAGTAAACAACAGAACGAACGTAACCTTTTCTCAAGGTGAAATGAATATGTTAGACAAAGGTTTGAAATACAACTGCATAGACGCACACACGAACCACAATATAAAACAGTTAATCACAGATATTGAGATAGCCAGTCACAAGCTCCCAGCAGAAGACAGGGAATTAACCAAAAATCTCGCCACCAACGAAGCCAAAAAAATCCTCAAACGAGAGGGCGATAGCAATAACATTCAAAACAACAAACAACTCAAAGAAATAAGGTCGTTGAAACAAAAAATAAAAGAACATGACTTAATCATCACAAAAGCAGATAAGGGAAACACTACAGTAATTTTGAACAAAACAGAATACATTGAAAAAACAGTCGAATTCCTAAACAACAACGAAATCAAGGAATTAACGAAAGACCCCACCAACAAATTCCAAAAACAAATAAAAAGTGCGCTAAAAGAAACAGAATACATACTGACCAAAGCCGAAAAATCAAAACTAATAAACATGAACCCGAAAATACCGTCATTGAGGGGACAACCAAAAATACACAAAAAGGAATAAGTAGTTAGCCTAAAATTTTATAGTTTAACCATAGTTTACAACCATATAATCTCTCTAAAGTACAATCTCCGGATAGCTATCACCATTTAGCATTTCACCTAACATATATACTGCATTTAGCATACACTGACAGTTGCAGTACCAATACTGCAACTAACTAATTGTACATATTGTAAATATTTTCACCTGTATTTCAAACATAGATTTTGTAGCCTAAGTGTAATGGATCTGATGATGATCGCTTGACGATCGAAACTGGTCATCCTAGTGTTTTATTAATCTCATGTAATTTATTTCAGGATTAGGGTATAACCCATCTCTTTTGGGTACATTCGTGTTCGACTGAAAAGCACTAAACTCTTGTTTACTAAGGCAACACTGAAAATATGGCTTCAAACACCACAACATCACTCACAATTATTTCGCCAAAGGATACGTAGTAAGTAGAGTCTCACCTTGACCTAATAATTGACAAAGATCTCTCCTAGATAGAACACATTGAAACATTGGTGATAAGAATTTTCACTTGCCACTGGAACAATTAAAATTGAGCAACTTTATCCCAAAACATGCACATTGAAATGTGTATCTTTTCCCTAATAAATAGCCACCATTATTTGGATACAATTTGGATAAAATCTCCAAAATATTTAAAAAAAGGAAATTGAAGTAATTCAGAAAAGAGCTATAAGAAATACCTGTAACCACTCTTTTGTTACATCAACCAGACAACTTTACATAAAAAGACAAACTCAGCCTTTAGCCTTAAGGGCAGAAATCAAGATAAATGTTCTAACCTACTAATTCTTTCACAAAAATAAAAACAAAAAAAAACAAGTAGTTCCGTGAAGAACTATACAGCCTATTTTCATATATCCTACTCATGTTAATTGCCACTATCAACATACAAAATTTCAGTTTAATTGCTGTAACAGATTCGTAGATATTGAGAACCGTCTGAATATTTCAGATTGTCGCCAGGTTGGATTTTTATTTATGTACTATTACATGAAGATTATTGTGTACGTGTGGTATTCAAACTTCAATCGCATGATTAGAACACAAGAAATAAAAACGAGATTTTAAAATTACGTACAGCAGCCATCTTGTGATTATGCAAACAATTGAAATAAATTAGATGCCAGTGGATCAACATTTGTATAAGCATTTAACGTGCAACGTTTCACGGTACTCGGATAGTTATTTCGCGAGAAACGTCCATTTAAATATTTATACTTCGCGTCGCCGCCATGTTGGATTTGTGCTCACCAGGTTACTGAAGTCCTATTGGTGAACATATGTTCATAGTCTCTATGAACATAAAAAAATCAGTTTGGTTGCTGTAAAAGATTCATAGATATTGAGAACCGTCTAAATATTTTGGAAGCTCGCCATTTAGGATTGTTATATGTATAGGCCATAGAGTTATGTACCATTCAAGGACAATTATTGCCTAGGTTCATTATTCAAACTTTCACTTCGATCGCATGATTACGACACAAGAAATAAAAACTTAATTTTAAAATTTCGCACAGCTGCCATCATGGGGTTATGTAAACAATTGAATTAAATTAGATGGCAGTGCATTACAATCTGCAAAATCATTTACTGCACCACATTTCACTGCGCTCAGAGAGTTAAATCACGAGAAAAGTCTATTAAAATATTTCAAATTCGCTTGGTCGCCATGTTCATTTTGTACTTTACAGGTTTATGAAATACATAGGTAAGCTTGTATCAGTACCTTTTATCACCGTACGAAATTGCAGGGTGATATCTGTAATAGTTTCGGAGATATAGAATGTCAGTGAAATATTTCGCACAGCCGCCATTTTGAGGTTATGTAAACAATTGAACTAAATTAGACTCCAGTGCATTACAATGTGTATAAACATTTGCTATACCAAGTTTCATTACGTTTGGATAGTTAAATCGCGAGAAAAGTCTATTTAAAAGTCTCAACTTCGCTTGACCGCCATGTTGGTTTTGTAGTCATCAGGTGTTTGAAGGTCTCATAGGTGAACTTCTAGTAGTGCCCTTTATCACCGTACACAATTCCAGGGTGATATCTGTAAAAGTTTCAGAGATATTGAATGCTAGTGAAATATTTCGCACAGCCGCCATGTTGGATTGGTGAGACGTAACAAAATTTGAAGGGCACGGTCGAGGTCGCCGGGAATAGTGCTATGAACTTACCGAGTTTCATTCAAATCGCTCCAGCCGTTTAGATTTTATTAGGGGGACACACACACACACCTCACACACACACACACGCACACACACACACGGACAAAGGTGATCTCATAAGCCTATTTTTTCAAAATTGAAAATAGGCTAAAAATGCACTCTAACCTAGACTTTATCACACAATCAGAGTAACATGCCTAAAAAAAATTAAAACAATGATGTTATAATTTTTTCATATAATTTCCCAAAAAATATGGTAGTAATAGCATAAAGTAAAATGCTTTTGTAAATTATGATTGATAGCCACAAAATGTAGAAACTGCACTCGGTCTATCAATCTGTTAAAAAAGTTAAAACAGTTTGTACGGTATGAAATGCCTATAAGACGACATGATGAGGAGATTCCAAGAACTATTTCCTGAGGAAATTGAATTTTATTTCATGCCACTGTGTATATAAATTTATGTAACTTGCCAATTGTTACAAAGGCTACATTTTGATGCTGAAAAATCTGTAAATGGCCCAAATGAATCCAAACTCAGAAGATAATAACTGCTATCTGGTCAGTTTGGTTGCAACAGACCACATTCTGCTTTGTCCACGGTGTTGCCTCAATGCTAGAACACTGAAAGGTTTGGACCAGTCTACATGAACGGTTTGATATCGTCTGCTGTAGGCTAGACTGGTGGCATGCATGCCATTCCATTGGCTTACAGCGTCCAGAAACCACAAATGCCTCAGACTGCAATGGGCTTGTGAAAGCCGTTACTGGCATACTGGGTGGCAAAATTGCAGTGTTTTGGAAGAGCCCCACTTCAACCTGTCTGACAGTGATAGCTGCATTCCTGTTAGATGCTACCAAGGTGACCTCAATTTGGCAGCCTGCATTGTTGAGTGGCATAGCGAATGAATGACAAGTGTGATGGTTTGGGGCACTACTGGGTACAACATGTGATTATGACTCGTACGTATCAAGGGCAATCTGGTCAGCAACATCTATATCAGGGAGGTTTTAGAGTCTGAGGTACTTCCCCTTCTTCAGCAATTCCTGCCTCCATGTGGCGAGGAATGTGCAACGTTATTGTAGAAACCTGTAAATTGTTGCCAACAACACTTACACATATAATTCCTGTTTGTATAAATCATGAGTCATAAAGAGATAGAGAAGGAGAAGAAGATAATGATGATATAATTATTATTATTATAGGGGGCTGCGTAGTGCAGTCGGTAGAGGTACTGAGCTTCTAACTGAAAGGGAGTGGGTTCGATCCCTACCTGGGTAGTGGAATTTAGAAACAAAACTACCACTTTCGGAAACACAAATAGCCCTGGGGTTCACTAAGCCTACACCAGAAATGAGTACCAGGGTAATTCCTGGGAGCAAAGACAGCCGGGCGTGGAGCTCCCATCCCATCTAGTGCTGATGTCGCAAAGAGTGGAAGCCTCTACCTTCCACTACTCCCACAGCCTCAATGGCCTGTACGGAGTTGGCTTTGCTTTTGGTTTGCTATTATTATTATTACCGATGGCTTTCTTAGAATGCTTTGAGGGCCTTGTTCTTCCACAGGTAAGAGGCCATTCTTTCCAATATATTTAGTTTATCATCGTTAAGCCCCATAAAGCAACTTACAACCACTATAAAGTCATTGTGACCAAATTGAAAGTAAAATGTGACATACCTATGAGAATGACAGGGACCATTGGACAGGACTTGCGTACTTCAGGAAACCAAAAGGAAGCTGCATTTGCAAAAGAGTCTCTCCTGTTTACAGCATAGCATATGAAAATACAGTCTGCCTGAAAATAAATTAAACAACATTCACCATCGCAGCCAACTTCCAGTAAAATGATTTAATCCAAGCATTAGTACAAAATATTCTGCTATAAATGTGAAGTGGATGTGCAATGCTGATATCGATTCTGCATGTGGGAAAACACTATTTGAGATTTGGATTGATGTGATATGTGGTGGAAAAGGAATACAATGGTGTAAGGAAAAATACCAGGAAGAAGACCACGAGGAAGGCCTAGAAAGAGGTGGATAGATACGGTGAAGGAAAGCATAGAGAAGAGAGGAGTAAAAGAAAAAGAAGTATTGAAAGAAGGAAATGAATGGTGGAGGTCCTTGATTCGCAACCTGACCCAGGGAACTGGAAACGGGAAATGAAGAAGAAGGAATAGTGACAATTAATCCTTGATGGCAAAGGATTCTGAACTTTCTTGACCCACATCTCCCGTGATCTTGTGGGCACTGGCCATGACTCCCGATTAGAATACTTGGGGTTAGTGGAGGTGAGGGAGAAGGGACTGGACTGTAATGAGGAGCTGCAGCAAGTCTGGAGATCCAAGGTTTGAAATCTAGAATTGACAGTGGTCATCATGAGTGTGGTTTTCCATACTCTAGTTAGTTAGTTATTGTTGTTTTAAGGGGCGGAACTACGAGGTCATCTGCCCCTAGGAAAATGTTAAGATGGTACCCATTATCTAGTCCTGGGGCACCTATCCCAATCCTTGACTCGAATAATTAATTACAGTTACACCACGGGAACACAGGTTATCAGATAAATCCAGCAAATGCCCAAGCATAATGGGCCGATGACCAAGATGTTCCAAGCACTTAAAACGAATTAACAACTTCTAGCATTTTCATATGACTATTATTCAATATAAAATATACTCAAAATGGTGCTCCCTTAATTCTTTTGAACAGTGCAACTATCACCGGGGAATGTTTGTCCGAACCTTAATGTTGAGTCAGCTGAAATGTCAATGAGCTGTTCCATTTCCTGCTGCAAATAAAGCCATACCTGAAGAGTTTCCAGAAACTGAGAGAACTATCTGTGCCAAGCACAGGGTAACACAAACACTCCTGAATGTTCCCCTGGCATATTAATAATATTTTATAGAATTCTTTTTGTTTTAGTTCCAGGGTAACTATTTATTGTGGCTTTTACAATATACATTGATTGACAAAATAAAAATGTTTCACACCAAGAAGGAGTTGTCAGTTTTCCACACACTTAGGCATAGTCAGATCTCAGGCCGGCAGTCATAAGATTAGTGTAGGAGTGTGATAGTTGAACAGTCTCACCACCGGAGACTGTGCATGTACCCCCATGCTTATAAAAGGGCTTGCACAGGCTATTGAAATGTAGTGGACTGTTGTTCCTGGTTGCATAAACCTCACTGGACATTCAACATGCATCCACGATGCATTTGAAATGCATATACCCATTTAACAGAGCTGGAGAAGGGAGATATTATTGAACTGTGCAAGGCTAGATGGTCTTATTGGCAAATTGCCTATATTTTTTGTTACTTACAAACTGGTTCTAAGTTCTGTTAATTTACCAAAACTAATTGTAGCAATGTAAATAATTACTCACTCCATCATAAAGTACTGATCTCAGTCTTTCAAAGTCAGCACCACTAACAGTATCCCATATGGTCATATGGTAATCCTGCCCATCAACTGTTATATTTTCAAAGTACCTTTCCATGCTGAAAAAGACAATACAACACAATTAAGATATTGAAATGACATACAGTAGGCTACTTTAATCAAATCACATTGTCTTGTACAGAAGAATCTAAAATAGGCCACACCCGTCACCAAAATAGATCTTGAAACTTACACACGAATCAGTCCATAATGTGTTAAGTAGAATGTATGAATGGTACTAGAAAAAGACATTCCTTGTGCAGCTTATTCTTTTAAATCTTTTGATGGTGATATTCAGTAGCATAGGCTAGCCTAATGATCAGTGCTCTAGTAATTTATAGCATCCTTACAGTTATGTGTTTTTTTTGTACCAATACATAATTATGTTTCATAATAAGATACAGTAGCTAGTTACTGTTATATACAGTATTATGAGGCTGGGTAGCTTGTGTTGTGGGATCAGATAATTCTACAACTTGAAAGCAAGTGCTGAATGGCCAAACAACTATATTGTCTCTACTGTTAACAGTAATGTCTTGGGTTATTTTCCCATGTCCAGTGTTGCTTCCTTGCCTACGTTATGCTATCGTGGCAGTAGGCTTAGTCTGGCAGGAGACCTGTCTCTCGTATTTATACAATAGTGTTGGACCTCGTAGAGAACCTCATGCTGTCTGTGGCTGTAACTGTTTCTTTGTTTCTGGAAGGCAATTTAATGCCAATTTCCAGACATTGGAAAGATGTACACCCTGGTTGCAGAGTGGGATGAAATGAAATAGCATGAGCCCAAAGCCAGAAAACATTCCACAAATGACCGATGGCAGAACCCATCTATCTCCCATACATACACAAAGTTACAGACAGGATAGAACATCCACATTCAGCTCCAGACTGAAAGTATGAGACCTCAATCGACCAGTGAAGGAGACTCCCCGGCTCTGCTGAGAAGGAGAATACAGAATACCATGTGACTGTGGCCAGGTCTACAATGGGGAGATGGTCAAAATCATTGCCACCAGATTGTCAGAACACATTCGATATGTACCTCTTAACCACCCTTCTAAATCAGCAGTAGCAGAACATTTATTGGACTGCAGACACTCCAACCTCTTCGACGAAACATAACTCCTAGCCCCCGACAGCCACTCCTGCCACAGAAAAATCAGCGAGGTCATAGAGATATCCATGCATCCCAACAATTTCAATCATGACTAGGGCATACATCCCTCCAATGTTTGGAAAATGGCAGTAAATTGCCTTCCAGAAACACAGAAACTACAGCCAGCTACAGACCTACAAGGTCCAACACTACTGAATAAATATGAAGGATTCACGGGAAGAAGGGGGAATGGCACTCAAAATGTAAAATCGAGATATCAGCCTCTTTACGACGTATTGAAGGCACAATTGTGTCTGGCTAAGAACAATGAGGTCGAGAGAAAATGATGTTTCATGTTGGCGCATACATATAAGTACATTAATGAAACTTTAAAACTCGTTTCCTGAACATTTTACATTATCTGACATTCCCCCTTCTTCCCGTGGACCCTTCATATGAGGGACAGGTCTTTTCCTAACCATTCTGACATGGCTAAGCTTACTGTAATCATTAAATAAGAATAGTTTTTCTAAACCACTAAATCAATACTTTATTGCATACCAATAACTTATAATACTTTGCAATAAAGTATTGATTAGGCAGTTTAAAATAAACTATCCTTGTTTAATGATTACATTTGTAAGCCAATACCGACCATCAAAATATAAAAACCAATATGGTTTATATCATTTCGCCATTGTTACAGTAGGCTTATAATAAGCCTATAAACCTGATAGCTAAGAGGGGAAAGGATGAGAAGGAACATAGTGGAGGCAGTGCTGCTGCTGTGCTTCTAGGATAGACACTAGTAATGTGCAACACAGCTACAGTTTCAGTAGGAGCCGAAGTGAACATTCCTCCCCTCTTACTCACAATGCAGCTCGTTGCATATGCATGTGCCATCAGGTAATAATCACGGTCTAACTGCATTTGCGAGATGTGTAGTATTCCTAAAAAGCTTCAATTCACGTAAGAAATTTGATTTCTTCACACTTAAAACCAAACATCACTCTTATTAATCGGACAAAGTAATCAAACCCACTTTGAACACATTTGTATAAGCACTTATTTTTACATTTTATAAACATACTGGTAGATAATATTTGCCTGTGAGTCCACTCAAGAATTCTGTTGTTGGTTTTTTTTTTTTTAAGCATTCAACACACTAATTGTTAGATTAGAGACTTAATAGATTACATTTACATTCAAGTTGGTTAGATAGCAAAGTATTGTGCCCATTTAGCAAGAAATATGCCAATCACAGTATACCAGCGTAGCTCAATTCGGGATTTCGGGGCAGCGGTAAGTTCCCCCACTCTGTGACTCACATATTTTGGATTAATTAGAGGATACACTTGCAAAAATAACAACAAAATCAACTCCTATTTAAACACATTTAATTAATAAAATTAATGGCGCTACAAACATTTAAACAATTTAATTACTGACCCCAAATATCAACTGCTTGTTCCAAATGAACAAGGGATCACAAAATAAAATAAACAAATATTGTATTCAAAAACCTGTGGTTTCCACATAAACCAACAATTCTTACTTAGTCTCACTTCCATAAAGCACTAACATTAAGTTTACATAACTCCGAGCTCTTGGGCTCCATGCATTTACATTATTAGGGTGTCATTCTTGCACACCTCAAACACTGTCTTTTATATTTTCTTATTTCTCAAGAACAAATATATAATTATATTTAAAATCTATGTTAGTTATCTAATTCAATATTTTGGGCATGTCCACACATTCAGTTGTTATCATCTCTCTTTATTTCACAAATATATTAAGGTAATCAGAAAATCAATTGTGTACTCCAGAGCGTGAAGGTACTTGACACAGTCAAAAAACTATAGTTACTCCCGAACTCAGTTGCCTTCAATCAACTCGTGGAATCCCACGTCCATACGTTATTACAATAGGGATTGTTATTTATCTCTTATGTCTTAATAGACCATTATCATATAAGAAACTACGATCTGAACCGGCAAACGAAATATCCATCTTTAAGGACCTCGGTTCAACGCCCGGGTCGTTTACAACTTTAAACACTCCTGGTGTATTTATTTCTCTTTACAACAGCTTACGAGACGGTCTCTGTTCCTTCTCGCTTTAAAAGAGCTAGTCTCTACTACTGGGGTGCGATTATGACACGTTAGGGTGGTGGCGACATCCCGTCTGACCCAACATTTAGTAGCTTATTTTCAAGGCTTTCAAAACAAACCTTTCCATTCTATCCAGTTCTGGGGAGACCAGGCTTTATTGTACCGTAACATTCAAACAACTATTCTTTGGTTCACAGACCATTTTCATATCCTTGGCATTTATCAATTATGAGAGGGTCCTCATTGATTGGGAAGATTAAATACACATACGACGACGGAGAATTTCAGGGGCTTTTATCATAAGAAGATCCTGCATTCGAATCTCTTCAGGTGCCTCGGGAACTAATCCCGTACAGAGGACTTATCCAAAATGCGATTTAGAGTCGGCCGTGGCCCATATGACATACGCTCAATAATACCATATATTAGCTCCCTTTTTAAATACATACACAATGCCTCGTGATACTATGTCACTAATAGAGGACTTACACAATTATCAATTCACTGCAATCAACTACCCTCCATAAGTAATGTACCAAGTATTTAACCACTACGCGTTCCTAGCGTGACACTTTAATATTATATTTGCGCTCATTATGCGCTATGCATTATTTTAAGCCGAAAATGTCTTCCCAAGAACTGATAAAATCTCTTTAGTAACAATTCATATTATTTTAATTCCCATATTAATCTTTCCATGGTCGATAAATCGCTCCCTGTTTTAAAATATTCCATTGAACCTCATTTCTTACACATACGTTAAGGCTTAACGTTCTTATGTTCATATCAATTTATTTGATTTTTATTTAACATTTCCATATTTAATTATTATTATTATTATCTTTATTCTTTATACAAGCTCAAAAGCTATTTCTTTCATATCTCAACTTTACTTTATTTCAAGGTCTTTTATGATAATTAATGATATTTCGCTTGCTCTTATGACATTTGTTAAATACATTAACCCTTTATTCACATATTTCCTCTACGGGAATTATTCTTTACATAATTATTCATAATTTCTCTATTTATTTATTATTGTTCAGACCGTGTTCTTGATTATTCAGCATTTATTTATTAAAACACATCCCTTTCACTCCAAACTCCGGTGGGTTTTGTACACAATCAATCTCTGACACCAAAATAAAAATGAATTTTGTACTCACATATTTTCCAGATCATCCCATGATCTTAAATCTGGTGCGGTGTTTCATTTTTAGGGCCCACTTTGAACTTTTTACACCATATTGAAGGTATTCATCTTACGTAAAAACACTTTTTGACCTATATCTAGAACACTTAATATTGACGACATTTTTATATACTGGTGTGTCCCTTTTGAACACATAATAACACTAAAAATATTATCTAACACACAATCTTGATTATTTTACACTTCACAATTACTCGATCACTAGGCCGTACTTCTGAGCCTATCACACGTGATCTTCTTAAATTCCCGTTTCCAAGGGTGACATTTATCCGATGTCGGCTTCCTATTCTGTAGAATGCGAAAGTCCCGAAACATCTACTGTTCCCTGGAGTTCAATTCTGCTATTCCTATCCTGGATAACCGGCTATTTATCTAGCTTGAACGGCTTCTCTGTAGATCTGTCTATTGATCCTAACGAGAGTCTATATGGATCGAGGTCTCCTCTAAGACCTATAGATTTAGTTTCTAGCAGCTAGCACTTCTCGATTCTAGTACTATTAGAATTGTTCGCCTGCTATCTGGAGCTAATGTTTATAGTCTCCTATCCTCTTTGTTTGAACTGTTTTTAACACTCCTACGTTCGAACCTTATTCTGTTCTTCCCTTTTAGATTTCTTCAATTTAAATAACAGTTTATCTGTCCGGTACGATACTTCCGTACGTTATGATCTGTTCGTTCGTACATTTAACGACCTATCGCCTTTAAGTCCGACGCTCGCAGCCTGCTCTGACTATATCTTGCGAATTTTCACTTTAACTTGTATACAGTCGGGCCTAAATCCTATAATTAGGATTTTCCTAATATTTCACAACGGCGATACTTTAAAATTTCGTCTTGAATGCTCCTTATGGAGGCAAGCAAGTCGTTACTACTGTGACGCCTGTGGCTATCGGATCTTACTTCGGTGATGTAAAACAGCGTTTCTCCCCTCAAGGAGTACTGGTAGCTGTTATCGATGTAACGCAGAGTTACGTCCCCTCACGGACTGTCGGAATGATTACTTCTACGTCGTGGAGCAGCACTTCCCCTCACGGAATGCTCGTAGGACTGCATGCGATGTGACACAGTGACGTGCCCTCTGGCTGTCTGAATACTGCATCTGCTGATATAACTTCACGTCCTCCTGGACGGATTCGTGATGCGTGATGCGTGGCGATACTTGTTGCGCAGTATGACCTCCCCTGAGGTTCATACGTTTGAAGACTTTGATGCAGCACCTCCGGTCACGGAGTGCTCGTTGTAACTGCATGATTGGCTTGGAAACGCCCGAAGCTTTATACTGTTTTACTACAAAAAAATAAGACTCAAGCCTTTCCTGTGGTCAACTTCTAAAATAATGATGCCACAAATATAAAAATTATACCTTCCGAAAGCTCGTCTTCTCAATGTCTAATGATCTTATTGCACCTAAGAATCGATCGTGCAATTCGGAGATATTAATTAATTTCTCGTCCTCAATTGTGTGGGTGTTGCATTCTTTTTGCTCTCTCCCCTCCACAGAGGCTTAGGTAAATCCCCTATGACGTCGTCTTACGTCGGCAGTTTATTTCTGCACAATTATTACATGGTTTCTCTATACTGAAAAATCTCTCATTCAAAATGATTCACTGTACTGTGCTTGTTTACTCATTATTATGCTCGTAAACGTGTTAATTTTAATTATTCCTCTTCTGGCGCATATGCGACGTTGTCAATTTCCAGCCACGTCAGCTTGAATTCCGATTCAGGCTTCTCTTTCTATCACGGTGGAAAATTCCACTCAGTTATTAATACTCGTGACCGGCCCTCTCTGAAATGTCGAGTGGGGTGATCTCATCTAAGGAGCATCTGTCCCTAGTCGCTTGCACAATGTTAAGCTATATTCCTGGCTTAAAATCTCTCTCCGTTCCTTTAAGAAACTATACTTTTCTTTCATTTCTTCCTTAAGGACATGGATTCGACCGTCATGGACCCTATGGCCCATGGGTTCAGTATACTGATCCAAAGAAGTGATGATGATTATGGTAATAATTGTTGTTTTAAGGGACCTAATGGTTTGGGTGATAGTGACAATTAACCTATAAGTAAATCTAACTATAAACTTACAACTAAATTGAACTACTGTACCGTCTTACACACTAGAAGAAGAAATGAAAAACAAAGGAAGAATAAAAAGGGAAATAAAAGACAGGGAAAGGAAATGCCCTTAACCCCCAAAGAATGAAGGTTGAGGGACTTGGAAAGAAGTAGAGCTATGAAAGGGAAAGAGAAGAGGGTCCACCCCAAAAGGCAATGTGCCTGAGCAAAAGGCAAGAGATATCATGAAAAGAAAACAAGAGGTCTCACCCCACAAAGAATCATGGATCAGGAAAGATGAGACAAGGGCCAATTAAGGTGGGAAAGTGAAAGACTACTAGGCCTCGGATACCCTAATACCGTCAGGATCGGAAGAGAAGAGTTGACCAAGGGAGGTTGATACGAAAGATGACAGAGAGGAGCCAGGCACAAGAAAGTACCGGTAGAAGCAATGCCACGCTCAGCTGGGATCCCGTGGTCACCAACCCACGGGCCTACAAGCTGTGAGCCCCCTGGGGGAGCAAAAGAGTTAAGAGACAGAATTATTCAAGAGGCTCATAACTGTTTTGAATCATACAACCATATTAATATGATGAACTTAACCAACTGGATTAAATTCTGTGACTTGTATAAACATTTCCCAAAGTGAGAAAATAAATCTCCTGATTCAATCCGGTGCCTATAGGTTGAATCTCGGTGTTTTTTCTGAGAAACAAAATTGTAGTCAATTAATAGCAACAAACTATTTCTAACATCAATCCATACAACACACTGTAAATGTGTCCTACGACTGATGAGTGACAAGATTTCATTGGACTTCGATCCAAGACAGAGCTTACTCACGGCCACTTTCGATTGCAGGGTGTACAGGGAGGCAAGAAAACCAGCCAATTGTACAGTCAGCACGGAAAGTTGTAAGTTATAACCCAGTACATATGGTTTCTGCATATTACCTGTTGGTAACCACTATATTAAAGCATGGCTTGTTTGTTGTTGTCGTTGTTTATCTTAGGGGCTGCAACATCATGGTCATATAGCCCCATGTATTTTTGGGTGTGTGTATATGGAATTTGTGTGATAACCTGTGTTATTGTGATGACTACTAGCCTAGTGTGTGTATTTGTATATTGGGGATAGGATTGGGAAGGAGGCAGCCATGACCTTGAGTCAGGAACCATCCCAACATTTTCCTGGAGTAGAAGTGGGGAAACCACAGAAAACCACTTCCAGGGTGGCTGAGGTGAGAATCAAACCCTCCTTTTCTCAAATTTGCCTCACAAGGCTCAGTGTACCCCGTTTCTGCCCTCACACCAGAATTACATTTCTTGACACAGCTGGGAATCGAACCCGGACCTCTGGGGGAACGGCCAGGAATGCTAGCCACTACACCACGTGGTGGTTCATGGCTCCTTTTAAAGCAGTTCCAAATCATCTGCTGGGCATATGAACTGATTAAACTGTAACAGTTTACGCCTGAACCTCATTGTCAAATATCTGATGTAACGGCTGGAGCTATGGAATGCTATGTAGGCAATTGCCAAATTTCTACAGCTGCACCTGATGTAGAATCTACTTACAAACTAAAATGTGTCAAGTTTTGAAGCCATTTTTCAGTGTTGCCTATACAAACAGGTTATTTGTAGCTCTTCACTCGGTCAACACGAATTTGTCCAAAGACTGGGCGGGGTACAATGTATGTAATATACCGTATGTACAAAAAAATAATGACATGTATTAGTTGTAAGCCTCCGTGGCTTAGGCGGCAGCACGCCGGCCTCTCACCGCTGGGTCCGTGGTTCAAATCCCGGTCACTCCATGTGAGATCTGTGCTGGACAAAACGGAGGCAGACAGGTTTTTCTCCGGGTACTCCGGTTTTCCCTGTCAAAATTTCATTCCAGCAACACTCTCCACTATCATTTCATCTGTCATTCATTTAGTCATTGCCCCAGAAAAGTGCGTCAGGCCTCGGCAGCCGGCACAGTTCATATCCTCGCCGCTAGATGGGGGCTTCATTCATTCCATTCCTGACCCGGTCGGAAACTGGAAGCAGGATGTGGATTTTCATTTTCATGTATTAGTTATGTTCACTGTTATAATGTGGGAAATGCGTAATCCTAATAATTCATAATTCCCCCATTATAACAGTGAACATAACTAATACATGTAACTTTTTTCAGGAGTGTTATTTATTTATTTTTTGTACATTACATACATCGTACCCCACTCAGTCTTTGGGTAAATTTGTGTTGACCGACTGAAGAGCTACAAATAACTAAAAAAATAAAACTTGCCTTCAATACTTATGCAAAGGAATGTACAAATGGAGGAAAGTACTTACACAGTAATTTGATAGTCTTTGGGCATCTGCCTGGTGATGTAGCTTTCAATTAGACATGTTTTCCCAACAAAACTATCTCCAACAACCACAATTTTAAAACTCTGAGGTCCTTTCTGAAGTAGGGTATTGTTCATTATGAGGCCCTGGAAAGAAAATATGAAAAAGCAATTGAATTTAAATGTATTTGATGAAATGTAATCATTTTCACTTTTGCATTAAAACAATGCTCAGCAGTTCTACGTTATGGAAACATTATTATGTTGTATGCTTTGTGACAGTTTGGACAATTTTAGGGCATTATTTACAAATTTGATATTTTAGATCATTTTATTTATCTTACCTAAGTCTTAATAAACAAAGTTTTTATGGTTCCGCCAAGTCAATACTTGTTTTATTAGAGATTTTATCGTGACATAATCACTTGTCTTTACGTATGTTGGGACATGTTTCGGTGTCTAGTAACATTGACACCTTCATCAGCCTACGGTTATTGGCAACACACAATGACATTAAAATAATTATTAAAACAACACACAGATGACTAAAATAACACTTTAAAAAGTTTTTTAAAACACTGTCATAATGAAACTTCAATTAAAAGTCTTAGAAAAAGGCTTGGTGCACTGTTTTGGTTTCCATTGTCCTGCTTCCGATAATAACCTCCGAAAACCAGCAAGAGGTGACCATACATAAGGTGTAGTTGTGGCAGCGAGAAATCGGGCCGTGCTGAGGCATACGGAGACTGTGCAGTACTGATATGGAATCTTCCAAAAAGATGGTATATTGGCTTTCACAGCCAGTGAATCTCCATATCAGTACTGCACAGTCTCCGTATGCCTCAGCACGGCCCGATTTCTCGCTGCCACAACTACACCTTATGTATGGTCACCTCTTGCTGGTTTTCGGAGGTTATTATCGGAAGCAGGACAATGGAAACCAAAACAGTGCACCAAGCCTTTTTCTAAGACTTTTAATTGAACTTTCATTATGACAGTGTTTTAAAAAACTTTTTAAAGTGTTATTTTAGTCATCTGTGTGTTGTTTTAATAATTATTTTAATGTCATTGTGTGTTGCCAATAACCGTAGGCTGATGAAGGTGTCAATGTTACTAGACACCGAAACATGTCCCAACATACGTAAAGACAAGTGATTATGTCACGATAAAATCTCTAATAAAACAAGTATTGACTAGGCGGAACCATAAAAACTTTGTTTATTATTACATTCTGTCAATACGGAAAAATGTGCGACTTTAAAAGTCAAAAAGTTACCCAAGTCTACTGTTCAAGATAAATATCCTTCGTACCCTCTATAGTAAACAAACCAGTATTAATTACTGAAATAAGAAATGGGTTATAGGTAAGCGGGTTTTATAAATTATTCAACAAAAGCACCAGACAACTCACATTTGACGAGTTCAAGAGTAATTTTTCTAGGTTTGTGCTATGTATTGTGTGGGATTTCGCCTAGAAACACTAAGTTGTTTCATCAGCGGGCTCTTGGTGTCCGTGCCCGGACCCCCACGGGAGAAGCAAACTGCGCGCTACCTCCTCTTTTATGAAGCGCACCTGCACCTCTTTACTGCAAGAGCTAACAGCTCAAGCAGCCTTAACCTCCCTATAAAGGCTTCCAAAAAGATGGTATATTGGCTTTCACAGCCAGTGAATTAAAACTCAGCATTTTTTCTGATTTTGCCATGTAGAGTAGAGAGTTGATTGTGAGTATATGATTAAATAAAGTCAGTTCTATTTATTGAAAAAGACTTGGAAACAAGTGTTCAGTTAAAATTCAGTTCTATTTTAATCTGAAATAATTATAATGTATTATTGGGCTAAAAAAGGCGAATTGCTTTTTTTTGTCATATCTCACGCCTGCCGGATACCAGACAATTAAAAGTATTATTTAATTATTTTTTCAAAAGTAAAACAAAGAACTCTTGGTTTATGGAAATTCAAAATGATCTGGATGAACTCGGCTTGACAATGTCCCAAATTGCTAACAAAGATGAGAAGAATATCTTGAAAAACAAGAACATCCGACTTCCCTTAAAAACCTTTACCCACAAAACTTACACCATAAGCGATGCAGAGAGAGCGGCAAGGTCGACTAGAATGAAAATGTTTTGGGAAAAGAAGAAAAATAAGAAGCTGAATCTTTAATATTGTTTTTGAGACATGTATATACTTGTCATTTAGACTTTCATGGCCCGTGTTACTATTCATAATGTTGAATTTTGGGCTTATGCCGTGTTTTATTATACTAAAATTCGACGCGTTTCGAAAGAAACCATGTCTTTCATCGTCAGGAATAATCAGGAATACGACAATGTTGCTAAGAGAAAGCAACGAAGAACATATAGAAGGTGCCCAAAGATGGACGCCATTATAGCCCCATGTTAGGGACAACAGAAAGCAGCAGTGAATTACTTTCTCAGGGTTCTGATAATAGGTAGCCAGGATTCACTGAGATTGTAGCCGGTGTCGCGGTTGAAATTATCTGGGTGTTTACGTATTTCAACCGCCTCCCTGATGATTCTGGGACGATATTGCTTTATACGGGCAAGAACATCCACTCCTTGGAACATGACATCATGGCTAGGTGTTAAAGCATGATCGGCAACAGCTGATTTATCATGTTGAATGAGCCTGATACATCTATTATGTTCCATAATGCGAGTGCATATTGTTCTCGAAGTCAGCCCGATGTAAACCTTGCCACAAGTACAGGGAACTCTGTAGATACCCGGTTGTTGCAATTTAGGCAAACTGTCCTTAGTTGGTCGCAGGAGTTGCCTAATCTTAACAGAAGTTCCGACGGAGGATTTTAGCAATACGATCCGTTGTGTTATGTATGTACGGAAGGTAAGCAGTTCCTCTTACATCTCTTTTCTCAACTGACGTCCTATTATTATTTGTTTGTTTCAGAACCGTAGAAATCAAAGCCTTGCTATAACCGTTGCTCTCAAAGGTGGTTCGCAGGGTGTTAATTTCTTCTTGTAAAGAAGACACTTCACAAATCCTCCTAGCCCTGGTAGTTAGAGTTGTAAGGATACCATGTTTCTGGGCAGGGTGATGGTGAGAACTTGCGTGGAGATATCTATTGGTGTGTGTTGGCTTACGAAAAACGCTGTGTCCTAAAGATCCATCCTCTTTCTTGGTGACGAGAACATCTAAAAAAGGTATTTTGCCGTCAGATTCCTTTTCCATGGTGAAACAAATAGAAGGGTGCTGGAGATTAAGGTGATCCAGGAAATGGCTAAGATTTTCCTCACCTTCCGTCCAAACAACGAACGTGTCATCCACATAACACCACCAGATCTTTGTCTTGGCTACTTTTCATTTTAAGGCTTAATATAATATTGCGAATTTCCATCTCATTAGTCGGGGTCATAAATATGGAATCTGTGTTGACATTAATTTCATTAACTTTCTTCCCTGGGGGGATGTTTATGGCTAATTTGTGTGCTATGTTTATAAAGTGAGTATTTAGAGCATTGCAAATATTTTCTTTTCCTGTGAAAGATTTACCGTCAATTATTATCTCACTGGGACCATCTTTGTTTTCAGTTGTGCAGTTAGGGGCGTGGTGGCTCAGCGGTCTAGCTGTATGCCTCTCACCAAGGCGGTCCGGGTTCGATTCCCAGTCAATGCATTTGAGATTTTCGAAGTGAAATGCCATGTCCTGTGGTTCGGATTCCACGTAAAAAGGAGGTCCCGTGGCTCATAATCACAAGATTCACGGTTACGTAAAACTACAATCTTCTTTTCAGTTGTGCAGTTGTAGATCATTTCATTGATTACTTTCCAAGTATCTTTTATGCTATTGGCATTCAATGTTAATTTATGTTCATAGTATGAGGATTTCAGTTTCCGTTTTAAAACTGTCACTTTGTTCCTACATATTATGTGCTCTTCCTTTAAGAGGTTATTGTTTTTGTGAATGCTAGTTTTAAGTTTAGCATGTAGTAGGTCCCTTTGTTTTATTAGTTGAATTAATTCTGTTGTTATCCATGGGTTTTTGTGGTTCTGGTGTATTTCCTTCAAAGGTGAGTCAGTGTTTTCTTTGTTGGGTGTCTTTGTCAAGATTTTGTGTTTCATGACGATGTAAGTTTCGTTTAGATCATCTAAGCAGTCTATTTGATTAAGATCATTAGAGAATTTGTTTTTGTTCATGTACCGGTAATTTTTATTCACTTTTTTGAACTAGACCTTTGCTTGTTGGGGGCGTATTTAAATGTCATGTTCGAGATTGGGCTTTTGCCTGGATAGTAGTTTGACCAGAAAATCTCAGTTACAAGAATATTATGATCACTAATATCACTATTTATATTGCTTATTCTATAGGCATATTTACAGTTATTAGTGGCCACCTGATCAAGGAGTGTACTTGTTGATTCACTTATTCTTGTTGAATAGCGAGTATTGCCTTGTGTGAAACCATAGCTTGATAGTAGATTGAGGTATGATTTGGTTACATTATTTTTGTTTAATAAGTTAATATTTGTATCACCAATGCATAAGGAAAGATTGGCATTGTTTTTCGAGAGAATGTGCTCTAGAGATTGCATGAATTTTGTTGCGTTATTTATGTTAGGATTATATACTGCAATATTATATTAATAGTATGCAGGTTATTGAAACGAACAGTATCATTTCTTATAAGCTCTAACTGGATCAAGCTATGGTTACTCTCAACTAGGTTAAGAACTTTTGTATTCCATTTTTTGTGGACATAAACTCCCACACCTCCACCATCCTGATTGTCTCTGTGTACAAATGCAACAGAATAGTTGTTTAGGTTGAAGTATTTAGCTTCATTACTTTTTACCCAAGTCTCGGTTACCACTATGACATCTAGATTTTCCACAATATGTATTAGTATCTCGATATCTTCTAGTTTATTTTTTAGGCTTGTACTATTTAGGTAAAGACACTTGATTTGGCTAACCTCATTTTTAGTGTCTGCTATGTAGTCGTGGATACAGTCATATTTACGCTCATCAATTGATGTGTGTAAGTCAACATCAACTAGTAGGTCCATGTCTTGATTCATTATTATTACTGTGAATGGGATGGCTGAGCCTTGTTGATGGAAGTCTTTTACTAGCGTTTCAATGTCTTCTGGTGAGGTGATCCTGATAGCCTTGTCACTATCTGATTTACGGACGAAAATTTTACAGTCCCGGGTCCAGACGTATTTAAAACCTAAATTACGGAGGTCTCTTGCCTATTTGTGAAGTACTTTATTTGCTGGCGTCAAATGCTCGTTAATGTAGATAGGCCTAGCCCTCCCATTGATTCCTGCATCACTTGAGTTCAGGTTGGGTTTGGATCTTTTGCCTTTTAGAATTGCGTCTTTTTTTTTAGCTGGCTGCAGAATTTTACTAGTAAAGGAGGTGGAAGACCTTCTCTGCTGTGTGGTAGCCGATGGCAGGCGTCAATATCGGACTCAACAACTGTGACACCCAATTGGTCAGCGATAGTCTTGACAATTTGAACGGGGTTTACGTTTGAAGTGTGCGGCACGCCATGAAGCTCTAAGTTGTTTCGCCGAACGTACTGTTGAAGCTCGAGATTCTCTTGCTTTAACAATTTGACCTCACTGCAGGCGATATTCTTATCCTTCTCTAACTCACAAACTCTTTGGCTGAGCTTTGTTATTTCTGACAAGGCTTGCTTCAGAGTTTGTGCGGCAGTTGAAATGTCACTTTTCATACCATCAAAACAATCAGAAAAGTATGTCACGGACTTAAGCACGTCATTCTGAGTCTTTTCAATGTTTTCGAGTTTTGTCAGTCGGAGGTTGATTTCACAAACAAGATCGTGTAAATCTGGTTTATTTACATTCTCGTCTGGCGAGGCGATTTTAGAAACCTCATCCGTAGTTGACTTATTACTCATTGCACTGCACACGACACAATACCATTGCTTGGCCTTGTCGGACAAAAGCCGGTTAAAAACTTTTTTCTTTATGTTTACACAGGTTCTGTGGTATGGTTTACCCACTGCCGGCTGGATCGCACCCCTCCTGGCTGCTTTAAACTGCCTGCCCATTCAACGATTACAGCATTGGTTTCAACATACAACCACGTTTCCAAATAAAGGCGCTAGGAAGCAGCACCAAGTGACTGTGGCAGACATAAGTTTTATATTGATGTTAATGGCGAAGTTGTGTTTGTGTCTGAACGATTTTATAATGCTGTAAAGCTACGTGCCCTTTTGTAAATCAGAACAGGGCAAGTTAGAATATCGGGGAATCTCATTTCATGAGATACCATCAGACAATTCACTGCGTGGGATGTGGTTACGTGCAATTTCCAGAGAAGGTGACGAAGAGGAAGCAAATAAATAGAAAAATTTAAAAAATACATAAATGAATGAATGAATGAATGAATGAATTTTTAAGTGAGTAAATGCGTGAGTTAATAAATATGTAAGTAAATAAGTAAGTAAATAAATATGTAAGTAAATAAATAAGTAAATAAATATGTAACATTGTGGGGTTTGAAGCCATTTTTCAGTGTTGCCTAAGTAAACAAAAGTTTGGTGCTTTTCAGTCGGTCAACACGAATGTACCCATAAAGAGCTGGGTTATGCCCTAATCCTGAAATAAATTAAATGAGATTAATAAATGTGTTGATTGACTGAAAAGCACCAAACGTTTGTTATAAATATGTAAGTAAATAAATAAGTAAAAGAATAAATAAGTAAATAAATATGTAAGTAAATAAGCAAATAAATAAGTAAACAAATAAATAAGAAAATAAGTAATTAAATAAATAAATGTGTAAAAATGAAAATCCACAGCCTGCTTCCAGTCTCCGACCGGGTCAGGAATGGCATGAATGAAGCCCCCATCTAGCAACGAGGATATGAACTTTGCCGGCTGCCGAGGCCTGACGCACTCCTCTGGGGCAATGATTCAATGAATGACAGATGAAATGAAATGATAGTGGAGAGTGTTGCTGGAATGAAATGTTGACAGGGAAAACCGGAGTACCCGGAGTAAAACCTGTCTGCCTCCGTATTGTCCAGCACAGATCTCATATGGAGTAACCGGGATTTGAACCACGGACCCAGCGGTGAGAGGCCGGCGTGCTGCCGCCTAAACCACGGAGGCTTTCAAATAAATGTGTAAGTAAATTAGTAAATAAATATGTAAGTAAATAAACAAATAAGTAAATAAATAAGCAAATAAATAAGAAAATAAATAAATAAATAAAAGAATAAGTAAATAAATAATTAAATAAATACATTTTTTTTATTTTATTTTATTTTTTCCCTCCAGGTAGCAAAAATCAATACTAAACCTACCTGCACCACAGTGGTACAAGTCTATATGCCTACCAGTCAAGCTGATGATGAGGATGTTGAAAAGGTCTACGAAGAAATAGACGAAATTCTGAGGTATATCAAGGGTGATGAAAATGTTATAGTAATGGGAGATTAGAATGCTGTGGTAGGAAAAGGGAGAGAAGGGAAGATAGTAGGAGATTTCGGATTAGGTGAAAGGAATGATCGAGGAAGCAGGCTGGTAGAATTCTGCACCGAGCATGAGTTGGTCATAGCTAACACCTTATTCAATAACCACAATAGAAGAATATACACATGGATGAGACCAGGAGATACAGGGCGTTACCAAATCGACTTCATTATGGTCAAGCAGAGGTTTTGAAACCAGATTTTGGATTGTAAAACATATCCTGGTGCTGACATAAATTCTGACCACAATCTGGTTGTAATGAAATGCAGTTTAAAGTTGAAGAAACTGAAGAAAAGTCAAAAGCCAAAAATGTGGGCAATAGACAGACTGAAAGAGAAGGATGTAAACGAAAGATTCAAGAAGAGTATAAAGGAAGGACTAATGAAAAACCCTAAACAAACTTCAAATGCAGACGAATGGGCACTTTTGAAGAATGAAATAACAAAATCCGCAGAAGAACACATTGGTAGGAAAGAAAGAAAAGGTAGAAAACCTTGGATCACTCAGGATATACTAGAATTGATGGATGAAAGGCGGAAACACAAGAATGTAAGAAATGAAAAGGGGAAAGCAGAATACAAACGTCTGAGAAATGAGGTTAACAAGAAGTGCAAGGAAGCGAAAGAAGAATGGTTGAAAGAGAAATGTGCAGGTATAGAAAATTGTCTGAAATTAGGAAAAGTAGACACAGCTTATCGAAGGATTAAGAATACTTTTGTGGAAAAGAAGATTAAGTGCTGTAATATTAAGGACACGGAAATCCTCTAACAGATAGGGAAGAAAAGGTTGAGAGATGGAAAGCTTACATAGAGAGTTTGTATAAGGGAAAGGCGATTGAGAAACATGTAATGGAAAGGGAGGAGGAAATTGATGTGGATGCGAAAGGAGATTTAATATTGAGATCAGAATTTGATAAAGCTCTGGAAGACTTAAGCAGGAACAAAGCACCAGGCATAGATGATATACCGATTGAGTTGCTACGCTGCATAGGAGATGAAGGTCTGATCAGGTTATTTCACTTGGTGTGTAGTATTTATGAGACAGGTGAGGCACCCCCCGATTTCAAGAAGAATGTAATCATCCCTATACCAAAGAAAGTGGGAGCTGACAGATGTGAAGATTACCGTACAATCAGCTTGATTACTCATGCTTCAAAGATCCTGTCTAGAATAATTTACAAGAGGATTGAAAGCCAGATAGAAACGGAGTTGGGTGAAGACCAGTTTGGTTTCAGGAGAAATGTAGGAACAAGGGAAGCTGTACTAAGTCTTAGGCTGATTTTGGAAGGTAGAATAAGGAAAGATAAGAGAACGTTCATGGCTTTTGTAGACTTAGAAAAGGCTTTTGATAACGTTGATTGGACTAAATTGTTTGACATTTTGAAATCGATTGGAATAAAGTACAGGGATAGGAGGGTGATATACAATCTATTCAGAAACCAGACAGCAGTCATTCGAGTTGAAGGACATGAGAGAGAAGCTGGTATTCAGAAAGGTGTAAGGCAAGGCTGCAACTTATCACCCATACTTTTCAATCTTTACATTGAACAAGCAATGAAGGAAATTAGAGAAAAATTTAAAGTGGGAGTGAAGATTCAAGGAGAAATAATTTCAACTCTGCGATTTGCTGATGACATCGTCATCTTGGCCGACAAGCCTGAGGATTTGAAAGAGTTTTTGAATGGTATGGACTCCGTCTTACGGAAAGAATTCATGATGAAAATTAATAAATGTAAAACAAAAATACTGGAATGCAGCCGAAATAAATCAGAAACCTCTATGGAGATCAAATTGGCAGGTGAAAAGCTGAAGGAAGTAGGAGACTTCTGTTACTTAGGAATCAGAATAACCAGTGATGGACGAAGCAAAGAGGATATAAAAAGTAGGTTGGCTCAGGCAAAGAAAGCATTTCTACAAAAAAGGAATCTGCTGACATTGATTATAGATTTAGGTATTAGGAAGTCATTTTTGAAAGCCTTTGTCTGGAGCGTGGTGCTCTATGGAAGTGAAACTTGGACTATTGGTGCAGCAGAAAAGAGGAGAATTGAAGCATTTGAAATGTGGTGTTACAGGAGAATGATGAAGATCAGATGGGTAGATAGGGTTACAAACGAAGATGTATTAAGACTAGTGGGAGAGGAGAGATGTTTCTCGCGACTGCTAATGAAGAGAAGAGATAGGTTGGTAGGACACAAACTAAGACACCCAGGAATAGCAAGCCTAGTTATGGAGGGAAGGGTCGAGGACAAGAACTGTAGGGGTAGACCAAGGTTAGAATATGTTAAACAGATTGCCTCGGATGTAGGGTGTGGTAGCTATGTAGAGATGAAACGATTAGCTCAGGACAGGGAGGCATGGAGAGCTGCATCAAACCAGTCAAAAGACTGAAGACTCAAACAACAACAACCCTCCAGGTTGGTGGAACCCACGGACACTCGGACACTCAGCGAGGGAACTCACCACTACCGCCTCTACGGGCAGTGTCCTAGAGCTGGGAACATCGAATCCGAAGGGATACAACTGGTGAGGTGGGATTGGCACCTCGCCCAGGCGAACAGGGGCCTCATGAGGGAAGGTAAGGGATGGTTAGACAAGGAAGAGGGAAGGAGGCGGCCGTGGCCTTGAAGAAGGTACCATCCCGGCATTTGCCTGAAGACGAAGTGGGGAAACCACGGAAAACCACTTCGAGGATGGCTGAGGGGGAATCGAACCCCCTCTACTCATTTGGGCCACCCGAGCTGAGTAGACCCCGTTGCAGTCCTCGTACCACTTTTCAAATTTCGTGGCAGAGCCGGGAATCGAACCCAGGACCTCCGGGGCGGCAGCTAGCCATGCTGACCGCTACGCTACGGAGGCGACATACATTTATGTAAGTAACTTAAATGAGTAAATAAATATATAAGTGAATAAATAAGTAAACAAATAAACAAGAAAATAAATAATTCAATACATAAATAAGTAAATAAATAATGAAGTAAATAAATTTGTAAGTAAATAAATAAACAATCTATCAAAAAAATCTATAAAAATGTATAATACAGCCATCACAATAAGACGAGTTATCAGACAAATTCAACTCACACCCAAGTACATGGGGCTACATGACCACGATGTTGCAAAGCCCCTAAATAAATCAACATCCCATTTTTCGGGGGCCGGAGGCATTTCTTTTCCCTGTCTTTTATTGTCCTTATTCTTTTCTTTTCATCTCGCTAAGTATATTAGTTAGATTTAACTCAGAAGTAGTTGTATTTTTATTATCGCCTGCATAATTACGGGAAAATGAGCTCGACATTTCGCCCCTTAAAACAATCGCCTCCACCACATGTATTTTTGCTTTCCTTTATACTGAAAATTTGCCCGTAAGTATGTGTCCGAATACTTTTAGATGATTGAATAACAAAAGAACTAACTTAGTGTAATGTTTTCACGTCCGTCAATCTCGATATTAAGCCTCCAAACATAACAATCCTTCATTTCAGGAATCTTCCTCTTTAAAAGGCTGCGGCAATCCCAGTGCGTTTGTGCTGCACCTAGCGGTGAATTAATGCATATATCTTGTACGCCTGTGAGTGTCGAATGTGCAGGCAGTTTAAAGCAACCAGGAGGGGTGCGATCCAGCCGGCAGTAGATTTACCACATTCCCCATCACAAATTATGTAATCTTCATTGTCAGTTACACATTTTTCACACTGGCCGCACTTGGTTGATTTGTTACTTGTCGCCATCTTGTGACATAATTGTAATAATTGAGCATAGAATAGAACAGAGTTTAAATCAAATTATAATTTTATTAATGCAGCCAATGGCCATGTATTTTCTTTTCAGGATGGGTCAGGGAAGGGATTTTGGAAGGAAAATCGATTAAATCAATTTAAAATCACTGTAATACAGCCATCAAAATACAGTTTGATCAAATATTTTAAGTAATTTCTTAAACTTAATTGTAGAGTACTTTTCTATAAATTTAAGGGCGTTTTTAACTATCTTAGTTGACTTTTAGGTCATCTGATAACCAGTTTTAATACTGTGATGGCTGTATTAGTGTGATCAGGTAAGAACTACAGACGATCAACTTTCCAAGTAGGTCCTACTTTTGCTACCAAATGCTACCGTCCACGGCACCTAGTTGCAGACTTGGCTACTAGATGCCATCAGTCAGCACCTGGGGGCAAATGGAACTAATATAGCGTTATCAAATAATCTAACCTACACTTCACACAAGTGGAAGGTTCCTTTCAATGTCATACATGGCTTGCCACGGTGGGTGAGTGGATAGCGTGTCAGTCTACTAACCCCAAGATTGCAGGTTCGCCCCTGACCGTGGTAAGTGATTTTTGAAAGGCGGCAAAAATACGATACGCATGTCATTCGATGTTGGCATGTCAAAGAACCCATTTGAATTCAGTAGGCCGAGTTCACAATGGCAAAATTAATCTCGAGAGTTTCCGCCAGCACAAAGTTCCTCATTTCTCTACTAGAAAGCGCTATTGTGTTCAAGGAGATTAGATATCTAACATCTAACCTCCTTGACTTTCATAGTCAAGGAACTACGAAATTCGACATGCAAGCTACCCTCTGGGTGTCAAATAGCAAAGCTTGCACCAGGCACCCGAGGCCATACATTATTATTATTATTAATGTCATACATCTACGACATCTATGACTTCCACTCCGAAGAAAGGCATACTGAGGGGTTTTTAATGCTCAAATCCAAAGACTTCGGCCGGGTTTGACCCCGCGACTTTGGGCATAGAAACTCAGCATGCTACCAACTACGCCACCGAAGCTGCCCTAATAACATATGTAATCAGATGAATTCCGCATGGTGCTCTTAAAAAGTACTTGTAATTTATTATCTGACTTAATGTACGGTTCAGATTTATGGATGTACAAATTCATATTATTTCGTCCCATTATCTCTTATGTAGCATTCAAGACCAAAGAGCACGGCAGGAACTCTCTAATTACACTTGACATTCCACCAAATCCTGTCAATGTTATGAGGACAAAGGAAGAAATTAATAACTTTTTATTTTAGCTGATGTTCTGTAAACAGTATCAATATTGATTTCATTAAAATATTAATTTATCATAATTTCATTGTGAGATTTAAAAATGCACTTCGGGGTCATGAATCATTAATTTATGGATGCTACTGATTTATATTTGTAAATTCAACCCTCTCAAAAATGGGGGGAAATCTGGATACAGATCTGCCTGTTTATGAGTGTAGAGCATTGGCTAATGAATACACACTACTGTATATAGAGTATTTAATTTTGATAATGATAATCTTTTATTTCTGGATATACAGGGTGTTTGAAAAAGGACTCTCTAGTTTTAATGTGTGTTAGAATCTGTACAAAATGACATACACTATTCTAGTTTGTGGTGTGTGATTCATCAACTCTCCAAGTCTGGCTCCCCTGAAGTTGGCAGGTCTGCTTGACTGTCAGATGGCCCCAGTGCTGTTTGTTTCCTCTGTTCCCTCAGTTCAGTCCAGGCGTGCGTGCATGCAGTGCAGTGCAGAGCAACTCGGTAGCAACGTGTAATCCGCAACAGAAAGCGCAGTGTGTTATTTGGCTTGTGAAAACTGAGTCAGTTATAACAGTGCAACGTAATTTTCGACGTCAGTATGGTGGTGAACCACTTACAGCAAAAACTATCCGTCATTAGATAAAGTCTTTCAAGGAAACTGGTAGTGTTGACAGTACGTCTTTCCCCAAATGGACGATATTGAGGCGGAAAAGGGGCTTGTGTTTTTCCAACAAGATGGCGCCCCACCTCATTACAGTAACCATGTGCGTGCGGCTCTTGACACTCGCTTTCCAGGAAGGTGGATAGGCAGGGCTGGCCTCCATGAAGCCCAGACTTAACCCCACTGGCCTTTTTCTTTTGGGGCCACATAAAAAAAGTTGTGGTGAGAAGTGGAATATCGTCTCGACGTGTGCAGGACATGTTGAAGTCTACTAACATTAAACAAAACTTAAAAGGAATTCTCTTTCATGGTATGTACTCACTGATGTAGTTTTTTCCATTAATTTCCCCATTAAATTTTTACTTAAAACTAGGGAGTTCTTTTTCAAACACCCTGTATAGCCTATAATGCCTACTTTTTTTTTTGTATGGAACCAGGCGCGGATCTAGAGTTTGGTTTTGGGGGGGGGGTCAGAGAATCGATCTAGAGTTTGGCTTGGGGGTGGGGCGGTGGGGGGGGTCAGAGAATCGAAATTGTTAAGAAAAATGGTATCACTAAAAACGCAATCACAAAATAACCAAACGTACAAAACCAGACCAATTTTTTTGCAAGCTTCATGGATAGAAATTTGATGCGTTTAGCGCACCAAAAATATTCGTACAAATTGCAACGGCGTATTTTGCGACTTTTACATCGAGCTTCGAGAAAAGGATCAAGGTACGTAACAGTCTCGGCAAGTCGAGTTGGTACCGACAAAGGGAGAAAGTCACAGCTTAAATTGCCAACAAAGCTTGCAGTTTGGACGTCGGCAAAAATTTTTGGTGCGAAAAAAAGCCCCAGTTTCCTATCCGTGCATTACTGCACAGTCATCGTGACATCACTATAAACATCGATTCGGTAATCACAAGGTTTGCTAAACAAAATAGACGAGTTGATTTTGTTGTATAACTAATAGTTTTTATACAAGAGGTTAGAAGATGTAAATATGTACAGTTGTAACAGAACATAATAATTCCAATAAAGATAATTCAGAATTGAATAAAATGAATGAAAAAAACTGTTTCAGTTAAAATTCGTTAAGTTTTATTTGTCTGGTAATTGTGTTTTCGTTTTTCGAGTTTGCAAAAAAATTTGGTCTCCATTTGGGGGGGGGGGGGGTCATGACCCCCGTGACCCCCTTGAATCCGCGCCTGTATGGAACCTTCTTCCAATATTAGTAACAAATTGTATGTGAGGCCAGACAAATTAAATAATACTGTACTTCGAATATGGGGCGGCAGTCAGGCCCACCTACTCAAAACTCAATACACAGGGCTGATAACCATGACGTTCCTAAACCATAGGCCTAATATACTGTATTCAAAATATGTCATACTTTCATGAGACGGCTAGAAAATTGCCCATCCGAGTGAATTATTCATCCACCCTATTTATCTAATCAATGAGACAGCCTTAAGAACCAAGCTGTATGCCTATGCATCACCCGTCGGTAGGCTATAATTTTATTATAAAGCTTCAGAATCCGCGTCGAACATTTTAAAACATATTACGTCAGTATATTATCTTTTAAATTGATGATTGTAATTCGATTTACGTATTAAAAAAACACATCCATTGAATGACTTAAATTGCCTCGGAATTACCGAATTAAGCTTATTTGGCCCAACTTACTTCAAAATCTGACAGGTGTCTATTCAGATGACATGATTTTAGATGTAGGTTGACAAAGAATATCGGACTTGCAAGTAACATCACAGTATAGTAACCATACAGTAAGGACACATCAGGCCTTTACCATGTAAATTTTTCGTCATGGTTTTGAATCGGCCGGTTCCGGAAGCACCGCACGCACGCACGCATGGCGGCGACGGTTCACCATGTATCCGCGAGAGAGCAGTCTACCCGTATTCATTGAGTGCGGCCTGTCGATTTTGTCTGAAGAAAACATTGTTTGTAATTATTAAAATCAACTCAGAAATATAATTTTGCATTTTAACCAATGGCAGAAATGTGGGAAACCAACATCTGTGCGGTAATTTATTGCGCAGTTCTTGTCACACTGGACATAACAGCATTCCGGTTTCTCGTGCATTGGAGCGGTAAATACAAATATCACACGTTTCATCGAATAATTCTGGTTTTAATATCCATGAGATGTCAGTCCCTCAAACACCTATCCATTAATTCACAAATTCCTCATTCCTAATCCAGATATAATGACTGGATAAAGGCCTGTAATCAGGAGGATTTACTGGCAAACGTGGCAAATCTACACGCCAATATATAGGGTATGTAGCCTTTATTTCTCAAAGGAAGTGTTTTAAACCACAAGGAGGGCAGTGCTAGGCTGAGATTAGGTAATATTGCCCAACAAACATTAAATCTCCACCCTAGAGAAGCTATTGTCTCCTTTAATGTGTCCGTTTTCTAACCCCACTTAGCCTAGGAGGTAAATGGTTTCCTGACTGAAGTTAGTTGATGTGTTTTATTAACTGTAATTTGTTAAGCTGCAGCCCTTTACAGTGAATTAAGAGCTTTAATTACAAGCTACAATGCAAATCGGATTTAACATTTGCTCCCTCACCTATGGGACTTTGTGCTATTCCTGAAGAGTTCTGGAGAAGTTTGGATTGTCGTGTACCCAAAGCTACAATCCCATGAAATGACAAGGTATTCCAGTCCATCAAAATTGTAAATAGTGTTGCTTTCAGAGACAAACTATTGAGGTTAGCAACCCCTCACTACGCTCTGCATGGCATTAAGGCTGTGTGACTTAAAAACCAGGGCTGTTAACCTTGATGTTCCTAACTCATAGACATATCACAATGCCCTTAATTTTATTTAATTCTGTGAGACCACTAAAAGTTTGCCCACCCATGTAAATGATAAGCCCACCCAATTTCTTCTCAAGTGATACCTCCCTCTCATTCCACACACGCCCAAATACACGGGGATATATGACCACGATGTCTCAGCCCTTAAAATAAGCAACAACGACTGTATCTTCGATACACACTGATCAAATTCCTGGATACTTCTATACTTTCAGCAACGATTCTAGGGATGATTTTTCTTCACTATGTCACATGCAGAACATGGTACCACTAAAGCAATACTGTATAGGTCCATGTTATTTGAAAATGAATACCGGTACATAATAATCATACAAGAGTGGAGCCTTGCATAAGTGAGGAGATGTAACACCAAACTCTGGGTGTCAACAAGCCTTGCACTTATATCACTCGGGAATTGAGAAATTGGGTGGGCTTATTGTGTGATAATCTTTGTTACTGTGGTGGCTGTACTAGTGTGTGTATTTGTAAATAGGGGATAGGATTGGGAAGGAGGTGGCTGTGCCCTTAAGTTAACAACCATCCCTGCATTTGCCTTGAGTAGGGAAACCACTTCCAGGATGGCCGAGGTGGGAATCGAACCCTCCTCTTCTCAGTTTTGCCTCACGAGGCTGACTGTAACCCATTCCAGCCCTAAGGCCAGAATCAAAATTTCTTGGCAAAGCCGGGAGTCAAACCCAGACCTACGGGGGTGACAGCCAAGAAAGCTATCTGCTGCACCACGAGGTGGTCTAGCGAAAATGTAATGTCTTGGTCATAAATATATTCTATATAAATCTACATGAAAATAGCCTACTGCCTATCCAAACATTTTCATAAATTTAAGTTTCATATACCATTTTAAAGCTCAATGGTTTTAAAATTTACAGTTATCTTAAGTCATAGCAACAGATTTCAATGTTTACATTAAGCCACATTGTTCAAACCTGTTCAGGGATGTCGGAAATTCCTCAGATAATGGCAAGCTGCAACTCACATCCTATTCTATTGTTGGGCAAGGACTTGATTCTCATCATTGCAGAAATAATCTGTTTAATACTAGCTGTAAACATGGCCAAGGTTTCATGTGATACAAGCTAAAGGTGTAGAATTTGGTATAAATGTTTATCTCAAGTATCCAGTACCAGTACCTCTATGTCAATGTTGCATAGGCATTGTGCTTGCTACACTTGTCATAGTATGTGGTACGGTATAAATTTCAGAATGTGCATCAATTTTAATTTCTACCGTTTGATTATTCATATTTTTGTGGGGGTCAGGAATCGTATGGTTTGTGAAGTGATGCTTAGGAAAAGTTGTCTCCTTTCTTTTTAAGGATGTGTGAAGGACAGAGTGGTGTGTCTTTATAATGACATACTAAAATTGTAATGGCTGATGAAGGGTGTAATTAATATCCAGAACATGTCCTACTATTTGCACATTATTTATTCATTTAAGGGTTGATTAGGCAGAAAGATTTACAGAAGATTACAATTCAAGAAATATTATACTCATCAGAGTTAATTAGAGATGAATGAAACTGGGCAAGGTACTGGAAAAGCCTGTGACCTATTAAAAGGAAAGGTCCCGGCAGATTTCCCCTATATTGTTCAACCAGCCACATCTGGTTACGACCACTATATTCTTCCTGAAGTAACTCCACAGAGAGAATGAAAAGTGTCAAGAACAAACTTCTGCTTGCAATCGCACATTTTTCTGCATTACAGTATTACTTACTTGTTTACATGGTTTATGTAGAATCAACTTGTACAAATATTACAGTGAATTCTATGTCTGTGCCCCATCATATCCATAGTACCGTACCTAGAAGAATTTGCAGTAATTTATTTTCTGGCCATGAAAGCCTAAACATTCCAACTCAAACAGGCATATTTTTCTGCAAATGTTTGGGTATTCTGATATATTTTCATGGAAACATTTGACTTTTTTTTTTTAAGAAACATTATTTTTTCCTGTTTTCAATTTTCAGAGGTGAAGCTCACCAATTTTGTGACTACATCCTGAAGTTGGTTGGCCTAGAAGCCTAGAGTATATAAAATATGGTAGCGAGTGTTTAATCGTAAAGAGGTTTTCTCAATAGTGATTTTTAATGCCCTGGCATTGTCATTGAGGAGCAAATTTAACTTCCTAAATACTGTAACATTTAAGTTGGTCTAACACGAAAGAAATTTAATAATACTATACCTGCAAGGTTTTAGCTACCTACTAAGAAAATTAATGTGCAATTTTTGAATGGAGCTACCTAGGCAAATCTTTACACCAAAAACCAACATATTGTTTATCGCTACCTTTTAGTGGATAAACTAGAATTCATGTCAGATAACCTGCAGCTTCTGTGACTGATAACTATAGTTTTGTCTTGTTGTCAACAAATGTGATAGACAGGTCTGAAGCAGTTCATTATTTCAAAAACTGACTCTCTCTATCAGAAATCAAATCAGTGATTTGAGATCATGGCGATATCAGGAATGTTTGTTTATTGCATTACAACAAAGGATTTGGAAGTAATCTCATAAAGCAATAACTTCTAAATCAAAATAACTTACAATTTTATTGTTGGACAGCCACAGGACTTAACATAATCCTCCATGGTTTTAGACAGGTGCAACGATCCATTAGTTCTGGGTTATCCCATCCCGTTAGAAAATGGAAGGATTGGGGTTTGAGGCCTAAGGATGTTGTACAACATTAACTGCAAATCACATCACCACACTGAAGACCTGGTTTGTGAAATAAGTTGGTTCATGTCCCTTCACCTGTCATTTCAAGTTAGCTTCCTTGTTTCTCATCTCAAAATGCTGAGATGGTGGCTTTCCCATAGACCACAGTCACTTCCCCATTCCTTTCTTAGCCTCTTCTACTTTCCATCTACGTTGAGGCTGCATGGATGATCCTTTTCTCTAGAATGAAAGGGCTCCATGACACTGTCAATTATGACGATAAAGACTTTGGGAGTGAAGTAAGGGGATAAAAGAAATATTCATATCCAAGAAATAAAAATAGCCAAACATATAAGCCCATTGTTTCCACAGCTACTGCCATGGTCTAGAAGTAAGCATAGCTGCCTTCTAACTGGTTGGCCCAGTTTTGAATCCTGGTTTTGCCAAGGAGAATTTAAATTTTGGCCTGTAGTCATGTGTACTTGGATGTGTGTATCATTTGTCTCATAAACTGCCTTATTGTGATGGCTGTATTAGTGTGTGCATTTATAATTTTAGGTGAGGATAGGGAAGGAGACGACTATGGCCTTACGTTAGGGGTAGCTTACCGTCTCGGCATTTACCTGCAGTAGAAGTGGAAACCCAAGGAAAACCACTTACAAGATGGCCGAGATGGGAATCAAATCACCTCTTCTCAGTTTTGCCTCACAAAGCTGAGTGTATCCCGTTCCAGCCCTCAGACCAGAATGCTAGTTGCTACACCACGAGGTGATCTAAGTGAAAAGGGATGGATTCTAATCCACCTCTTGGTCCTAATAGAAGTGAATTTCTATGGTTTCTAATTCCCCTTCCCCCCTCCCAGAATGCTCCATGCACCAAACATTCCATCTTCAAATTATTTTGCATGCCCAATTAAATGGAGTAATATAGCTCGGGTGGTGTTGGGGTAGCGCGCCTGCCTCGCATCAGGAGACCTCGGGTTCGATTCCAGGCTCCGTCAGGGATTTCAGAAACCGGCGTGAGGGCTGGAACTGGGTGTACACAGCCTCGCAAGGACAATTGAATAGCTGTCTGACAATGAGGCAGCGCCACGCTCATGGAGACCAAGATTAACGGCCGAGGGGACCCGAGGCGCTCACCACGCGTCACCACATAATCTGCAGGCCAAATGGCTGGGTGGCGATCGCTTAGTAGGCCTAGGCCCTTCATGGACTGTAGTGCCACGGGGTTTGTTTGTTTGTTTCGTTTTAATGGTAGTTCGGAGACTACGGTTTCAATAGTCTTCTTAGAATGTACAGTATATGGGTGTTAACTTTAAAAATACCCGCACGAGTCTCTCTGGAGGACTCACACATTATTACTATTACGTAAACATATCTTGCATAAGAATCATGGCCCTACTAATAATATAGTTCATCGTATCTTGGTGAGAAAAATACCTTACCTGTATGTGCATTTGCTCAAAGAACTTTTTCTTTTCTGAATTTTTATTCCATACATATTATTATTATTTTTAAAATTAATATTAGGCATCCACCTATAAATTTTAACTCAACAAAAATTTGTATTATTTTGTGTTAAGAGGGACAGATGACCTTGCTGTTCCGCCCCATAAATAACAATAAATATCCATACTATGTGTGATGTTAATGAGCAATTCTGAGAATATTTACAGCAGATCTAGATTGCAGTCATGGACCACCTTGTGGCGTAATGACTACCATTCTTGGCTGTTGCCCCAGAGGTCTGGGTTTGATTCCCGGCTCTGCCAAGGAATGTAATTCTGGTCTAAGGGCTGCAACAGGGCACACTCAGTCTCGTGAGGCACAACTGAGAAGAGGAGGGTTTGATTCCCACCTCAGCCATCTTGGAAGTGGTCTTCCGAGATTTCCCACTTCTTCTGCAGGCAAATGCTGTGATGGTTCCTAAGTTAAAGCCAATGCCGCCTCCTTACCAATCCTCACCGGAATTGCAAATACACATACTCAGACAGGCATCACAATAACACAGGTTATCAATCAAAATTCCACACTCGTCCAAGTACACGGGGCTAAATGACCACGATGTCCAGGCCCCTGAAATGAAACAACAGATTGCAGTCGATGTACAGAAGTTGTCTAACATGGTGGCCAGATCGCTCCTTAGTGCCTCTTGGTCTATTGGAATGGCTGTAACATCCGGCGCATTATACCATAGTCGAACTGTTCCTCTATTGGAGCACGAAGATTGGGATTCTCTGCCGTCACTGTCTCATGAAGCCATAGCCAGGTGGCTATGCTAATGCTTGTTGTTTCATGTAGGAGGTTGTACATCATGGTCGTCAGCCCTGTGTACTTGGGCGTGAGAAGAAACCCATACAACAGGAGCAATCGAGTGTGGCAACGGGTGGGTGAGAGATTTCACAAGCTCTTCATCCAGGAACGCCTCCAACAGCAAGGAAATTGTCATGTTTTGTGGTGGGATCATGTTTGGTCGACGTACGCCTCTAATTCCTATCCACGGTAACATGACCGGTCTGGTATACAGAGACAACATCCTCAAACCTGTCGTTACAGGATTCGCTGCCACAATGGGTGAGGGCTTTACACTAGTGGACGATAATGCTCATCGAGCTAGGGTGGTCATCAGTTCCTTCAGATGCAAGGCATACTGAGAATGGAGTGGCCTGCATATTCTGCGGACATGAACAGTATCGAACATCCATGGGAAAAGATTAAGAGTGCAGTTTCGCACTGTCCCAATCCTCTAACAAACAAACAAACAAACATTCAGCAACTGATTGAAGCTGCTTTCAAAGAGTGGGATAATCTGCCCCAAACCCCGTTGGTTCGTAGTTCGGTATGCCTCTTAGTCGGCAAGCATGCCTTAGGGCTCGTGGTGGCCATACATGGTATTGATATGCTCCAACTAGAAAAAGATTGCCACTTTTGTTAAGCTTTTAGTGTTTGTCTCTTTTGCACAACATATTGTGTGTTGTTTTTCTTTGTATGCCATTACATACTACCTTACCAGGGAATTGTTACTGCTAGACGTGGAGCACGGCTGTTGTGTATACATTACGTCAGCTCGCCTCGCTATGGCTGCCGCGAGCGGTTGCTGGCCAAGAGGGGGAACGCATGCACAGTCGTACAATGAGAACACACCGCACAGCGCACGACCCAGCACGAATCATGCACACAAATGACATGCGATGAGGTTTCTCTGGCGACAACTGCACGTCTATCGCAGGAGTGTGGCTGGGCGGAGTGCATTAGTTCCGATTTCCGCCACCGGTAACAATTCGCTGGTAGGATAGTACACATAGCAAAACACTAAATCCCAATATGCAAAACCTTTTTTGGAGTACTGTTCAAGTTACAAACACTGCTAGTCACCATAACACTCTAGGGGCAGATGACCTCGAAGTTCCGCCCCTTAAAACAACAATTACATTACATTCACCACAACACTGATTATCAAATACCATGCACACACAAGTACACGGGTCATAGACCAAAGAGGTCCTAATTGGAACTATAATAATATATACAGTACCGGTATGTCAAAAAATATGGTTATATAAATGACTCCAGATTATAGCTTACCAAGAGGCATACATAGGCCTACTTTGAACCGGCCTTGGTGGCCGAGAGCGCTAATGTGCTATCTCGTGCCTCGCTGGCATCGGGAGAGCGTGAGTTCGAATCCCACCTCTACCGTCCTGAAAATGGTTTTCGTGGTTTACCATTTTCACTACCAGGCAAATGCCGGGACGGTTCCTTTCAATAAATCCACGGCCAATTTCCCTCCAATATCCCTTCCCTGACCCGTCCTGAAAAGAAAAGTACATGGCCATTGGCTGCATTAATAAAATTATACATACTTTGAAACTTTAGTGTTTAAAATAAGACTGCTGTTACGACTTGAAACTGAATCCCAGCACTCTGCGCAGAGTGTGAACTGATAACACCACGATAGCCCTTTGTTAACTCTTGGGCCTAGTAACTGAAACTATGGCATGTAGTTAGGCCTCCTAATGACCAGTATTAATTCTGCTATGATGTACATGTCGCTTACAGGTACCAACTGGAAAGACCTGCCCCAGGCCTCTCCAAAAGCAACACAGCATTATGAGCCTAACATTTCTCTCATCCAGGTGTAAAAACCATCCATCGCATGGAAAACTCATCCTACATTATCTCCATTTCTGCAGAATGGGGAGAATAAGGAGTTGACATACCACTGACAAGTAAAAAGTGCGGTGCGGATAGATGGCAACTTATTAGTCGTGACGAGGTTAAAGTTAGGTCTGATTGGTGTTAAGCTATGGTTAGAGCAAGTTTAGGACTGAGCGTTTTACTTGATTGATTGGCGACACCATTGCACATAGTGTTATTTACCAGTTATATTACTTTATTACATTCACTAGCGACAGAAAGCAAAGCAAACTTGTAGCTTCACGTGGCTCTCGTGATCATAAGCCACAGAACCTTTCTTTTTTATATTTGGAATTTGAACCACGGGATGCAACTCTGGAATTCTAACATGCATTAACCAAGAATCAAAACCCAGTCCAAAACTATAATATGACGACTTTAGGATCTCCGAATGGAGATCTGGGTGTGACCTTGGCTTCTAGGATTAAAGAAGCAGGCCTCTGTACGAAGGGTGGTTGGCCGGTTTACTTACTGTAAGCCCTGAGCTTGTATTTCAGCTTTACTTTACTTATTTTTAGGCCATCTGTAGGCTAAACAAAACAATCTACCAGTAAATGTATAGTCTATTTGTTGAATCTGAAAGCTACTTGTTGCTCCTATAATAGGCATACAAAGACGTGGAACTAATAAAGGTAATGAAAAGAGATTCCTTAGCACATGACTTACAGTACCGGTATTGAATTCTTCTTGGAACACAAGATAATGAACGGAAGTGTGAGTAGGCTAAGAAATAAGGAGTAAGAAGTAGCCTAGGCATATCATGAAATGTGAAAATAACACTGCATAATAAGGCTGTCCCCACCCATCAACATGACTTTTTATTGACTAAATAAATTCCCGGGTATTTACGTTAGGAAGCTAAGTAACATTAAAAATTAACACTTATTTACAGTTTCTGTAGAAAACTTGAATTGCATTATCTCAGACTACAAAAGTTTAAGAAACAAAATCCACATTTCCCCCACACTTTTCAATATATCGTGTGTTAATTTAATCATTAAAAACATATCATAACCTTTCATCGTCACGATGCAATCACAATGCGACACCACAGGACTGGAGGAGGAATGTGGTGTTAAACATTAAATTCCACACTTCTTAGAATTAAAACACAATAGTATTAACACTTTCTATTTTCTTGTTATTTATTTTCCTAAAATATCTGATTATAATGAGAGCTAGTGTGTTGAAATAGAGTTAAATAAATGACATAAAATATACATTCATCAATCAGCTGTTTATCATGTGGTTGTCCATAAGTGGTGCTACCTAGCGGCTTACAGGTGTATTGGTGCTCCCCCTTATCAATTGGTTTTTTTGAAAATCCGTTCTTCCGGTTTTGCCGAAGTGTCCATACTGTATTGGTATCTATACTGTGGTAACAATCTTTCAACGAAGAAAAGTGTGATAAATGTTCCATTGTATTATAGTAGTGTTATGTTCGAGCAAGCACATCTATCTCATTCTTCTTCCTTTTTCAGCGCAAGTGCGTAATTGCTTACCTTTAAGTACTTGATCCGATGCGATCGCGAAAGTTGGTCATCCTATTTTTAAGGCGCGCCTTGTCATCTGTACTTTGTAACATTCGACGGGGGAGCAAATGACGAAAACCTTTATTTTTATGTACCATAATGGGAATAAAATCTTCCAAAAACCCCAAAGAAATGCAAATACTTCGATCAGTTGACGTTTTCTCATCTTAATCAGGAAACTGACAAGAGTAAAATAGTTTTTGTTTCACAGATTATGTTAGCAATGTTGGCAGCAGAGATGTTCGTCATATAGCAGGCATACAGCCGACCAAGTGCTAGCAAGAAGTGATTTTGCAAATTAGTGATACGAGCACGAAAATAATCCAGCCTCTCTCTGTTTATTGGTATTTGGATGACAAGAGGCCATGATTTCGACTGCAGCCCTCAGTAGGGATTTCCGAAACTGGTAGAATTGGCCAATGAGGAGTGGAAAAAGACCCATAACATTATTGGAGTTTGGATTTGGAACAAGGAGCATATTTTATCCGCGTCACCTTAAATGACAATGTAACTTACCATTTTTCTCCCATCAATACAAACATGGTGGCTTATAGTATAATTTCTTGCTGTTGGATTGCATGAGGTTGGCATTAATATTGTTGCCACGCATCATGTTTCAGTGCCACCTTGTGTAACTTGAAAGTTGGTAGCCCTGTGCTGATCGTCGTATAGCCAACCTCCTCACCTTTAGCCGAATAGCAACCATGGAGGAAAGAATAAGATAGCAACACATAACATAACCTACAAATCAGCGAGTACTGAAGATCATAGATACATTTTAATTTCATGTAGACTAAATATTATATCCATAATTATTCTTTTATGTGATTGGCACAATATTATCATACTAATATATAAAAATGAGATGGTGTGTGCCTGTGTGTTACTCAATAACGCAAGAACCACTGGTCCGATTTAAATGAAATTTTGCATGGATGTAGCTGATTTACCATGTTTACATATAGGATACTTTTAATTTCGATATTTTGCACTATTAAAAAATGGCGACCATTTTAGTGACGTCACTACAACCTTTGGTTTCAAAATTTCATCTTTCCATATCAAATAAAAAGAGAACGCTAAGAAATAGCAAACTTTTGATGGCACTTACGAGCTTCAAAATTGAATTTCCTATCCTAAAGGTCCTTATCACTTTTCGTGTATCTCCAACGGTTAGCGAGTAAAACCCACATATGTGACGTCACTACACCCTTTGGTTTCAAAATTTCATATTTCCATTTCAAATAAAAAGAGAACGCTAAGAAATATCAAACTTTTGATGCATACACAAGATTTAACATTTAATTTGCTATCCAAAAGGCAAAATAATTTTTTGGTCTGTCTGTCTGTCTGTTTGTTTGTCTGTGGACAACTTTGTACCCTTATAACTCGAGAACGGCTGGGTGTATCAACGTAAAATTTGGTACAGATATCCATCAGAGGCACGACACTAATCATTGATGTAACCCTTCTCCGTACCTCTCATAAAAGAGGGCCTACCCCCTTAAAATACATGCTGAAATAGGAGTAGAAGGACGAGACAAAGATCATTTTCAGCCCCTCAATGTGAGAGACAAAACTCGGGGGCCCCAGGGGTCCCCGAAATCCACATTTTAAGGCCCTAAAACCAACCGTTTTTGAGATATTCCCAGAAAACTAATTTCATTTAATAAACTGAAATGAAAATCCACAGCCTGCTTCCAGTCTCCGACCGGGTCAGGGATGGAATGAATGAAGCACCCATCTAGCGGCGAGGATATGAACTGTGCCGGCTGCCGAGGCCTGACGCACTCCTCTGGGTCAATGATTAAATGAATGACAAATGAAATGATAGTGGAGAGTGTTGCTGGAATGAAATTTTGCCAGGGAAAACCGGAGTACCCGGAGAAAAACCTGTCTGCCTCCGTTCTGTCCAGCACAGATCTCACATGGAGTGACCGGGATTTGAACCACGGACTCAGCGCTGAGAGGCCGGCATGCTGCCGCCTAAGCCACGAATTCAAGCCGGTAACCATGGCAACAGATTCTCAGAGGTCCATCTATTGCTGTAAGACGCAATGCAATTCCATTATTTACATTGGTGTGAAAGTTTGCAAACGACTAGAAGGTTATCACGGAAAGAAATTAAGCTGTAAAATTCATCAATACGTATAATGCGCTTAAGGGGGTCAAGGGGTACACTAGAATTTTTTCACGCGATTTACACCTGCGGGTGTGGTACGGCAGGTCTATTATATTCCTATCCCTATATTATATTATTATTATTATATTATGGCATACAACGAGGAGACAAAGCCCCTCGGTGCCAGAAACAAAACTTGGGGGCCTCGAAAACTACATTATAAGGCTCTAAAACCAACAGTATCTGAAATATTCCCAGAAAACTAATTTAATTTAATTTAACAAACTAATGAAGGAATGGAAATCTGTAACCATGATAACATTACCTAAAGGGGTGGTATCCAACTTTCCATCTATTTCTGTAAGAAGCAATGTCACTCCATTTATACCTTGCCACGGTGGGTGAGTGGATAGCGTGTCGGTCTACTAACTCCAAGATTGCAGGTTCACTCCTGGCCGTGGTAAGTGATTTTTGAAAGGCGGCAAAAATACGACTCGCATGTCATACGATGTTGGCATGTCAAAGAAACCATTTGAAATCAGTAGGCCGTGTTCATAATGGCAAAATTAATCTCAGCAGTTTCCACCAACACAAAGTTCCTAATTTCTCTACTAGAAAGTGCTATAGTGTTCAAGGAGCTTACATATCTACCCTCCTTGACTTTCATAGTGATTCAAGGAACAACGAAATTTCGACATGCAAGCTACCCTCTGGGTGTCAAATTACTAAGCTTGCACCCGGCACCGAGGCCATACGATATTATTATTAGGCTACTCCATTTATTACATTTCTGTGAAAGTTTGCAAATGGCTATAAGGTTATCACGGAACCAGCGTAGACTGTATAATTCGTCAATGCAATTAAGGGGGTCAAGGGGTAACCTAGAATTTTTTCATGCAATTTCACGTGCGACATATAGTACAGAAAGTCTATTATATCTCGGTTGGTTGGTTCTTAAGTTTAGGGTCTGCGACAACGCGGTCATGTAGCCCCGTATACTTTGGGTGTGTGTAGAATCTGTCTGATAACCGGTGTTAATTGTGATGACTGTATTAGTGTGTGTTATCTGTTATTTTAATTTAAGTACTGCAACTTAGAATTTTTCAAATAGTTCCTACTTTTGCCGCCAAGCGCCACCGTCAACGACTACTAGGCTAAGTTTACAACTCAGCTGCTAGACGCCACCGCAGTCGGCTCTTGGCAACGAACTTAGAAACCTAAGAGCATTGTTTACAATAACCTATCCAATTTAGCTTCACACAGGTGCAATTAGTGGAAGGTTCTTTAACATGCCATAAATCTATGACATGGGACCACCGGCTTTACTTCCCCTCCGAAGGAAGGCATACTGAGGGATATTATATCTCCAAACAGCAACATTATTTTCAAAAAATTCCTGAATTGAATCAGCATTTTTTGCGGCTTTTAGGAATTTGGGCCATTTGAGGCTACAGAACCTGAATTTTCATGCACCACAAGCCTTTATTATTTATGAAAGAGGTCTTCCTGTGTATGGGGACCTAACACAACGTAGAGGGTAATTTTTTATGCGAGGTGTATTGCGTTTCGTCTGCAAGGCTTTCAAATCTATTTCACGTCAGGAAGTACACGTTAGGTGAATTTAGTTTGAGAGCACATTTTAACTAATCTTTTTTTTTTTTTTTTGTCGACATACGGGTTCATCGTAAGGATGATTTTGTTTGATACTGTATGGTAGATGGAGGCCTTGGAGGCTGGATTTAGACAGCTCCTTAACCCGGTCCATGAGTCAATCCTAATTGGCTACATGGATAATTCTTGCCAGGCGCGTCCACGTCGCGGGGGTGGGCAACGGTACTGTAATATACCATGGAACTACAGTACCGGCTAAGTTCTGGTGAGGACCCAGTCCTATGGGGTATAACATAGGCCCCGTGCACAGGGTTACGTGCGAAGACCTCAACGGAATCTGCAGCGGAGAAGATGGACTTCAGAACGGTGGAGATTGCGGAAGAGGCAACCCAGTACTCAGGGAATAGTATGAGTACAGCATCAATCGGCAGAGTCTGTTTCCCATGTTAGGGGCGGCTGCAAGGGCGTCTGTTCTCCATGTTAGGGGCGGCCTGAATAATAGCTGGCAGTAGCTTCATAAAATGCCTTTGGGAGTGGCGACCCCATCGTAATAATAGCCTAAAATGGAAATGGCACTTCCAGTGATTCGGAAAAGGTTAGGGCATACCCTGCAAGCGACGCGCAATTCCTTTGGTACTGGGGTAACTGTGAGAAATGGGCGACCAGTAACCGAAATGAAAGTGGGAATCATGAATGTCATGACCCTGACAGGCAAGGTGGAGGAGGTGGTAGACTTCATGGAGAGGGAGAAGGTTGGAATGATGGGGCTGAGTGAAGTGAAATGGAAAGGTAAAGGAAGGAAGAAATTGAGGAAAGGATATACATTATACTGGAGTGGTGGCCAAGAGGCAAAAAATGGCGTGGGACTGATAACCTCGAAACAACTGGAGGAGTATGTTGAAGTGGTCGAGTGTGTGAGTGACAGAATAATGAAAATTAGAATGAAGATGAAGAATGACGTGATGGACTTCATACAAGTGTATGCACCACAGACTGGAAACAGAGAAGAAGATATTGAAGTATTCCTGGAGGATGTAGAAAGAGTAATCTCAGATGTAGAAGTGGTGATCATGGGAGATATGAATGCACAAGTCGGAAATGAGAGACAAGGAAAGGAAGAAGTCATTGGACCATATGGATATGGGAAAAAGAACCGAGAAGGAGAGGAACTTGTAAACTTTTGTGAAAGGAATGGACTGATAGTGGGTAATTCATGGTTTCGGAAGAAAAACAGCAGGAAAATTACGAGATATGGGTGGGGTGATAGAAGAACAAAATCAGTAATTGACTACTTCCTGGTGGAAAGGACAAATCGCAGAAAGCTGATGGATGTGACAGCTTTACCAGGAGAAGCATTTGATGGGGACCATAGAGCTGTGGTGGCAAAATTTAGATGGGGAAAATTGGAAAACCTAAAGGAGATCAGAGAAAGTAAAATAAAAGTATGGAAATTGAAAGACAAAGCTGTACAGGAAGATTTTCAGGAGAGATTGAAGCAACAAATCCCAGTTACTGAAGTGGGAAATGTAGAAGAGGAATGGACCCACTTTAAAAAGGCATTTGCTGGTGCAGCAGAGAGTGCTTGTGGTAGGACGTCAACAAGAGTGAAAGAGAAGGAGACACCGTGGTGGAATGAGGAAGTGAAGAAAGCAGTGAAAGAAAAGAAGTCTGCATGGAAAGAATGGAACCGAGATCAAACAGAAGAAAGCAAAAGGAAGTATCACGACAGCAAACGGAGGTGTAAGAAAGTGGTAGGAGAAGAAAAGAAGAAAAGTTGGGAAGAATTTACACGAAGAATGGAAACAGATGTAAGTGGCAGTAAAAGGATGCTGTATGGGCTTCTAAGAAGTAAGAGGAAAGAAAGAGTTACTACAAAGCTGGTGAAAAAGGAAGATGGAGAGTTGTTAACACACCCAGAAGAGATAAAGGGACGATGGAAGGAGTATTTCGATAAGCTATTGAATGTGAGCAATTGTACTGGTGAGATGGAAGTGACACAACCTGACGACTCTATAACAGAAGATGATATAACAATGCTGGAGGTGGAATTAGCAGTACAGAAAATGAAGATGGGAAAAGCAACAGGGGTGGATGAAATTAGTGTAGAAATGATAAAGGCTGCTGGACCTGTTGGTATGCAATGGCTGTATCGACTGCTAAAGTGTGTGTGGAAACAGAAATGTGTACCAGAAGACTGGGAGAAAGGGCTAATAATACCAGTGTATAAGAAAGGGGACAAGAAGGTGTGTGATAACTATAGAGGGATCACCCTCATATCACAGATAGTAAAAATACTGGAAAGGATATTAGAAAGAAGAATGAGAAGAAAGGTGGAAGGAGAGTTGCAAGAGGAACAGTATGGCTTCAGGAGTGGAAGATCCACAGTGGACCCAATCTTTAGCTTGAGGCAAGTGATGGAAAAGAACTGGGAATATGGAGAGGATTTGATCATGACTTTCATAGATCTAGAAAAGGCATATGATAGTGTCCCCAGAGAGAAGGTATGGGAAACCATGGTTAAGAAGAGACTGGGAAGAGAAATGTTGGAAATAGTGCAAGCAATGTACAACAACTGTGTTAGCAGGGTACTGACCCCAGTTGGAAAGACAGATTGGTTTAGGAACAAGACTGGACTAAGACAGGGGAGTGTGCTGTCACCTCTCTTGTTCATAATGGTGATGGATGAAATTGTAAAGGAAACAAAGGAAGCATATGGACATAAAGAAATGAAGTTACTGTTATTTGCAGATGATAATGTGGTCTGGGGAAGGAACACCGAAGAAGTGCAAAAACAACTAGATGCACTGAACGAAAATGTCCAGAAGTACGGCCTGAAAATCAGTATAGAGAAAAGCAAGACCATGGTGATGACAAGAGGGGAAAGACAAGGAAAGGGCACTGTGAAAATTGGAAGTCAGAGTTTGGAAATTGTGGACACGTTCAAATACCTAGGAAGTGAATTGATGCAAACTGGTAGGTTGGACATGGAGATTGGTAGGAGGGTACAGCAGAGCAATGCATTCTATCAAAGTGTAAGAAAACTTGTTTGGGATAAGGAAGTACCAAGGAAAAGCAAGGAGGTAATGTATAAAATGTACTATGTACCCATATTAACTTATGCAGCTGAGACTTGGACCCTGACGAGCAGGCAAGAGAGTAGAATCCAAGCCAGTGAAATGAAATTCCTAAGAAGTATGATAGGTAAGACAAGGAAAGACAGAGTGAGGAATGAAGATGTTAGGAAGGAAGTTGGGATGGGAAAACTAAATGAGAGAATTGAGAAGAATAAACTAAGGTGGTTTGGACATGTAAAGAGGATGGAGGAAAATAGAATACCAAGACAGATGCTGGAGGCCAAGTGCAAGGGTAAGAGAGCAAGGGGAAGACCTAGAACAAGGTGGATCGATTCAGTGAAGAACAGCGTGAGAAAAAGAAGTCTGGACTGGGACAAGATCGTGGAAGAAGAATTGTGGAAGGAAAGAGGAAAGTGGAGAAGTGCCATAAATACCCCGACCCGGCAGGAGCTGGATAAGGGGAAATGATGATGATGACTGTATGGTAGATATACCCATATTTGGATATCTGGGTGATAGGTTGTAGACAATAGAATTGTCTGTCTGCCTTTCTGTGTATCTTTATGTACGCCTATAAATCGTGTTCGGATGCTTGGTGCATCGTAAAATTAGGTATGGTAAACATGAGTCAATACACCAATCATTTATAAAAATCCTCACCGTACTTATCATACAGTAGAAGGGTGGATATAGGGAAAACCTTCTCAAAATACATGCTAAAATAGGCGAAATATAAAAATTATCCTAGAAGGACGATCAAAGCTTCTCATTGTGAGACACAAAATTCGAGAGTCTATAAGGGATCTCCGAAAATCACATTTTAAGGCCCTTAAATTAACAGTGTGTGTGATATTCCCAGAAAACTAACTTCGTTCTGATAAACTTATGAAGGAATGACAAACCGCTAACCATTGCAACAGTAGCTCAATTGATAATGTCTGGTGTTAATATATAACACCGTTCGAAGAACGGGTACTTCTGCTAGTACCATCTATAATTGACCTATTGTTATATTATTACAGCGGTTACGAAAGTAAAGGTCTGTGTTGGCAGCCTTGTCAAAGACATGAAATTGCTTCCAAAGAAAAAATCATTTACTGTTTAGAGGTTCAAGAAAGATGACTCAGACTTGACTTGCGGAATAATAATAGTTAATACCACAATTTATTAAAACTAGCGGACCCGTGCGTGAAATCTCGCATGTTCATAAGTCATACTATCCCCAATAGGTTTATGAGTGACATAAGGATTAAGGTTATGTTTTTATTTCACCCAAATGATTATAGAACACTATTTACATTTCAGTTACAATTCCAAGCTCTACGTTCTCTAACTTAAGAAGGCAATCACTGAAAATTGGATCATCGTAACACTCACCAGTTATTCGATATTTATGAAAGCATCTTGATCAAGATTTCCTGCTTTATCTAGTTGGCTGAGGAGCCTCTTTCTCCCTTATCAGGACAGCCCTCGTTGGAAATCTTCTTCACGCCCCGCTTACAGTGAGGCTTTCTTGTTCCCAAGTTTCAGCGTTAAACTCCTTAGCATACTACCTGCAGGGCAGCTTTCCCGGTTCTGTGTGTAGCGCTCATCGCTAAACTCCTTTGCATGTTACCTACAGAGGTGCTTTCGCTTTCTTGAGTGGAGCGTCAGCATGAGAGCATGGTGTGACAGGTTTCTTTCTTGGATATTTATGAAATTAGAATGCAATTCGTCACTGTTAATGCCATTTGTGTGCTGAGTCCATTGTTGACAGCTTAGCCGTAACACTCACCGGTTATTGGATACATTCTTTCAGTCAGAATTCCAAGTTGTACGTTCCCTAACTTAAGAAGGCAATCACTGAATATTGGATCATTATAACACTCACCGGTTAACATGAAGTGCAATTATGCAATTACTCACCGGTTATTCGATATTTATGAAATTATACGATTTGGGTACCCAATCCATTGATTTACTAATTCTGAAAACCATGGGAAATGATAGAAGATAAACCTGTAAAAGAATTAATGTTTAATAGTTATAAGGTTTTAGACGCCGTAACACTCGTCGGTTGTATGATTTTTAGAGTACTCAATCCATTGATTTACTGTTTCTGAAAACCATGCGAAAGGATCGATATTTATGAAATTGGAATGCAGAAGAAAAACTTGTAAACGTTTAATAGTTTTAAGGGTTTAGACGACAACTCATAATTGCAGCATGTTAGAGCATTAGTATTTGCAAATCACACACTTTTACTAAAAATGATATTTATGAAATTTGGATGCAATAAGATGATGATGATGATGATGATGAAAGTTTTAAGGTTTTAGATGACAACTCATATTGTACCGGTAGCATGATACAGCAACAGTATTTGCAAAAAGCACACTTCTTACAAAAATTAATATTTATGGAATTAGAATACAGAAGAAAAAACTGTACCCAATCCATTGATTTACTGATTCTGAAAACCAGAAGTCGGATGAGCTTAAATCGTGTGTCTGCTGAGTCCATTGATTGAAAGCTTAGCAGTAACACTCGCCGGTTATACGATTTGAGTACCCAATCCTTTGATTTAGCCTACTGATTCTGAAAACCATGGGAAATGATAGAAGAAAGAACTGTAAATGAATTAACGTTTAATAGTTCTAAGGTTTTGACGACGTAGGTAACACTCGCCGGTTATACGAATAGACAATAGAGTACTAAATCCATTGATTTACTGTTTCTGAACACCATGCGAAATGATAGAAGAAAACACGTAAGAGAATTAACGTTCAATAGTTTTAAGGTTTTAGATGACAACTCATAATTGCAGCATGTTAGAGCAACAGTATTTGCAAATAGCATACTTCTTAGAAAAATCGAGATTTATGAAATTAGAATGCAGAAGAAAAACCTGTATCGCGGCATATTAACAAACCTGGAATTTAACACACCTGAAAATTGATCCATTGTTTATACGAATGAGTTTAAATCATGTGTGTGCTGAGTCCATTGACTGAAAGCTTAGCAGTAACACTCGACGGCTATACGATTTGAGTACTCAATCCATTGATTTACTGATTGTGAAAACCATGGGAAATGATAGAAGAAAAACTTGTAAAAGAATTAACTTAATGTTTAATAGTTCTAAGGTTTTAGATGACATAACACTCACCGGTTATACGATTAGAGTATACTACTCAATCCATTGATTTACTGTTTCTGAAAACCATTCGAAATGATCGATATTTATGAAATTAGAATGCAGAAGAAAAACCTGTAAAATAATTAACGTTTAATAGTTTAAGGGTTTAGACGACAACTCATAATTGCAGCATGTTAGAGCATCAGTATTTGCAAATCGGACACTTTATATTTATGAAATTAGAATGCAATTCGTCACTGCTAATTTATGAAATTATACGATTTGAATTCACATTCCTTTGATTTACTGTTTCTGAAATCCATGCAAAATGATAAAGGAAAGTCCTCAGAATGTTAAAATGACATGAAACAGGCGTCACAGCGGCGAAAATGTGAAGTGGACACCAATGGAGCGTATCTTCCTGCAACAAACTGCAAATCGCACACTTCGTACAGTTTTTAAAAGTCATTTTTTAAAGAAATTATTGATATTTATGGAATTAGAGTGCAATTCGTCACTGCTAATGTATATTCTCTTTCATTTGAATGCTCAATTTCACGATCAGTCGCTTGTGAGTGCCGCAGGAGGGATCTATACTGATCACTTTCGTGATACTTTCAATGTTTAGCTTGGCCCATTTGTCGGTCAAATTTTGTTTCTTGTTACCGAGATCCCCGAATGGTAATTATTTCTTTGTAAATGTATTAATTTCTTAAACCAAATGCATAATCTTGTTATCAAGCACCTATTCATAGATATCATAGTTCTCACCTCGAGTGTTCCAGTCGCTCGCTACCTCAAGCTTCCTCACTCCCGGCATACACGGCATCTACTGGCTCATCTGCTGTCCGCTGAGCAGGGTCGACTGACGTCACCCTGACTTTCGTTCGACCAATGGCAGGTCTTTGTCTGGTCGGGCAATCTCCAGCCTTCGAGATTGTTCCATGATCACTATTTAAGAAGCCACCTGCTGGCGTTCTCCATCACTTCTGATCAACCACTTCTGATCACATCGTCATTCAGATCAGCTCATCATTCAGATCAACGCTGCCACACCGCATGGCACTATTGCCAGTCGCTGCTTCACCTCGCTGCTACGTCACGAGGCCTTTACTCTGATACATCGCTCAAGAGGACAGGAATGTTGGCCAGCCGCAGCACACTGCAAGTTTCACCTTAGATGGTGTATCTCACTTTAAACTTCGAGGAAGCAGCAGTCTTCCTGGCCGCACCCAATGTCGACTTATACTCAGTCACCGCCTGGACACTACCAGTGTCAAACCGTCACCAGAAGGGAAAAGAAGAGTTGAATATTCATCTTTTCGGAATATGCAACTTGAGGCCATGAGCGCCTCCCTCCGAAGAAACTGTGGAGGACTTTTAAAACAGTTTTACGCTAACTGGAACTTTTATGGAGCTGGCTCAACAATTTGGAAGATAAGTTCAAACTTGATAAAGAATTGAATTTCTTACACTCATCATACATTTCATCTTTTTTATGGTTCTTTTATTAACATGCATATTATATTTCAATTCCAATTTCTCTCAAATCTAGGCAATCCTTAACATTGGTTTTTTCATCATTAATCAGGGTACTGTCACCATACCCTCTCCATTTGTTAAGATTTAACACTAATTATTCTCTGCATATCCCAGTTGTGTGCATTTATTGTGCATTTTAATGTTATTTAAAGAAAAATTGTTGTCTCAATAAATATTATTTATATCTTGTTAACTAAACTTTTGTTTTCTGGTAATGTACTTTTATGCCCATTGCACCGCACCGCTTCAGTCTTTTCGCTGTTTAACAGTAGCTATTTTGGTTAAGCTTAAACCTACTTCGCGTTCTCCCGTATGGGGAAGTTTTAGGGCAGAACTTTCACCATATTTTTGGTGCCTCACCCTCGGGAAACATATCTGTTGCACCCTGGGAATATTACAAGTTTCATATCTTGAATTTCACATTAACAATTTTTGTTCATTGTGTTTCAACACTAATTCACATTGTAAGTTTCAGCCTGAGGCGCATGTTCAGCAGAGGAGGAGAGAAACGTAAGCTAAGCCGGTTTCTTCCGCATCAGACTAAACCTTACTACCTAGCAAGCTGTCATCCTCTGGCTTCCAGTACTCGAAGTCACAATATTGACGTGAGTAACGAACAACTTTTAACATGCCTAACCTTGATGAAAAACTCAGCAACGCCAGAGCCTCTTGTAAGGGCAAGCTCACACGGTTCCGTACTTTCTTAACGGAGCTTGAACCCCAAGAGCGTAATCTTGACATAATTTCGCAGAGGCTTAAGAATTATGAACAAGCCTTTCAGAAATATGATGAGATACAATGCAGTATAGAAACTCAGCATCCGGACCAGCAAAGTGATAGGTTGGAAGTTGAAAAATTATACTATCAGGGATTTGCTGAAGCTAAACAGCTTATTAGGACTTTAACTTTAAAAGAAAAACAAGAAGATCAAACTTCTGCAGCATCTTCTACATCTTCCTCACGCATTATATTACCCAAATTAGAACTACCCAAATTCACTGGTAAGGACATAGAATGGGAGCCATTTTTTGAATTATTCAATTCTTTAATACATGAGAATACTTCTATACCAGTAATTCAAAAATTTCACTACCTGCGTCTGGCAGTTCAAGGCAACGCACTTAACCTGATTCAAGCACTTTCGTTGACCAGTGATAATTATGAAGTTGCTCTGAATCTTCTTAAGGATAGATATGGGAATATTCGTTTATTTATTCAACGCCATATACAAAGCTTATTCGAGTTACCTAACGTGCAAGCAGATAACAGTTTATCACTTCGTAAGCTGATTGATACTGCAGAGCTACACGTCAGAGCATTGTCCAATTTAAACCAACCTGTAAATCACTGGGATTTATTTCTAGTTCACCTCATTTCTGCAAGATTGGATGCAAATACATTAAAAGCCTGGGAAACAGAACTTTCCCAGAATTTGCAATGCACTTATGAGGCGATTATCAACTTTTTGAAGGCTAGAAGCCAAGTCTTTTCCGCCATAGCTAATCAAAAACTAGTAGTTCAGATTCAAAAGCCTTCTCAAAAGATAAGGTTAGCAGTTCTAATCAAAGAATTTTAAGATCACAGGCTCTTCTTGTTGATGCTCGGTCACCTAACCAAATGCAAACGTGCGGTCTGTGTCAGCAATCGCATAATTTATACAATTGTGATGAATTTAAATCTTTATCAGTAGATGAAAGACGAAAGTTCATTACGAACAAAAAACATTGTTTCAACTGTTTGTCAGGAACGCATATGTTAAACAATTGCCGTTCACAACGTTTATGCTTTCATTGTAAGGCTAGACACCATTCCCTTTTGCACAGACATGAAAGATCACGGTTATCAGGACCAAGCAGTTCCAATACCAAATCTAATTCTGAGACTTCTCAAAATAGTGCGCAGTCGTATGCTCAAAGTTCTACCTCGCTTGGCAAAGTCCAGGTTTTATTATCTACCGTGCAGGTGCTATTGAAAAATTCTCACGGGAAATGGGTATCTGTCAGGGGATTATTAGACAATGCCGCTACCAACAATTTTATTAATGAATCTTTGGTACAAAAGTTAGGCCTCCCAAAACATCCTACCTCAATAGAGGTCACAGGAATATACTGCTCTAAATCGCAATCCTTAAGCTTTGAAGGACTCTAATAATCTTGGTACGCAGTTGCAATTAGATTGTTTGATTATCAAGTCTATAGGCAACAATATTCCTGGCACTTCTTATCCTATTCAAAGTTGGAATATCCCGAATTTTGTCCAGCTAGCTGACCCTCATTTCAACAGAGCTTCACCCGTAGAGCTTCTTTTCAGCTCAAGCGTATTTTGGCAATGTCTTCATTCCAATAAAGTAAAAATTGCTCCTAATGTTTTCTTCCGCGAAACTGATTTTGGTTGGATCGCTACTGGCCAGATATACCGTAATCCTATTCAAACTGTATCGAATTGTTATTTTGTTGGTACCGATTTGAGTCAAGAGCTAACCAAGTTCTGGGATCTTGAGAATGTTCAGGCTACCGCTTCTTCTTCTAACGAAATTTGTGAAAAGTTATACAAGGAAACCACTGTCCGTACTGCTGAAGGCAGATTTATAGTAACTCTTCCACGTATTCCTAATCCTCCCGTCATTACGGGCTCGCATTCCAGAGCACTTAGGGCATTATTTGCTATTGAAAATCGGTTCAAACAAGATGCTTCTGTTAAAACTCAGTATGCTTCCTTTATGGAGGAATACGAATCATCCAATCACATGGAGGTAATTCCTAAATCAGAAGAAATTGACCATCCTTTAAATGAAATAGTTTATCTAAATCATCACCCGGTATGGAAAAATTCCTTAACACAAGACAATATAAGAGTAGTTTTCAATGGCTCGTCACCAGATTCCAATGGAGTCTCTTTAAATGATACCTTGCAATGTGGTCCCGCGATTCAAACAGATCTCACCTCTGTTTTGCTTAATTTTCGACGGTTTCCTATTGCTGTAATCTCAGATATTAAGCAGATGTACCGGCAGATTCTCGTAAATTCCGAGCAGCAAGATCTGCAAAGAATATTGTGGCGCGATGAGAGTTCCAAACCCATAAAGATATTTAGATTGAAGACTGTGACATATGGCCTGAAGCATTCAGCCTTTCTTGCGATTCGGTCTCTCCACATGTTAGCCGAGCAAGATGGTCATCTGTATCATCCTTTGGCCTCTGAGTCATTAAAAACGGCATTTTATGTTGACGATTTCTTGTGCTCTTTCCCTAATATTTCTGAAGCACTCCTTGTGTGCGAAGATTTGAAATCCCTGCTCCTAGGTGGTGGTTTTCCGCTCCATAAATGGACTTCAAATTCTACTGAATTTATATCAAAATTTTCATCAGAGGTCCCAGTTGATGAATTTGTTGCTATTCCTACTGATGAAGCAGCCGCGAAAGCATTGGGTGTTTTTTGGTGTCCTTCTTCTGATACCCTTTCTTATCAGGTACATTTGTCAGAATCTCCCCCTGTAACTAAGAGACAAGTTCTGTCAGAAATCGCAAAGATCTTTGATCCTTTGCAATTTATTGCTCCTATAGTTATTGTTGCAAAAATGTTCTTGCAAAAGCTTTGGTCATTAAAATCAGACTGGGATGAAAATCTCCCCCTTCCTCTTGTAGAAGAATGGTTAGAGTATCGCAGCAGTTTGCTGGATCTCTCCAAGGTTTCTATACCCCGCCTTTTAATTTCTAATCCCTTATACCAGCAGTATGACCTGCATGTATTTTCTGATAGTTCAGAACGGGCTTATGGCTGTTGTGCATACATAGTAGGACGTTCCTCAGCCACTTTCCCTGGATTTTCTAATTTAGTGTGCGCTAAATCAAAAGTTGCTCCACTTAAAACGGTATCATTGCCGAGATTAGAATTATGCTCTGCTTTAATGGCAACAGAATTAGCTACTAAACTAAATGTCAGTTTAAAGTTAAAATTTTCCCGCACATTTTTTTGGAGCGATTCTTCTATTGTATTGGCTTGGATTTCCAAGCCTTCTTCTCATTGGAATACCTTTGTGGCAAATCGCGTTTCTAAGATTCATGAAGTCTCTCACTCTGAACAATGGAGACATGTTCCTAGCCGTGAAAACCCCGCGGATATAATATCACGTGGTTGCACGCCTAAAAAATTGATTTCCTCAGACCTGTACTGGAATGGTCCTCCTTGGCTAAGTCAGGAATCATCTTGCTGGCCTCGCTTAGCTAATCAATTTGCAGAAGAAATACCCGATGCCCGTAATGATCCTGTCACGTCGCATCTTACTTCTACTTCTACTAGTCTTTTTCATAGATACTCTTCATTTGATAAATTGATTCGTGTAGTGTCTTATATCTTCCGATGGAGATATTTAGTAATTGATCAACCGTTGAAGCCTCAACCCTTTCTCACCAGAGTAGAGTTAGAATTCGCTACTTGCAAGATTTTGTTACTTGTTCAGCAGGAAGTATTTGCTCCTGAAAGGCAAGCTCTTATAAGTGGTAAAGATTTGCCCAAGTCTAGCAGGCTTTTACCACTTTCTCCTTTTCTTGACCAGGACGGCATAATACGTGTGGGTGGAAGATTAGCTATGTCTAGTTGTGAGGATGGGAAAAAGCATCCCATCATCCTTCCTTCAAAGCATCCTATCACCATCCTTATAATAAAAAAGTTTCATTATAAACACCTTCATGCTGGCACTCGCACCTTGCTCTGTCTAATTCGTGAACTCTACTGGATAATCAATGGCGTTCATGAGGTTTCTTCTGTTGTCAAAAAGTGTATACCTTGCTTTAAGGTTAAACCACAGCCCGCCACGCAGATTATGGGCAATTTACCTCCATTTCGTTCAGAACCTAGTAAGCCCTTCGCTCTTACTGGGATCGATTACGCTGGTCCTTACGTATATCAGACCAATCCCTCTTCATCTAAGCGCAAAATTTTAGGTAAACTTTACATCTCGTTATTTGTATGTATGGTAACGGGAGCTATCCACCTTGAGTTGGTTACGAACGCTTCGGTATCCTACTTTTTGGCCGCCTTTTCTAGATTTGTTGCTAGAAGGGGTGTCCCATCTGAAGTCTTTTCAGATAATGCAAAAATTTTTGTAAGCGCTTCCGATCTCTGGAAAAAAGTGTTAAGTTCCCCTTCTGCTAAAGAAAAAATTTCCAACTTTTCCTATTCTAAAGGTTTCAAATGGCATTTCACCCCGCCTTATGCTCCCCATCATGGGGGCCGATGGGAGTCCTGCATCAAACTTACTAAAAGACAGCTTAAGAAAACTCTTGGTCCTACCATACTTTCTTATGAGGAATTCAACTCTTTAATTATTCAAGTTGAAGGTATTGTAAATTCCAGACCTCTGACTCCTCTTTCAAACGATCCTAAGGATCTTTTACCTTTAACACCCAGTCACTTCCTGATTGGCTGTTCGCTTGCTGCTACTCCGCCTTTGCTGGTTCGACGCTGTGATCCTAACCTACCTATCTTTTGGAGAAAAGTAGAATCTTTGCGCTGTTCTTTTTGGCGCCGATGGAAGTTAGAATATCTCAGCTTGCTAAATAGGCGTGAGAAATGGCGGCTTCCTCAACCAGATGTACGAGTGGGAGACATGGTTCTTCTTCGAGACCCATCTCCGCCTCTCGTATGGAACCTAGGCAGAGTTATTCACTGCCACTTTGGCCGTGATAAACGCGTCAGAGTTGTTGATGTTTTAACTGGTAAAGGTCTTTATACTAGACCCATCTCTGCTATCTCTGTTTTGCCTTTCGAGTCTTAGTTTCTCCTCGTCTGTTATCCATGTTTTGCTTTGACTGATTCTTTTGTTTGTTTTCATTCGGAGTTCTCGGAGCATGATCACTTTCGTGATACTTTCAATGTTTAGCTTGGCCCATTTGTCGGTCAAATTTTGTTTCTTGTTACCGAGATCCCCGAATGGTAATTATTTCTTTGTAAATGTATTAATTTCTTAAACCAAATGCATAATCTTGTTATCAAGCACCTATTCATAGATATCATAGTTCTCACCTCGAGTGTTCCAGTCGCTCGCTACCTCAAGCTTCCTCACTCCCGGCATACACGGCATCTACTGGCTCATCTGCTGTCCGCTGAGCAGGGTCGACTGACGTCACCCTGACTTTCGTTCGACCAATGGCAGGTCTTTGTCTGGTCGGGCAATCTCCAGCCTTCGAGATTGTTCCATGATCACTATTTAAGACGCCACCTGCTGGCGTTCTCCATCACTTCTGATCACATCGTCATTCAGATCAGCTCATCATTCAGATCAACGCTGCCACACCGCATGGCACTATTGCCAGTCGCTGCTTCACCTCGCTGCTACGTCACGAGGCCTTTACTCTGATACATCGCTCAAGAGGACAGGAATGTTTGCCAGCCGCAGCACACTGCAAGTTTCACCTTAGATGGTGTATCTCACTTTAAACTTCGAGGAAGCAGCAGTCTTCCTGGCCGCACCCAATGTCGACTTATACTCAGTCACCGCCTGGACACTACCAGTGTCAAACCGTCACCAGAAGGGAAAAGAAGAGTTGAATATTCATCTTTTCGGAATATGCATCTTGAGGCCATGAGCGCCTCCCTCCGAACAAACCGTGGAGGACTTTTAAAACAGTTTTAGGCTAACTGGAACTTTTATGGAGCTGGCTCAACAATTTGGAAGATAAGTTCAAACTTGACAAAGAATTGAATTTCTTACTCTCATCATACATTTCATCTTTTTTTATGGTTCTTTTATTAACATGCATATTATATTTCAATTCCAATTTCTCTCAAATCTAGGCAATCCTTAACATTGGTTTTTTCATCATTAATCAGGGTACTGTCACCAGACCCTCTCCATTTGTTAAGATTTAACACTAATTATTCTCTGCATATCCCAGTTGTGTGCATTTATTGTGCATTTTAATGTTATTTAAAGAAAAATTGTTGTCTCAATAAATATTATTTATATCTTGTTAACTAAACTTTTGTTTTCTGGTAATGTACTTTTATGCCCATTGCACCGCACCGCTTCAGTCTTTTCGCTGTTTAACAGTAGCTATTTTGGTTAAGCTTAAACCTACTTCGCGTTCTCCCGTATGGGGAAGTTTTAGGGCAGAACTTTCACCATATACTACTGAAATAATATATATGATGATGATGGCATTGACAGTCAGTCTGTCTGTGTAAATTACTTTACAAAATTAAATACGTTAGTTACTTGCCAAAAATATTAATGAAGTTACCATTAGGCCTAGTTGCTTGTCAAAAATAGTAACATTTCAGTTAGGTTGGTAGAAGTAACAAATCATCATGGAGGTAAGAACGGCAGGAGATGCCTTCGCTACGCCGCTCAAGCCGAACGGCACGCCCATTTTGGGGAGCAAGAAAATGGCAGTTTCTATGCTTAAAGCCGTAAACCACCCCAACTAGTCTTGGATTTCAGTGACATAAAACTGCAATGACAAGACAAGATTTTTTCTTGGATAGGCAGAATACACTCTGTACATCACGGTACTTGGCACAAATAAGCTGCGTTATCGTTTTAAAAGCCAATTTAATTATAAATATGAGAGCACCTTTGCAAGGCTAGTTTTGTAAAACGTAATAATACACTGAAACACTAATTAAATTGAATACAGGTGTCTGAAGGTGCGAGTTATACCAAAGAAGGAACTATTGATCCCGAACTAATTACGGTTGGCCTATTTACACCAAATTGATTTTTACGTTCTTATTGGTGTTGAGGCATTCATCAGTTTTTAGGCCTAATTTCGAGCACAGCCACTTTCACTCATTGTTCGTACACATTTTGATATTCAAAAATACGAACCTTAAAATTAATAAACAGAACACTTAAAAAGGGACTAATACTTGCACAAAGATACGGTATAGCCTATACTTTTTGGTAACATACCGTATTTTATTTGTGGGGGTAGAAACTTGGCGATTAGCCTCGAATTGATTCATTACATAGGCCTACCGTAATTATTGACCGACAGCTGTTTCATAATTTGGGATTTGCAGAGAAATGGCTTTTTTTTGGTATGTAGGGTAAACATGCTGAGATTAGAATTGAAGAGTTTTATATTTTTATATATATATAACTTATCACTACTGCTCCAGCATGAGTTAAGGTGAGAAAAGGCTGGAAAGATATCCTGCAGGGAAAACTCAGAAAACACCATGCACAATGCCTTATGCAAGTCACGGAACACCGAATACAGGATAAGGTTATGCCCACTTTGGGTGCAGCGCTTGGCTTCACTCAAACGAGCTCAGGGCATCTCCTCTTGTTCTTTCCTCCATGCAAATCATTACTTCTGTATAAAAAATACAACTGCTCAAGAACTTCTCATTTTTCCCACCACTATAATTTACCTGGTTTGGATGGAATAGTGGATTCCAATACCTAAGAAAAACAAAACTATCACTATAGGCCAATCCTACAACAACCTGGCACTTGTCGTGTCGTAGCACAAATTATGCCATAAAAACATTTCATGGGAAGTGAATAGTATAGGCCTACAGTTATTAAACTGTAAAATATTTTGTAACAATATTATTATTAATAAAAATAATAATACTAAACATGGTACAGTACTGTACCAGTAGGCTACATTTTTTTTTTTTTTTTTAACGAGCACACATTTTTATTCACTGACAGAAAAACATGTACATATACAGATGTATCAAAATACAGGGTGAATCCCACGTAAGATAAACTTGTGCATGGGCTTCATGACACAATTTCTTAATTTATTTGCAACATGGTATTTGACTGACAATAGTAAGAAAAGTTTATACCAGTAGTAAAAACATTAATTATAAGGAAACTAAATACAAAAGAAGATGATACATTACTTATTTGTGACTGAGTTGGTTTAAATATGATGGTGAAAGTTCATTTACTTTATCCAAGTTATTAAGGAGCCATGTAAAAAGCCTTTTCTTCGGTATATTCAGGGTGTTATTTGTCACATTTACTGGCAATATATTGTATATATTGTGCTAAGACAACTTAAATTCCTTTGGCCAAGTAGTGTGTTTCAACGAGGGATATTTATTCCAGTTCTGTCTTGAAGTCTAGTGCACATTTAAAGTTTTTGTCCATTAGAGAAGAGCTTCATATTTTTATGTACGGGATAAATATGATTGATGACTGAACAAATAACTGTCGTATATTAAGCACCATGCTTTGTTGATACAGTTCACATGTTGGAAAAGTTGGTGGCTTTTTGTACATAACTTTTAGAATGAAATTCTGGCAGGTGCCAGAACCAAATGTGAATCAAGTATTCCACCCCAACCATTTATTCCAGATTGTAGTTGTGACTGGACTAAGGCAAAATATACAGTTCTCAAGACTTTTGCTGACAAGATATTTCTGATTCTGTAAAATATATAAATTAACTTTTGGAGTTTATTGGCAAATTTTGATGCATGCATATTCCATTTTAAATGACTATCTATAATAATCCCTAAATACACACATCAAAAAAAGTTTTGCATCACCTCGGTTCCCAGATCTCCGGCATATAGACGTTGACTGTGTATATTGTATCCAAGATACAGTCCCTTTGACTGTTCATAGATGTCACTAAAACTGCTCAAAGATGTAAACAACCATGCATGAGCAGGGCCTATTAGACGGAGGGGGTACGACAGCCGATCAGTTCCAGTCATTCCACCAGGACGAAGGTACGCTGCTCATGTTGTCTGTAGTTCTACCATGCCTAGAAGGTCAATACCGCAGTTCGATCGCGTCCGCATTGTTACTTTGTGTCAAGAAGGGCTCTCAACAAGGGAAGTTTCCAGGCGTCTCAGAGTGAACCAAAGCGATGTTGTTCGGACATGGAGGAGGTACAGAGATACAGGAACTGTCGATGACAGGCCTCGCTCAGGCCGCCCAAGGGCTACTACTGTAGTGGATGACCGCTACTTACGGATTGCCGCTCGGAGGAACCCTGACAGCAATGCCACCATGTTGAATAATGCGTTTCGTTCAGCCACAGGACGTCGTGTTTCAACTCAAACTGTGCGCAATAGGCTGCATGATGCGCAACTTCACTCCCGACGTCCATGGCGAGGTCCAGCTTTGCAACCCCGACACCATGCAGCGCGGTACAGATGGGCCCAACAACATGCTGAATGGACCCCACGGAATTGGCATCACGTTCTCTTCACCGATGAGTGTCGCATATGCCTTCAACCAGACAATCGTCGGAGACGTGTTTGGAGGCACCCTGGTCAGGCTGAACGTCTTAGACACACTGTCCAGCGAGTGCAGCAAGGTGGTGGTTCCCTGATGTTTTGGGGTGGCATTATGTGGGGCCGACGTACGCCACTGGTGGTCATGGAAGGCTCCGAAACGGCTTTACGATACCTGAATGACATCCTCCGACCCATAGTGCAACCATATCGGCAGAATATTGGAGAGGCATTTGTCTTCATGGACGACAATTCTCGACCTCATCGTGCACATCTTGTGAATGCGTTCCTTCAAGATAACGACATCGCTCGACTACAGTGGCCAGCATGTTCGCCAGACATGAACCCTATCGAACATGCCTGGGATATGTTGAAAAGGGCTGTTTATGGACGTCTTGACCCACCAACCACTCTGAGAGATTTACGCCGAATTGTCGTTGAGGAGTGGGACAATTTGGACCAACAGTGTCTTGATGAACTTGTGGATAGTATGCCACGGCGAATACAGGCATGCATCAATGCAAGAGGACGTGCTACTGGGTATTAGAGGTAGTGGTGTGTACTGCAATCTGGACCACAAATGCTGAAAGTCTAGCTGTATGATGGTACAACATGCAATGTGTGGGTCTCATGAGCAATAAAACGAGCTGAAATGTTGTTTGTGTTGATCTCTATTCCCTTTGTATTTAACGGTTCCGGAACTCTTGGAACCGAGGTGATGCAAAACTTTTTTTGATGTGTGTATGTAGCATTCATTGACTTCTGTAGGGTATAGCAGTTGCATCTTTTGCCATTGTTACAAATTGGTATGTGGATCTTTAGTGTTAAATTGTCTGTGGGTTGCAATGTTTTGTTGTGTGAGAAGCAAAGGTATTGTGTTTTGGTTTCATTTAAGGTAAGGAGGTGGTCTCTTAGCCAATTTTGGACTGTAGGAAGGGTTTCTTGAGTTCTATTAAAAATGTCCTCCCAAGTTGTGACTGTGACAACATTGTCATCAGCATATGAGGTAATCATCGCATTACAGTTCAGCTCACACAAATCGTTAATATATAACAGAAAAAGAATAGGACCTAAAACTGTTCCTTGGGGAATTCCAATTTTTACTTCAGCACTTCTACTTCGAGTATCTTTGATTCGTACCTTTTGTATTCTGTTCAAAAGAAAGCTTTTTATTAGTCTTGAGGAGTACCATGAATAACTTCCTTTTCAAGTTTTCTAATGAGTATATTGTGGTCTACGGTGTCAAAAGCCTTTCTTAAATCCAGGAACACAGAAATTGTTGTTTTAGAACTATCGATGGCTTTATACAAATAATCAGTAAGGGAGAATATTGCATCTTGAATACTAGTGTTTGGTCTAAAACCAAACTGATTTGGTGACAATATGTTGAACTTATTCAGACAGTTAAGTAATCTGGTTTTGATGCATTTCTCTAGAGCTTAGGGAGGTGGGTTGTGAGGGAAATTGGTCTATAGTTATTTAACTCTCTTTTATCACCTGATTTATGGACTGGGATTATGATGGCAATTTTGAATGAGTCTGGAAATTGTCCTTTCGTTAGTGATAAATTTAAAATATGGTGCCGTGGTTGTAGAATTTCTGAACTAATTATCTTTATTGTTTTACTAGAGATATTATCATAGCTATTTGCTGAGTTACGGTATCTTCTAGAGCAGCTATGTGGTTTGTTATTTCTGATTTTGTTATGGGTATAAAAAAGATAGACTGAGGTTGAGATTTTGCAGTGCTATCACGTGCATTTGTGTTGTCAGGTTCCTTTCTTGTATTACTTATTTTTTCAGAAAGTCTACAAATTTGTTTGCAATGGCAGCTGGTTGGGATGTTTCTTGTGAGTCTCTGATAAATGTGCTGTCAACAGCTGAAGATTTATTTCCCTTCCTACATGTTATATCATTAATATTTTTCCAAAGGACTTTAGAATTATTGGAGTTTGACATAATTTGTTTGGAATAGTACCTTTCTTTTGCTATTTTAACAAGCCTGTTTATCCAGTTTCTGTACAATTTATGTTTATTAACAGTTTCTGGGACCTCATCACTGTTTGAAGACCTCTCCCTTTGTTTAACAATTTCTGATGAAATTTATCTCTTATTCTAAGAGAAGTTAAAATTCCAGTTGTGATCCATGCAGTAATTTTTTTAAATTTTGTTCTTACGTTATTTATGGTAGTAGTGTGTTCAGAGATGTATTGAGTCAGTAATTTAATGAAACTATCAGCTGCTTTGTTAGCATCATGTTCAGTTATGATAGATTCCCAAGTTTCCTTAAGGATTTTTTTTAGAGTTTCATCATTTATTCTAACATTGTTCAAAGTATTTTCTCCTGTTTGTGGAGTGTATTTTTGAGATTTATTTTGTATGAGAAATGTAGGACTGTGATCTGTGATACTGGTATGCAGAACAAAAGGGTCAAAGTTGCTGTTTCTGTGGGACTTAACGTGTATGTGATCGATACATGTTCTGGATTTTGGGGTTATTCTAGTTGGCGAGTTTATGTACGAAATGAAACCATTTGCATGTAATACATTTAAATACTCATTTTTAATATGTTGGGCATATGACCTTGTAGGATTTAAAATATCGATATTTATATCTCCTAGAGGAGTGCGTCAGGCCTCGGCAGCCGGCACAGTTCATATCTTCGCCGCTAGATGGGGGCTTCATTCATTCCATTCCTGACCCGGTCGGAGACTGGAAGCAGGTTGTGGATTTTCATTAATATACTGTGTTTACCTGTGGGCAAGTGCTGGAGAGTATTTCCTAGTTCTTCAATGAATTTCTTTGGGCTTGTGGAGGGTGATTTGTTTAGAGCAAGTATCAAGTAACTTTCTTTATTACGGTATATCTGAAGGTGAGTAGGCTAGCATTTGCCGCTTTCAGTGTTTTTACAGTAGATATTGTAATATTTTGTATGAGGTTTTCTTTATGCTGTCATGGGTAGAATTTTGAGGTAGTATGAAGTACTCATTATATCCTAAAATAGCAAATGGAATATCCTCAATGAGCTGAGTTTCAGGCAGAATAAAGACATCTGGTTTATGATCAAGTTGATCGAGCGTAACTAGCATACTTACAAAATTTGTTATCATGCCACATATATTTAGGTGCATGATTTTAATTCCTGCAGTAAAGCTAATTAATTTGTTCAAGTCTTGAGTACTGTTTACAAGGTTTGAAGTAATATCTTGAAAATTAAGGTCTACTTCATTATCTGATTTCGTACTGTAGTTGTTTTATTTCAGGGTACTTCCATAATTACTTAACACTCACTTAGTGGCTCAGGCAAACATACCTTCAGTTTCCTTGATTCTCATGGACTGTTGGTAGGTCAGCTGCAGTCTTGATTTGTAGAATCGGGCTGTTTTCATTTTTCCTCATGAAGATCTTCCCGTTCCTGGTCCATGCGAATTTATAATTCATTGTCCGTTTGGTATTCCTGGCAAGCCAATATAAGTTTTGGTTGTCTTTGGTTAAATGTTCATTTATATACACTGGCGAGTCTCTGTTGATCTTGACATCTGTGCAAAGAAGTTTCCCATGTTTTCGTTTTTTGCTCATTATCATGTCTTTTGTTTGACGGGAATACAATTTTGCTACTATGAGGGGCGTTTTCTTCTTGCCATCCTTATCTGTAAAGGCTGGAAGTCGGTGGCAATATTCTATGTCCCGATCAGTTTCAATTTCAACACCAACTGCACCTGCCACTCGAGCCACAATATTATACACATTCTCGTGTTCGGAGACTGGTATCCTGGCGATTTCAAGGTTGTAATTCTTGGAGTATTGCTCCATGTCATTAACTTGCCTTTTAAGATGCCCATTTTGTTCTTTAAGCAAGCCATTCTCAACTTAAGTGTTGTTTACCTCTTAGGTGAGTTGGTCAATGCAAGATTTTAGTGTGATATTTTGCTCTAAGAGTTCAACACATTTTTTTGATTGATACTCCAGAGAGCTACAAACATCTTTTAGCACTTCTTGCAGTGTCCGGTTTGACCTTATTTGTCTGAAAACTATATGTAGCTGTCTTGGTTGAATTTGGGTTACGTTTGCATTGTTTACAATGCCACAGAATTTCGCCCGGATTTGCTAGCAATGCTTTAAAAACGGCGTTCGTCACACGAGCACAATTTAGATGAAACATTTCAGCACACTTTCCGTCACATTGTACGAAATTTTCATTCTCCTTCAGCGAAACTTTACAGGAGGTACATATAACATTCCTATTCTTGGGCGCCATGTTGCAACATACATACATACATACATACATATCCTATGTCGTTCCATCTATTAGATGGGTCGGCGAATGAGGCCCCTCCACCAATTTCTGTCTCTGTACTTCTCCTCTTCTTCTCCTTCAATGCTGTCCTAGTTTTAACCCAATTGTTGGATGTCATTTCTCACCATGCATATCTCATTCTTGGCCGTCCTCTTGGTCTTCGGTCATGAAGCTGCAGTTCATACATTTGTCTTGGAATTCTGTTACCATCCATCCTTCGCATATGGCCAAACCACATGAGCCTTTTCAAGGTTATATTATCCTGCAGTTTGTCGACCAGAACCAATTTTCTGATATGCTCATTATGAATCTGTCTTTTCTTGTCTTACCAACCATGGCTCTGGCAAATTTCATCTCCACTGCCTGAATCCTTCTCTCATCTTTCTTCCTCATGGTCAAAGTTTCACAGCTATAGGTCAATATTGGCACATAATAAGTGTGATGAATTGCTCGTTTACATTGCAGAGGCACTTTCAGGTTCCATATGTCGTCTTGAATAGCTCTATAAAATGTACCTACAGCAGAAATCCTGTAGGTGATTTTCTCATCAATGGCACCTGTTGCTGATATCACAGTTCCCAGATATTTACATTTTTGAGAAAACCTAAGCTGTCTGCCAACAATTTCAATGGAACCTTCCGGTTGGCCGTTTCTCTGCATAACTAGCACCTCACTTTTTTCTACACTAAACATAAGACCATATTCCTTTGCTTTTTCTGTCCATGGTTTGATCTGTTCTTGCAATTCTCCTTTGGAATCACCCCACACACATGTCATCCGCAAAGAGCATAACTTTCATTTTTCCATCGCTGATGGTTTGACGTACATTTTGTTGGATGTAATTAATTACAGCAATGAAGAGAAGTGGAGACAGAACTCCCCCTTGTCTTAGACCTGTAGTTATTCTAAAGGGTTCTGTCAGTCCTGATGGTGTTTTAACACTATTGATTCCATCGTAAATGTTCTCAATTCTCTTGACTATATCATTACTCAAACCAATCTTCGTCAACAATGTCCAGACTTTATCCCTGTTCACAGCATCGAATGCCTTTTTGATATCCAAGAAGGCTACCCAGAGATCTTTATTGGGTTCATAATATTTCTCCATCCTCTGACGGAGCCCAAATATAAGATCAACTGTTGATCTGCCTTTCCTGAATCCATATTGTTCCTCTGATAACCTTGGTTCTATCAGTGGTCTAATCTTTTCTTCTAGAATCCTTTCGTACAACTTTCCTATTTGAGATGTTAATGTAATGCCCCTGTATTTAAAACATCTCTTCTTGTCACCCTTCTTAAACAATGGAACGATAATGCCCTTCTTCCAGTCAGCTGGAATCTGTCCTTCTTACTGTACCAGTAATAATAATAATAATAATAATACTTTGTCTACCCCTTATTAAGACCCGTTCAGCCCTTCCTGACGCCAACCTCACGAAAGAAGTTAATGAGATATGAAATGAATGAAAGTTCAATTTCAAGTAGTTCCAACTTTGGCTACCAGATACCACTAATAATAATAATATCGTATGGCCTCGGGTGCCTGGTGCAAGCTTTGTAATTTGACACCCAGAGGGTAGCTTGCATGTCGAATTTCGTTGTTCATTGAATCACTATGAAAGTCAAGGAGGTTAGATAATAGATATCTAAGCTCCTTGAACATTATAGTGCTTTCTAGTAGAGAAATGAGGAACTTTGTGTTGGCGGAAACTCCCGAGATTAATTTTGCCATTATGAACTCGGCCTACTGAATTCAAATGGGTTCTTTGACATGCCAACATCGTATGACATGCATATCGTATTTTTGCCGCCTTTCAAAAATCACTTACCATGGCCAGGGGCGAACCTGCAATCTTGGAGTTAGTAGACCGACACGCTATCCACTCACCCACCGTGGCAAGCTACCAGATACCACTGTCAGACACTGACACCCATCAGCAAACGTTAGAACTTGATAGAGCGTTTCTCACCAAATAACCTACAAATTTAGCTACACGCTATCTATTGTAATGGTAACTTATTTTTCATGTCATAAATCTATGACGTGGGCCTGTCGACTTTACTTCCCCTCCGAAGGAAGGCATACAGAAGGATTTTAACGCTCTTAAAAATCCGACAACTTCGGCCGGGTGTGAACCCGCGATCTTGGGCATAGTAGTTCAGCATGCTCCCGATTACGCCACCGAAGCCGCTACCTTAATAATACTATTAGCTATCAAATTACTGATGTTTTACCTGCCATGTTTCTTTTAGTCCACTGCAGAACTGTGATGGCTCTGCATTTTTTCCACCTGGGCATACTTGACATTTAAAGGTGTTATTCTTCCAATCCGATTTGAAGAAATTAAATATACCAGCGTATGATGGCTTCTTTGTGTTCCATAACATTGGCACAACTCTAGACACACACAAATTTTAACTTCAATCTCACCAGAGAAGTAATACCCCACAGATGATTTTAACAAGACATTTGGCATACATCGTAAAAGATTACAGAGGTTCAGTTCCAATTCGCCCCCCTTGCCAAACTTTTTAAACAGTCGAAGTAATATAATGTTGATTTGTATTCTCAGGCTCTGTAGTGTATCTTAGAATTGAATGTAGTAATGTGTCCGAAATATGGCTACTATTTGGCACGTTTTGTGATATTCGAGAATGGTTCATAAACCCCGATTGAGTGTCGGCCTAAACTCTTACAGACCTTTTACATAGGCCAGATATATTTCACAGAAGATTGTGGGGAGTTTTCTATTCCAAGGCCACTAACTAAATGGTCTACTCGAAGACATGTCAGAATTATTGCGGCCCAAAGAGTATTTGAAATGTTTATGGCACCAGTGCGGGCGTATGCAAAGGAAACGGATAGGTGCAAGTACTCAAACCTTTCAAATCCATCATAAATGCATGGTTCATTTATGTTTATTGTTTGTGTTGAATATAGAGATGGGCTGGTTGATAGTGGAAAGTTGTCGGTTCCATCCCAACATACTATTGACAATTGATGGCTCCATCTTGAAAAAATAACAAGCAGTTTTGTTACTCTTAAAAGTAACGACATTATATTTATAATTACTCATCTTTAAATGTTGTTAACCTTTCATTACTGTAAAGAGTAACAGTTACTTGTAACTGCACATATGAAGAACATCTTTGAAACACTTAACATCACCAAGTGAGGCAAATGATAGCTGATACTTTGAGAAGAGATACACAAAATATTTAAGGAATCAACATGATTGCCATTGATCTGATTACCTCTCCTGGGATCAATTTTTGCCTAACAATTTGTACAATTAGCACATACAGAGGAAATTGCTATCAATGAACCAACCAAACCATTATTATAAGGGAAAATACAATTACAAGCATGAAGATTTGTTCATTTATTTCATTTAAACTTTCACAGGGTGTATTAGAATGCACAACTTTGTATGTACAGTACATAGCACTACACCAGTCAATTTTCCATCCTTCACCATTACTTTTATTTAGAATATGTTAAGTATTCTTTGTTGCTTGATGATCCCTGTTGTATTTTATGTATTAATAGAAATACATTCATAATTCTCAGAGTCTCTCAAACTTCTGATTATGGAGGGAAAAGACTATGCTTTCCATAACCATCACAGTTTCATTTCGAGACAATACAAAACTACACAGATATTATTTCACAAGCTAAAAAAAATTACAAAATTCATAAATGCAACAATCGACAGTAACTTAAATCTAACAACTGTTCATCACGGCTTACTTAAAAAATCTTTTTTCTGTAATTAAGTATCACTTCAACCGACTAATAATATATACTTCTGGTTTTATGGAATGGTATAACTTCCAATTCATCAGCATGTTTGCGTCGGTAATCCCAAAGAAAATGATCAATAAGAATAGAGTTAACTTTCACATTTGCAACATTGTCTTTGTTGAGGATTGTTTGGGCAACATCTCTTACTTGCTCCACAGCTTCAATGGAACAGCCTCTAATTTCAACTTCTTCATTACTTCCAAAATCAAGTAGGACATCTGTTGAAGAAATAAAAGAATGAAATCAATACCTTCATAGATAAATTTGATAACAATAATGAATTTTAACGAAAGGAAGGAATGACTTCTGGTAGTGATCTTCCCTTCCCAATGTGGAGGACACTCAACTGGATGAGAAAGATAAATGAAAGATGGGAATACCAAAGATATACATGTAATTTATGTGAGCGCATGTTTTATGCCAGGATTGGTCTGTTTAGTCATTGGAATCACGTCCATAAGTTGGTTTGAAAAGCTTTATGCAGGAAGAAGTATGTGTACTCGGAATCGAGTTACAGCCGACATCATCATCATCATCAGTTTATGTGCCTGATAGCAGGATTCCTCATGGTCGGTCTCTCCACCTTATCCGATCTTCAGCAGCACGTTTCATCAGCTCATAAGATTTATCAATCTTGATGGAATCCAGCATCTGAAACCTCCTTCTTCCTCTTCGGATTTTCCCTTGGACTGTCCCTTCTAATGCACTTTTCACCAAACTATATCCCCTCATGCAGTGTCCAATCCAATTCATTTTTCTTTTCCTTATCTTCTTTAGCATCATTCTTTCTTCTCCTACTTTCTTTAATACTTCCTCATTTCTCACTTTGTCCTTCCAACTTAATTCCCTCCATTCTCCTCCATGGCCGACAACAAGCCATCAAAAGCGAGACGCAAGAAAATGCAAAAAAACAGCTTGACAACTTGAGCAAGGTAGCCTGCAGAGTAGGGCTAAGGATAAAGGAGAGGGTGAAAAGGATGAGAATATCCTACATGGCGACCAGAGACGTGTACAATAAAATAAATATATATACGGAAGCAAAAATCTGACACTACAAAGCAACAGTAAGGAATGCTGTCTTGTACCCTGCAGAGACTATGACACTAGGCAGGTAAGGAGCCGAACAACTGGAAAAGGAAGAGAGAAAAATACTGAGGAAAATACTGGGGCCGAAAAGGGACGGGGGGGGGGGGTGAAAGATGGGTACGAAGATCAAGAAATTAACTATACAAAAATATGAGGACTATCTCAGAAGAAATAAGACTGAAAAGAGAATGATTTGCTGGACATGTGAATTGGATGGATATGGGGAGATTGTTGACTAGAAGGATATGGGAGACAACAGGGAGGATAAGAGGTAAAACAGGAACCAAATGGGTGGATGAACTTTGGAAGGACTGGACTGAGATGGGGATCAAGGTGGAAGGGACAGAGAACTTGAGAAATAAATATGCACTAACCGACATACCAGAACTGACTGACAGAGAAGGATACCATAATAGGATTGAGAATCATCAATGGGGAAAACAAGAAAAGGACACTAAGGATTTCTGAGGAAGAATGGGAGAGAAGAAGACTGGATGAAGAGGTTCTGGAAGGAGAAAAGATCCAAACCATAGAAGAGCTGCCCGTGGTCCCATAGAGGCCATCACGAAAGAAGAAAAAGAAGGGTGGGAGTACCAAGGTGCATGACCAACCTACAAAAATGGGGCTGTCCTCCAATCTGCGCGAGTGCAGCACTGCTCAGGAACCGAGCCACCTCCTTATCTTCCCCAAACTAGAATATCTCTCCTTCTAGTTATCAGCTGTGTGGCTGGTTGTCAGCTGCTCTCCATTCTTCTCGGTTCTCTGCTTTCCTTTTCAGATTGTAGTAGGAATCACATCTCGTGTCTTCTAATATTTGCGTCATATACTTATGTCTTGGTCGTCTGCTATAATTTTTGCCCTCTATGGAAAGGAAAAAAAAAAAGGAAGATTGTAGTTTTACGTGACCGTGAATCTAGTGATTATGAGCCACGGGACCTCCTTTTAACGTGGAATCCGAACCACAGGACATGGCATTTCACTTCGAAAATCTCACATGCATTGCCCTCTATGGAACCCTCAATTATATTCCACAACAATCCAACATGTCTAAGTATATGTCCTATTAGATGATTCCAGAGTTTTTTATTTGTGTCATAAAACATTTCCTGCACTTCTTAATACCTCTTCATTCGTGACCATTTCTCACCAATCTCCTATAGCACCAAGCTTCAAATACAAGGAGTTTCTTTCCTCCCCTTTCACTTATTGTCCAAGTAAAACTATACTCCATACATAGGCCATCAACAGCTATTTCCTTACATTAAGACTTATGGTTTTTGCTGTAAATAGGTTCTTCTTCTTGGTAAAAGAATTCTGAGCTTGAGCAATCCTACTTGTTATCTCTCTACAACTTCTTCCATCATTTGTGATTTTACTTCGTAAGTAAGTAAATTCAGACACTTCCTGCAATGTTTCATTCCCCCATTTTTAATCCTGTACGCTTTATATTTTGTCAATGACATACTAAAATAGCCTATCTATGTACAATGGAGGACATTTTCCTGGCAATGGACAACAGCATCTCAGCTGCCAAATTTTGGAAATTTAGTTTGACCAGACACAGAAAAGTAATTTAAAGGAAAGCCATCATCCATGCACTGCATTGAAAGTGTCCATAAGTATTTTGTTCCCAGGGATTAAAAATCTTACTATTTATTTTTATAATCTACCTGAACTTATAGGTGACTACAAGGGTCCAGAATACTCATATTAAATTATAGGTAATCAATCATCTGGGAATAAGTAATGAAAAACTGCACATTTTACAACAAACCAAGACTGTGAACGCAATTTTCAATATTGTGTTGTTGGTAAAACAATACACATTTAATGTGAGTCCAGATCCAAATGGTGTCTCAAAATACTTATGGATACTTAGGCTACATACTTATTTGTTTTTTGGTGAAATTATAAGGGATATTTCATCAATGTTGTTTTTACTTAAGTGCTAGGTTATCTTTGGTTACAAGTTCAGTGTATTTGGCTGCATAGGAAATTTGCTGATAACCTGTGTTATTGTGGTATCTATAGTAGTGATAGATAGATAGATAGATAGATAGATTTTTATTAATTCCATTTGATCAAATACATGCATTCAATACATTTTTGATATAGGACACGTCAGAATTTACATGCATAAAATAAAAGAACTAACAGGTATATATTACTAAGATTATAACTATTTATAACTTATTATAATAGCAAATCTTAATAGATACAATCTTATTGCACAACTATTTACACCTCACTCTATTATCATAATATGAAAACTTAATTCTATAAATACAACAACATACAGCTAGGTATTAAAATTAAATTAAAAAAGTAAAATATAGTTATAGATTCCATCACTCCTATACGCTAAAATATTCAACTACTGAGTAAAAACAATGGCACTGCAGATAAGCTTTCAACATTCTATCAAAGGTTTTTATTTTTGGGGCCAGTTTTATATACTGGGGTAGTTTATTGTATAATTTAACTCCAGTGTGAAAAGTTCCTTTTTGATATATGCTTGTGTGTGTGTGTGAAATATGAATGTTTTGATTTTGTCTTGTGTTATGCCTATGAACATCATTGTTTGTTTTAAGAAAAACATCTTTATTCATTAAATTCTTTTTAAAAAACATAATACTTTCAAAGATATATATGCAGGGCAGTGGGAGAATGTTTAAATCTTTAAACAGAGGTCTACATGATTCTCTAGAGTTTACATTTGCCATAATTCTAATCGCTCTCTTTTGTATCCTAAACGTGCTTAGTACATCTGGCGACATACCCCAAAATATGATCCCATATCTTAAGTATGAATGGAAATAAGCAAAATAAGTATTTCTTAATGTGTGCATGCTAGTGCAGGTTTTCAAAATACGTAACGCAAAGCACATCGAGTTCAGTTTAGTATTCAGATATTGTATATGTTTATTCCATTTCAAGTCTTGTTGTATCCATAGTCCTAAAAACTTTGTTTCTGATTTATTTTCTATTTGATGACCATTTAATGTTATATTGGGCATCGCAGGATTCCTATTCTGTATAGTGTGGAAATTTAGACATACTGACTTTTTATAGTTTATTATGAGGCGATTATCTTGTGACCATTTGGTTAACTCTCCTGTAACGGAGTCAGCAGACTGCTGTATGACCTGTTTAGTTTCACCTTTTATTACGAGTGTTGTATCGTCCGCAAACAAAATTTCCTTATGTGAATGAACGTTCTGTGTTATATCATTGATATATAGAAGAAAGAGTAGTGGGCCCAAAACCGATCCCTGGGGTACTCCAAATTCAATAATTCCCTCATTGGACAATGTTTCATTAAGTAATTTGGTTCCATCATCCTTGTGTCTCAAGCTTACTATTTGTTTACGCCCTGTTAAGTAAGACTCTATCCATTTATTAGCTAGACCTCTAACACCATATTGATTTAGTTTGGTAAGGAGGATTTTATGGTCAACTACATCAAATGCTTTCGATAAATCCAAGAATAGGCCAGTTACATGTTCCTTATTGTCAATTAATTTCAGTATACTATTACTACATTCGTAAATTGCTGTCTGTGTAGATTTTTCCGTTCTAAATCCATGTTGTGAGTTTGATAATATTTTATTTTTTTCTATGAAACTTATCAGTCTCTTATACATAATTTTTTCCACAATTTTTGCAATACCAGTTGGTAAGGTAATAGGACGATAGTTATCTAATTCATCTTTTGAACCGTTTTTGTGCACTGGAATTACTTTTGATAACTTCAAAATATCCGGGTAAGTTCCTGAGAGAATTGAACTGTTTATTAAGTGCGTAAGTGGATTTATTATATTTTCTGCACATTTCTTTAAAATTGCATCAGGGATGCCATCAATGCCAGCACAGAATTTATTTTTTAGCTCTTTTATAACTATTCTTACCTCTTCACTTGTGACATGATTTATAAATAAAGAATCACTGCATATATTTATTTTATTATTAGAATTTAGTGTATTTACCTGTGATTTATTTAATAATTTTTGCGGAATTTCCAGAAAATAGTCATTAAAAGTGTTTGCTATTTCCTCTGGATTATTAATCACTTTATTATTTCTGGTCAGTGTAATGTTCCTTTGTATTTTAGCAGATTTTCCAGTTTCTTTCTTTATTACGGACCACATAGCCCTGTTTTTATTAGATGATTGGGAAATAAAATTATCATTATGCATTTTCTTTGCTAGTCTTATTACCTTATTTAATATGCTATTGTATTTTTTGTAGTATAAATTGAATTCAGGTGTTGTGTGGTATTGTTTATATAATTTGTGTAGAAATTTCTTTCTTTGACATGAATTTATAATCCCTGTTGTTATCCAATTGCTAGTTTTGTTATTTTGAACAGTTCTTCGTTTAAAGGGGAATGCTATTTCAAAATAGTGTTTTAGGGTACTGTTAAATGCATTAAATTTATCATTTACATTTTCTAGTTCATAAATTTCTGACCATGTTTCCTTATTTAATAAGTCATTGAAATATGTAACATTTGATTCAGTGAATGACCTGCACTTTGATTTTACTCCATTATCATTATTATTGATTACTTCGGATACTTCAAAACTCAGTATTTGTCCATGGTGGTCACTAAAACCCGGACAATAGACTTCTATTGAATGGTGATATTTATCTGTATTTATAAAAATTTGATCAGGAGTGGTTTTACTAAATTTTGTTATTCTTGTTGGTGTATTTACTGTAGGTTTCAGTCCATAGGAAATTAGTAACTGGTTTAATAATTCACAATTTCTATCAAGTTTTAAGAAATCCACATTTACATCCCCACAAATTATTATATCGAAATTTACTTTGCTCATGTTATTGAGTAACAATTCTAGTTTATCTATAAATAGAGGAAACTTTCCTGACGGAGAACGGTATACGCATACAATTATTAACTTAGACTGCTGAATTTTTACGGCAGAGAATTCAAAATCCTGTTCCATAATTAGATAATCATAAGCTGTTATCTGTTCATGATCTAAATTATTTCTTAAGAAGATGCAAGTACCACCATGGCTAATATTAGATCTAGAGTATTTACTAGCTTGTATAAACCCTGGGAATTGAATTAATTCGAGTTGTTCCTCTTTCAGCCAATGTTCTGAAATACATAGTGCTGAGATGTCTTTAAGTTCATTTTTAAGCATTAGATTTATGTAATCAATTTTATTATAAAGAGACTGGACATTCTGGTGGTAAATTTTAAATTTGTTACTTTTGCAAGCTTGTGTTGGTGATTTATTTACATTATTATTATCATAATTGTTATTATTATTGTTGCTAGACAAATCCGAAATACCATTGTTGCACTCCGTTAAATTTGACTTCAAAAGATGTGAATGCCAAACCTCACGTTTGGCTTCTTCTACCAGTTTCCCTGCTTCCACTCTAATGATATTACTGTTGAATTAATCTTACCATTTGAATTTACAATTTTGCAGATTTCATCACTAAGATACTCTTTTCCTAATCTATTTAAGTGTAGGCCATGCCGAGTGTGGAACTTCCTGTCTAATTTACTTACATCTACAATTTGGACATTTGGAAAACTCTTACAAATTTTATGAATTTTTCCATTTGTAGCCTCTATTTCTACATTTACACATGACTTGGGAATTAAATCGTGTCTCTGCGGAATGTTTACAATAATGACATTTGTTTTTTGCATGGATGGCAATGTACCCTTTAAATCTTTGATTACCTTTTTACTCTCATTTCTATAGACGTCGTTTGCTCCAGCGATGATCACTGCGTAGTCCTTTGCAGTAAGGGACGCACACTCTCCTATCATCCCGTTCGTGACTTCTGCAATCTGAGCTCCTGGCTTCACTGTCGAAGTGACCTCCATTTCTCGGCTTCTCTCCAAAACGCTTGCTGCTACATCTCGCCCGTGGCTATCCGCAAATATCCGCATCTTCCTGGATTTTCTCTTTATCACTTTCTTCTTTTCTTCTTGAGGAAAGTCATCATTTTCTTCGACAAGCACTCCAAATGAATTTGAGACGGGAATTTCAGTTACATGTACTCCATTTATAGGCCTAGGCTTATTCAATCTTACCTTACCAGCAATCACTGTCGACCAAGTTTCCTTGCTTTCCTCTCTGTTTCCTTTTAATTTATTCAACTCTTCCATTAACTTAGCAATATCTTCCTTTAGCAGCTTTATAATTTCGTCTTTTGAGGACAGTTCGTTTCTCAGGTTATGGCATTCGCATGACGGTAGCGGTAGGCCTACATTACGACAATCGGTTTCACTTTTCTCCTCATTCAATTTTACCTGAGATCTTGTGATGATTTTATTTGCATTTTTTACTTTTATTTTGCACGACGAGCATAAATCCGTTACGGTTACACAACCTGACGAGATACTAACACTGTTTACTGTCGTCATACTAGAGATCTAAGTGAGCCTAGATGTTTACACCAAATTACACTAAATTTAATTTAATTATTACTACCTAATAGAATTAATCTAATAACCTACCAATAAAGAAGAATGTGAAATACGTATATCTTCCAATCGGGTGAAGTCTCGTAAAAGCACCACTGCTCTACTTGGTTCAAACAGTGATTGAAGAAGTCACCGAATCTTTGGATACACGTTCCCACAACTTAGTTTAAGTTTATTAAATTATCAACAAGAATTTCTAAATACTATCAATATTCCGTATTACACTTGATCTAAGGAAAGTAACTTTATAGTGCATATAACTGTTGATGTAGCAGAAATAATGAATACATATATTTTAAAGGCAGTGTTATAAAATAAAGGGGAAAAAATCATAAATGGGCAGATAAAATTACAAATGAAGAGGTATTAAAATGAGTGGAGTGCAAGAGATGTTTAATTTAAATTATGTGCTGCTCTCTGTAGGGGAGCTTTAGAACCTTACCCCGACCCGCTGATTTGTTTTGAAAATGGCTTTTATATCTCTGTTCTCATGTTACGTTGTGTTAAAGCGCTGTCAAGTACCAACAAACAGTATCTCAATGCTGGTAATGTACAACAAAACTTAAATAGTGGCAATATTTCTGACTTGAAATATGGATGTGATTTAACTGTGAACCTCAAGATTTTCTTTATTTTCACTTGTAATATTGTATTGAAATGTATATCAATGAAGATGTATACAAATTTGAGTTTCCACTAACATTTTGCCTTTATGAATCTATAGTGTATAATGGGCTCTGGGAAGTGGCCTAGAGAGAGTCTATGCGAACACCTTGAGACTCTGGCTAAATGGGGGTGTGATACGATTATAAGAACTCAACAAGAGGGTTCTCTTAGCCTCTCACACCTCAATTCTCCCATTCCTACCTACACGTGGTGCCCCTGTTAAGCAGAGTAACTCAGTGGAAGGTTGGGTATCCAATCCCAGCGGGAAACTGGGTCGGTGAGCAGACAGGAATGGTGGGTCAGTGGAAGGCAACGGGAAACCACCACTGTTATTTTCCCAAGACAACCTCATGGCTTTCTTTAATCCTGAATTAGATTCAGGAGTAAGTCCTCCAGTCGGATCTCGGGGGGGGGGACAGGGTTGAAAGGAGCCTCGGAATTTGTAGATTTATCTAAACCATCCTTACGAGTCATTAAAAGAATAGCAACCTGGAATGTGCGAGGTCTCTTGCAGACAGGAAAACGTCACATCATTGAAAGAAAAATGAGCATTCATGATCTGGACATACTTGGACTTAGCAAGACACATTGGAGAGGCTGTGGCCATTTCATGACTTTAACAAATAATACAGTGTATTTCTTTGGAAGTGAGGATGTGAGTCGTAATGGTGTCGCTGTAGTGATTCCAAAGAATGTTAACAATGCAGTCATTGGATATGAGCCTGTCTGTGATAGAATCATCTCTATTAAGCTGAAAGCTTCTCCATGTAACATCAACATCATCCAGGTTTATGCCCCCACTTCAGTATCATCAGAGGAAGAAATTGAGGAATTTTATGACCGGCTGGAATATACCATAAGTAGGATACCTAAAATGGAAATATTAGTCATCCAAGGTGATTTCAATGCGAAGATAGGTGAGACTTATGATGATGGACACATGAGACCTATGGTTGGACTGTACAGGTTGGGGGTGAGAAATGAACGTGGAGAGCGTTTTTTTTAGAATTTTGTATGAATAACAACTTGTCTATTTGTAACACCCTCTTCCAACATCATGCAAGGCGTCGCTACACATGGATTTCTCCAGTGGATAGGGTTAGGAATCAAATTGATTTCATTTTGGTGAGGCAACGTTGGCGGACTTCGATCTTGGATTGTAAGACATACCCTGGAGCAGACTGTGGTAGTGATCATATACTGCTATCTATAAAAATGCAGATAAAAATGAAATCATTGAAGAAAGTGAGAGTAAAACAGGTACGTATCACAGACAAACATATTCTCCAAGAGTTTGGTGAAAGAATAAGAACAAAGTTTCAGCAAGTAGAGGAAGAAGGAGCTCCTTCCCAAACATGGGACAAGATGAAGGAAATCATCAATTCATCCCTTCCCAAACCAAGTTCCTCAGACAACTCAAGCAAAACATCCCTGGATTTCAAACTCTACACTACTACTTATTGTAGAAAAGAGCACATTGAAGAAGAAACGTGGTATACAAACTGCTGAAGATGAAGAAGCATATAAAGAACTTTGCTGCAAAATACAGCATAATTGCAGAATAGACAAGACATAGTATCTCACTAATATCTGTGATGAAATAGATCACCATCAAAAACTAAATGAAACACGTGACCTTTACAAGAAGATAAACAGCATCACCCGAGAATTCAAACCACGTACAAGGGTGATTGAAGACGCACAGGGAATGGTGACAAGAAAGAAGCAATAGTTAGGTGGAAAAAAATCTGTGAAACCTTATACTGCACAGGAAATAGCTTAAGAGAAGAGAACATTTGCAGGGGATGTGACACAGAGCCTATCGTCCTATTTAGTAAAATTGAGAACACCACCAAACTTTTAAAAAACAATAAGGCCCAGGCATGGATGGTATTTCTGGAGAAATGCTGAAAGTAATGGGAGAAGAAGGCCTTCATGCTTTACATTCAATATGTAATAAAGTGTGGAAAACTGGAGAATGGCCTAAAGACTGGACTACATCTGTTCTCATTCCTCTTCACAAAAAAGGGTCAGTTAGGGACAGTTCTAATTACTGCACCATAGCATTAAAATCACATGCTAGTAAAGTACTGTTGTACATAATGAATCAACGATTAAAAACTTTCTTGCAAGCTCAGATTTCTGCAGAAAAATCGGGTTTTGTGGCAGACAAAGGTACACACGAGCCAATAACAAACATGAGACAGATAGTTGAAAAATGCAGCGACTTCTGTGTCCCTGCCTACATTTGTTTCCTTAATTATAAAAAGGCCTTTGACTGTGTCAAGTGGGACAAAATGTGGGAAGTACTCAACGAATATGGAGTCCCAAAACACTTAACGTTATTATTGAAAGATCTTTATAACAGTCATAATTCAACCGAAGGGTGGATGGTGAATGCTCAGAATTTTTCAATGTGTCAAATGGAGTCAGCAAGGTTGAATATTAACACCCCAACTCTACAACATCTACGCAGAGCACATAATGAAAAGAGCATTGGATGACTGGGATAATGGAATTTCAATCCGTGGTAGGAAAATTAACAATCTATGCTTTGCTGATGATACTACACTCATTGCAGGAAGTGGGCAAGAACTTTATGAATTGCTCTCCAGAGTGAAAACCATCAGTTCGGATTTTGGTCTAGAAATCAACATGAAAAAGACCAAACTAATGGTTATCAACCGACAAAGTCAAGCCCCAATTCAAATGACAGGATGCCTACAAGATCATGAGTTGGTAATAATCAGTAACAAGGGAAATTGTGATAAAGAAATAAAACGACGTACGGTCATGCTGCAATGGTTAAACTTACAAACATCTGGCAGAACCGGGCACTATCCAAAACAGTGAAAATGCGATTGGTGAAATCACTGGTGTTTTCTGTTTTCTTATACGGTTGTGTGTGAGATCTGGACTGTGAAGGCTAATGACAAGAGCCAAATAGATGCCTTTGAGATGTGGTGTTGGCGGAGGATGCTACATATACCATGGACAGAAAGAAGAACTAATGCCTCCATTATAGAAGAACTGAGCATCACAAAACGTTTATCTTCCCGTGTTAGTGAAAGTTACCTCCAATTAATTCCTGGGACACACTTTGAGGAGAGAAGGAGACAATTTAGAAAAGACCATTCTACAAGGCAAAATAGAAGGTACCAGACCAAGAGGTAGAACAACAAGTAGATCTTGTAGGTATCCTGTCATTTGAATTGGGGCTTGACTTTGTCGGTTGATAACCATTAGTTTGGTCTTTTTCATGTTGATTTCTAGACCAAAAACCGAACTGATGGTTTTCACTCTGGAGAGCAATTCATAAAGTTCTTGCCCACTTCCTACAATGAGTGTAGTATCATCAGTGATAAAGAAATAAAACGACGTACGGTCATGCTGCAATGGTTAAACTTACAAACATCTGGCAGAACCGGGCACTATCCAAAACAGTGAAAATGCGATTGGTGAAATCACTGGTGTTTTCTGTTTTCTTATACGGTTGTGTGTGAGACCTGGACTGTGAAGGCTAATGACAAGAGCCAAGCAAAGCAACCAAGCAAAGAATATCACCGGCCTACCTTTTCACGATATCTTATAAAGGGCTGAAGATCGCTTAGGATGGAAACGTCTCGTCAAGGATGTAGTTACTAATGAAGTGAAGAAATGAAGTCACGATGCTCAGCAATGAGTACAACGACTAATGATGATTATTTATTTATCGTATGGCTTTTAGTGCCGGGAGTGTCCGAGGACATGTTCGGCTCGCCTGAGTCTGTGGCTGCTTCCAGCGGACACCCTTATTAGGGTGAGCTACAAGTTCCGGTCAATTTCAAGTAGTTCCAACTTTTGCTACCAGATATCAATGATACATAGTGGTGAACGTTGGAACTTTGACAGAGCGTTCCGATGAAATCGAACCTAACAATTTAGCTTTACACAAGTTTAGTCTGTGAAAGAATCTTTTCATCATCATCTTGTACAGTTTCCAGCCCCAGGCTGGGTCTGTTTGGAACATAAGCCTCGCCACTTAGTTCTTTCTTCCCACCACCTCTCCGCTGTCACTCTGGTCCAGTCCTCGCCTCTCTTCTTGACACATTCCTCCACTCCTTTCAGCAATCTATCTCTTGGTCTTCCCCTTGGTCGTTTCTTCTGCATCTGCATCTCATGCATCCTCTTGGGAATCTTCTTCTCATCCATTCTCTTTAAGTGTCCATACCACCTCAGTCTTGATGTCTCAATCCTACCTTGCAAGGGCTCCTCTTTCACCATTTCCCTGACCTTTTCATTCCTCACCCTGTCTCTTCTTGTTACTCCGATCCTACTTCGCAGGAACTTCATTTCACCTGCCTGTATTCTGCTTATGTCTCTTTTCTTCATTGTCCACGTTTCTGAAGCATAGGTCTGTATCGGGATATAGTAGCTTCTGTATAACACTTCCTTGCTTTTTTGTGGGACATCTTTATTCCACACTAAGCTCCTAATGCTTCTCAGAAATGCTTCTGCCTGTCTGCCACGTTCCGTAATCTCTTTGTCATTTCTCCCATTTTCCTCCACTATACTTCCCAAGTACTTGAGACTTTCCACCTTCTTCAGCTGTCCACCTCCAAGTGTTATCCCACTCATTGGTCTGTCCTTTTTCCTGGTCGTTAACAGGATCTCACATTTACTGATGTTGAACTTTCATCCATACTCTCCCACTGTTTCTTCCCAAGCCTTCAGTTGCTCCTGAATTTCCTCCTCCTTGTTTCCCCAGACCATGAGATCATCTGCAAACACCATTGCTTTCATCTTATCTTCTCCTATCTTTCCTGCTATCCTTGTCATTACCTCGTCCATAACCACAATAAAGAGAAGGGGTGACAGCGCACTACCCTGTTTCAGGCCACTCATTTGTCTGAACCAGTCTGTTCTTTCCCCTCCAACTTTCACACAACTCACACTTCCACAATACATCTCCTTCACTCTGCCTACAGTCTCTTTTTCCACTCCCATGTTTTCCATTGCTTTCCAAACCTTCTCCCTACACACACTATCATAGGCCTTTTCGATGTCCAGGAAGGCCATCAGCAGATTCTCTCCAAATTCGTAGTGGTGTTCCTGGAGCTGTCTCACTGAAAATATGAGATCCACTGTTGATCTCCCAGGTCTGAATCCATACTGCTCCTCTCTCAATTTTCTCTCCACTTTGGCTCTTATCTTTTACATGCCATAAATCTATGACATGGGACCGCCGGCTTTACTTCCCCCCCTCCGAAGGAAGGCATACTGAAGGATTTTTAACGCTCTTAAAAAAATCCAACGACTACGGCCGGGTTTGAACCCGCTATCCTGGGCACAGCAGTTCAGTATGCTACCAACTACGCCACCGAAGCCGCTACTAATGATGATGGTAGTGCATAATACAGTTCTCTGCAATACGTGGATAAATAACTTTAGCTGCTTGCCTCTCATCAAGGTGGACCATGTTCGATTTCCGGTCAATGCATATGAGATTTTCGATGTGAAATATTACGTGCAGTGGTTCGGATTCCACGTAAAATGGAGGTCCCGTGGCTCATGATCGCGAGATTAATGGTCACATAAAACTACAAATTTCCTTTTATTAACTTTTGTAGCAAAATTTGCCTCCTGTGAAATATAATTCAGATTTTATATTACAAACTGATAGATTAAGCACTGTTCCATGGAAGAAGTAAAATATCTACAGAAACTTTAATTTGTCGATTCGTTTAGGAGCTTTGCGACATCATGGTCATATAGTCCCATATACTTGGGATGTGTGTTGATAACTTGTGTCATTTTAAAGGTTGTAGTAGTGGTAATTTAATGGAAAGTATTTGAAACTCTACTTCCTGATTACTCATACCACAAAATGCCCTCATACCTACTTCAAGCAGAGAAGGCCTTAATTGTAGAGTAAGGCCAAAGTTAAGTTATATTACACAGTTCAGATGTTGGGTGCAGTAGTTACAGTACATATAGATAAAACAATTAGCACAGTATTGTGGGATACAAAGAGATACACTAAATCAAACCACAGAGATACTCACCAGATTTCAGCTTGTTCATTAGTTTATCACTGTACTTCAGTGCACCGAAATGGACCAACACTTGAGGAATTCTGCAAGAAACAACATAAATTGCTTTGCAATCCTTACAAAATTTGTTAATAATATGAACAATATTTGTAAGTAATAGAAGAAAAAACATTAAATAAACGAACCTATAGTCAGCAAACATTACGATTGTATCAATGTCCTTAAATTCTCCCAAGCCTTTACCTCGGAAGCAAGCCCATATATCTCCAATCAGTATCTGGGCTCTTTTGTAGAATGACACTGGATAAATAAAATGAAACATAATACAGCAGGCTTCAAACCTGAACTACAATACAGCAGTTTAAAAAATTTAACACACTAAATTGAAATAAAAACCATGCTTACTGACTAGAGAATCATTACCTTTTTTCCCATCATACTCTGCTTCATCTCTAAAGCATGAGAAGTTCTCGACAATCAACTTCAGTAAGGCTTGAGCAGATTGTTTGCTTTCCTTGATACAGTTAACAAATGAGCCTGAAAGGAAATTGTATCTTTAATCAATTAATACAGCTACTACACAGTGAATATCTTAATGTGGGTGACATAGTTAGGGACTACCTGCTCTTCATCAGGAACTCTGAAATTGGCTGACATTGTTACCATCCTTCAAACAGCAAGAAAATCTTGGAACACTGGTAAGGACATCTCTACACTCCTAAAACAAAGTTCCACTGCTGCAGAGGACTTTCTCTGCAATGTACTGCTTTATCCCCAACAGCAATGGATGGCAATCCACCATCTTATTGGGAGTCTGTTTGCTTTAAAAAGACTGAAACTTAGAAAAACTCGGACAGGGACAATTCCTTTAGAGCTTATTCCTGAAGACAAGGTTCTATACACCCGAAAGGGCCAGATGATTTCAAAAATGCCTCCATAATAACAATAATCAAAAAAGGTGACCGATACACTCGTGCCAACTATCGTGGCATATCACTGCTATCCATTGCAGAAAATCTTCTTTTAGAGTACTACTTAATAACCTCCAAGTTACATCATCATTTGTGAAAAGTGCAACACCCAGAAGGAATGGTCAGAATCACTCGAAACGCAGAGGATATGTAGAACAGTGGAACCATAATAAGCGTTTACAATTGCAAGTAGATGGCATGCACGTAGGCCCAGCAGCGCCTGCTGTTGTGTGACCGGACAGGTCTGTGTCATGCCACGCTTAATCTCTTCAGAGCCGTCACATGAAGTGGAAACGTGCAAGCAAGTACTTATATGCCTCCTCAAAGGGCGCAATATCAGCATATGAGTGCTGTGGAACGGGACAGAATGCTAGGTCTCTGAGAAGCTGGTTTGAAGTACCTTGACATTGTGGCTTGTACAGGGCATGCTGCTATGACAGTGATGCATGTGTGGAAGCAGTGGAGAGACTAGGGTCATACACAGCGACAAGCAGGTACTGGACTACACAATGTGACCACACCACAGGATGACCGCCATCTGGTCTGCATGGCTGTAATCGACAGAATAGCTCATCCACAGTAGACATGTGGACATGTCTGCGTCGACGGGTCAACACCGTCTGTTGAGGGCTGAACTGGTAGCATGCATGTGTCAGCTTCTATTGACCAGAAACCACCAATGCCTCAAACTGCAGTAGGGAATGCAGTCGTGCTTTTGGAAGAGTCCTGCTACAACTTGTCCTACAGTGATGGTCGTGTACGTGTTAGTCACTACTGTGGTGAGCGCATACGGGCAGACTGCATTGTCGAGCAGCAGTGGAAAAACGCCAGTTGTGTTGGTTTGAGGTGCCATTGGCTATAACATGCGATCTTGCCTCGTACATATCTAGAGCAATCTGAACAGCAACCACCCATCGAACATACCATATCTGGGATATGGTCGTTCAGCAACTTGGCCATTCTGGTCCTCCTGCAACCACTGTGGATGCACCTATAAACCGTGTGGCAGTGTGTTCCCCAACAGAATATACAGCCCCTCTTTGATGCCATGCCACGACATCTTGAGGCTCTGATTGCAGCACACTGTATAGAAGTCACATGCTCTAAGTACATGTACAGTACATGTGCAATTCTAACCATCTGTAGTGTCATGTTCCAACCGACCAGAGAGAATGTATATGATGATTTGGCTCCATCATCACTGTCTCAAAAAGAAGGTGTTTGCACAACCTGCCCCAAGGACTGCTCTTCTGGAGCTAAACATAACCATCTCAATAAATTGGAAGAAACCAGGCATCAATTACCAGTATGTAAGCTTTGTAAAACCCAACCAAGTCCTCCACTGTCCATTTGAAGCAACATATGTGAACACCTGTCTCATGTGAGGAACAGCTGATATACTCACCTGAAACACTTTCCCAAATTGAGAAAAGACCGGAAAGGACTGTTGGGAAGAACATTATACTCTGAAACAAGTTACATCCAAAGACAAAGAGGAGTTTGGGACTTGGCTGGAAAGAATGTGGGCTGACAAGAAATCACAAGTAGTACATACACCAGCTAAGAGACAGAGCACATGCAGGCTTGAGTCTCGGTAGGGTAAATTTTTAAGTTTATTTTTATTTTGTACACTGATATAAATTTGTTTTATCATGTCATTATTGACAGTGAATTATTTGGAGGATTATTATTATTTCTTCTTCTTCTTCTTCTTCTTCTTCTTCAAGTGCCTCATCCTCCAAGAACATTGCTGTTTGTCCATAGCTGTTCTAAACAGTGACACTGTATTAAGTCCAAACCACTGGCTTAAGTTCTTTAGCCAGGATATTCGTCTGTGTCCTGACCCCTAATGCCATCAATCTTCCCTTGGATAGTTAATAATTGCAAGAGGTGATAGTTGTTGTTGCGCATGAAATGACCAAAGTATTCTAGTTTTCTCCTTTTGATGATACTGAGAATTTCCGAGTCTTTGTTCATACGCCGCAGTACTTCCACATTTGTGACTTTAGTTGTCCATGATATCCTTAAAATCCTGCGATACGTCCACATTTCAAATGCTTACCTCGGTAAGTGTCCACGATTCAACTCCACAGAGCAGGACACTAAAAATGTAGCATCAAAGCAGTCGGGTGCGTAATGACAGACTTAAATGAAGGCTGGTCAAAACTTTTCTCATTTTCATGAAAGAACTTCTGGCCTGCTGAATTATTTTTTGCCACGTGTATTTATATATTTTCCAGTATGTTAAGTAATTCCCTTTTTTCTGTAGATGCAGAATTTCCGTATCCTTGTTTATAAATTCAAAATTATGGCTTTCATCTTCCATATGAATTGCCATTGCCGGGAAATTTATCTTTTTTTCTTTTTAGCATTTTTGTGTTCCCCGTATCTTATAACACAGAAAAATAAATCCTCTTAATAATTTGAAGGAAGGAAGGAAGCTTGCAATTTTAATTAATTAATTTAATAAGGCACACAAAGTGTATATAAATATATTACATTTCATGTAAACATAAGTCTATTATAGGCCTATTTCGCTTTGTGCATTCCACAACATGGTAACGAGGACAAGTCGAATCACACAGTGCACACACATAACTATCGTCAGGTTCATGAAAGATCTTAGTTTTGCAGAGTTTATGGTGGTATCCATGAACTGCCATAGCATTGACAAAATGTCGGAGATCCTGGTTAGTATTGGTCCAAGTCCTATTCGTCATTGCTTCAGTCGAGTAGAAGTCAATACAAATGTCATTCCTTTTGGCCAATCTTTCGTCCAAGAGTTTCTTCCAATTGTCTGTATAAGGTAGCGCGATCTTGAATCTCAAATCTTCAATTAAAAAAGTCTCCTTTGCAAGTTCATAAACCAGTCTTGATCTAGTAAATCTCGATACACAGAGGGTTGTCTTTAAATAACGAGCTTTGATTTTTTCTAAAGTGTGTAGGTCATTCTTCGTTAGCTTATCCCAAATGATTTCCAGACCATATGTTAAAATAGGAATTATTTTTACGTCAAACAAGATCATGGCCGTCTTAAGAGATAATCTATTTAAATTCTTAATGTCAAAAATTGCTTTCATAGCTGCCGCAGCACGTAGCCTAATATGAAGCCTAAAGGAGTTTACTGTCGTTTGTATCGTCAAGCCTAGATATTTAAAACTGTTTACATTGTGTAATGTCTCCGCATTATAAGTCACTTTGTCACTTGAAGATACTCTCCCTCCCTTCCTGAAAATCATGTAATCAGTCTTTTCAATGTTCACTTGCAATTCGTTTGTATCTGACCAATTCTCTAATGCATCCAATGCCTTTTGTAGCTCTTGAACATCATGTGATCCTAGAACCATATCATTAGCATACAAATACATGGTTACATCGTTTGACATATCTTTTATCGCTTGAACCACATCATACATAGCTACATTAAACAATAAAGGGCTAAGAGGGTCACCCTGTAGAGCGCCATTTGTCTGTGTGATCTCCCTCGATGAAGTTACATTGTCTGAAATGATGACAGTATTATTTCTTAACATGTTATGAATCAGAATAGTGAGAGCTTTGTCCTCTACAAGGGAATCAAGCTTCGACGATATAATGTCTCGTTTAAGATTATCAAAGGCCTTGGAAAAATCGATGAACACAGTGTGAAATTTACCCCTTGGTAGTCGTAGGGTGTTTTGTATATCGTCCAGTAGATTTCTTATTGCTTGCAGTGTACTTCTTCCTCTTCTAAATCCGAATTGCTCTTCTGGAAGTTTGGTTTCGATTTCTTCCGTCAGTCGAGTGGTTATTAGCTTGGTGAGTATCTTTAACAAAGTATTCTCCAGAGCGATTCCTCTGTAGGAGTTTGGATCAAGTAGGTTACCCTTTCCTTTGTATAAAACCTTCAATGTGGAGGTTTTCCACACTTTCGGGATGTCTCCTAGTAACAAGCATAGGTTTATAAGATTCGTTATGGATGCAATTTTACGAGGCCGTTAATCTTGTGATCATGAGTCAGGGGACCTTCTTTTTATGTGGAATCCGAACCACAGGACATGGCATTTCACTTCGAAAATCTCACATGCATTGACCGGGAGTCGAATAGCTTGACTGCTGTGCCACCACATCCCCTCCTTATTAATTTGATACAACTTTTGCAAATAATATTTTATACAACATAATAACAGGCTATAGGAAAAACAAACAAAAGAAAACAGCTATAGCCCACATAATAAAAAAGAAACCAATAAAAATACTGCAATACAACACGCTCAGAAAAGTAGTTCATCATCAATTACCGTTTTCCAGCTTAGGCCGGGTCGGAGCAAATACGACACCCCTCCACTTAACTTTGTCCGTCCACCATCCTTCCTCAACGACTGAACTCTACTCCAGGTTCCGTTCTCTCACACTGTCTTTCACGAAATCCATCCACCGTACTCTAGGTCTTCCTCATCCTCTCTTTCTAGTCATCTGTCACTCCATCACTTGTTTTGGCATTCTTTCATCATTCAACCTTTTCACATGTCCATACCGATCTGTTCTGCTCCAGCTTATCATTCAGCTTCTGTACATTCACTTCCTTTCAAATTCAAATGTCTCCATTTCTCACTTTATCTCTCCTAGTCCTCCACACCACACTCCTCAGGAATTTAATTTCGGCTGCCTATATTCTACTTTCATCTCTCCTCATCGGCCAAGTTTCTGCTCCATACGTCATAATCGGTAACAGGTCTTGTACATCACTTCTTTAGCCTTCAGTGGTATGTCTTTATATCAAATTTAACTCCGAACCTGACAGAAAATACTCCCACATTGTATTCTCTTGTTGAACTCCATATCCAATCTTGCATTTTCCATCAATTCACTTCCTAAATATTTCAAGTGCTCTACTACTCCAATTTTAACAATCCATTTTCCTTCTTTCTTTCCTCTTGTCATTGCCATTGTCTTACTTTTCTCTACACTGATTTTCATTTCCCAATTCTCAATATTTTCCTTCAGTACATCCACCTGTTCTTGGACCACATTCTCATTCTCTCGCCAAATCAGAACATCATCAGCTAATAGGATTATGTTCATTCTTGTACCAGTGTACACTTCCTTTGTTGCCTTTAGCATACTGTCCATCACCAGTATAAATAGCAATGGTGAGAGTAGGCTACACTCCCTTGTTTTAATCCATTTTTAATTTCAAACCATCCTGTTTTACCTACTTGAGTCTTGACACAGCTGCAACAATTACCATACATCGCTTTTATCATTTGTATAACCGGTACTTCTTCTATACCTTTTTGTTTTAGTCTTTCCCCAACTTTGTCTCTAGGTACACTATCATAATTATGCCTTTTCTAAGTCAATGAAGGTCATTATCATGTCTTTTCCATATTCCCAGTGTTTTTCCATAGTTTGTCTTATAACAAAAAAAGGTTCCACTGTTGATCTTCCCCTTCTGAACCCAAACTGTCCCTCTTGAATTTGGTTTTCAACCTTTTTTCGGATTCATTCCTCTAGTACTATTTCCAGGATCTTGGCAGCATAGGAAATTATAGTAATTCCTTGGTAGTTTTCCACACACCTTTTTGTCTCCTTTCTTGAATATTGGTACAATAATCCCTTTCTGCCAATCCTCTGGAACTTGTTTTGCTCTCCACACACTCTTGAGTACACTGAAAGTCCAGTATATTCCAATGGGTCCTGCAGCCCTTATCATTTCCATGGCTACTTCGTCTACTCCCACAGCTTTTCCCATTTTCATCTTCTTAATTGCCAATTCCACCTCTATCATTGTAATGTTTGCCTCCATTTCTTCTTCTTCTTCTTCTTCTTGCACCTCAGTAGCTTCTGTGCACATTAAATTCCTCATGTTTAGCAGTTCATGAAAATATTCTCTCTATCGGTTTTTAATCTCTTCAGGTTACTTCAATATCATTCCTTCTTTGTTTTTCACAAATCCAGGGCTCACATGTTCCTTCCTTTTATTCTTGACTATACTAAACAAAAGTTTATTTCCACACTGACAATTATCTTTTATTTCCTGTGTGAATACGTCCCAACTTTTCTTCTTCTCTTCAGCCACTACTTTCTTGCAAATTTGTTTAGCTTCTACATACAGTATCTCATTTTACTTTCTTCTGTCCTTTTTATTTTCCACTCTTTCCAACTCTTCTTCTTTTCCTTCACTCTTTCATTCCACCATCTTTGTGTTGTCGTTTTTCTACCAGAATGTAATCAATCAAGGTTTTTGTACTTCTTTCTCCCCATCCATATCTGGTAATCTTCTGGCTGTTCTTCTTCCTGAACCATGTATTCCCTACCATTAGCCGATTTCTCTGGCAGAAATCAATTAAAGTATCCTCTTCTGGGTTTTTATTCTCATATCCGTATGGTCACACTATATCTTCCCTTCCTAGTCTGTCTCTTCCGACTTGATGAGTATGAATGCTAATAATAATAATAATTATTACAAAGTTAATTGTTAACCGACAGTAGTGGCTACGCTGGCTAAAGCGCACCATTAGGCCATGGGGCCAAGCTCTCTGCTGACTCGGTAGACGCGTGGGTTCGAGCCCCACCGTCGGCCGTCCTTGAAATGGTTTTCCGTGGTTTCCCAGTCTCAACACCAGGAAAATGCTGGGACGGTACCTTCTGACAGGCCACAGCCGCTTCCTTCCACATCCTTGCCCAATTTCATTCACCATCATTCATTTCATCTCTCATTAACTCCTCTCATGAGGTTGGCATCAGGAAGGGCATCCTACCGTAAAACCCATCGCCACAAAGACTTTCATTGCATCTCATCCCCGACCCAGTTGGAAAACGGGAATAATAAGGGATAGACATACATACATTACAAAGTTAATTGTTAGGTTAGGACTGAGCAAAGTAGGAAACTATTATGGAGGATATTCTACAACATGCAAGAAGAATAACATTTTCAGTACATGCCACAGAACACAAACAATAAAATAAGCAAGAAAATTACCTTCATACTTTTCAAGCAGAACTTTACCCACTTGATGTAAACACTGGACTCGTTCTTCTACAAGTGCCACTTTTCCTCCATCATTGTCAGAACGTAGAATGTGTTCCAACTCTTTATGAGTCACTTTTGAAATAAAGCTTGCATCAGTAATTGCAACTCCCTCCTACAAGAAAGTGATTTATATAAGCAACCATTAATCAGGAAAAAACATAAGAAGACATATCAACATTCCTATTCCCTTATCACAAGGAAAACAGAAATTCACTAACAGAGAAATTGTATTAGATGTATAGAAAAGAAGACAAGTATTATGCCTAGAAATATGGTTTTGAAAGGTATAATGAGGGGATAAATAGGAGGGAAGAAGTAATTGTGTTGCTTAAGCATTTTACTGTCCAGCTAAAATATTAGCACTGAAAATTTTCTGCAGTCTCTTCTGATTTCTGATGGTGGTGTAGTTTGAAAAGGAACAGGAGAATGAGTGCTGAACAGGTGACATTATGTTGTTCACAGCAAAGAATCCTGCTCCAATACCAATGGACCAAGTATTATTGCAGTATGTTGGACATCATCATACACTATATATGAATATTTTAGCAGGGATTAAATGTAGCAGTATGATGTAGTTTTCAGAGGCTGAGTTTACCCCACCCAGGATCCATAGAGAAAGTGATGATCAGGTCCTCTAAAATTGAAGTCATTATGACCACCTTACTTATACAGGGATGTGTTTGGCATGTGCCTCGAGCATTTAACAGGTTGCTAAGCTAACTGGTGGTCGAACCTGCAGTAGCACAGCTGTCTCCTGCACATATTTTATCTTCATCATTACTCCATCAAGGCAAGGCTGCAACTTATCACCCATACTTTTCAATCTATACATTGAACAAGCAATGAAGGAAATTGGAGAAAAATTCAAAGTAAGAGTAAAAGATTCAAGGAGAAATAATTTCAACTCTGAGACTTGCTGATGACATCGTCATCTTAGCCAAACACCAGAGGATTTGAATGAGTTTTTAAATGGTATGGATTCTGTCTTGAAGAAAGAATTCATGATGAAAATGAATAAGTGTAAAACAAAAATATTGGAATGCAACCGAAAGAAATTTGAAACCCTTATGGACGTCGAATTGGCAGGTGAAAAGCTAAAGAAAATAGGAGACTTCTGTTACTTAAGAAGCAATATACCCAGTATAATAATGATAATATCATATGGCCTCGGGTGCCCGCTTTATTATTTGCATGTCGAATTTCGTTGTTCCTTGAAGCACTATGAAGGTCAAGGAGGTTAGATATATAAGCTCCTTGAACACTATAGCACTTTCTAGTAGAGACATGAGGAACTTTGTGTTGGCGGAAACTCCCGAGATTAATTTTGCCATTATGAACTCGGCCTACTGAATTCAAATGGGTTCTTTGACAAGCCAACATCGTATGACATGGTGTCGTAATTTTTTCCGCCTTTCAAAAATCACTTACCATGGCCAGGAGCGAACCTGCAAGCTTGGGGGTTAGTAGACCGACACGTTGACCAATCACCCACCGTGGCAAGCTAAAATACCCAGTGATGAACGAAGCAAAGAGGATATAAAATGTAGGTTAGCACAGGCAAGGAAAGCATTTCTACAGAAAAGGAATCTGTTGACATTGAATATAGATTTAGGTATTAGGAAGTAATTCTTAAAAGCTGTCTGGAGCATGGCACTCTATGGAAGTGAAACTTGGACTGTTGGAGTAGCAGAAAAGAGGAGAATTGAAGCATTTGAAATGCGGTGATACAGGGGAATGATGAAGATCAGATGGGTAGATAGGGTTACAAATGAAGAGGTATTAAGACGATTGGGAGAGGAAAGATGTTTCTGGCGAGTGCTAATGAAGATAAGAGATAGGTTGGTAGGACACACACTAAGACACCCAGGAATAGCAAAGTTAGTTATGAAAGGAAAGGTCGAGGATAAGAACTGTAGGGGTAGACCAAGGTTAGAATATGTTAAACAGATTGTGTCGGATGTAGGGTGTGGTACCTATGTAGAGATGAAACGATTAGCTCAGGACATGAAAGCATGGAGGGTTGCATCAAACTAGTCAAAAGACTGAAGACTCAATCAACAACAACATTACTCCAACAATTAGACCTTTAAAATTATGAATATGCATGATATTCTAGACATTTACTCTGATACATATAATTACTGCATATACATGAAAATGTTTGGTACACCATGCCATATAGTTAATTACCAAAATTTTCACTACTAGTTTCACTAACACATGGCAGCTTCGTCAGGTGCATGGTTAAGACTGAACTCCGCAATGCGGTGGCTTCTTCTCACAGTAGGAGGAAGTACATTTTTGGGAATTCTTGCAGTATATGTATTAAGGGGGTGATGGTTGCTTTTAAGGGCAGAACAGTGAGGCCAACTGCCTCTTACATTAATTTGTTAAGCAATATTTTAACCAATTTTTGCCACTGTGAAGCTCATTTTCGAGATAGACATCACAAGCTGATTATGTTCAGTAGCTTGAAATTCAGGGACTGATGTGAGTTTGATCATGAAATCATCATGGTCATGATAGAAGAGACCAAAGGTTGTAAAATTATGGTTTTCTGAAACCTGCCCCAGTTAGGATCCATTCAGTATTAAAATCAAGGTAAAATACTGTAAGCTACCATAACTGTGGCTGAATATTTGTTCTGTATTACATTTACATTTTCCACAATTTTCCAAAGACAATTTGGTATGTGCCACAAGCTTTCAACAGGCACCTGTATCCTAGGTGGGGCAGGTTCCAAAGAACTGTTATTATACCACATTTGGTCCCTTCTATCATGACCATGATGATTTCATGATCAAACTCACATCAGTCCCTGAATTCCAAGATAGATAACACCAAGAGCTTGTGATTTCTTGAAAATGGCCTCCAACAAAACAGTGTAACAAAACAAAAATACATAATGGCTTTGTTGATAGGTAATTATGAAAATGTATAGGAACTTAAACCAACACAACACAATAGCTGGAACTTGGTCAATTCCAGCTAGTTAAGAGATGGTAAAAATATTTTTGGGCCCATTTGTTAGTGAATTTTTAAAATTTCCATTCTCTGGTGACGTATGGTAATGATTTCCTGAGTCAGTGACCTATCCAATGGCACTGAAGACATTTGAGGAAGATAATTAACAACTGGTAAAAATAATCACAGGTGAAATAATTTAACAGTGAATGAATGTTTCTAGTTTTAAGATTTATGTTTCCAACCAGGATGTTGGTGATTGTATGATAAAATGGCTGTCTAATTTAACCCAAGAGAACTCGCCGCGCCGACTTTTTCGACCGCACATTCATTTATTCATTTGTAATTTGCAATGAGCTTACATCTCGTCTTGCTTCTCTTATCCTCCGTTGCAGAGTTGACAACGCTAGTGCAGTAACATTTAATCTAAATTTGTTGTTCATTGTTACCAGGAAAAAGCAAGCAAGCTTGTAGTTTAACGTGACCGTTAATCTCGAGATCATGAGCCACGGGACCTCCTTTTTACATGGAATCCGAACCACAGGACATGGCATTTCACTTCGAAAATCTCACATGCATTGACCGGGAATCGAACCCGGACCGCCTTGGTGAGAGGCATACAGCTAGACCGCTGAGCCACCATGCCCCCCCCCTCCCTCCCCCCCGACCAGGAAAAAGAAAACTCTGACCTCGACATAAGTTGCGGTCTTTTACACCGCGTGCGAGGCCATCCGTTTCGCGTTGTTCTATTGTTTGTGTTCCGTACTGCGAGTCTTAATAGTTCTTTCTGCGTGTAGTGTTATGTTTCGTGTTAGAAAACATGGATCCGAAGGAAATAGAGAGGATTGATCAACTTCGGCGAAGCGTAGAAAAAGAAGAATCAGTGAACTGAGCTCTTCAACAACAACAGCGTACTGCAAGGCGCTATTTGTTTGATGATGATAGTGATTGTGAACCGTTTGATGACACTAGAGCATCTGATGACAAGAATCATTCAGTGAATGAAAGTGAACATGATACGGAAAGAGAGCAGTCGGGCGAATCTGAAGATGAAATAGACAATCCTTGCGTGGAGCCTGATCAAGTACCATATCTGCTTGGTAAGGATAATAAAACGAAGTGGGATGCTCATGTAAAGTGTAAAACAGGCCGTAAAAGAAAACGGAATATAGTGAAACCTTCTCATTTACCAGGTGCAATAAGAGAGGCAAGAAATGTCCAATCTTCATCAGAAGCCTGCCAGTTGTATTTCCCTGACGGTGTACTGGAGGAAATTGTAGCATATACTAATGTATGGATTGAAGAAGATCGGCCTATAGCCGGCTACGTGATGCTGCGAATACAAATATTGTAGAAATGAAAGCTGTGATTGGCCTTCTTTATTTGGCAGGTGTATCAAATTAAGACATTTGAACCTGAAGGACTTACGGGCTACAGATGGGACCGGTGTTGAAGCTTTTCGCCTAACAATGTCCAGAACACGATTCCAGTTTATCTTACATGCACTCAGGTTTGATGTTATAAATGCTCGGGGTAATAGAGTGATAGTTGATAAATTAACTCACATCAGGAAGATCTTTGAGGACTTTGTGTCCAGATGCATGAAATATTATTCACTTAGTGAATATCTCACAATTTATGAGATGTTACAGGAGTTTCGTGGTCGTTGCCCATTCACGTAATATAATCCAAATAAGCCGGATAAATACAGCATCAAAGTATTTTCCATGGTAGATGCTAGAACATTTTACACCTATAACATGGAAGTTTATGTAGGAAAACAAACGGAAGAACCTTATAAAGTTGACAACAGTGGCAAGAGTATAGTTGAGCGGCTAGTTCAACCAATTTCCGGGTCTGGACGCAATATTACCATGGACAATTGGTACATCTCAGTACCATTAGCCGAATCATTGCTCAACGATCACAATCTTACAATCGTGGAAACAATGAAGAAAAATAAACCACAAATTCCTCCAATATTTGTTCAAACCACGCCTTGTAAAGCGAATACTAGCCTGTTTGCGTATAGAAGACAGCAAACACTTCTCTCATATGTTCCCAGAAAAAACAAAAATGTACTTGTCCTTTCTATGATGCATGAAGGAGATAACATCGACCCAGAGTCAGGAGAAGTGAACAAAGCGAGATGCTTACTTTTTATAACCTCACGAAAGGGGGCGTTGATGTCGTTGACAGGATGTAGTCTGAATACTCTATCTCTAGAATCAGCAATCCCTGGCCCCTAACATTGTTCTACATGCTTTTGAACATTGCAGCAATCAACAGTTTCATTATTTTTATAGACAAACTTAATGGAAGTGGCATAAATCGCCGGAAATATTTGATAATGCTACGAAATGGTTATGTGATTCATCGTGCATCGATTGACTGCATTGCTCCTGATGAAAGATGCATTTACGCAGCATTTTGGGTATTGCAAAAGAGGACTAACATCACCAAACAGTAAATCAGACAGACAATGGTCGCTGTGCTTATTGTGATAGAAATAACCGGAAAACCAAAACCAAATGCGTTTCATGTTCACGTTTCATATGTACAGAGCACACATCGCCATCATGTGTCCAGTGCGCGGAGGAAAGTATTGAAATCGTGGAGGAGGAGGAGGAGGAGGAGGGGGATGATGACTAAATTCTTCAGCATTGGTGAGATCTGGCAAGTTCTGAATGGGTTTCCTGTATTGCACTCAGTGTTAAGTTCCCAGAAGACACTTTTACCGAGCGTTGTTTTGAAGCAGCCATAGGTGATGAAAATTACTAATGCCTGGTGCATTGGGACTTGAGTGGGTTTTCATTCTTTAATATTTATTATTGTTTGCATTTTACATTTCCAGAGTTCAATTTTTAAACATCGGTAACCAGAAGTTCTGACGGACAGATGTTCAAAGTAGTCAAGTGAACAGAATATTTCTTTATTTTGTGTCTTGTAGAATATTTTCTCAGCTGACTAGACATACATTTGAGTAATAAAGCTATGATATGACATTTCGGTGTATTGTGTTCGAAAAAATAATTTGTGCATTAAATAATGGCGCATGGATTCTGTGCGGTCGATAAGACCGCGCACGAGTTCTGGCGAAAAAATATCAGTGCGAGTTCTCCTGGGTTAAAGAAAATCTATCATAATTTTAATGCTGTCTGTATCCTAAGTGGGGTGAGATTAATTTCAGAAAACAATGTCATTATACTACATTGGTCCTTTCTATCATGCCTATTGGCAATATATTTTTAAAACAACCTGTATAGTGACACAGCTAAATTATTAGATGTATTAACAAAACATTACGGCTACAGGAACCACATCATCCCTAGAAAGCCAGATTATCATAATTGACAATTTTGGAGATGGACTTCATACTAATATTACATGGAAACAAGCTATTTATATTTGCAGGTAAATACTAGGCACGTCCAGAAAGGAAGTTCCATTTGTATATGCTGCCCTGGCATTGCTGCAATCGCAGTTCAGCACATGTACGGTAGTTGCTCCGAGTTAAGGAGAAGGAGAGTGCTGGCTGGTGTTTACGCTTTATAGTGCTTGGTTTGATTGGCGAAGTTCATTGAAAATCGTGTTGCTTGTGAGATTAGATCTGTCATTCGTTTTCTGAATGCGAAGAACACAAAACCAGTCGACATTCGACACATTTCCGAGGTGTATGGAGAAAATGCGATGAGTGATTCAATGGTAAGAAGATGGGTCTGACAGTTCAATGAAGGAAGTGTTCAAGTGCACGATGATGAACGAAGTGGGAGTCAATCATCGGTTAGTGGCGACTTGGTTCGTGCGGTTGTAGAACGCGTCAAGGAAAACTATGGGTTTACACTATCTGATCTTTCTACGAAATTTCAGAAAATGTCAGGTTGATAACACAAGTGGCGACGTTTTATGGAGAAGGCATACAAAAACTTGTCCCACGTTATGACAAGTGACTTCAAAATGGTGGGAACTATTTGGAGAGATAGCTTACAAATTTGTAGCTTGTTTTTCTGTATCTGTACTGGTTTTCTGATCTTTCTACAAAATTTCAGAAAATGTCATGGTTGACAACACAAGTGGCGACGTTTTATGGAGAAGGCATACAAAACTTGTGCCATGATATGACAAGTGCCTTCAAAATGGTGGGAACTATTTGGAGAGATAGCTTACAATTTGTAGCTGTTTTTCTGTATCTGTACTTGTTTTGGTTTTATTACCAAACGGAACTTAGATTCTGCACGTACAACGCATCCTGTGGTCATATTTACTTTTACAGCTAAACTCTGATCCGGATAATATATTAGTGAAACCACCATAGCTCATTTTTAACAAATATAGTATTTTATGAAATTGTCACTTACAATAGGCGACTCTGGCTTTCTGGGAACAACATGCAAGGAATATAAAAATAATAAAATCATTAAATCATTACCTCAAGTGCTCTATTTACTGCAGCACACCATGCAAAATACCCTGTATAAGATTTGCCATGAAATGTCACTTCCCATTTTTCCCTTTGGGTTTCTGTCCAGAAACAGAAGTTGAGGGTATCAACGACAAAAATCCACTGCACTGCAGACTCATCAGCAACTTGAGGATGTAACTCATGTTGAGAAAAACCATCAATGGACAGTTTCTTGCTTTTCAATTCTTTCACTATCTGAAATGAGAATGAGGGCCTATATAACAGTTACTGTAATATGAAAAGCACATGATACACATTTTCAACCATTTATAGAAATGAACTGATTTGGACCTAAGCAGTCTAGTTGTTATTGCTTTAAGGGCCAAAACATTGAAATTATCGTCCCCTTGTAATGTACAATTATGTTACTATTGAGGTTTACACATAGGAAGTTAGGAAAAAGGAAAAGAGATTTTAATTCATAAAAAGTAGACTTTATATTTCATGAGTTAAATAAAAGGAAATCAAAGATGGGCTTACTCTCACACACGAAGAGTTAAGATTAGAAGACCTAGCTAGCTTCTCATCGTAGGCTTGTATAGGTTTGAGTGTTAAATGACAGATTAAAGTAAAAATTGATGGAAACCTACAATTTTTAAACCCAGATTGAGATTATTAATATTAATTCATAAGAATTACAGTAATGCTTTTCAGATATCTCAATCTACTACTAGAATTTTGTACCAGTGTACCAATGGGCTCATAAGTTGGTATACTGGTAAGACTATGAAGGTGTAGCTAAAGTGACACACAAAGGTTTAGGTGGCAGTAAGGAGGAGATAAGGTGGCAATTAAGAAGAAAACTTGTAAGATGGTATTTAAGAGGCAGCCAAGTGGTACTAAGGGGAAAATGAGTTGGCAAATTAAGAATAACTTCTTTGTATCTCAGTGGTAATAAGGAGGAAATACGGTGGCAAATTAGGAAAAACTTTTAAGGTGGTATTTAAGTGGCATTATTAAGAGGAAATGATGTGGCAAATTAAGAACCTCTGGCAAAAATAGTACTGTAAGGGGCAGTAATATGGCACATCATGATTAAGGTGGAAGTAAGGAGGAAATAAGGTGGCAATTAGGAAGTAACTTACTGCAAAGTATAAAGGTAGTGTTTCATTTATACTACAGGGGAAGTAGCAATAAAAACTAACAGTTCGTAGCATGATCAGCGCCGTTTAGCGAGAATATTACTATCTCTAGTTGGAGAGGATGTTTGGCACCATTCTCATGTCATTCTATGCAAGGGTGTTTGGTGCCAATTTCATGCTATGCTATTGAGGCTACCATTTTCGATGAAAACCAGTTCCATCCAAACCTCCATGAATAAGCCGTTGCACACCATCACAGATACTCTGGGGTCCTTACGGATATTGTGCACTTTGCATATCTCTCTCCAGAGCATCTTCAGACTCTCTCTCTCTACCATCTGGAGATTTTAAGGAGAACCTAGACTTGTCAGAGAAGCGTATACAACTCCATTGCTGCAATGATCTATTGGGCAAAATGAAACTGTGCGACTCGGTGCTCTCTGGTCAGATCTGGTCTTGTAGCAGGCCGTCTTGATTGAAGACTTTGTCTTCTGAGGTGTTGTCACACTATCCTCTCGCTTACGTTTGTACCCAGGACCTTCTGCAGCAAATTCTGAGCCTCAACCACTGTCGTGTGACAATCTCCAAGGACCTGGCTGATGAGAAATCGGCCATTTTGGGCTGAAGTCTTTCATTTCCTGCCAGATCTGAGTTTTCGAGAGTAGGCTAACTTGTAAGTTTCTCAAAGCCATTTCACAGTCTCTAGCATCATGGTGTAGCAGAGGCTTTGTCCGTCATAATTCAATGAGATGACTCTGGCAACGTTTTGGGGACTCAGAAGCATTATTTCGACTGAACTTCAGTGATGAATTTATTTCTTGTTACTCATTTCCAATAGGTTGTTACTCTTCCCTTAACGGAAGGAAGGCTATAAAACCATAAAACACTTATCAATGTTTATGTAGGCTTAGTGCATGTTTTCAGACCGGATACAACCTTATTTGCAATAGTTCTAGTTGTACAAGATAAGGTAAAGATATGAAGGAAAAAGGAATTTAATCTCCATCTAAGACATCTAGGCTAGTAAGTTAAAACAATTAACCATACTTACCATCAATAAAAATCCATGTAACTTAAATGACATTTAAACTTAAAATTATAAGAAAATTTAAAGTTTTTTCTTTCTTTCTGGTGATAAAAATAAAAATGAGTTCTACATGGATCGTACTCCATTGTGCGGTGGTCCAAGGGTGGGGGGAAATGAAAGGTGAAGGGGTTGCATCTGAAGGGTGGGATGGAAGCTCTCTAATGTTGAGTCAAAATCAGTTCTTGAATTAAAATGAATTGGTGTACAATCTCAGAGTCTCTGAGAGCAGGGATGAAGGCTAAGTAGGGATTCTATTAAAAACTGTTCAAAGGCCATATTATGGGACTAGGCATGGGTGGGAATGGGGAGTAATGTCATCGCGGCAGGAGTTGGCAGTTGAACACGCTGTGACGGGGTGCGGGGGATCTTGCAGTACGCATGCGCGGTCCGCCTATTCCTAACTTAAATATATCGACTTCGCGCATGCCAATGGTTATTATTGCAGCAGACGACACGCAGCCAGTGAAAAAGGAATGTGCTGAGTAAGTGAAGCAAGTAGTGACCAACTCAATGTTTTTGGAATGTGCGATACGCAGTAAGCGGGAAGACATCTGCAGTTCAAACCCAACTGCCAACTCCTGGCACGATATCAGTAGTTGTGCTGTTTTCAAGTTCTTCTACGGTTGTTCATATGGGTGGACAGGGAGGTGGATGTGACGCTAATATAGAAAACAAAGCAGTTTTTTTCATTTTAACTGGTAGATATCACAGTTTTGGAAGAGCAGTTACTGTGCCTTTGGGTGGGGTAAGCTATGTTTTCAAGAGGTGAGGTGAAGGTGACAAGGTGAAAGGGTTGCATCTCAAGAGTGGAATATGGAAGCTCTCTAATCGTAAAAGTGAATCGTAACAGTGAAGGAGACGAGAACTTGTGATAACATTTTCTAAACTACTGAAATTAGCCATAAATACCTTCTGTAATGATTCCAAATAGATCTGGAGATTATGTAGTTTACTCCTCTGCAATCTATAACCCACCCACGCTACGTTTTTATATCACGACTTATGTAGTAAAATTCCAGGAGTATCGGCAATTATCCACGTAAATTATGCAAAACATAGTAGCCTATTGCCAACCCCATGCATTTTTTTACTAGGTGGCAGGGCCGCGTTAGTCATATATGCACCCCTGGTTTTTGTCACGCACATGACCAACCTCATGTGGTGGTGTATTTTATATCTTACAAATTGGCAACACTAACATGACGTCAATGTGTTCACCTAGGTAACAGTTGAAGAGAACTCATGCGCTTGAGGAACATGGCTGCTGTCGTTCTATGAGCAAGAAACAAAAACACATATTACCCTTTCACGAATTGATTGCCGGCGGTCGAGATGGGAACTCTTCTCTGTTTACTTGTGTCACACGTCACTCTGCTTCGTTGACAGGTACAGTTGCGCGAGTAGAATATGACTCAGCTCCAGTAGCCGTCCGGGGTGACATGAGCTCATGTGACACTTATCTGCGCTTCTAAGACAGGTAGTACGTGCAATGCGGCTTGACTTATGTGCAGACTGCACTGTGTCATCACTGTGTCCTCCTCTTTACCCCGCGGGGCTCCTGCTACAATAATCAAGAAACGGTGGCGCAGCCATGCTCAGCGGCAGTCAAATCTTAAAGATTAATTGGAGGATTATCCATTTCGCAAGGTCCGTATTGACGTGTACAATGACAATTTTAATGGGTTAAGGGGTCTCCGCCCAATCAATACAAGTAATCAATACTTGTATTGATTGGGCGGAGACCCCTTAACCCATTAAAATAGTCAAATCTTAAACGGGTAATATTTACATAATTTAGCACATATCTCCAATGCACTAGTGATAATGGACGACAATTTCAATTGGTAATGTCCCCTAGATTATGATAGAAAGGTATGAAAATCATATATTATCTGTATTAACAAAGTTGTGAGTGTCAAAGGCAGGTTTTCGTCTCCTTCACTATTAATAAAGTGTTGCATCTTGGCCTCTAGAACTGGAATGATCTGCACGGGAGAGGGGGCTGGTCATATGTAAGGATGTCTTTGATATTGGGCATATGTAACATTGGAGCCCCTGGTGAGAAGGCCTTGGTGATAGGGGAGGAGGAGAGGATATTAAAGTCCTAAAGCAAGAGGTGGTTAATCTTGGATGGTATTGGGGATCTAAGGGTTCTCAGGTGTCAGATGGATGAGTGGTGAGATTGGTCTGGGCATGATGGCATATGAAATTAGGTAAAGGGTGAAGGACCTGGTGAGCGACTTATGGTAATAAGCAAGAGCATCAGCAAAATATGGTTGTCCGAAGGTCAAGTAGGTAGCTAACAGCGCACAACTCCACCCCATTCCTACCCATGCTCATTCCTGTAACAGGGTGTTTGATGAGGGCTTCACAGTTCAATTTATTAACATGCCTCCTCCGTGATACTGGTACATTTACCATTTAAATATGCAAGCAGTTCCAAATGGTAAATACATCATAAAGTAGAACAATGCCGTGTATTATTTTCATCTTGGGTTGATGGGCCTCTACTATTTTAACCCCCCCACCCTTGTGTTCACAGGCACAGTTGCCCCAGTAAAGGTTCCTCTCATAACGTCATTAACCAAAAGGCCAAGACTGTTCCTTGTAGTATTTGGCATTTGATCCTTCCTGCGACTGAATTTTGAGTTTCCTCCTTTTATCCGAAGGTAAACTAGTCCCCCGTTCGGATCTCCGGGTGGGGACTACTCGAGATGGGGTTAACATCACAGAAGTGACAAAGAGGAAATCTGACATTCTATGGATCGGAGCGTGGAATATTAGAAGTCTGACAGGAAGTGGAAGTTTAGAAAACTTAGAAAGGGAAATGGATAGGTTGAGGTTGGATTTGGTTGGGATTAGTGAAATGCGTTGGCAGGAAGATCAGAACTTTTGGTCAGGAGACTATAGGGTCATTAGCACTAAATCAAACTATGGCCAAGCGGGGTTGGTCTCATATTGACTAGGAAACTTGGACAGTGGGTAGAATATTACGAGCAATATAGTGAACGGATTATTGTAGCAAAAATCAACACAAAACCTAAGTGCACCACAGTGGTAAAAGTATGTATGCCTACCAGTCAAGCTGATGATGAAGATGTTGAAAAGGTCTACGAAGAAATAGGTGAAGTTTTGAGGTATGTCAAGGGTGATGAAAATGTTATAGTAATGGGAGATTGGAATGCTGTGGTAGGAAAAAGAAGAGAAGGGAAAATAGTAGGAGAATTCCATAGTGCTTCATCAATGTTTCCTGCAATTATGTTATCATGTATGTCTGAGACCCTAATTGTTTGCAATTTGGTGAGATCCAATTTCCTCGATACTTTGCTTTTGCTTCTTAGCGAAGGAGTTATCTGTATTCCCTGGTAGAGAACTGTGGCAATGGGTAGGTGTTTTCTTACGGTGACATTGTCAATTGCACGCTGTTGGAGAACGGTGAAACCCTTATTAATGAATACGAGGTCAATTGTACTTGACCCATTTTGACATATGTATGTTTTTGTTTCTTTATTGTTAGTCAGTGTTAGGCCTTCTTGTTCCATGTAATGCAGAAGTGTGGACGTCTTTCGAGAAGGTACATCAATGCGACAGTTGAAGTCACCAGCTACTATTAGCGCATCATTCCTCGCTACATGACTTAACGCTACAGTTAGATCGTCTATTAAATCTTCTTCTCGAAAATCTGGTTGAAAGTACGCACAAATTATGTATAAAATTGGTGTCTTCACGATTAGTATGTTGTTAGTCCGGTGCTTCACTGTAAAAGGAGATAGGCTGGGTTTCAGCAGACAAGAGATACCTCCTTTAGGCCTTCCAATGTTACTTTTGATGGCGGTATTATGGATGCAGTAAAAATCTTTTGCTCCCCAGTCTTCTGTAAGAAAAGTCTCTGTTAACAGTACTATGTCATAATCATCAAAAATATTATTTGGAGCTAGTTGTAACGCGTTCTTTATACCTTCAATGTTCCATAGAATAATCCTTAATTTATGTTGCCTTTCTGCTATATTATTACTAGAAGTTCTAATTTCTTGTTCTGGGCACTCATTTTTTCACACTTCATTATGCGAGACGTGCTCCCTCGAAAAAGGGGCGACGAAAGGAAAAACGTTTAACCAGTATGCGTTCTGGCCAGATTTCTGGCGTCATTGCTCTTTCCTTGTCCTCAAATGGGATGCCTATTTTGAATGCTTTACTTTTTCCTCTTGTTTCTATTTGCTCACATTCTATTTCCCCCTGTATGCCTATGTTTTTGAGGTGTGAAATAAGTGTCTTTGCTTCAGTTGTTGGATGAACTCTGCCTATGAAAAGCCATGCTTTACGTTCCGCTGGTCTTAGGTTACAAGTTATATCAAAAGGTTTAGTCCCCTGAATTCCTAGGTGTCTTGGTGAGGGAGTTCTCTCCACTTCTGCCATAGTATATTCTTCATTATCCTTCCTTAGTGTGGAGTGACGTTCATTTTTACTACCTGGATCCCTCTCATCCTGAGTCTGGAGTTTGTCAGAGTTTCCGTGGCTGTTGTTGGGATTTTGAAGACTTTGCTGTGCTGTCGGTGGGTTTGGAGCTTTCCCTTTTATTAACGGAGGTCTCTGATTGACCGCTGTCAAGATTTCTGTTTGTTGCAGTTGCGTTTCAAGCAGCAGTGACATTTTCTGCATCATAGTTTCTGAGACTTGGTCCATTTTAGTTTTCAGCTCCTCATAGTTTTCCTTGTTTAGATTTGTAGATTTCATATTCTGATCACATGCACCAACCATGGCTTCGGTAGTTGCTTGTGTTGCCATTTCGCATACCTGTTTTGTGGAGGAAGCATTTTTCTTTCGTTGATTATCTTCCTGTTTGGTAGAATCCGATGATCGATTGTCCCTTGAAAGACATTGGCTTGTAAGTTTAGATATATTTTTTGCCATTTCATCCATTTTCTTGCACATTTCTGCACGCATCTCTTCTAGTTCTTTTTGCATGCTTCTTCCCGATTTATATAGAGTGAAGTCCTGTTCACAATTAAAACATAACCATAAAAGTTTTGATTTTTTCTTACTGGTTGACTTTAGTGCGTTAAATTGTCCTTGCTGCAATTCCGCACACAATAGATGATGCCATCTCTGACATGGCCCGTCACAGGTCACAGCTGTTTCGTTTTCCTCTACCCTCTTACCGCACACAGAGCAGAAATCAAGTGTTTTGTCATCCACTCTAGTTGTCGAAGCCAGCTGACTGTTTTCGTCCGGCATGTTAAATATAGAAATGTTCCACCAACAACCAATAAGAACCCAGCAGCTCCTAGTCAATCAAACAGTGGATCAGCTCTGTACCTAGCCGCTCGTGTCGTAGGTCGATAGATGATACATGCAGTCTCGGAGTTCTATATCTTACACTAACACTCTTTGCTTAATGAATTGCGTTGGCAGTACTGTTCTCGTTCTTGACTTACAAATGTTATTTTTGAAATTGCGCAAAGCAATTAAAAATGCACACGTTTGTTACTGTAATATAAACACGATTACTTACATAGATTCTAATTACACTGGTCTATCATTCAAAGCATACCGCAATGTGGTTGTTAAACACTATTATTTACACATAGGCTAACTGCAGCGTGCCGATTCAACCGTTACACTTACTACCGTAATTGATTGGTTTCTTACTTATGTATGTATGATCTGCATACTATTCAAGTTAAAACGTTTATCCCTCACTTCTGGTATCACTCGGAACACATTTATTTGTATACTTTTCACTCGCTACTTCACTCGGACGGCACCCTTAAGCTGACGCCAAGAATACTTCCAGGATATGTCCCTGCAATCGGCACTGAGACTCTTTAAAGCAAAAGTTACACCAATTGCAACGTATGGATTGGATATAATATGGGTTAATTTAAGCAAAAATAACCTGAAAGACTTAGAGAAAGTGAAAACCTTATTCTTAAAAAGACTGCTTTGTTTGTCAAAATTCACCCCATCGAGACTGGCGTATGAACTAGCGGGGGAACCTTTCTTTATAGAAGAACTCCGACTGGTTCACCAACTACCATCCACAAGACAATACAACGATTTGCTACAAGAACTACTTGCAAAAAAGAAGGATATCCCAATTGATTTCTACTCCACTACGGCCATGACGTCAACAGAATGGAAGGGCACTGCCTATGATTTGAGACACACAGTGACCCGATTCGCGGTGCACGGTTTTCACCACAAGATTTGTGAGACTGAGGTGTTCCATGTGCCCAGACCAAAGTGCATTTGTAAATTGTGTCAAAAGTCATGCGATACTTACCACGCTCTCGTGTGTAGTAAAAGGTTGTCATCGCTTACAGAATTTTGTAAATAATTATTGTAATGCACATTGTGCGCACTTATCCTTAATAATAATAGTAGGAGAATTCGGATTAGGTGAAAGGAATGGTCGAGGAAGCAGGCTGATGGAATTCTGCACCGAGCATGAGTTGGTCATAGCTAACACCTTATTAAAAAACCACAATAGGAGAATATACACATAGATGAGACCAGGAGATACAGGGCATTACCAAATCGACTTCATTATGGTCAAGCAGAGATTTCGAAACTAGATTTTGGATTGCAAAACGTATCCCAGTGCTGACATAAACTCTGACCACAATCTGGTTGTTATGAAGTGCAGACTTAAGTTGAAGAAATTGAAGAAAAGTCAAAAGCCAAGAAGGTGGGTAATAGACAGACTGAAAGAGAAGGACGTGAACAAACGATTCAAGGTGAGTATAGAGGAAGGACTAATGAAAAACGCCGAACGAGATACAATTGCTGAGGAATGGGCAATTTTGAAGAATGAAATAACAAAATCCGCAGAAGAAAACATTGGTAGGGAAGAAAGAATAGGTAGAAAACCGTGGATCACGCAGGATATACTAGAAATAATGGACAAACGGCGGAAGCACAAGAATGGAAGAGATGAAAGGGGAAAAGCAGAATACAGACGTCTGAGAAATTAGGTTAACAAGAAGTGCAAGGAAGCAAAAGTAGAATGGTTGAAAGAGAAATGTGCAGGTATAGAAAATTGTCTGAAATTAGGAAAAGTAGATACAGCTTATCGAAGGATTAAGAGTACTGTTCTTTCGGGGAAAGGAAGTCTAACTGCTGTAATATTAAGGACTCGGATGGAAAACCTCTAACAGATAGGGAAGAAAAGGTGGAGAATTGGAAAGCTTACATAGAGTGTTTGTATAAGGGAGAGGATATTGAGAATCATGTAATGGAAAGGGAAGTGATGAGGATCTCTGTCTGTTGGGTAGTCAGCCCGAAGGCTGGTTGGATCCTCAAAAGGCACTGCCGTTGGGCAGGGCTATATTGAGGCGTACTAGGCAAGAAGAGGAGTGAGGTAGTTTGTCATTGCTTTCCTCACTGAGTCAGTACAGCAGTACTAACCCTATGAGTAGAACCTTTCACAGCATCCACAGGGAACAAAGCACCAGGCATAGATCAAAATCAAAATCACTTTATTTGCAATGAGATGTCAACCTCGGTGGCAAATGAGGTACATAATTTACAAACACTACACAATATTAAAAGAATAAAGTAACAAACACCGAAAAGAATACAGTAACAAACACTACACAATATTAAAAGAATACAGTAACTTAATGTACCATTCACACATTGGTTGAACTCCCCTCTCACAACTGCTGTAGGAATTACATAGCACGTATAATGTTTCTAGGAATACAGCACTAAGTTATACCACTTCTTTCTTTTCCCTGGTTTTGTCTACTCTGCTCTTTAATAACTGGACTGATTTTGGAAAGGGATCAAACACCGCCCTTGGTAAACTGTTCCATTCCTTCACACCCTTCCCAATGAATGAAAATTTACCCCTATCGCTTCTGCTAAAGTGCCGTCCAATTTTGAATTTGTGGTCTGCCCTGCCAATATAATTACTTTCCAATTGAAGCCTCTCAAGGATTTCCCCCCATGCTTCCTCTCCTGTATATGCTCTATATAACCCTACAAGTCTGTTTTTCTCCCTTCTCTTACTTAATGTTTCCCATCCAAGCTTCTCTAACATATCTGATACACTGCTTCTTCTCCTAAAATCCCCAAATCTTGCTGCTTTCCTTTGAACACACTCAATTTCCTGGTGCGGATCCCATACACTGCTTGCATATTCCAATATTGGACGAACCAAACTTAGGTAACTTTTCTCTCTTATTTCTTTGTTGCATCCTTTAAGTAGTCGCATAATGACATGCAACGATCTGTATGCTTTCCCAACAATGTCTCCAACATGACCCTTCCAGTGAAATTTACTATCAAATCTCACACCTAAGTATTTGCACTCGTCATCTTTTGGTACGATTACCCCATCCAATGTATATTGAAATTCAGTTTTTAATCTCTTGTTTGTGAATATTGTGACAGTTGATTTACCTCCGTTAACCTTCATGTGGTTCTCTTCAACCCAATGTTGGATACTGTCGAGGTCCCTTTGTAATATTTTACAATCCTCTATATTATTTATTTCCCTATAGACGTTAATGTCATCTGCATACAATCATATTTTTGATGCTATATTGTTCCCTAAATCATTTGCATATATTAGGAAAAGCAATAGACCAATTTTACTACCCTGTGGAATTCCCTTCTTAACTTTCTCTTCCTGTGATACGTAATTCCCTACTCTGACTCTCTGAACCCTTGAATTTAGAAATGTTCCTATCCAACGTACAACCCTCGAGTCCAATCCCATTCTCTCCACTTTCTTTAATAATACTCCATGTTCCACTCTGTCAAAAGCTTTGGAAAGGTCTATAGCTATGCAGTCCAACTGTCCCCCTAGATCCAACCGATCTGATATGTCCTGCTGAAATCCCACCAGTTGTGCCTCACAAGAAGATTTCCTTCTGAATCCATACTGGCTCCTCAGGAACCAATTTTTTTCATTTACATACCCCTCTAATATATTTTACTATTAAACTCTCCAAGATTTTACAAACTACACTGGTCAGACTTACTGTAGTTCTCAGGTTTACTTCTATCTCCCTTTCCTTTATAAATTGGTATTATTATAGATTCCTTCCATTCCTTTGGTATTCTACTATTGTTCATGACATAGTCGAAAAGAAATTTTAAATAAGGCACTATGTACCACCCCATTGCCTTTATTAATTCCCCAGTAATTTGATCACACCCTGCTGCTTTTCCTTGCTGAAGCAGTTTGATTTCTCTAAAAATATCCTCATTTGTAAAGGTGAGGCTTTTTGTGTCCTTATGTGTTTCACCCTCTCCAGTCTCATTTACGGTTTCCAACTCCTGACAATCTTCCACTGAATCTATGAATTCCCTACTAAATAGGTTTGCTTTCTCATTATCTGCAAATAAATGCTCACCCCCTTCTCCCTCCATTGTGGGAATGTGGATTCAGTTTCCCTTTTGGTTTTTAATATATGAATACAGCTTTTTCCATTTCCCTATGTGGTCTTTACCCTCATGAAGTATGCCATTCATGTAATTTTCCTTTGCTTCCTTTTTCAACCTATTGAGCTCCTTTATTAGCTGTTTTCTGGTTTCTCTGTTTCCCCTGTCTTCTTTGATTTGTCTGTTTACCATTCTACATTTCCTTTTTAATTTTCGTATGTCCTTTGTATAGTAAACAGGGTCTGAGGTTGTTTTTCCCTTCTTAATAGGTACAAATATCTTCTCACCCTCCCAAATGATTTCCTTAAAATTTGCCCGGAGTGTATCCACATTACTCCCTTCACTTATCCAAGAATTAAATTTTGATTTCAGGTAAGCTCCAAATTCATCGAATTTAGTTTTTCTGGATAATTTCTTGTCCTGTGTGACCCTCCTATTAAGCCTTTTTGGTACCAGACCAACGTCCATTATTGCAGCCTTATGGTCACCTATTCCTTCAATTACGTGGGTTTTTTCAACAAGTTTCCCTGGTTTTATCAGGAATACTCCAGCAAGTTGCTGAGTCTAGTTGGTGCTTGCACTACTTGTGTAAATCCTCCCTCCCAAACTAATTTATTTGCAAGTTTCTGTTCATGGGCTTCTGTTGCAGCTCCATTCCAATCAACTTCTGGCAAGTTTAAATCCCCCCAATTATTATCATGTCATTATTGTTTTTATGAGTGTAATCTATTAGTTTCTCAAATATTTCCATGTCTCTTTTCTCTCTCCCAGGCCTATATATTCCTATAATTCCCACCTCCTTCATATTGTCACAAACTAATTTTATCCCTAATATTTCATCCTTTTCGTCGGTAAACCATTCATGTGAGCAGTAAGTTTCCTTCACCAGTATAAACACCCCCCCTCCCTTCTTATTTCCTCGGTCTCTACGGTAGACTACATACCCTTCTGGGAATACTTCACTATTTCCTACCCCTTCTCTCAGCCATGATTCCACTCCTATCGCCACATCAATTTCATATGCTTCCATTGCTGTGCTGAGTTTTATTTGCTTGTTTACTACACTTTGACAGTTTACCAAGAGCAATCTTAGACCCCCTCCCCCTTCAAATTTTGATGTTGTGGGTGTGCAATTAGTAATCCCTTGCTCCCCTGACTCGAGTCCTGTTTTTCGTGGTAATGATTTACTGTATCTTTTCCAGTGCACTCGTTTACGCACCCCATTTTCTGAATTAGTTTCCCGAAAGCATTTTCTTAGATATCCTATTCAGCAGTTTACCGAACTTAGAGGTCCCTTTCCTATTGAGGTGTAACCCATCTGTACTAAAATCATAGTCATTAAGCCATCCATTTGCATCGACAAAAAGGACGTCTCCATTGCGACACAGCCAGTCTAGTGTGGAATTTACAGCATCCACATAGCGGTAGTCGACATCATTCCTATATAACACTCCACCGAGACAAAGCTTTGTCTCCGGAAACTTCACTTTTACTGTCGCAATAAGAGTATCAGCCTCGGCCATTATATTAGCGATATTAGATGATATAGCGATTGAGTTGCTAAGCTGCACAGGTGATGAAGTTCTGACAAGGTTATTTCACTTGGTGTGTAGGATTTATGAGACAGGTGAGGTACCCTCTGATTTCAAGAAGATTTCCTTATACCGAAGAAAACAGGAGCTGACAGATGTGAAGATTAGGCCTACAGTACCATCAGCTTGATCACTCATGCTTCAAAGATCCTGACTAGAATAATTTACAAGAGGATGGAAAGACAGATAGAAAGAGAGTTGGGTGAAGACCAGTTCGGCTTCAGGAGAAACTTAGGAACAAGGGAAGCTATACTAAGTCTTAGGCTGATTTTGGAAGCTAGAATAAGGAAGGATAAGAGAACGTTCATGGCATTTGTACACTTAGAAAAGGCTTTTGATAGCTTTGATTGGAGTAAGTTATTTGACATTTCGAAGCTGATTGGAATAAAGTACAGGGATAGGTGGGTGCTCTACAATCTATACAGAAACCAGACAGCAGTTATTCGAGCCGAAGGACATGAGAGAGAAGCTGGTATTCAGAAAGGTGTAAGGCAAGGCTGCAAATTATCACCAATACTTTTCAATCTATACATTGAACAAGCAAAGAAAGAAATTGGAGAAAAATTCAAAGTACGAGTAAAGATTCAAGGAGAAATAATAACACTGGGATTTGCTGATGACATCGTCATCTTAATTGGAAATATCTGTTCCCGAAAGAAACAGGATTTAAATTGTCCGATTGAGTTATGTATATTAACAAATTCACAATGAAATTTGATAAAATGGTCCGGTTAACTCAAAACAGTTGCCAGCGTTTCGCCCCAGTGTACCATTGGGCTCTTCAGTTGGAATTGGTACACCTCTCCAAGACGCGTGGCTAGTACATACTGAGAAGGCCGCTGCAAGGCACAAATGTCACCACAAGCAGCGCCAATGTACTACGGAAGTCAAAACTTCCTTTCAAAAATAATGTTAGCTTACCTTGCTAATCCAAATTGGAAATATCTGTTCCCGAAAGAAACAGGATTTAAATTGTCCGATTGAGTTATGTATATTAACAAATTCACAATGAAATTTGATAAAATGGTCCGGTTAACTCAAAACAGTTGCCAGCGTTTCGCCCCAGTGTACCATTGGGCTCTTCAGTTGGAATTGGTACACCTCTCCAAGACGCGTGGCTAGTACATACTGAGAAGGCCGCTGCAAGGCACAAGAGCCCAATGGTACACTGGGGCGAAACGCTGGCAACTGTTTTGAGTTAACCGGACCATTTTATCAAATTTCATTGTGAATTTGTTAATATACATAACTCAATCGGACAATTTAAATCCTGTTTCTTTCGGGAACAGATATTTCCAATTTGGATTAGCAAGGTAAGCTAACATTATTTTTGAAAGGAAGTTTTGACTTCCGTAGTACATTGGCGCTGCTCGTGGTGACATTTGTGCCTTGCAGCGGCCTTCTCAGTATGTACTAGCCACGCGTCTTGGAGAGGTGTACCAATTCCAACTGAAGAGCCCAATGGTACACTGGGGCGAAACGCTGGCAACTGTTTTGAGTTAACCGGACCATTTTATCAAATTTCATTGTGAATCGTCATCTTAGACGACACACCAGATGAGTTGAATGAGTTTTTAAATGGTATGGATTCTGTCTTGAGGAAAGAATTCGTGTAGAAAATTAATAAATGTACCAGTAAAACAAAAATATTGGAATGCAGTCGAAATAAATCAGAAACCCCTATGGATGTCGAAGTGGCAGATGAACAGCTAAAGGAAGTAGGCGACTTCTGTTACTTGGGAAGCAAAATAACCAGTGATGGACGAAGCAAAGATGATATAAAAAGTAGGTTAGCACAGGTAAATAAAGAATTTCTACAGAAAAGGAATCTGACATCAAATATAGATTTAGGTAGGCTATTAGGAAGTCATTTTCGAAAGCCTTTGTCTGGAGCATGGTGCTCTATGGAAGTGAAACTTGGACTATTGGTGCAGCAGAAAAGAGGAGAATTGAAGCATTTGAAATGTGGTATTACAGGAGAATGATGATCAGATGGGTAGATAGGGTTACAAACGGCGAGGTATTAAGACGAGTGGGAGAAGAGAGATGCTAATGAAGAGAAGAGATAGGCTGGTAGGACACTCACTAAGACACCCAGGAATAACAAGCTTATGGAAGGAAGGGTCGAGGACAAGAACTGTAGGGGTAGACCAAGGTTAGAATATGTTAAACAGATTGCCTCGGATGTAGGGTGTGGTAGCTATGTAGAGATGAAACTATTAGCTCAGGACAGGGAAGCATGGATGCTGCATCAAACTAGTCGGAAGTCTGAAGACTCAAACAACAACACAGATTAAGCCTAATGATGTCCTTAGTTTCAGGTTGCTGCTGAAATAAAGGGCATTAGATAGGATGATGATTGCCATATTACGGGGCAGTACAGCGAGGTCACTGCCCTTATTAGATAGAATATTCAATTACCTCCTCAGCCAGTTTCTTCACTCCGTTCTCTTCAACTGATACGTCCTTCGCATGTTTTGCAATAAATTCACCAGATGCTTTTGGTGCTAGGATACCAGAAACCATCGCTTAATGTTTTGATGATCTGAAAATTGCAATCTTAGTGCAGGACAAGTACAAGATATAGATAAGACATCATCAGAATCTGGCATTATTAACTTTGATCTTACGAAGCAAATATTACTTACAACAGGAATAAATTACGGGCCGTATCCAATGGAACCTCGGCCGGAAGAAATATAATAAGAGTTTATGCCTGTTTCAAGATAAGACGAAGATTCAGGGATGGGTCTGATTCAGCAAAAATGTGCAAAACGTTGCATTACGTAAACAATGTGGGGAGGCGTAACGTTTACGTTCCCGCTGTTTGTTTACATATGAGTAAAAAAAACACAACAGCGCGCAAAATTCGCAATGATCCTGAACACTAAAGAAGGAACACACTAATAATGTTAAAAAAGAAATAGCCACGCTGGCAATAAAAGGTCCGTAATTAATTTGATGATTATTGTGATGAACTGCAAAGATATATTTGTTTAAAATGTGTTGACAACTCTTTCCATCACGTCGTGTAGCCTAAAATCAGAGAAAAATAGAGGTGTATAATTATAGAACAAAACTGTACTTCCGCACAGTACTACCATCCTGGGCATAATTGGATTACTCCATGATCATCATAATAAAAGAAAAACAAACATATTATTTATAGCTTTGTCTCATATTACTCTTAATCCTTTGAAGGATATACTCGTCAGGAACCAAGCCAATCTACTTGGCTTTGTTTACCTGCAGAGCTTAGGCAGAGGCACACCCATGCACCTTTTTTGTTTTCTTGTTTGTCAAAGAATTTCAGTGTAGTAGAGAAATACTTTGATTAGACAGGTGTTCTTTGGGTTGTGGGAAAATGGTTAAACTATGTTCTTAGAGATGAAACTTGTTATGTTTACAGACGAACATAACCTACACGTGAGAAGCAAATGACTTCAGTCTGACAACTGTCTGACAACATAGACCTACCGTACCGTATTAACATATTTGTGTATGATACTTATGCTGTGATGTGGACGAAGACAGTTAATTCGAATTGTCGTTAATTTTGTCTGATGTTACATAATGAACTTGGAACTTTTAGGTGAGAAAATGAAAGTAATCGGCTGTTACACATTTGTAAATAATCTGTAGTTTGGTATTTGACGTTTGTTTAATTTATTTTCAGAATCATTTGGACAGAACTATCCAGAAGTAAGTATGGTAGTTGTAAAAGTACGTCGGTGTGATAATATACATTTGCTATTTGACCTGGAACTGTAACTGCTTGGTTCTGTTTTTATAGACATTGATTCACATAGATACATAAAAGGAAAACAGACCTGTAAAGAAACATTTTTTTAAAACGCGAAATCATTACTTCGAAAATATGCCATGTTGTTTATTTAATTATGGTCTGACGGTTGTCACGGGGTACACTTATTCTCATTACGCAAAACTCAGAAGAGGTGGGTTTGATTCCCTTCTCAGCCATCCTGGAAGTGGTTTACTGTGGTTTCCCCACTTCTACTTCTGGCAAATGCAAGGAAGGTTCCTAACTTAGGGCATTGATAGTGCCTTAAGTGCAGTTGGAATTTATGAAAGGGAAGAGGACAGTGGATGTAATTTTTATCATGGGACGTGTACGAGAAAGGAGATTAGAAAGGAACCAACACATTTACTTCATAGGTCTGGAGAAGGCCTATGGTACTGTGCCTTGAGAGTTAATTTACTGGTGGTTGGGTAAGAAGGGAGTGACCAAACAATTAAACAAGTTAGTGAGAGAAATGTATGAAGATTCAACAATATAAACTTTAATTGCAGCCAATGGCCATAAAGGTAGCCTACACATTCAAATAAGTACTCTCAAAAGTTATTGACAATTGTGTCAGGCTTCCTTGTCTACGAACACATTTGATAGCATGGTGTATATCAGATTGTTGGTCACAGTGAACACTCACGCAATTTGGACCTGGCTCGCGAAATCCCGAAGTTCTGCATACTTTATGGTGAAATCCATGCACGGCAAACCTGGTGACTGTATACCTCAGATCATATCCTCCACGCGTCCATTCCCGGTTGATCAATGCATCTGTGGAATAAAATTCATCCCATATTGTACAGTATCTCTCTTCATGTGTAGTTCCTGCAGTACCGTAATTCTGTGTAGGCCCTTGTCTCCAGATGTAGAAGTCTGAGTCTTCTATAAAATACGTCTCCTTTGCAAGAACATAGACTAGACAAGATGGTGTTTATTTTGACAGACATAGAACTCACTTCAGAAATCTTGCCTTCAAACATTCCAAATCTTGTAAATGTTTTTTTTTGAAAGATAGCATATTAGCTCTAGACCATATATTGCTGTTGGAACTATTTTTGAATGAAACATTGCCATGGCTGTTTCCAATGACAGCTGTGGCAGGTGTTTGATACCACTGATGCTCCGTATAGATGCAATAATTCTCTCCTTTAGGTGTATTGTGAAGGTTATTTCTGTTACCTGTATTCCTATCCCTAGATATTTGTATCGGTTATTGATTCGTAGTATCTGTCCCTTGCATAGAATGAAGTCATACTTCGACAATTTCCCTCCTCTCCTGAAAACCACCAATTCTGTTTTGTTCACATTAAGGGCCATTTCATTTCCTCTGCCCAGTCTGTCAGCTAGTATATGGCTACTTTTAGTTCCACTTTACTGTCAGATGCAAGAGCCATAACATCAGCATATATGTATGTGTTAACCTTCTGAGTTTGTTTCTTAATTTCCTTGATCGCATCATGTGTGAAGCATACTTAGGGGGTCACCCTGCAGTACCCCATTCGTCTGCCCAATCCACCTTGATTTGCTTAGGTTGTCACTTATTTGAACATACAGTAGTTCTCTGATAATATGTTGGTTACTAGCCTAGTGAGCCATGTACGTCCAATGATTTCTTCTAGTTTTCTGACAGGCTTCAACCTATCCACTGAGTCAAATGCCTTTGAGTAGCCTATGAATATTAACTTACATACATTTTACAATCCTGATTGTTCCATGAATATCTTGCAGGAGACATTAGGCTCCTATGGGAGTCGATCTCCCTGCTCTAAATCCAAACTGCTTGCCAGGAAGTAGTGGATCCACTATGCTGTTAATTCTCTGTCATCAGTTTGGTTAGTACGTATCTTAAAAACTGCTCATTCAAGTGCAACTCCGCGATATGATTTTTAGCTGTGTACTTTCTCCTTTCCCTTTGTAAAGCAACTTAACGACTGCTTTCCTCCATGCATTTCGGATTTTCCCTGTTCCCAGACATTTGTTCATCTGTTCTATCCACACCGTTTCTAGATACAGGCCGGACGTTTGTTTTAGACGATTGCCCTTGACCTTGAAGCCTGCGGGTGAGCCTGTACAGTCACTCGCTCACCCTATCGCTTCACATCTGTCACCACCGATCTGATGTAATGGAATTCCAGACTTGAGCACGTGGTGACACCGACTTGCAGACAGTACAGTCAACGTCGAAGTATTGTGTGACGTGAAAGTACACGTTACGTATTTACGAACAGAACGTCATTATATTTGCCAATGACTGTACTTCAGTAGGAGTGTGAGAAAGCTTGGTCAATCATTGGACCGCTTGGGGCAGCTGATAACAACACAGGTACTGCAGTAACTCGCCTCCTGTTCGCTTTCGCGAATGTTTTTTTTTTGTGGCTATGTTTCCCGCACGGTTTGAAACATTCGTTTAATTTTGCCCCATTATTTTTTTCCGTTATAATTGCAGTATGAACACGGTGTTCTGATTATTTACTTAACTTACGGTTCATTTGAATTGTTGTTCTTTATTATTCTTGTCAACTCACCTTTTTTTGAAGTGTCTTTCTAGACGCACCATTCTGTCACACTTTTTCATGAGGTACTGTGCTCATCTCAGCGGCAACCGTCGCAATGTGCTTGGGGCTGTGCGCTGATTGGCTGTTTGACGCCCCGCCTTCATTCTGGATTGTTCGACGCGCTGTCGTCATTTCCACTATAAATTCTCCGCTTCGCCGTTCTGCGGCCTTGTCTACATCTACCTGCTTGAACCAGTCTGACCTCGGCTGCCTGCCGTTCCACAGCAAGGCCCTTCTTGGGAAGGCCCTGTTTGTAAACATTGAGTGGCTGGAACCTTGCCAGGCGGCATGCTTCATCGCTCGGACTCTGTCATGCTGGGCGAGGCATGAGTCAACGACCTTCACCTCAGCAACTAAGTCAGCCCGCTAACTCACTACAACTCGGCGATGAGAAACTACAATTGATTGTAAACCGCTAGACAGATCATTACCAAGAGGTCTGTTCCGGCGGGGTGCAATTTGCCAATGGAGCCACCATCCCTCTTTCTCGCAAGGCATGCCGAGGCAGCTTAGAGGAACCCTTCGTTTGGATCACAACCCGCTTCCTGCGGGCCAAATACTAAGTACAAAAGTATCGAATTATTGGTAACGTGAACTACCTTCACTTGGTTTATACATTTTTTCAAGGCTAAGCCTTTCTTCTTGCTTCTTGCTTGTTTTTAGATATTTTTCTTAAACATACTTTTTTAATCGCCTTTATATGGCCTTTTTATGCATTTTTATTATAATTCTTCTTTATTCTAAGTTTCCTGGAGAAACCTTGCATTTTTTATTAGCTTCTTTTAATTATTCTTCTAAATGAAAATGTTTGTTATTACTTCACAAATCAAATAAATGTATCAAACCTTGGTTATCAATATTTGGTCTCTTCCTCATCGCTCTATTTAAATTTCACTGTGTGCCCGAATCCCAATCCCCCTTTTCCCAGTTGGGGTGCTAACTACTCACACCCTTTTCCATGGTACCTCAAACCCGGGATCGAACCCAGAACCTTTATTCTGAGACCACAAATTCTATTCCAAAAAAAAAAAAACAGAACTTGTGTAATCTAATATTTGCCTTATACATTTCAGTATATCGTGGCTAGCGCAGGAGATCTGCGGGAAAGCGGAGACAATCCCAGCTTACTCCATAACTGGTTTCTTTCTGGAAAGCAGGTCCGTCTGGTGCCGCAAGCAGCTTTGGTAGGTGAGTTATTCCAACTTCCCAGCCATGCCAGTAATAATAGACGATAAACTGTTAAACTCTCGGGCGGCCTACAAAGGTCAACTTACCCGTTTTCAAAAATATCTAGCCACTCTACCGAAAGAGGAACAAAATCTTGATATTATATCTCAGCGTTTAAAAGCTTTTGAACAGGCGTACGAGAAATATGATCTCGTGCAACTTGAAATTGAAATCAAAAGTCCAGAACATCAATCAGATAGGGAAGAAGTAGAGAGTAATTACTTTGATACACACGCTCAGGCTGTGGCATTAGTAAGAACTTTGACCCTGGCGTTGAAGGTAGAGGAAACTCAAGGAAGAATTAGCGACCATGGGAATGGTATCAAACCATTGCTACCTAAAATTGAAATTCCGCATTTTTCAGGAAAGGAAGAGATGTGGCAATCATTCTTTGAATTGTTCAGTTCATTAGTACATAATAATGCCACACTTCCGGAAATTCAGAAATTTCATTACTTAAAATCCATTTTGCAGGGGCCACCCCTTCAACTTATAAGAGAACTTCCCTTAACAGGAGAAAACTATAACATTGCTATCGAGCTTCTTAAAGGCCGTTATGGCAATGAAAAATTATGTTTACAGAGGCACATTCAAGCCTTATTTAACCTGCCCGCATCGCGAGCTGACAGCTTGTCAACACTGCGAGCCTTAAGTGACACGGTCCAACTACACGTCAGAGCATTGGCACGGTTGAATCAACCAGTTGAGCATTGGGATCTATTCTTGATTCACTTGGTTACTTCTAAATTTGATTCATCAACTTTAAAGGCATGGGAGAGGGAACTAACAAATGACACTTCATATACTTATGGCTCATTGCTTACGTTTATGAATAATAGATGTCAGGTTTTGTCAGCTGTAGCCTGTCATATGTCAGGAAGTGCAGATAACAAATCTAATGTTGTGAAACCAGTCGGTGCCAAAATAAACAAATCTGCTGTCTTTACTGTTCAGCATAACTCAACGGATTGTATTCTCTGTAAAGCACCTCACAGGTTATATTCCTGCGTTGCCTTTAAAGCCCTTTCTACCGATGAAAGACGCAAATTAATAGCTCAAAAAAGATATTGCTATAACTGTTTGTCAACTAGGCATATGGTGCCTGATTGCTTATCTAAAAATACTTGCTCCCATTGCAAGGCTCAACATCATACCTTGCTTCATAGGTTTGAAAAGCCACGTCAGGCTCCTTCCCCTGGATGTTCTAAAGATGCATCCCCAGGAGCTAATGCGCAATCTTATACTCAGAGCTCTAGCTCAATTCGTAGTTCCCAGGTGCTACTATCAACCGTGTTAATAAAAGTTCAAGACTCTTCTGGTAGATGGCTTGAAGCACGTGCCCTATTGGATAATGCCGCCACCCATGACTTCATAAGTGAGCGTCTCATTAAGAAACTTGGTCTTCCCAAGCAACCTACATTAATTCAGGTTACCGGTATTAACAATAGCAATGTTAAATCTTTGCATTTTGTTCGTGTTCACATCAAAGATGCTGTTAATTCTAACACAACATTTCAGTTGAATTGCCTTGCCATTGATACTATTGGCAGTAATACCCCTAGTACTTCTTTTGAAATTAGAAAATGGCAATTTCCTCATAACATTCAGTTGGCGGACCCAACATTTAATACGAGCGCCCCGGTAGACATACTTCTCAGTGCCCAAGTATTTTGGCAATGTCTCCTTAGCTCTAAGGTTAAAATATCACCTGGAGTGTTTGTTCATCATACCAAGCTAGGTTGGTTAGTAACGGGTCAGGTCCCTCGTAAGTCGTTTCAAAATTTCTCTCAATGTCATTTTGTCAATACAAGTCTCGATTACAACTTAGAAAGATTTTGGAAAATCGAAACTATAGATTCAGTTTCACCTTCCTCGGTTGAAAATGAAATGTGTGAAAAACTGTTTCGTGAAACAACCAAACGCAATTCAGAGGGTAGATTTGTTGTAACAATGCCCCGAGTGGATAATCCACCTCTTTTATTTGAAACACACCCTAGGGCTCTTAGAGCACTCTATGCTGTGGAAAACAAATTTAAACGTGACCCTGTTGTTAAAGCTCAATACTCCACGTTTATGGAGGAATATGAGGCACTTGATCACATGGAGGTTGTTACCAAGAAAGATGAGGCTTCTTATACCCCATCTGAAGTCATTTACCTCAATCATCATCCAGTTTGGAAGAATGAGATTTTAAAGGAAAACATAAGGGTGGTCTTTAATGGCTCTGCTTTGGATGCCAATGGAACTTCTCTGAATGACACATTATTATCGGGCCCCCCTATTCAATCTGACATTTCTTCTGTCTTGATGAATTTTCGCTTGTTCCCTATCGCAGTGATATCTGATATCAAGCAAATGTATAGGCAGATTTTGGTCGATCAACAACAGTGCGACCTTCAGAGAATTCTTTGGCGCGACGAGCCTACTAAACCTGTCAAGATTTTTCGGCTAAAAACCTTAACCTATGGACTAAAGCCCTCTGCTTTTCTAGCCATACGTACGTTGAAATTACTTGCTGAACAGGATGGCCCGTTGTATTCTCCTAAGGCTTCTGAAGTGTTAAAATCATCATTTTACGTTGACGATTTTCTTCATTCATTTGAGTCAGTATCTGAAGCACTACAGGTCTCTAAAGATTTGACAGCCTTGCTTTTGGGAGGCGGATTTTCCTTGTGCAAGTGGAACTCTAATTCGGAAGAATTTCTTTCTAAATTTCCATTAACTTCAGTCTACAACGACTCAGTAGAGCTTCTTCATGAAAATAATTCTATCAAAACTCTAGGCATCTATTGGAGTCCTCAAAAGGATTTTTTCTTTTTCAAAATTAATCTCAGTGATATCAAACCGCAAACTAAGCGGCAAATTTTGTCTGAGATTGCAAAAATATTTGATCCTCTCCAATTTTTGGCTCCAATTATCGTCACAGCAAAACTTTTCATGCAAGACCTTTGGTCCTTGAAAACTGGTTGGGATGAACCAGTTCCTTCCGAGTTGCAAAAAAATTGGATTTCTTATAGAAATAGCTTGGAAGATCTCTCCAATGTCATTATCCCGCGAGTGATTATTCCCTTTCCCTCCTGTGGAGGATATGAACTTCACATCTTTTCCGATAGCTCATTGAAAGCTTATGGGTGTTGTGCGTATATTGTTTGCCGCAATTTTGACCAGTCATATTTCTTTTCCAATTTAATTTGCGCTAAGTCAAAGGTAGCCCCTCTTAAATCCTTATCCTTGCCGCGACTGGAACTTTGTGCTGCTCTTCTGGCGGTTGAATTATCGGTCAAAATCCGCCAATCTTTGAAAATCCGATTTAGCAAAACTTACTTTTGGAGTGACTCAGCCATCACGTTGGCATGGATTGCCAAACCCTCCTCGCATTGGCAGGTGTTTGTAGCTAATAGAGTGTCCAAAATACACCAATTGTCTAACTTTGAACAATGGCATCATGTATCTGGCAAGGAGAATCCTGCAGATGTCATCTCTCGGGGATGTTCCCCTCTTATGTTGGCTAACCTGACATTATACTGGCACGGTCCTTCTTGGCTTCTACAAGAACCTTCCGCTTGGCCAAATTTTCCTCTTCCGGAATTATCAGACTTGCCAGATGTTGGTAAGATTACTGGATCTTCTCTTTTCGCTTCTGACTCTCCCCTTCTTTTGCAGCGATATTCCTCTTTTCATAAATTGGTGAGGTTTATGGCTTATCTCCTTCGATGGAAATATTTTGTGGTAGAACAACCTCTTTTTCCTAAGCCATATTTAACCCTTTCTGAATTAGGTTTAGCCACTACAAAAATCTTATGGCTTACTCAACAAGAAATATTCTCTGAAGCATGTCAGGTGTTGTCTCAAGGTCAATCCCTCAAGAAATCGAGTAGGCTTTCCTCACTCGCCCCCTTTTTGGATGCTGATGGTTTATTAAGAGTGGGAGGACGTTTATCTTTGGCTGATCTTTCTGAGGATAAAAAACACCCAATTATTCTTCCTTCAAAGCATCATGTCACTTCTCTAATCATTCGTCAGTATCATTACCAGCATCTTCATGCTGGAACCCGTACATTACTTTCCATCATTCGGGAAAGGTATTGGCCTATAAACGGAGTCCATGAAGTTACCTCTGTTATCCGGAAGTGCATTCCATGTTTTAAATCCAACCCTAAAATTACCACTCAGCTCATGGGTGATCTTCCTAACTTTAGATCTGCGCCTGCTAGACCTTTTGCCTTTACGGGGGTGGATTATTCCGGGCCTTTTGTTTACAGAAAAAATTCTCCTGAGGCCAAAAGATGTATTTGTGGAAAACTCTATATTTCGCTGTTTGTATGTATGGTCACCGGAGCAGTACACTTAGAACTAGTTACCAACGCCTCTACTGCTTATTTTTTGGCAGCTTTTGCCAGATTTTCTGCTCGCCGAGGGCTTCCTTCAGAAGTATTCTCCGACAATGCTAAAAATTTTATCGGAGCTTCTGAGCAAATTAAGAGAGCTCTTACTCAAAATGCAGCGCTGGAAAGGATTACTGATTATGCTCACCAGAGAAATTTCAAGTGGCACTTCATCCCCCCTTATGCGCCCCATCAAGGTGGACGGTGGGAGTCTTGTGTGAAACTCACCAAGAAACACCTTAGACGTGTTTGTGGCCACACCCCCCTATCTCATGAAGAGTTTAACTCCTTAATTATTTTTATTGAGGGCATAATTAATTCTCGTCCTTTATCACCCTTATCTAATGACCCTTCAGATCTTCTACCATTAACGCCGGGCCATTTTCTTATCGGTGGTCCATTGACTGCCTCCCCATCTTTATTATATTCTAATTCTCCATCTTCTTTAGCCATTTCTTGGCGCAAAATTGAAAGTTTGCGCAACAATTTTTGGCGCCGCTGGAGGTTGGAATACCTCGGTTTGCTTCAGCAGCGTGGCAAATGGCGGGTTTCCTGCTCTAACCTTCAGATTGGGGACTTGGTCCTTTTGAAAGACCCTAGTCCCCCTCTTGTCTGGAATTTGGGTAGGATTGTTGAGTGCTTTCCTGGCAGAGATGGTAGGATTCGCGTGGTAAAACTGCAGACTTCTGCTGGCCAGTTTCTCAGGCCAATCACTATGATTGCTCCTTTGCCACGCGGGACCTAACTTCTGCGCCTTCTTACTGCAATTTTTTTTTCTCGCCCCTCCCAGCATGTTCGCTTTCGCGAATGTTTTTTTTTGTGGCTATGTTTCCCGCACGGTTTGAAACATTCGTTTAATTTTGCCCCATTATTTTTTTCCGTTATAATTGCAGTATGAACACGGTGTTCTGATTATTTACTTAACTTACGGTTCATTTGAATTGTTGTTCTTTATTATTCTTGTCAACTCACCTTTTTTTGAAGTGTCTTTCTAGACGCACCATTCTGTCACACTTTTTTATGAGGTACTGTGCTCATCTCAGCGGCAACCGTCGCAATGTGCTTGGGGCTGTGCGCTGATTGGCTGTTTGACGCCCCGCCTTCATTCTGGATTGTTCGACGCGCTGTCGTCATTTCCACTATAAATTCTCCGCTTCGCCGTTCTGCGGCCTTGTCTACATCTACCTGCTTGAACCAGTCTGACCTCGGCTGCCTGCCGTTCCACAGCAAGGCCCTTCTTGGGAAGGCCCTGTTTGTAAACATTGAGTGGCTGGAACCTTGCCAGGCGGCATGCTTCATCGCTCGGACTCTGTCATGCTGGGCGAGGCATGAGTCAACGACCTTCACCTCAGCAACTAAGTCAGCCCGCTAACTCACTACAACTCGGCGATGAGAAACTACAATTGATTGTAAACCGCTAGACAGATCATTACCAAGAGGTCTGTTCCGGCGGGGTGCAATTTGCCAATGGAGCCACCATCCCTCTTTCTCGCAAGGCATGCCGAGGCAGCTTAGAGGAACCCTTCGTTTGGATCACAACCCGCTTCCTGCGGGCCAAATACTAAGTACAAAAGTATCGAATTATTGGTAACGTGAACTACCTTCACTTGGTTTATACATTTTTTCAAGGCTAAGCCTTTCTTCTTGCTTCTTGCTTGTTTTTAGATATTTTTCTTAAACATACTTTTTTAATCGCCTTTATATGGCCTTTTTATGCATTTTTATTATAATTCTTCTTTATTCTAAGTTTCCTGGAGAAACCTTGCATTTTTTATTAGCTTCTTTTAATTATTCTTCTAAATGAAAATGTTTGTTATTACTTCACAAATCAAATAAATGTATCAAACCTTGGTTATCAATATTTGGTCTCTTCCTCATCGCTCTATTTAAATTTCACTGTGTGCCCGAATCCCAATCCCCCTTTTCCCAGTTGGGGTGCTAACTACTCGCACCCTTTTCCACCTCCAGGCTTCCATTAAGATTTTTCACTCGTCTAAAACAAACGTCCGGCCTGTAAGGGAGTGATGTCTTCAGGTGTTCATTGCATAATGCCATATGGCCCTGGTGCCTTGTTGGATTTTGCGCTTCAGAGGTCGGTTTAAGTTTAAATCATTTAAACTCGTGCTGCTAGTCTCACAGATTGCGATTGAGCAAGTTTCACGAAAGTGCTGCCGATTGCGTAAGCTATATTTCCCCGTGGCTGCCCTCAAGGAAATGCATACTGAGGATACCTTGAGTGGTATACATCGGTTCAACGTATGTTTTCGGGATCAACAAGAGTTTTTAGCTTGCCGTAGTGTGAAATATTGTTCTGTATTAAGACACCTGACGTTTCGCGACACTCTTATTCGCGAAAACTTTCCAAACTCAACAGAAACCTCTTATTTCTGTTATTGACCTCTAAATTTGGAGACTATCTCAAATATAAGTCCATAAATAACGCGAAATAATCTATTGTCGCAATCTTACAATATGATATCGTTTCGAAAAAGCTTCGAAATACATTTATTTTAAAAATCTATCCGTCTCGTAAATTTGCGACATCCAGTATGGTAACACGAAATTCCGTTATACGTCGATTTTTCCTTCGAACTTTGGTTCCATCTAACCGGTTATCTCGAAATCTTGTGTAATTCGTGATTCGAATTCGGAAGAAAATGTGCCCTCTTGTATTATTCGTGCAATCCTCGCAGAATAATTCGTAAAATTCGATACCTTCTTCGAACGTTCATCCTCCAGAATCACATCCTCAAGACGGCCGGTTGGCCGCACAACTTGCTTGCGCGTGGCCTGTCTTTCTCGTCGGCCACGTTGCTTGCGGGAATCTTGTCAAACGGACCGAGATCGACGCCAGTAGCGTAAAATCATAAAACCCGTGCCTGATCGCGAACTTGTGATCACGAGGACTGCGGAAATCCCGTCAAAGGTGTTTGGGCACCCATCACGAAACATTCCGAAATCTACTCGCCACTTTTCCCATGACTGTACGGTATACTTAAAAGCGTACGGGAGCGAGAAGTGCATTAATCCGCTTTAAAATGACTGCGTAGCATCGCGATTTTCATTTCTCCTCGTGATCCACCGTGAACTCCCAACTATAGCAAAGGAACAGCTGGAATTACAGCGCAGACCATACATCATGTCCATAACTGCTCGTGAATTTTACCATGCCCAACCTCGAGCTTGCCTCCGCCATTCTGCCAGGACAGAGAGACAGGCAGACAATCGTTGAATGGCCGGGTGCGGCGCCGATTGCATATTATCGCATTCTCAGTGTCCAATCGTGAGGACAACGTGAATCTCGTAAAACGGTTGAGAGCAGGAGCGATTGCGATATTTCTTCGCATTCGATGACGAGTACAACTGGATTCTTGTCAAACGGATAGCAAGGGGCTCGATCTCAAGGACAATGGAAATCTCGTCGAACGACTAAAAGTGACACCGATTATGTAAATCACGATTTTTCTCCGTGTTCTATCGTGAAAACTGCGGGAATCTCGTCAAACGGCTGAGGCCAGCACCGATCGTGTAACATCTCGATATTTCTCCGTACTTGACTGCGAAGACAGAATGTGAACAAATTTTTAGCCTGATTAAGAAGAACAGGACACAGTTAGGGTCATCGATGTCCAATGGAACTCTGGAACTTTGAAGACCAGAAGTTCTGAAGCATGTTATACAAACACATATTCTATTGACTTTCTGAAGATACCAAAGCAAGCCACAACTTCATCTCTTAAATCAGACCCTTATTATGTTATCGGTTACTGTAGTGTTTTATATCATACTGTTAAACTCGTAACTTTCAGTAGTGAAGTAAATATATGAATTTTGTCATGTCTAATGAATCTCTGGAGTCCTATTTCTATTTTGAAGACCAGGAGTTTTGGTCTCTGTTATGCCAGCACCTATTCTCCAGACTTTTTGCAGGAAGCTAAAAAATTCACAGCTATGACTTTAAAAGTGCAAGTAATTTAAAGTGAGTGATAAGTGTATTACCTAGGTATATTATTTCACCACACCTTTTTCTTGTGGGTCATGCTCGTCTACAAATAATTGGCGTATGATGTAAGTGGATAAGACTTCATTGAAATATCCTCTTTAATGCATGAATTACTGTATTTTGTAGCCCAGGAGGATTATTGTTTCAAGCCGGGGTATGTCGAAATTTGTTGGATTTTTTGGCGCACGAGAGTTAGACTGAAAGCCCTTTTTGAAAGTTGGCAGGTAAGCAATGGTTTGTAAAAGTTATCTTCAACTTCCTTCATTAGCTTTTGGCTTTGTGTTTCCATATGACTGACTTTTATGGTGTTTGAAGCCAGGGGTGTAAAACACAGGAGAGGTGGGGGGGGGGGCCCCTCCGGTTGAACTATACCTTCCGATACACCGGCGTTTAGGGAATATTTAGGGACATCAGTGACGTCACCGTGATCTCACGGCTGACGTATTGCTATCGGTAACGCTATTGGTTGTCAGCTGATTACTACGTCAGTTCCGTGGTCAGTTCGTCGTGGGAGGTTGCTGGAGTCGGTTCGCCATTTTTTTATTGTCACGCGTTAGCGTTTTCTAAGCGTAATATTAAAATAAATATTCCCGTGAATAACATGTAGAACAAGATTTTGATATTACCAGTGTCGTGTGATCGATTGTGTTGACGATTTGTATTAAAATTGTTTACATCCTGAAGTTGTTGCATTAAAATAAAATCCGTTACTTGTGGTTGAAAATCAGTGCTTCTGCTTGTACATGTGGAATAATGCAGCATTTGGAATATATCGGTGAGTTTTTACGTTGTTCATATATATATTTTGGTTGTTGCATTTAATAGGAATGTTGTCTAAACGATAATATTACGTCAGGAACGGTGTTGGGGAATACGCCTCTTAAAATAGTAATGGATGTTGTCTAAACGATAATATTACGTCAGGAACGGTGTTGGGGAATACGCCTCTTAAAATAGTAATGGATGTTGTCTAAACGATAATATTACGTCAGGAACGGTGTTGGGGAATACGCCTCTTAAAATAGTAATGGATGTTGTCTAAACGATAATATTACGTCAGGAACGGTGTTGGGGAATACGCCTCTTAAAATAGTAATGGATGGGTAAAATTTAGACAAATTGGCATGTTCATGAACACCTGCAAAATAGATATGGCAATGTTTTGTATTAGACCTATCGGCCTATAGGTCTTGTTTTTGTGTTTGCAGCCAATATTGGAAAACATAAAAATATCAACCTATCGGAGGGGGGGGGGGGGGGGGGGGGCAGCCCCCCCAGCAAAAACAACATTATTGACCACAATGTTTTATAATGGCATTGTGTTTGGTGTATTTGGGCCAACTTTGGAAAAAAAAACGGAACTACGCAATAACATTATTCCATTTGACGAAATGCTTCTCTGGCAAGATTATGGGAAAAACCTTGGTTATAGCATGACGAATAGAAGGAGAAAGTGAGCAGACTCCTGAAGTTCAAGCGCGCCCCGCCAGGCAGCGCTAGAGTGAACAAGTTCCACACAGCCGGGGTCAGCTGGTCTTAGGGATGGTGCTAAGGGAAACTAATTACTTTGTAACTAATACTCTTTTAAAAAGTAATTAGCGGTTACAATTAAAATAGCATGGCAGGGCACATTGGAAAATATAATTCACGGAAATAAGAACTACGGTCTTCATTACATGTTACGGAACACACAGATTCCTGGAATATACAGTCGGAGAAAGCCCAGATCTTTCTCGTAACATCTGCAGGATTAAGGATGTGAGGTTGTAGAGAGCTTGTCTTGCCACTGACTCCTAACGAATTCCTGGCCTTTTTATTTGATTGACTACCATCACACGTAAAACCAGCCACCCTCGCCCCAGCCTTTTCTAACTGCAAAATCACCTAGACTTAGAATTTTTGCTAGAATGTCCCCTGGAGCAGCATTTCCGCTTGCATAAACAGCAACTGGCTGCACCCAATATATGCATGAAAGGTACGAACATGAACACTAGAGCGTGATTTGCAAGTACGTTCTTCTGGAGGTCAGGTGTGTGTTCACCTAAATCAACTAATCCATCTACTTTATCAGAAAAGCTATTTAACTCGATTTCTTCTCTTAGCTTCTCTTCTTCGAAAATTACAACACCGTAACGTGAATTATCATTCTTTTCTTCCTTAAAATAGTCTGAAATAGCATTTATACTATACGCATTAACTCCATAAGGGCACTTTAGTCCTTTACAAAGTTTTCTCAGGTGACTTTCTGAAGGCAGAGGCAAGAGATTATGTCGCCGACGATGACGGAATCCATTCGGTGATTTTATTCTCAACAATAAACACTCTAAAATGAATTCATTGCTGTACCTCATTCCATTGCGAGATTTTTCCTGGCATTTCTTGAGCATAGTGTATATTATCATCTTTTCCTTCTTGCTAAGGTGTTCGTTATCAGGGGCGGATCCAGGAGAGGGTGAGGAGGGCGACCGCCCAGGGCTCCGCGGTCCTAGGGGCCCCGCGCCATGGATTTTTCTACATTTAATTAATTAAGTATACTTTTCAAACTAATTTATAAATCATATTCCTTTCTTCAGTGTAGCTATGACCTCTCGTGACCGTTTAGCAAGTTAAGATTTCAGTGAAATAATAGAAGACTTCAGCCGGGAAAAAAGTCGCAAAGTAATATTTTAATATTTCATTGTTTACATAATCTTATTCAAAGGGACATAAAGGTTTCTTTCATATTATTAAAATAATGTACTGTAGTGTATTCAAAATATTGTAACTATTCTTTATTTTATTATTATTATTATTATTATTATTATTATTATTATTATTATTATTACCAAACTATTTTCCATTTGATTTGATTTTTGTTTCTATTGTTGTGGGCCCCACCTTATCATATCGCCCAGGGCCTCGCAAGGCCTGGATCCGCCACTGTAATCGTTATCTTTGTAATTAAATGCCTGTGAATTTCGAACCTGCTTCTCCAGCAAATTAATTCTCGATTTTGCTGAGTTAAGGCAGGATCTAACGCGAATTAAATTACGGTTAGCATTCTTAAGGCGCCTTTTGAACAATATTATAGTCTTTTCAGCATCAGTAAGTACACTAGAATGACCCAAATTCTTATCAACACTGGATTGACCTTTTAATGCCTCATTCGTTGCTCCACTCCCATCTTCAATCTTCTTTCTTCTTTTACTGATGGTGTCGAGCTTCTTTTTCCTGTTGGGAACTTTACGGGACTTATTCTCACTACTTCGGTAAATTAGGGGGAAAATGAGGCACTGCTCCAGGTCGTAACTTCCACCACACACGAGAGATTTCCACTTCTTCACCATTCACTATAAAATTACCTGATTTTACTATCAAATCATCAGAGAAATGAATTTGACAAATTCTAATACTTTGCGTTAACTCCGTATCCTTTCGTGGAATAGCTCTGGCCCATTTTTCAAATTGATTTGTATTCTTCGGTGGTGAAAAAGATCGTATATCGTCAACTACTCTACCATATCCTGACTTACAGCCAGGCAAAAACCAGTACGGCATGATGAACTATTCAATTAGCAAAGCCGCATAAGAAATATGTTTGAAGTTCACAACACAAAACGCTGATGTACACAAGACACAATGAACTGAATTTAAGAACTGAATGCAAAGAAAATTCAATTTAATTCGCACAAATATCTTACATAGTAACTTCTCGCGCACTTTTCTAAGACCCGGCTCGACCCAACAACAGGACACGTTGTTGGACATTATCGCTTGCAGTGCTTGTAGCGGTGGGACCACAAACTACCGTGCTATAATGGCGGAGTCCTCACACTAGGTCCTTCTATTCGTCATGGTTATAGGGTATTTTGGGTGGTGACAACTCAATAACAGAAATGAGCATTAAAAAACTTCGAAACATATTGTGTTTCGTCATATGTAATTTATTTATCGGCCTACCTCAACTTGGCACGCCGTATATACGAAAATATTTTAATTTAGGGTTTGAATTACAGATGACGTTAAGCGTCGTTATTAACTTAATTTTATATTTATAAGACATTGTATTGAAAGCCGTAATTGACCTATATAGCTCAATTAAAGATTTCGATGCAATGTTTTATTAATATGAAATTATACAAATTACGATGTGTATCGTCATCTGTAATTGATCTACATAGGCGCATTACAGAATTCGATGTGTAAAATTAAAAATATCAATTGAAATTACGATGTATATCGGAATTTGTAATTGACATATATAGGCCAATTAAAGAATTCGATGCGGAAATTGTAAAGTATAACGTTAAATTGCGAAATTTTATTCAGCATCGGAATCGTTAATTGAGCTATATAGGTAAATTATAGATTTCGATGCAATGTTTTTTATTTACGAAAAGAAAATAATTATCATGTGTATCGGAATCTGCAATTGATCTACTTAGGCCAATTATATATTTCGATACGGAAATTTATAATATGTGACGTTAATTTGCGATATTTTTAATGTATCGGAATCATTAATTGAACTATATAGCTCAATTATAGATTTCGATTCATTGGTCGATTTGACGGTTTTTGTGTTTGCCCATCAAAAAAAAAAACTATTACCCAGGCCTTTCCCGGATATATATGACGTGAATTCGCGATTTTTTTTTTAATGTATCGGAATCTTTAATTGAACTATGTAGCTCAAATATAGATTTCGATACATACAAAATAAATTGACGGTTTTTCCACCCAAAAAACTCCCATTACGTGAATTTGCGAATCCTTTTTATGTATCGGAATCTTTAATTGAACTATATAGCTCAAATATAGATTTCGATACATAAAAAAATTGATGTTTTTTGTGTTTTTCCACCCAAAAAGCTCATATTATGTGAATTTGCGAATTCTTTTTATGTATCGGAATCTTTAATTGAACTATATAGCTCAAATATAGATTTCGATACATACAAAATAAATTGACGGTTTTTCCACCCAAAAAACTCCTATTACGTGAATTTGCGAATCCTTTTTATGTATC